>CM053790.1:325762450-326427450 GCA_028749045.1 Cupressus sempervirens
CCTCATCAGTATGAGAGGATACTAGTGGCCGCATGAGATCTGTATGGACCCATGGAGTTTAGCTAACTACCAGGGTAACTTGTACGAGATAAATGCGATGACACTTTCCCGCTTGCAGAGTAGGTTTCCTACATGTCATAGTGTGCCTCTGGGAATTAGATGTCAATTTTGTGTGTGTTGGAACCTTTGAGTTAGTATACTTTTAGGATTCCTAGACTCATAGAGATTTATGCTTTGTGGTTTTGATAGCCTATTTGGGACTTGAGATTATCTCCTCAGCACGGTGGGAGTGGACCACTTAGGTACCACGCGGTCGGGTGGTAGTGTTTTATCACTCTTATCATTTGAGATCCATCTAAGACACCATGGCTGGAGCATTCTTGGTTGGTATTTATCTTCATTATGATAGATGATATACCTTATGATGGATGTATTTATTGGTATGTTTCTTGTATTGATGATTTGCATATGTTAGATGATGTTATCTTATGCTTTACTTTGCATGTTAGTAGGATGTTTTTAGGAGTGAAATTCCTACTATGTTTATAGCCGATGATCTCTTCGGTGCTTTGGAATGTTACGCACGGAGGGATGGCTAGGATCCACGATGGTCTAATGATGCTATTAACGATTGGGAGGAATCGTGCACTTAGTTAGTTATGTTTGTGATATATGGTTATCTTTTGTGAAGGAGGTTTATATCTTTATGATAATGATGTATCATGTATTGTTATGGTTTCATTATGTCATGGATTAATATTGGATGATGATGTACTTTATTTACATGGATGTTTATTCTTTTAAGCTTTTCATACTTTGTATCATGTACAGTGGATGATTGAGCAATTCTAAAATGTAATTACTAAAAGGACACTTGTATATGGTTTAAGAATGTTGGATGTATCCTTGTTATTTCATTGTTAAGGATGTAATGTTAGATGAATAAGTAATGATTAGAAGTAATTCAACGTTAAGGGATCTTTAAAGAATGTAATCTGTTATGTTGTGTTATTTTCAGATGGATGTTACGATTGCTTCTGCAAGTGTTGTGTATGGTTTTACTTTCATGTTTTAAAAAAAAAAATTGTTTGGTAAACTTAGTGAAATTCTTTGGATCCCTTGGCGGGGCATTACAATAATGCCATAGTTTGACACTAAGAGGCTTGACAATGTTGAAGATCAGATAATGTGAATGACAATTTTGACCTAGCACAAAGAGCCATGACAACACGAAGGTCAAATTGATAGGTTTGATAGATTGATAGATTTCCAAGGCACTGAGAGATGAGAAAATGCCTGGATTGGACAACTGATGATAGATTTGGGATGTTAGGCATGTTTTGGGTTGATTAGGACTAATTTTGAGTAATTCCAAGTATATTTGGGGTGATTGTGGGTTGATTTGATATGATTCTGAGTTGATTTGATATTATTTTGATGATGTTGAAATCGTTTCAAAATGATCTACAATTGATGTGAAAGAGGATACAAATGATGACAGACATTGTTGAGATATAATTAAGTTGGCCAAAAGATTAGAATTAGTGGAATGAGAAAATGGGACAAGTTAGTATGAAAATGTGATTAAACCATAGACACGAACCATTTTTTAGTGTCTATAATATTGATGCTCGATCAACACTAGCATCACTCAACATAAAATTCTAGTCCCTTAATCTTCTACTCTTTTTCTTGGTCAAGCCTATGTATTGGATCTTCTATAGTTCATTTCTTCTAGGCTTCAATACCATTATCTTGTCCACTTTGGTTATGCTAAACAATAATGCTATCTTGTCAAAGTCTAATTGATCAAGTTCCCATTATAGTTTCTCATAACTCATTGTTTCCTTTGGGTCCTTTTGTTATATCTTCTTCTCAAATCCTCTTCATCAATCATCTTGATATGAAACTTAGCTAGCAACTACCTTACCAATAAGGTTTGACATTTATGACAACATAATAATTATTCCAACTATAGTTTCCAACATGTGACAGTCAAAATTGCCAACATCTTCCTCATTTATATATATTTAGGAATTGAATTGGAGCATTTTTGTTCCAAAGTTTAGTTCTAAGTTTGGATTTTTGATAGATCTTTTTTGGTTTGCAATTAAGAGAGGGGAAAATCTGAGATGGGAGGAGAGTGCATGGAGAATGTAAGAAGCAATCAGCTTGTGGTGAATATGGATGAAAAGTTGCAATCCCAATCTGAAGATTTAGAGATGGGGGGAGTTGGATCTGAGGAATAATTTTGTGGTGGTTTCCAAGTCCAGGAGGTCTAAAAATGTAGGGAATACTGAGGTGGTTTTGAGGTAGGGATTATGTGGTAGTGTGTAATAACTCCAGTAGGCATGGGAGCAAGGTATTTGAAATTGGTGTAAGGGATTGGACATATTTTCATCATCTGATAGCATGATGTCAAGGTTGGAAGCTACCCATTTTGAAAATAATGTGATGCACAAGAAATAATATGATGTACAAGAAATGAACTAACATAAAAATTTGTAATATGATCCATAAATTTAATAACAATTTATGATACCATGCAATTGTAAAGCTATGCGAACCATGTGGATATTTTCAACACCTCCTCTATAGATGTGTTTAATTTTACACATGTATCTAAAGCATATTTGGAAAGAGCCACAAATAAATTTAATTCATATTGTTTCACTTTCAGGGAAGTTAATTTGGTAATAATTTTGATCAAGAGATTGATTAAAATCATTCTACCATAAATCAACCTTTAAAATGTGGGCATATATATAAATATAAATATATATATATATATATATATATATATATATATATATATATATATATATATATATATATATATATCTTTGATATAAGTATTACATTCCACAACAAGGTGTCTCTCATGTCAGGCTAAATAAATTAATAAAACATAAATTTAAGTTGTTTTCTTCCAAGTGAAGTTCATTCTTCATTAATTCATATTAAATGAATGACAAGTCCAATAATATGATATCATGGGTAAATATTACTAATAGGATAGATTGTTGAGTAATTTATTTTTTGTAAAATCATTTGAAATAATTACTCTTTGTGTTTGAAATTTATGATTTTACCAAAAATAAGGATATGATTGACTTAATTTCATATTTGTTGAAACGTATCTTCTCAGATATTTCAAAATTTTCTATAAATGTTTGAAAACTTTAAAAATAGATAACATTTTAAGAATAGACTATGTACAAATTTTAATAATAATTTTTATGGATTATATTTTCTCTTCTATCATTTTTTCATTAAAAAAATATTATTTTGATATTATATCAATCTTTTTTAAAAAATCAATTGAATATCTTTGACATTTTACAGATATATTGATAACTTAATGAAAATAAGGGTTTGAGATATATATTTCAATTCTTCTTTTAAAAAAAATTCAAACATCCCTACCAAATTTAATCAATTTATTTAACCAAATAAAAATTTATAAGTAATCTAAATTATAATCAAGAAAGGGAAGGAGGACAAGGAGATGAAGAAGAATAGGAAGAAGAAGATGGAGAAGATCAAGAAAAAAGAGAAAAGAAAGAAGAAGAACAAAAAATGAGGTAGAGAAAAAAGAGAATTAAAGAGAACAAAATGGGAAGAAGAAAAAGAAGAAATACAAAATAGAGGAGGATCAAATGAAGTAGAAGTGGCTATTTAATGTAATCTATTTGCCTAATAAGTTCCACTAAAGATGTGTGTGTGTGTGTGTGTGTTTCAATCTATCTTTTGTAAGATTGTTAATAATGACCATTGTTGTTAGTTATTGAATAAAATATGCTTATTATGTTTTTAAAAAGTAATAAATATTTGGTGTTATATAAATGTAATAATAACTATCATATATATTTATAAAAAAATTCAAAATTATTTTTAGAGACATTGATGTAGAGAAATATTTTTATTCAATGCATTTATTTTTTAAATTAATTTAGTCAATCATTACAAAGAATTGAAAAACTTGAACAAAAGACTTACAATTTTTATATTTTATATTTGAAAATATCATTTCTCTTTATTTCTATTAGTTCATATTGAAAATAAAAGGTGTGAAATCCACTATTCCAAATAGTAAGAAATAGGGACATGCAATGCTTATTTAAGCTTGGTGTTTTTGATAAGACAAATAGGTTTTACAGGGATCTTGAAACCCACAAGTCAAAACATTTTGAATGGTTGATAATAAGCAACAAAAGCCTAGCCAAAGAATAACTAAGCTTTGTGTTGATTATTAAAAAAAGTGAACATTAGAAATAGACCAAACATCATGAGTTTTTTTTAATCTCCTTTTCAAGTTGTGTATTGTGGTCTATGAGAATGTTCTTCACTTCCTTCCACATGCAAATCCAAAGCATTTTGTCTCCTTCATGTTGTTGTGAATATATATTTTACATTATGGCAATAAAAAATGAACATCTTTATTCATGCTTGTTTTATTTATTTTTATATAGTTCATCAAAGTACTTTGATTGTACCAATAAAAAAAGTACTTTGATTGTATATATCTCTCTCAATGTAACCATTCCACATCTTTTTGGTGTAAATGCTAGTTTGTATCAAACTCATCTTCAACTCATCTTTGGATCTATAAAAGAAAGGCTCATATCCTTCATTTTTCATGTGCAATTAAAGAGTAAAGTTATTATACCAAATTTCTAGAGGTATTGTCCATGACTTTTAGAGTATCAATTATTATTCATTTCAATTAATTTTTGTATCCTTATTTGTTCATCTAGATTAAATTCATATTATTTTCATCTAAAAAATAAAAATATAGATTAATTTGGATTCATACTAAACCCTTTATTTCAATAGCATTTATAGTCATTGATAGCTTAAAATTTTGAGAGGCATTCATACTCATATTGAATAGAAGGAAATATGTAAATTTATCATAGTTTTAAGTTCTTTTTATCTTATTATTTGATTATTCTAAACATGAATCTAATGACTTATTGAAGTGTTGTGTTATAGCTATAGGAACCAATATTCACATAGATAAATATTGACACTTCAAAGGGATTGTTTGTGAACATTAAATTCTCTTCTCCTAAAGATTTTTGGATTTAGCCTTTAGACTACAAAGGGATCCCATTTATACCTAGAAGGTGTTTAAGATGGGGTATGTGCTAGATAAGTGTGATCTTGAGTAAGTGAAGTTGAATAAGCCCTCTTCATGGTAGAAAGGTGCCTCTTATCAACAATATATAGTTTCTAAAAGCTCCTCCCATATGGAGGAAAATAATTTATTTGCTACTTGTTTATAGGGGTTTGACACATTGGCTCATAGAATTGATGTTGGTTCTTTGGGTTCTGATTCTAAGATTCCTAGGTTAGTTCTAGAATCTTCCCTTGTTGTATCTAATAGTGATACTCCTCATGCTATCTATATGGCTAGTTGTACTTAAATTTCTTCTGGTCTAGCTATGGTTTCTTATGTTAGAGATTTTACTGCTACCTATTTTGATGTTAGAGATCCAACTAATATCTATGTTGGTTCTATTTAGATGTTAGTTGTTAGTCATTTCCATTGGAACATCTTATATTAATCCTTTGTTGGATAGTGATTTTTTTGGGAAGCTTGTTGGCTCTTTGTAGAATATATATTTTTTTACTTTGGACCTCAGTCTAGCCCTAGTTCTATTGGAACTACTCAACATAATGGCCTCTCTAGGGATTATGGGATCTTTTTGAGGGAATAATTGGCTTGACATGAGGTAGCTATGAAGTTTAAATATGGTTGGATCTTATTTGAAGGAAAATATTCAAAGAGGCATTTACCTTCATTTAACATGATCATCCATTCTCATGAGAAAGGAGCCAAAGGGAAATCTTGATGTTTCCCCTTTGGGCTTATTTTTTCAAGTTGTGGATGCCCATTATCAAATCCCCCAAGGGAAATTTGGGCTTTTATTATTTCATTTAATGACTACCTATTATTGCAATTTACTGATGCTTTGTTGTTATTTCCTTTCTTTCTATGCGTCATTATTTAGTTATGGGTTGTTAGATAGAAAGAGTTTCTATTGTGGCAATTTGTCTTCTTGGAGTTTGTCCTTCCTCTCTTTTTCTATAGGGTTTTGGGGTCCTTTTAAAACTTATTTTTCTTTAATTGATTTAATGCATTGTGAACAAGGAGTTAAGTAAAAAGTTAGTGACTTTATTAGTAAATTTAAACATTTGTATGCCATATTTCTTTTCATGTTATTAATGTTGATGTATAATGTATGTTTATTTGTAATTTGCAAAATTACATTAGAGATAAGATTATCCTTACTAAGTTTACTTCTTTTTTACCACTATATACAATGCTTCATCATTATAGACTAAAAGTGAGTTATTTGAGAGTAAAACTATAATGAATCATGTTACTATTGATAAGAGTGATATTGTATCTCATCCTTATAAGTTTCATAAGCCTAACATTTATATCAAGATCACCAAATCATCCATTATATTATATGATCAAGTGGTGGAAACATCTAAAGATGTGACTACTTTGTCTTCTATTTTTAGACCTAATCATTCTTATACTTAATTATCTATATCATTGCATATTATTGATGCAGGAGCAACTTGGGCTAGTGACAAATCTTGCATTAGCCAAAAATATTTCTTAGTTTCTATACTTACTATTCGTGATGTAGATGTTACTACCTTGATTTTTTGGATATGCATAGTTAGCATCTTATTGAAGACCTATTTAAATTCATTATCCTAAGAGTAGAAATGCTAACATGAAATATTCTTTGAGTTATGTGCCATTCTTTCCAAATTTTGTTTCCTGCTATTTTCATCAAGCGATGTGTGTTATTTGTCATTTCGTATGATGAAGTGGTGTCTTGTATAGTTAGGAGCCGACTCCTAGATTGTGTTTGAACCTACCTTCAATAGTGTGTGAAAATTTGATGCCCATTACTTGGGTTATGGTTTACAACTCCAAGAATAAAACTATATTATAATTAAATGTTTGACTAGCCAACTTGTAGTTTAGATAGTTACATAAGAATTTGGAATTGATGTATGAAAGTAGCATGAGAGGAGTAGTATGACTAGTAGAAGAAATATAAAGATTGTGATCTTGAACTATGATTTTTTAATTCTTTTTATAATGTCATAACTTAGAAGGCCTGATAGCAGGGAATGTGTTGGAAACAATTCATCAATTTTATATTGTCATTGATGTTTACATAAGTATCAATATTAATCAGCCAATGTAGAGTTTTTAGTATTAACCTTGTATATATCATTATTGAATGAGTAGTGAGGTAGAGAAGTCTTTCCAATATTAACTAGGAAGTTGGTTAATAAAAGGACTCCTACTTGTAGCATTGACTGAGTGATCAAGCATCAAAGGAGTATAGTATTGAATGAGCGGTTAGGGATCAAAGTCACAATGTCAACTGGACATTTAATCCTAGTATTGAATGAGTGACAAAAAAATACAATTATCAAATATTTTATTAATTGAGGAAAACTATTTGGATGTTTATTGATGTTTTCAAAGGATATTCAAGATGATTTTTCCTAGCTTATGATATATAAGAAATGTCAAGTTGTGAGGATAAAAAGTAAGAAGTGGGAAAATGAAATAAGATGGATATGTGAGAAAAGTAAAGGTAGAGAAGGAAAGTGTGGAAGATAAGTTGCAAAGAACATCTGATCAGGAAGGATCTAGAGGTCAAGCTAGAATAGAGTTCTAAATCTGCAAAGAAAGTTGCTTCATTAATTAGGTCAAATTATTGTTTCATTCTAATCATTGTAGTAGTAAAGAAATATCTTAACAGAGCTGACTTAATAGTCATTTTGCAAATCCTCTAACAAGGTGACATTTCAAGATTTCTTTGTTAACCAAGTAACCGTAAAGGTCTAATGTTAGCCAAGCTAGTCAATATTGCATGATTAGTAAAAGTTTGTATTGACATCTAAGGGAAAGGGATTTATTTTTTTGGTAACTGATCCATCCCTCCCCTCTTATTTACTCTCTTACATTTCCATCAATTGGTATTAGAGAAGTTGGTGATTGCAAGAAAGGGTTTTAAGGAACTAAGCTAAAGACCAAGATGTCTTAGAGAAGGGAAATCCCTAAGCTAAATAGAAAAAAATTTTCATCATGGAAGGAGTTGATGAAGCTATATATATCAAGCACCAATGATGTTGGTGTGTTCCACTTGGAAAAAAATATGTGCCACCACCCAAACCTATGACTGTGGAGCAAATAAAATAAGAAAAGAATCATAATATTATGATGATTGATATTGCATCCACTTTGAACTATCCTAAATTTGATGATGTCAAAGATTGTCCTACTATATTTGACATGTGGGACAACCTAAAGAGAGTCTTTGGAGGTGAAAAAAATGCACAAAGAGACAAGGCACAAAGTGTAAGAGGTAATTTTGATCGATTGAAAATGAAAAAAGGTGAGAATATTACCCAATATAGTGAGAGGATCAAAGAAAGTGTAAGTACAATTAGAGTTGTGGGAGGTAAAATTGATGATGAAACAATAATCAAGATGGTACTAAGAACTCCTCTTCCTATTTATGCAATTAGAGTTTTAGCTATTCAAGAGATGAGATGCAATCCAACACATGATTTAACCCTAGATGCTCTTATGGGAATATTGATTGCTTTTGAGTTGGATAACTTTGATAACTATGCTCATTATTCTAAAAAAATTGAATCTGCATTCAAAGAAAAACTAACCCTTGGTAGAAAAGGAGGGAACTCAAGAAGAAAACAAGTTGGAAATGAAGAAGAAGAAGAAGAATCAGATGAAGATCTTGAGGTCATTGAAGCTCTTCTAGAAAAAAGAGTAGCAAAAGGGAAAGGGAAATTCATAGGTAAAATTCCATTGATTTGTTTCTTATGTGAAGAAGTTGGTCACATTTCGGAAAGGTGTCCAAACAAGGAAGATAAAGATGAGAAAAGGTTCAAAAATTTCAAAGGCAAGAGAGATTTCAAAAGCTACAAGGACTACAAAGGAAAAGGTAAGAAATCATGTTACATTGCAAAAGATTATGATAGTGATAATGATGAAGATGAAGTAGTTTATATTATTGTTAAAGATAAATCTAATAATGAAGAAAATGAAAAGATGGTACTTATTTCTCATCTTAGAAAAAATGATACATCGATCATAGATAGTGGTTATTCTCATCACATGACTAGTGAAAAAACTAAATTTGAACATTTGGAACACTATGATGGTGGTACTATTAGATTTGGGAACAATGAACCATGTTATGTAAAAGGAAAAGGAATCATAACATTAACCAATGGAATCAAATGTGAGAATGCCTATTGGGTTGAAGGATTAAGACATAATTTAGTCAGTGTAGCATAGTTGAACAATATAGGATACAAAGTTAAATTTATGAATAGAAAAACTAAACTATTGGATGGAAAAGAAAAACTAGTTGGAACTAGCAATCAGACAAAAGGAATTTTTTTTTACCTAGATCTCATTGAAATTTGTTAGAAATAGGAATTACTAAGAGGGCAGGGGGGTGAATCATTAATCTACAAACTCTAGTCACAAACTGGATATTATTTGTTACTTTAAACCATACATAAAAAAGCAATATAGTAATGTTGAATAGTAACAATAACCATGCACAAAGATAACTCATAACACCATATTTTGTTAACTAGGGAAACCTTGGCCAAGGGAAAACCCTGGTGGGGATGATACCCACTAGATAATATACTGATATATAAGTTTCTCATTAGAGGATTGACTCTGTTAGGAGTCAATGATCAAATTATGTATAGAGAGCCCCTATTAGGAGACTTTGAATCCTTGTTAGGAGTTGTAGTACAATAAATGCAAGATGAGCCCATTGCCCAAACATGCACTTCCAATTACAAGAAGAGCTCACTGCCCAAACAAGTAATCAAACTTCTAGAATATAAGTATTGTAACTTCTTCCATGACTAATCTTTGATCTTCAACTTGATCTTAGATCACAAATAGATTTTCAAAACTTTGCATATATCACTTTCACAAAAAGTTTGCATACAATCACTTAACACAAAAATTACACAATTACACTTCTCATTGCAAGATGTCCTTTGCATAAATACCATGCCTTTACACAAATTGTTGCTAGGCTGGCTAAGACCATAATACACTTTTCCAACTTGGAGTAAATATCTAGGATGTTGGACCTAATTGGATAAGTAATTATTTTGTAAAAATAAAAATTCCTATCCTTTAATTTTGTTGTCCTATTTTATTAAAACATAAATATCTCTTTTCTATACAGTGTGTACTAACATTTAAGGTTATACACATCATCATCAACATGTATACTATCTCCATCTAACTTTGCTAGTCATAATATGACATCAACAACAAGTTATAATCAAAACAATACACTTATATATATCAAACTCATACTTAGACAATTTTTTGAGAACCAAAAGCTAAGTATCTTTATTTCTGAGGTTTGCTTTAAGCATGTACATCATGTGTTGCCATAAATGATAAAAATTACATATCTCCATTAGCCAACTGTCAACAAAATTTCATGCTTACTAGCTCAGATAGAGGAAAGTTGGCTATGGTATATAAGAATGTGTCAAGTTAACTTTGATAACCTGGTCACCATAAGCAAGAAAAAAAGAGTAAGAAGAATACCTTATCTAAAGAAACCTTAAATGGGCATGTGAAAAAAAGTCAAATATATAAAATGAGTAAAAGAAGTTTCAAGAGTTGTCCTACAATTTTGAAGATTTTTTTGGAATTTGTTCACATAGATCTTTGTGGGCCAATAGGTGTAAAAGATAATGTGGAGATGTATATTTCATTCTATTTTTTATTTTAGAATGATGACTATAATATTTTTAAAGATAAGTTTGATTCTTTTCAAAAGTTCAAATGGTATTTGGATAGAGTTGAGAAAGAAATAGGGAAGAATTTGAAATGCCTAAGATCATATAGAGGAGGAGAATTCATCTCTAATGAATTCAATGAGTTCTTCAATGAAAGAGGAATCAAAAGATAGGTATCAACATCTAAAACTCTAGAGAAAAATGGAATAGTAGAAAGATGGAATAGACCCATCATGGAATGTGGAAGAACACTAACAAAAATAAAGAATGTTGCTCCAAAATATTGGAGAGAAGCAATCAACACAACAGTTCATACACTGAACTGAGTTCAACTAAAGAAAGGTACAAAAAAATACTGTATCAATTATGATACAGATACAAACCCAATATTTTTAATCATAGAGTATTTGGAAGAAATTTTTACATCTTAATAGATGTAAGGAAAGGAAATATTGATGCAAAAAGTGATGAAGAGATATTCCTAGGATACTCCAATAAAAGAAAGACATACAAATTTCTAAATCTTACTACTCACAAAGTCATAGAAAGTTCCCATGTAAATTTTTTTGAGTTTGCATAAAGAAGTGAAGAATATAGTAGCAAAGAGCCTGGAGATTTAAGAAAGTTTTTCTAGTAGGAGGAACCAAAAACTTTACCTTAGAAGGTTAAAGCCAATCAACAACCAAGTATTCCTAATAACTCTTTGTTATTTTGGCCTAAGTCAGAGACAAAAGCACCTAAGTAATAGATAGTTCAACCCAAGTTGTGAGCCCAAGTAGTGCAACCCAAGTCACAAATAGTGCAACCCGAGTCATAGATAGAGACACTTGAGTTATGACTAGATTAGCTAGAGGAGCCCAAGGAAAAAGATGAAAATCTTAGAGAACCAAGTGAACCAAGTTTAGAACAAAGAAGTAAATATCCAAGACTTGTTAAATATGTTAGAAGGCATCATACACCTAATCAAATAATTGGACAAGAGATAGAGGACATACTAACAAGGAAAAAACTCAAAGGTACATGTTTCTTAGTGAATTTGAGCCTACATCTATAAATGATGCTTTAGAAAATGAAAGTTAGATAAAAGAAATGAATAAAGAGATTGAGCAAAAAGAAAAAAATAAAACCCCGTCTCTTTCTCCTAGACCAAAAGATAAAAATGTGATTGGTACAAAATGGATATTTAGAAATAAGTTGAATGAGAAAGGAGAAGTAACAAGAAAAAAGGAAAGACTTGTATGTAAGTGTTATGCTCAAGAAGAAGGTATTGATTATGGGGAAATATTTTCCCCTATTTCAAGACTTGAAAGAGTCAAAATACTTCTGGCATATGCAACACAAAAGGGGTTCAAAGTATATCAGATGGATGTCAAATCATCTTTCTTGAATGGAGCCTTAGAAGAATTCTATATTGAACAACCTAAAGGTTTCATTGATCAGAAGAAGAATTCTATATTGAACAACGTAAAGGTTTCATTGATCCAAGCCAATGAAACATGGTATGTAAGCTTCATAAAGCTTTATATGGATTAAAGAAAGCTTCTAGAACATGGTAAGAAAGACTACATGGATATCTGGTAAAAATGGTTTTGAAAATACAAATGATAATAGCAATTTGTATATTAAGGAAGGGCTATATGACAAGATATTTCTTGCAAAAATATTTATAAATGATATCATATTTGGTAGACATGAGATGTTATGCAAGCCATTTTATGAAGCAATGAGGAAAGAATTTGAAATGTTTATGTTTGGAGAGACAATATTCTTTGTGGATCCACAAGTTCATTAGATGAAGAATGGCATATACATCACTCAATCAAAATATATTAGGAAACATTGAAAGTATTTGGAATGGAAGATTCCAAACTAATTAGGACACTTATGTCTACTAGACATAAGATCTCAAAAAATGATGATTCAAAGGAGGTAAATCAAACTACTTATAGATCAATGATTGGAAAACTTTAGTATGTGGTTCACACTAGACTTGATATTGCATTAGCAGTTCGCATAGTTGCAAGATTTTGTGTTAATTCTAAAGAAAATCACATGATGAAAATCAAAATAATTTTGAGATATCTAAAAGGAACTAAAGAATATGGGTTATGATACAAGAAAGGAGGAAATCTTGAGTTGATAGCCTTTACTAATAAAGATTAGGCAAGAAGCATTGATGACAGAAAAAGTACTAGTGGAGGAGCATTCTTTCTTGGAAAGAGGCTAGTGTCTTGGATAAGCAAAAAGAAGAACTATATTTCTCAATACACATCAGATGCAAAGTATGTTGTTGCAATAGTTAATTGTTCTAACATAATATGGATCAAGCAATTGATGTCAAGAATCAAGGAAGAAATCAAGGAACCATTTGTTATCTATTTTGATAACACAAGTGTAATTAATATATCCAAAGCTAATATATTTAATAAAGCTTTACCTAAGGATTCATTTATGTATCTCAGAGGTAAACTAGGGGTTACTTTTCTATCTGGCACTCACTAAAGGAAAAGATAGTGTGGCATCAATCAAGCTCCATTGAAGATCAATCAAGTTGATGCAGTAAAATGCATAGCATATTGCATATGAATCAGTATAAATTGGGCATTGTAATTTCAAAATCTGTATCCTTTGGAAATTGATTTTAAAGAGGGAGAATTTAGTGTCAACATGAAGATTGAGGAAAGTTTAGTGTCAATGAGAAAGAGGGAGAGTCTTGTTATTCAAATAATGGAATATATAACTAAGAGGGAGAAAATTATATTAATAGGAAAGCTGAAAAGACAAATCCAAGCAAAATCTCAAAGGGAGTTAGTATAGATAAGAATAAGAATGAAACTAAGGATATTATTATCTTACTACTCATGATGTTTTATCAGTTTATGTTGACATGTTGTGTTGACACCAATGCCAAAGAGCGTATTTATTGGAAACGATTCATCAATTATATATTTTCATTGATGTTTAAAAAAAATTTAGTATTAACCAAGAAATATAGAGTTTGTAGTATTAACCTTTTATGTCTCAGTATTAACTAAGCAGTTGGGTAAAGAAGACTTTCCAATATTAACCAAGTAGTTAGTTAATAAAAGGATTCCTGATTGTAGTATTGGCCAAGTGATAGTAGAATGTAATTGTCAAATATTTTATTAATTGAGGCCAACTATTTAGATGTTTATTAATGTTTTGAAAGGTTATTCAAGCCAAATTTTCCTTGCTTATGATATATCAAAAGATCAAGTTGTGAGGATAACAAGTAAGAAGTAGAAAAATGAAATAAGATGGATATGTGAGTGAGGTAAAGGCAAAGTAGTAAAGTGTGGAAGCTAAGATGCAAAGAACATCTATTCAAGAAGGATCTAGAGGTTAAGCTAGGAAAAAGATTTGAAATTGCAAAGAAAGTTGCTTCATCAATTAGGTCATTGTTGTTTCTTTCTAATCATTATAGCAATAAAGAAATATCTTAACGGAGTTGATTTAATAGTCATTTTGTAAATCCTCTAACAAGGTGATATTTTAAGATTGAAGTGTTTGAAGACCTCTAACTAGAACACTTCTAACTGGGTGATCTAAATTCTCTAACAAGGTCATACTTAATAGTATGTTTTGTAACCTTTAATAGGGTTCACTCCTAACAAGGTTCACTTTAAAAGAGTGAAAATCATTCTGACTATTTGCAATGTGGGTTTTCCCAAATTTGGTTTCCATGTTAAATCTTGGTGTCATCTATGTTCATTTTATTTTCTTATGCTTTATGTTTTTGCAACTAAGTTACTAGAGGTTAAAATTGATTAATAATCTTAAAATTACTTTGTTAACCAAGTAACAGTAAAAGTGTAATGTTAGTCAAGCTAGTAAGTATTGCATGATCAGTGGTAGTTTGTAGTAACATCTAAGGGAAAGGGATTTTTTTTTTTTTTTTTTTGTGTTAACTGATTCACCCCTCCCCTCTTAGTTACTCTCTTACATTTCAAAAAAAAAATGTTGGATGTTGTTTTTCATATGTAATTAATCACTAAAACTATGAGTTTAATGGTTTATTTAGCTAAAATTTTGTGTTTTCTTTTGTGTGTAACTCCTAGAATGTGTTAGTAGGTTTAGGTTGAGTTTATTCTACTTATTCCTCCTTCTATCCTTGCATTAGGTGGTATCAAATCCTAGTTCTTTCTTATGAGTTGGATCGTAAAAAACCTTAATAAGATTGGTGTAGGGTTTTAGATCTTAAATCTAACCTATAATTTGCAGAAGGTTATAATATTGGAAGAATAATTAATAAGATGATTCATGGTAGAGTAAATGCAGATGATGCTATAATGCATATGTTGAGGTAGATTGCACCAAGAGTTGAAGCTGTAGAGACAACCCAAAGAAGAGGTTTACATCTTGAGGATATTAGGAATGATGAAGAAGCAACACCTAATCCTATCCCTGAACTTGAAGTTGAACAAGATGATGAAAGGCTTATTATATTTTTTTCTAGGGCCAACTCTAAACCTACCATTGAAGTTACTTTCTAGGATGGAAGAGTTGAGACTAATGTTATATTGGATTTGATCTCTAAAATAGATAACTTGAGTATGAAAGCACTCCTAATAAAAAGAAGGTGAAGATATCAGTCACAAAATTGAAGGGTCATGCATCACTTTGGTGGGATCATTTGTAGATTGAAAGATAGAAAATAGGAAAAGAAAAGATCAAGAAATAGGCAAATATGATTGAAAAGATTAAGAAGTTCCTTCCTACTGATTACTAAGTTAACCTATTAAGAAGAAGAGAGAATCTAAGACAAAAGGACATGAGTGTGAAAGAATGCATTGAGGAATTCTAGAAATTTTATATTATTTTTGGATATGTGGATGATGAATTTAAAAAGGTGGCTAGATACCTGAATGGTTTGAGGACATCAATTCAAGATGAGATGTGTTATGTCAAGATGAATAGTGTAGAAGGAGAATATCAATGTGCCTTCAAAGCTAAAGAAAGGTTGGCAAAGAAACATGATCAAAGATAAAGAAGAATAGGTGGTTAATTTCAAAGAAGTAGAGGAAAACCTATGGAGAAGGTAGCAACTTTGACAATGCAATGCAAGATAAAGAAAAGATAGAATAGAAAGAAGAACCTACTAGGAAAAGAGGTAATTACACTAGAGGTAGTTGTATTGGCTACTCTAGGAATAATAATGGTGGCAAGAGAGAAGAGAGATCTTAGAATAAAGAAATTTGTTTCAAGTGTGGGGAAGAAAGACATATCACCTTTGAATGTAGTAATTTTGATAATAAGATTGGAGGTAGTAGGAAAAATACTTTTTATTGTGAAGAAGTTGTTGAATACCTAATGAACCTGAGCATGGTGAGAATCTAATGATAAGAAGATTTTTGTAGAATGAGGAGACTAATGAATAAATTTTTTTGAGAAGAATTTTGTTCAACATTAAGTTTGAGATTGCTAGAAAATGTTGCAAGTTTATCATTGATAGTGGAAGTTTATGTTGGATACAGTTGATTAATTGTGTGTTGTCTTTGATGTTACAAAAATGTCATATCGATTGATAGTTAGTGCATGCTAAGTTCACTTGGTCAGTAAAGATAGTTTTCCTAGTCTACCAAGCATTCCTAAGTCTACTATGTACAAAAGGCAGTATCTACTGAGCTCACTCGGGCATCGAAGCTTCATGTAGAAAAGAGTTTTAATTGAGCTCACTTAGTTAACAAAGGAAAAATGAACAGAGCTAGTATTAACTAAGTTCACTTGGTTACCAAAGGAATTTTGTAAGTTCATAGTGTTAAATGAGCTTCTGTTGGTTAACATAGGAAAACACTTCAAAATTAGTTTCTATCAAGTTGGGTCGACTACCAAAGGATTTTCCTATTTTGGCATGTAAAGCTTAACTATTTTACCTATTGATTCTAGCTTACTAAGGTAATAAATATTAGTTATTCTAATTTATTTTTGAGCCAACTTGACAATCTAGAAGGTATAAGTAAAAACGTCAATTTGTAATTTCAAAATATGCAAGTTGAATGAGTAGAAAGAGATAAGAAAAGAGGAAGTGAACTTGAAGGATAAGCTAGTATCCTTGTGGAGTAGAAAAGTGTTATTTGATCAGGAAGCATCAAGTATAAAGCTAAAATAAAGATTTGTAATCAGTAATTTAGTTGCATCACAATTAGGTCATTTCATTGTTACTCTCTAACCATTTTAGCAATGATCTAAAATATCTTAATAGAGTTGGTTTATCATCCATTTGTAAATCCTATAACAAGGTGGTAATTCCATTGAATTTTTTCAAGACCTCTTACAAGACCAGTCCTAACAAGGTGATTAAATCCTTTAATAGGGTCACACTTAACAATGTGTTTTGTAACCTTTAACAGGGTTGGCTCCTAATAGGGCTCAATTCAGAAGAGTGAAAAATAGTAACTAGTTACATTTGGTGGGTTTTCCCAAATTGGGTTTCCAAGTTAAATCCTGGTGTCATATGTGTTTATGTCATTTCTTTTATGCTTTAAAGTAAATTACTGATAATATCTTAAGATCTTCTAAGTAATACACACTCTGCATTTAACAAGTTACAACAATTTTTGTATGCTTACTGAGTATCAACAGTAATCCATTTTATCAGTCTAAATTTTATTTGACATCCAAGGGATCTAAGATTTATTTTAGTAGTAACTAATTCACCTCTCCCCTCTTAGGTACTCCTCTTATATTTCCAACAATTGCTATTAGAGGTTTTGGTGCTTGCAGAGAAGGTTTCAAGAACCTAAGCTAAAGATCAAGATGTCTTACAAGAGAGAAATATCAAAGCTGAATAGAGAAAACTTTGTAGCCTAGAAAAAACTTATGAGGCTTCATCTAGCTACCATCAGTGACTTAGGATGAACGCGGGAAAAATCCACAAAAGTTGAACACACACAGAGTTACAAGTCTTTAATAAAAGCATCATTTAAAAAAAAAAGTTTATAGCATATTTTATTTATTTATTTCAAAACTGGGTTTTGAAGGCAAGATCAAGGGCTATGCATAGCCATGCATTGATCCCTTGATACCATGGTCTGTATCAACATGCATATATACACAACTTCCTTATTGTATTTTAACTTGTAGTTTTTTGGATTCATGGTTTTATATATATATATATATATATATATATATTTGTTTTTTTTTTTGTGTTATCACAGATTCATATTTCTAATGTCTAGTATTTGAATACAGTTGAAAGGAGTTTCAGATCTACTACTTAAATTTCCTTTTCAAATCAACAAAATACTCAAAATTAAAAAAAAAACATTTTAAGTTTTCTTTTTCAACAACAAATTACTTAAAATTGGAAACATAATGAGCCTAGGTCCTAGTTTTGGAAACCTGGGCTCTGATACCAAGTGTAGTGCACCAATATTACAGTCAAAGGAACCAGCAAATATAAATATATTTTTCTTTTTCAATGAAAGCATTTTTATTTTATATTATTTTTTTATATTTATTTTCCTTGATCTACAATATTGATGTACATTACTACAATACATTTAACTAACTTCACTAACCACTTTAGTTCCTTCCAACCAGAACATTATTTGAAATTCTAACAAAATGTCTTTATAACCAAATGTATCAATTTCAAATGGAGACACACATTTTCTCTTAGAATCATTTTAGAAACAAAAACATAACAACTTTACTCATTTCTATATACTATAGGATAGTGCATGATATATAAATTTCTTTAATCACTGAATGTAGCAACATATCAACAAGTACAATCCACTTATATAGTCCACTTATACAATTTTCCAGCTTACAAGTTGTCATAAAACACAAGATTGGGAGTTACCCAAGGGTGACTCTCCCTAATACAATAAGAATTCGCTTGGAAGTATGCTTTTGCTGCACATGAAAATAAGACAACATCCTTCTTCTCTTCAAGTCTTCAATCCATAGATCACAACCTGTAGTACAACACACACAAACAAGCCCATGGTACTCTCCTCCCAACCTTAGGCCTTTTAAAGGCCACCCCCGAGTAGGGAGAACCTTGACTAGGTGGACATACATTACTAACAACCATTTAAAACACAATGCTCACATTACAAAACTGTTCACACATTTTACAGTTGACAAATAAAACCACAAAAATTCCCAACCAAGGTAGACCACTTAGGATCACATGTAGATCCATCTCAAGGGGTAAGGGTGGAAAATGAATGTCGAGGAGACTCCACCTACAACTATGCCTTCATTAGGCTATACACTTTATACACATGCCTTCACAAGGAAACCCAGCACCACATACATGCCTTCACATGGCAGCTTTACAATACTTATAACTCCAGCAAGGTGGCATATGGGGCCCATAACACCTATATGGCATCCCTTTCCTACTCTAGGAGAGACTCTCACCCAACACATTCCCTATGCACCCCTTACCCTCACAAGGCTCTCTTTCCCTCCCAAGAGATGAGACTCACCTTGTCACACCCAAAACAGAAAACTGCAACAAGAACATATGAATTCACAACACAAAGTAAATCACAATACACACATACACCAAAACTGAAACATGATCCCTCAACCTTACATAACACAACATTACAACACACCATATTACAACTACATTACAGAAAAATCACATGCATAACACAATAAAAATAATCTACTTAACAACAAACTTTCATAGCAAGGGTACATAAGGTTACCAACCTGGTTTCCAAGCAAATTTGAGCTCCCTCTCTTTTTTACCAGCAATCCTCCTCCTAAGCTATCTTCTTCTCCTTGTTTTTTTTTTTCTTTTCCAAAATTTACCCCACTTAGATTCTTTTTCCAGATCTATCCAAAAATTCTCCCCCCAAGAACTCTCCAACCAACTCTCCCTAAAGAATTGTTTCTTTTGATGCTTAAGTTTCCAAATTCGGCCAAATTTGGGAATCCACAATTTTTGGGTGCTCTTTTCAATGCCTAGGGAAGCTTATAATACTTAAAAATGCCCCTACCCCCTAGGTATATCATATGGGCTTTAAAATAAGACCTCAAACTACCCCTAGGGATGGTGTAAACCTCCTAGAAATTCACAAAAGGTGTGCATTCGACCTAGCAAGGAAAGAATCCCTCTTGGACCCATAAATACACCTAGGTTAAAGAAATCCTACCAAACCAGTCCTTGGTTCACTCAACCACCTACCATCCCACTAAGCATGCTAAAAAGGAGAACATGTGTCAAGTGACACCACAATACACACAACACACTTGGCAAGCCATCAAGAAAACCAAATTTACTTTTATAGAATCACAATAATACACACAAATTGGTTTTACAAATAAAATACAAGGGTAAAAAGGTTATACCCTCCTTAGGGTTAACCTTGGTTTTTTCCAAACACCTAGCAAGGTTCTCCATAGATCCATGGGCTTCTTTCCTGCACACTTATTGCAAATATCAGTAGTCCAAGAATAAGGTGATAAAATGATAACGTAAATATAAATCACATAGATTCTGTCATCAATGAATAACATAACTAATATGAAATATGTATTTCCATTCATATCACATTACACACTTCACATTTGTAGCAATTCTCTAATCTAGATAGTAAAAAATTATGATCATTTATTCTTACAGAAAATTATGGAATTAATCTACCTTAAGCAATGCATCAAATATAATATAAGTATACAATTCTAGTTTATTCAAATGATACATGAATTCTTAATGTTACTTTAAATATGCCAAGACATGATAATCTAGCACCATATGGAGACCACAATTCAAAAATCAAACATTCACTTGACTATAACATAAGCTTTAATCATGACATATGGATCATCAAGAAGGTAAGTAAGCAAATCTGAATAACATCATAAAAATTACTTAGAATATTAGTGTCCTAGTAACATCATAAGGAATCATCATATAGCCTAATGATATAGGTATAAATGTCCCAATAACATAACATGAAATCAAATAGTCTAAGGATCAAAATATCAATGTCCATAGTGGGTAATAACATGTCATCTAGAGTTTAACTATCAAAGTCCAAAAGAAACAAAATGTTAATAGTGCTATGATGGTCGGGGCGGGACATGACATCCTCCCCCTCTAGGCATGAACTTCCTCCTGGAGTTCATCAAATAGATAGGGGTAGTCACATCTCATCTACATCGTGTCCTCCCATGTGGCTGTGACCTCATCATAGCAATCCCATTGGACCTTAACCTGGTCCACTTCTCTGCCTTAAAGTTGAAGGGTCCTGTAGGCCAATATGCGAATGGGCTCTAGGGGCAGCTGGCCATCTGGTGCTACCTGCATAGAACCCCAATCTATAACATGAGATGCATCATAAATATACTTCCTCAAGGAAGAGACATGAAAAACATCATGGATGCATGATAAGCTAGGTGGCAAGGCTAAGCGATTAGCAACTGGTCCTATCCTCTCCAAAATCTCAAATGGCCCAAAAAATCGAGGAGCAAGCTTAGAGCCCTTTCCAAAATGGATTGGACTCTTGTGCGGATGCACTCTCAGAAATACTCTATCTCCCACCATAAAGGCTCGATCTGTCCTATGGGCATTAGCATACTTCTTCTGTCGGTCTTGAGCTTCCTTGAGATGTTGCCTAATCAAAAAGACTTGCTGCTCCATCTCCTTGACAATCTGTGGTCCAACTGTTACCCTGTCATCAATCCTATTCCAACTTAATGGTGTCCTGCAAGGTCTGCCATATAGGGCCTGATAAGGTGGCATGCCCAAAGAAGAATGGTGCCCATTATTATAGGAAAACTCTACTAGATGCAAATACTCCTCCCATTTAACTTGATTATCCATCACATACATGCGCAACATGTCCTCTAATACCTAGTTAACTCTCTCAGTCTGCCCATTTGTCTGAGGGTGGTATGCTGTGCTCAAGTTAAGCTTAGTCCCTAGGGCTCCCTGTAACTCTCTCCAAAAGGAGGAGGTAAATATAGAGTCTCTATTAGAAATAATCTTGCAAGGAATGCCATGGAGTCTCACAATGTCTCTCATGAATACTTGTGCTACTGTAGGAGCAGTGAAAGTGGTATGTATAGGTGAGAAGTGGGCCACCTTGGTCAATGTGGCAATTGTCACCATGATGGCATTGTGACGATGAGAAGACATAGGAAGACCCACAACAAAATCTATAGAAATAACATCCCACTTCCACTCTGGAATCTTATGAGGATAAAGTAACCCACCAGGATGTCCATGTTCTGCCTTAACTCTCTGGCACTCTAGGCATCTAGCAACTATCCCTGCAATATGCATCCTCATGCCAGGCCAATGAAAGAGTCGTCTCAAGTCTGCATGCAACTTCCTATCCCCTGGATGTGCTACATAAGGTGCCCTATGAGCCTCAAGAATAATAAAATCATGCAATCCTCCAGTAGAAGGTACATAAATGCACCCTCGGTGATGTAGAAGTCCATCAGACTCTAACACATAGTTGGAGAACCTCCCCTGAAGAGGCCTCTGAGATCTAATCATTTGACACACATCCCTATAAAAATCATCCTCTGGTAAGTGCTGCATTATTCTCCCCCTCAAATCTGTGTTGGTGACCATGGATGACAACTCATGGCATCTCCGACTAAAGGCATCTGCAACCACATTCTCCTTCTCCTTGATGTAGTGTACATCAAAGTCATATTCACATAAAAACTCCATCCATCTCCTTTGCCAAGCATTAAGGTTCGGTTGAGAGAAAATATACTGAAGGCTATGATGATCTGAGTGGAGTTCAAAATGGTGTCCCAAAAGGAAATGGTGCCATCTAACCAAGGCATGTACTACTATTGTGAGCTCAAGATCATGGGTAGGATAATTGAGTTCATGAGTCTTAAGTTTCCTAGACTCATAGGCTATAACTCGCCCATTCTGCATGAGTACTGCCCCTAACCCATCCAATGACGCATCAGTACACACTAAAAAGTTTGTAGAGGGATTGGGTACTACAAGAATAGGAGCACTAGTGAGGGCCTTCTTCAAGTCTTGAAAAACTCTCTCACATTTTTTTGTCCACTCAAATTTCTTCCCTTTTCTCTGGAGAGAAGTAATAGGATGTGCTATCCTTGAGAAACCCTCCACAAAACACCTGTAGTAACCAGCCAACCCCATAAAGCTCCTGACTTCTATAACTATCGTCGGTGCTGGCCAGTCTAAAATGGCTCTAATCTTTGATGGGTCAACTAAGATCCCATCACCTAATATCACATGACCTAGGTAGCTGATCTCTGTGTAGAAGAAAGAACACTTCGGCAAATTGGCATATAATTGATTATCTCTCAAGCACTGAAGGACTTGTCTCAAATTTTCTTCATGCTCTTGTTCATTTCGTGAATAGACCAATATATCATCCAGGAATATCACCACAAATCTATCCAAGAATGTACGAAATACTCCATTCATAAGGCTCATGAATACAGATGGGGCATTAGTGAGACCAAAAGGAACCACTGTAAACTCATAATGCCCATATCTCGTGCGAAAAGCAGTCTTATGGATGTCACTCTCCACAATCCTCAACTGGTGATATCCTGACTTCAGATCAATCTTTGAAAACACTCGAGCACCTTGAAGCTAGTCAAATAAGTCATCAATTCTAGGAAGTGGATAACGGTTCTTAATGGTTAGCTTATTAAGCTGGCGGTAGTCTATGCACAACCTCAAGGATCCATCCTTCTTCTTGACAAAGACAACTGGTGCTCCCCATGGTGAGACACTAGGATGAATGTGCCCCTTCTCCAAGAGTTCTTATAGCTGAATCTTGAGCTCATTGAGCTCATTAGTAGTCATCCTATATGGAGCTCTAGATACTAGTTGGGCCCCTGGAACCAAATCAATATGAAAATCCACTGTCCTGAGTGGAGGCATACATGGTAATTTAGAAGGAAATACATCTCTAAACTCTTGTAACATTGGGTAATCCTCGAGACATGGCCCATTCTCCTCTCCCTCAAGATCATTAATGGTAATAGCATACAACTGACACCCTTTTCTCATACATTGCTTAAGCTGCATAGCAGAGATCATGCGAAGGGACACAGGTCTCTAAATGCCTGAAATCACTATAGGTGTACCATGATCATCATTACACTCCACCTCCTTCTTCCTACAATCCACCTTGGCATGGTGAGCACATAGCCAATCCATACCAAAGACTACATCATATGATCCTAAGGGGGTGATACGTAGATTTGCACAAGTAGTGATATCCCCAATTTGAACAGGACAATTCTTGACCATGGATCTAACCAATACCTTAGCACCTGAGGCTAACTCTACATCCCAGCTAACATCTTGCTTAACTGCCACTAGCCTACAATGCTCCACAACTAAGGGTGATACAAAAGAATCAGTAGCTCCTGGATCAAACAATATAGATATACTACTACCACCAATAATACCTGTAGCCTCTATCACAGTAGCCTGATGCTCAGCCTGTCTGTCATCTATTGCTGCAAATACCCTATGAGAACGTCCCATGTCACCCACTGTTGGTTCGGATGCAGCTACCCTTTGTCTATGTGGACAATCCCTAGCAATGTGACCCATGCCACCACAAGAATAACAAGGTCTGCGGGTCTGAGTCTGTAATCCTGTAGATCGGGGTTGCTGGTGTCCCCTTGTCTGAGTAGATCCACTAAAACCACCTCTAGTGGGCTGCTGAGTCTGTGCTGGAGGTGTATGAGAAGCTTGTGATCTATGATCCTGACGAGAACCCTGTGCCTGCCTCTACTTGGGCTTAGTGGCCTGGTATCCCTATGGAGGCTTCTTCCTCTGATCCTGCTGTGACTGGGGGCCTCTAAAAGATCCTGAAGAGTGTTGCTGATTTCCCTTCCACTGTGACTTAGGTGGAAAGGTGGTAGTACCCCGATGCTAAGATCTATCATGAGTATCCTAAGCCTTATTGCGTATATCCTCTGCAATAAGAGCCCTCTCCACTGTAGCTCTGAAGCCTACTAGTTCTACCATGCGAACCTATCCTGCAATCGAGGGATTAAGACCTCTAATGAAACAGTTAATTCAGAGCTTCTCATCTCTCATATAGTCAACATAAGGGAGGAGCTCTAAAAACTTATTCTCATACTGTGTTATTGTCAATCCCCTCTGCTGTAAGTCATGGAACTCATCAATCTTTCGCTGCCTATAATGCTCTGATAAATATCTCTCTCTGAACCTTTGTAGGAAGGTATCCCAAGTGAGAGTGTCCATATCAATATCCCCCATAGCCTTCTCCTCATCCCACCATTTGGAGGCTGGTCCTTGCAAAAGGTGTATAGCAAAACGGGCCCTTACATTACTCCCAAAAGGACACAACCCATAACATCTCTCCAAACATAACAAGAAGGATTCTGCCTCTGAACCATCTGTGGACCCATGAAAAGGGGGTGGCTGAAGACGAAGCAATTCTTTAATCTCATCTCCTATATCCTGGGGTGCTCTCGGTATAGGTCAAAGTTCTACCCCTACTGGAGACTCAGGTCTATGGACAGACTCCCCCTTGAGCTCAACATGACTCCCAATACGACTGGGTGGAGGACTCCTTGTCCTCTCTCTGATAATAGTCCTATGCTCCTCTAACATTTTTTGACTAGGGTGAGCTACTGTTGCAGGCAACCTCCATTGTACTACACCAATAAGATTCTGGATAGCATCAAGAATGTCTTGGTTGGGGTTTCGGGGCTATTCTCCCTGTCCAATCTCTATCTCTGGCCCAACCCTAGCTTCTTGTGCCATACTAGCACCATGCTCTACACTGGCATCCTGCTCTACCTATGCATCTTGTGCACGTCTACCACCTCGTCCACACCTGCAAGCATTACGAGTGACCACTGGCATCCTACAAAAAAAAAAAAAAGTTTAAGAGTTAGGGTCAAGAAGCTTTAAAGTTCATTATTGGAGTCTCAAACAACTAAGACAAAGTAATTCCTCTTTTTTTTCTTTTTTCTTTTTGTGAGGAATCATGGCCAAAGTCAACTTAGGGTGGGTGTCCTGCCACCATAGTTGCTTAGCCAACGTCCCACATTGGTTAGATATATTAAAGTGTTATCTTCCATTGCATATGCATATATATATATATATATATATATATATATATATATATATATATATATATATATTTATTCATTATTTTTAAAAATATTTTTTTATTATTATTATTTTTAATATTTTTAAAAATTTATTTATTATTATTATATTAAATTATCATTAATAGGTAACTTCATGGACATCAAATTATAATAGCACTTATTCATGATTACTAACACATTACCACTTAGTTGCTTCATTATCACAAACTTATTTAAATAATTATCTCTTAAGTAGTTTCAATAAAAAATAAAACTCATGTGGGCAAATAAATTAAGTGCATTTTTAATTTGTGTAAAAGAGGAAGATGGCATGGTGGGAGTGGGATTTGAACACATGACCTCTTGAATTCCACCTTTTCCACCCACCCCACTAACCAACTTTCCCTCTTTTACTTCATGTTTTGAAATAGAAAACATTTTAATAAGGGGGATCCCATTTGAATTTGGGTCAAAGAGTCAACTTATGATCAATTTGAAATTTATTTCTTTATCTTTCTCTTCCAACCCTAACCCTAATTCGAAATTAGGTCTATGACAAAGTATAAAAGTTATTTTTCCCTCTTTCTTATGTTATTTTTCATATTCCTTCCATAGGGTTTCAAACCCTTATGCATTTCTTTGTTTTTCCCTCTTGTTATTGTGTGTATGTTTCTGTTTCTGTTTTGTTTTTTTGTTTTTGTTTTGTACAGGTACTTGAATGCTATTGGAGATGGAAGCAAGCTTCGATGGAGGATAAATGATGTGTATATGTTTATCTTTGATACACACACACATATCCTTGTGTGGATATATCTTTGAGATGGATAGAGCTCAATATTTGTAGAGGGATCCATGTTCAGCCATGCATGAGTTCTCTGATATATCCTATGGCATTATTATGCCCATAATTTGTTGCAGGTTTTTTTTTTGTTTCATGGATATAAAGATGAGCATTTTATTATTAATTTCTTGTGTGAGAGGGGGTTGTCCCTGGCCTTGCCTGTACTTAGTGATGAGCACACAAGAGAAAAAAAAATTCAGTCATTTAAGAGTCAGTCATATTGCGTTAGCATTTTTAGAAAAATGAAATCGGATATTTCCAAACACTTTCTAGGTTTTCTCCAGAAGGGGTCTATTCAGGTCTCACGCGGGCAAAATCCACAAAAGTTGAACGCACACAGAGTTACAAGTCTTTAATAAAAGCATCATTTAAAAAAAAAAATTTATAGCATATTTTCTTTATTTATTTCAAAACTGGGTTTTGAAGGCAAGATCAAGGGCTATGCACAGCCATGCATTGATAACTTGATACCATGGTCTGTATCAACATGCATATATACACAACTTCCTTATTGTATTTTAACTTGTAGTTTTTCAGATTCATGGTTATATATATATATATATATATATATATATTTGTTTTTTTTTTTTTGTGTTATCATAGATTCATATTTCTAATGTCTAGTATTTGAATACAGTTGAAAGGAGTTTCAGATCTACTACTTAAATTCCCTTTTCAAATCAACAAAATACTCAAAATTTAAAAAAAAACATTTTAAGTTTTCTTTTTCAACAAACAAATTACTTAAAACTGGAAACATAATGAGCCTAGGTCCTAGTTTTGGAAACCTGGGCTCTGATACCAAGTGTAGTGCACCAATATTACAGTCAAAGGAACCAACAAATATAAATATATTTTTCTTTTTCAATGAAAGCATTTTTATTTTATTTTATTTGTTTATATTTATTTTCCTTGATCTACAATATTGATGTACATTACTACAATACATTTAACTAACTTCACTAACCACTTTAGTTCCTTCCAACCAGAACATTATTTGAAATTCTAACAAAATGTCTTTATAACCAAATGTATCAATTTCAAATGGAGACACACATTTTCTCTTAGAATCATTTTAGAAACAAAAACATAACAACTTTACTCATTTCTATATACTATAGGATAGTGCATGATATATAAATTTCTTTAATCACTGAATGTAGCAACATATCAACAAGTACAATCCACTTATATAGTCCACTTATACAATTTTCCAGCTTACAAGTTGTCATAAAACACAAGATTGGGAGTTACCCAAGGGTGACTCTCCCTAATACAATAAGAATTCGCTTGGAAGTATGCTTTTGCTGCACATGAAAATAAGACAACATCCTTCTTCTCTTCAAGTCTTCAATCCATAGATCACAACCTGCAGTACAACACACACAAACAAGCCCATGGTACTCTCCTCCCAACCTTAGGCCTTTTAAAGGCCACCCTCGAGCAGGGAGAACCTTGACTAGGTGGACATACATTACTAACAACCATTTACAACATAATGCTCACATTACAAAACTGTTCACACATTTTATAGTTGACAAATAAAACCACAAAAATTCCCAACCAAGGTAGACCACTTAGGATCACATGTAGATCCATCTCAAGGGGTAAGGGTGGAAAATGAATGTTGAGGAGACTCCACCTGCAACTATGCCTTCATTAGGCTATACACTTTATACACATGCCTTCACAAGGCAACCCAACACCACATACATGCCTTCACATGGCAGCTTTACAATACTTATAACTCCAACAAGGTGGCATATGGGGCCCATAACACCCATATGGCATCCCTCTCCTACTCTAGGAGAGACTCTCACCCAACACATTCCCTATGCACCCCTTACCCTCACAAGGCTCTCTTTCCCTCCCAAGAGATGAGACTCACCTTGTCACACCCAAAACAGAAAATTGCAACAAGAACATATGAATTCACAACACAAAGTAAATCACAATACACACATACACCAAAACTGAAACATGATCCCTCAACCTTACACAACAAAACATTACAACACACCATATTACAACTACATTATAGAAAACTCACATGCATAACACAATAAAAATAATCTACTTAACAAAAAACTTTCATAGCAAGGGTACATAAGGTTACCAACCTGGTTTCCAAGCAAATTTGAGCTCCCTCTCTTTTTTACTAGCAATCCTCCTCCTAAGCTATCTTCTTCTCCTTGTTTTTTTTTTCTTTTCCAAAATTTACCCCACTTAGATTCTTTTTCCAGATCTATCCAAAAATTCTCCCCCCAAGAACTCTCCAACCAACTCTCCCTAAAGAATTGTTTCTTTTGATGCTTAAGTTTCCAAATTCGGCCAACTTGGGAATCCACAATTTTTGGGTGCTCTTTTCAATGCCTAGGGAAGCTTATAATACTTAAAAATGCCCCTACCCCCTAGGTATATCATATGGGCTTTAAAATAAGACCTCAAACTACCCCTAGGGATGGTGTAAACCTCCTAGAAATTCACAAAAGGTGTGCATTCGACCTAGCAAGGAAAGAATCCCTCTTGGACCCATAAATACACCTAGGTTAAAGAAATCCTACCAAACCAGTCCTTGGTTCACTCAACCACCTACCATCCCACTAAGCATGCTAAAAAGGAGAACATGTGTCAAGTGACACCACAATACACACAACACACTTGGCAAGCCATCAAGAAAACCAAATTTACTTTTATAGAATCACAATAATACACACAAATTGGTTTTACAAATAAAATACAAGGGTAAAAAGGTTATACCCTCCTTAGGGTTAACCTTGGTTTTTTCCAAACACCTAGGAAGGTTCTCCATAGATCCATGGGCTTCTTTCCTGCACACTTATTGCAAATATCAGTAGTCCAAGAATAAGGTGATAAAATGATAACATAAATATAAATCACATAGATTCTGTCATCAATGAATAACATAACTAATATGAAATATGTATTTCCATTCATATCACTTTACACACTTCACATTTGTAGCAATTCTCTAATCTAGATAGTAAAACATTATGATCATTTATTCTTACAAAAAATTATGGAATTAATCTACCTTAAGGAATGAATCAAATATAATATAAGTATACAATTCTAGTTTATTCAAATGATACATGAATTCTTAATGTTACTCTAAATATGCCAAGACATGATAATCTAGCACCATATGGAGACCACAATTCAAAAATCAAACATTCACTTGACTATAACAGAAGCTTTAATCATGACATATGGATCATCAAGAAGGTAAGTAAGCATATCTGAATAACATCATAAAAACTACTTAGAATATTAGTGTCCTAGTAACATCATAAGGAATCATCATATAGCCTAATGATATAGGTATCAATGTCCCAATAACATAACATGAAATCAAATAGTCTAAGGATCAAAATATCAATGTCCATAGTGGGTAATAATGTGTCATCTAGAGTCTAACTATCAAAGTCCAAAAGAAACAAAATGTCAATAGTGCTATGATGGTCAGGGCGGGACATGACAGAGAATTAGTATAGGACAAAGAAATCAGATTGGAATATGTGTATAAAAAAGAACAAATTGCAAAAATATTCACCAAGTCATTACCTAAGGATGTATTTTTGTATCTAAGAGGTAAGCTAGGGGTCATTCCCCTATCTAAAATTCACTAAATGAAGTTTAGTGAATGCATCAACCAAAACATGTTGAAGATCAATCAGTTGATGCATTATTGACAAGGGCATATTGTAGATGAATTTGTACTGAAGGAACATTAACACTAATCAGAATTGTCTTTGGCATGTGTTGTCGAAGAGGGAGAAGTTTACTCTCATATCTTTTTGAAATTTTGTAATCTCAAGAAGGAGAAGTTAAGTAGTTCATTCATAGAGGGAGAATACTATATGATAAGTTTTCTGCAAAAAATCAAAGAGGGAGAAACTTTCTGACAGAGGGAGTCTTGTTCTCAAAATTTCATTGTGCTATGACATGTTGTGTTGCCATCAATGCCAAAGAGGATATTTTTTGATACAATTGATTAATTGTGTGTTGTCTTTTATGTTACACAAATGTCATATAAGTTGATAGTTAATGCATGCCGAGTTCACTTGGTTAGTGAAGACAATTTTCCTACTCTATCAAGCATTCCTAAATCTGCTATGTATAGAAGGCAATATCTATCGAGCTCACTCGGGCATCAAAGGAAGTTATGTAGAAAAGAGTGTTAACCAAGCTCACTTGGTTAACAAAGGAAAAGTGAATAGAGCTAGTATTAATTGAGTTCACTCAGTTACCAAAAGAATTTTTTAAGTTCGTAGTGTTAACCGAGCTTCTGTTGGTTAACACAAGAAATTGCTTCAGAATCGATTTCTACTGAGCTGGGTTGGTTATCAAAGGATTTTCCTATTTTGGCATGTAAAGCTTAATTATTTTACCTATTAATTCTAGCCAATTTAGGTAATGAATATTGGTTATTCTAATTTATATTTGAGTTGACTTGACAATCTAGAAGGTATAAGTAAAAGGCCAATTTGTGATTTCAAAATATGCAAGTTAAATGAGTAGAAAGAGATAAGAAGAGAGGAAGAGAGCTTGAAGGATAAGTTGGTATCATTGTGGAGCAAAAAAGTGTTATTTGATTAGGAAGGATCAAATATAAAGCTAGAATAGAGATCCAATAATTCAGTTGCATCACAATCAGGTCATTTCATTGTTACTCTCTAACCATTGTAGTAGTAATCTAAAATCTCTTAACAGAGTTGGTTTAACATCCATTTGCAAATCCTCTAACAAGGTGGCAATTCCATTGAATTTTTTCAAGACCTCTTACAAGGCCACTCCTAATAGGGTGATTAAATCCTTTAATAGGATCACACCTAACAATGTATTTTGTAACCTTTAACAGGGTTGACTCCTAATAAGGCTCACTTTAAAAGAGCAAAAAAAAGTAACTAGTTACATTTGGTGGTTTTCCCAAATTGGGTTTCCATATTAAATCCTAGTGTCATATGTGTTCATGTTATTTCTTTCATGTGTGCAAGTAAATTACTAATAATATCTTAAGATTTGCTAAGTAATACACACTTTGCATTCACTGAGTTACAACAATTTTTGTATACTTACCGACTATCAACAATAATCAATTTTATTAGTATGAATTTTATTTGACATCCAAGGGATCTAGGATTTATTTTAGTAGTAACTGATTCACCCCTCCCCTCTTAGTTACTCTTATATTTCCAACAATTTAGACAATTTGCTATTTGAAGAGTTGGTTAACAAGTTGTAGTTGTGGAGATTGAGAAATCCTAAGGTTTATCACGTGGCTTGGATCCAAAAGAAGAATAAAGTACTTGTAAGTCAACAATGCATTGCTAAGTTCAAAGTTTGTAATTATCATGATGATGTCTTGTGTGATATTATACCTATGGATTGTTGTCTTATTTTTTTGGGTAGATGTTGGCAATATGATAAACAAGCTTTGCATGATGGTAGAAAAATTTAGTGGACTATTTGGGTTCATGAGAAGAAGCAAATCTTGTTACTTTTGGTGGAAAATAGTGATGAGAATCACTATACTACAATTAGAGTATGTTTGGTTGAAGGAAGTAAATTTGCTAAAGATGTAAAGGAGCAAAATATTTGTTTTGCTTTGACTCCTATAAAGAAGAGAAAAAAGATGAACTTAAGCATGCACATAATATTTAATCTTTTTTGGAAAATTTTCAAGATATTATTTCTAATGATGTACCTAATGGTTTACCTCCTGTGAGAGTATCAACCACTACATGGATCTGATGCTAGGAACTAGTTTGCCTAATAAAGTGCCACATAGATTAACACCTACTGAAAATGTTGAATTGCATAGATAAGTGCTAGAATTACTTGCAAGGCATCTTATTAGAGAATGTTTGAGTCCTTGTGATGAACTTGTTGTATTGGATCCTAAGAAAAATAGAGAATAGAGAATGTGCACTAATTCTAGAGCTATTAATAAGATCACAATGAAGTATAGGTTTCCCTTTCCTAGGATGGATAACCTAATGGATTGTTTGAGCAGAGAAAAATATTTATTTGAAAATTGGATATCATCATATTAGAATCAGAGAAGGGGATGAATGAAAATTTAATTTTAAGATAAATGAAGGATTGTATGAATGGTTATGACTTTTGGTTTAACTAATACACCTAGTACTTTTATGATACTGCTGAATGCAGTTTTGAAGAAAATTTTGGGTAAGTTTGTGATTGTATATTATAATTACAATATTTAGTAAGAGTAAATAAGAACACCTAGAGCATATTAGACAATTATTAGAAAGGTTGAAGGAAGAGAAGTTGTTGATTAACTTGAAGACATGTTCATTCATGAAGGAGGAGATTGTGTATTTTGGTTTTGTAATTTTAGTTGATAGTTTGAAAATGGATCCCAAAAAGGTGAAGGTTATTCTTGATTTCCATAAACCTTAGAATGTTGGAGAAGTTAGATCATTTCATGGACTGACAAGTTTCTATAGGAAGTTTATAAATAATATTAGTTCATTATGCAATTCTATGACACAAAATATGAGAGGTGAAGAAAGGAATTTCAAGTGGACACATAGAATGCATAAGAGTTTTGAAACATTGAAACAAAAGGTATCTAAGTTATCTATACTTTATTTGCTTGATTTTAGTTAAAAAATTCAAGTTTATTGTGATGCTAGTAGAAGTGTCATTGGAGCTAATTTGAGTCAAGAAGGATGACCTGTAGCTTGCTATAGTGAGAAGTTGAATGATGCTATGAAAAGATATTCAATTTATGATAAGGAATTCTATTCTACTATTCATGTTTTGAAGAAGTGGGGATATTATTTAATGCCTAAAGATTTTTCATTTTACACTGACCATAAAGATTTAAAATATTTGGGAAGTTAGAATAAGTTAAATTAGAGACATATGAAGTGGGTTGAGTATTTGTAAATTTTTTCCTTTGTATTGAAACATAAAAGTGGATAGTCAAATAAAGTTGTTGATACTTTAAGAAGAAGGAATTCATTGATAGAAATGAAAATTAAGGTACTTGGTTTTGATGATTTGAAGCATTTGTATGAAATTGGTCCTAATTTTGTAGAACCTTGGAAAGCTTGTAAGAATCAATTGATGAGTGAGAAAAATAGGTAGATTGATTATTTTATATAGGCAGACATGTTGCTAAAAGGAACTCAATTGAGCATACCTATAGAATCTATGCAAGATAATTTTATGAAGAAGAAATATAGTGGAGGACTTTTTGGATATTTTGGAGTCGATACAATAATGAAGTATATTTCTGAAAGGTAATTTTGGCCTCAAGTTTATAAGGATGTACAGAGGATGGTTATAAGTTTTAGAATTTGTCAAAAAACAAAAGGAACTAGTTAGAATTTGGGATTGTATTCACCATTTCCTATAACTATTAAATTTTGGGAATTTATCAATATGGACATTGTTCTTAGTTTGCCTACAACTCAAAGAGGTGATGATTATATTCTGGTAGTAGTTGAGAGATTTTTTTAAAATGGATCATTTCATAGATTGTAAGAAGACATCTAATGCAGTACATGTGGCTCAATCATTCTTCAAGTAGATAGTAAGATTACACAAGTTTCGTAGGATTTTTTTTTTTTTTTTGACAGAGATACCAAGTTTACTGGTCATTCTTGGAGAATAATTTGGAGAATGATGGACATTGAATTGAAGTTTAGTTATGTATTTCATTTGTAGACTAATGGAAAAACTAGGGTTGTGAATTGAAGTTTGGGTAACTTGTTGATATGTTTGGCTGGGAATAAGGCTAGTATTTGGGATTTGATTTTATCACAAGCAAAGTTTGCATATAAAAATTCTATAAAAAATGCACAAAAAAGACACCTTTTGAGATTGTTAATGGATTGAATCCTAAGGGAGTTTCCAAACTAAGAAATTTGACTATTGAGATGAAGATAATTACTGAAGAAGAGGAATTTGTAGATTCCATGAACAATTTGCATGAGGAAGTAAATAAGAATCTAGAGGATAGTAATCTATAATATAAACAAAAATAAAATAAAGGGATAAGACATAAATATTTTGAGGTTGGAGATGAAGTTGTGATTTTTTTGAAGAAGAACAAATTTCCAATTGGTAACTATATTAAGCTCAAGAGGGAGAAATTTTTTCCTTGTAAAATTCTAAGAAATTTTGACAATGGAAATCCTTTTGAAGTTGAACTATCTAGAGACATGGATATTTCAGCTATATTCAGTATTGCAAACATCTTTCATTAATTGAAGTAGATGAGGAATTAAAAAATAACCTAGATTATCCTAAGAAGAAGGTTGACATAATTGTGAAGATTTTGGATAGTAGAATAAGTAAGAGCACTAGAGGAAAAGACTACATGGAATATCTTGTTGAGTGGAAAGATAAATCAGATGAAGACAGCTTATGAATAATATAAGTTGTGTTAGATCTTTGTGATTCAAGTTAGAACATTGCAGTTGCCTAATGTAAACAATAAATCTTTACTTACTCCAAGTGTATGATGCAAGAGCATCTTGGGTTAGTGAGAAATATTGCATCACCCAAAAATATTTCTAGATTTTTGTACCAATTTTTTGTTCATGATGTAGTCATCTCTACCTTGAGTTTTAGGATATGCACAATTAGCATCTTATTAAAGACTTATTTTCAATCCTTATCCTAAGAGCACAAATTATGATATGCCATATTCTTCAAGTTATGTGTCATTTTTTTTTATCTCTATTTCTTGTTGTTTTCATCTAGCAATGCATGCTCTTTCATTTTATGTAGATTCCTATGAAGACATGGCATCTTGTGCACTTGGGTGCTGATTCCTAGATTGTGTTTGAACATATGTTCAAGAGTGTGTGAAAAATTGATTCCCATTACTTGGGTTATAGTTTACATCTCCAAGAATAGTCTTATATTGTAATTTAATGCCTATCTAGCCAACTTGTGGTTTAGTTGGCTATACAAGAACTTAGAATAGATATAGGAAAGTAGCATAAGATGAGTAGTATGATTAGTAGAAGATGGATGGAGACTACGAGCTTGAACTCTAATGTTGTTATTCTTTATATAAGGCTACAACTTGGAAGGCCTCATAGCTGGGCATGTTGGTTTCTGTTTATCATGTGTAACAATCAATAAATTTATGAATTCAATGATCTTTTATTCTAAAATTCTATTTCTACTTCCATGTGTAACTCTTGGTAAGGTGTTAGTAGGTTTGAGTTGAGTTTATTTTACTTATTCCTCCTTTTATCCTTGCTTCAATTATGATGAAATAGTTAATAAATACTAACATTATTAAAATTTGTATTATCATTCTAGTTAATCCAATAAAACCTCTTCCTAGATCATTTGATTCTAAATCCCTTTGTCAATTTCACTATCAAATTGGTCATGACACTGAAAGGTGTCATTATTTAAAAAATTCTATTGAATACCTCATTGATTCTAATGTTATATATGTTTATGCTAATTATAATCATGGAAACAACTATATTGCACCTCCTATTGAGAATTTGCACTAATCCTTTACCATCTCACTCTACCAATACTATTGCACAACCTTCTTCTTCCACTACCTATACTATTTATGATACTAAATTTTAAGATTCTAACCATGTATTTAACCATATTGATCATGTTCAACCTTAATCTACACCTCAACTTCTACCTAAACCTATAATTTTAATTACCTTTGATCATTTTGAGATTATTAAATCTTTTGATCATCTTTACATTATTGCTAGGGTTTCTTGTATCCATTCTTCTAGTATCCTTGTTGAATCTTATTCCATGGTGAATTTTATAATTGAAGAGAATATTTTAAATAAATATAAGCAAAATAATTTCTATGACACAACTACTACTTGGATTTAAAATTGTAATGACTTTCTTTATTGTCCTCATGGATCTATTTCTCTCCCTATAGAACTTTACAGTAACTTTATGGACACTACCTTTAATTTATTCTCACTTTTGGTCAATTCAAATATATTCTTGGTCTTCATTGTCTCTCTTCATGAAATCCATATTGGCCTAAGTGTTTTGAAGACTGACTAGTAGACTTAGTTATCAAAGGTGTTGTTATTGATGCCAATGTATATAAAGGAACCAAGACTGGTAGAGAGGAATTACTGATAAGCACTAATGTGTGACTCCAATTCATAAGTATGATCAAAGTAGATAAGATGTGTGTGTTAGAAATTAAATTCCACCAATATAACTGAGAGGGGGGGGGGAGTGAATTAGTTATACAACTATTACAACAATTATCAAACTTATTAATCCTTAACCATATGAGAAATATAATCAACAACCATAACAAGGTACTCATATACAATAATACCATATATGTTAACTAAGGAATCCCTTGATTAGAGGGAAAACCCCAATGGGTATGATACTCACAAAATAATGTACTAATATAAATATTCCTTGTTAGAGGATGCACCAAATTAGGAGTAAATCAAAACATTTAGTACATATTAATCCCTAATAGGAGACTTTGATTTTTATTGGTTCTAGGACTTTTACAGCCATGTACAGCCTAGAAACCTTGTATAATATGTATATTTTTATATAAGGATGAATAACCTTTCTTTTGGTTTTGGTTTCGGTTGATTTCATCAAGAAATGAATAAGTTATGGCAGTTTGGGTAAACATTATTATTTGCAGATTTGAGGATGTCCGACTAGAGTCAGATTAAAATATTTGGTGTTTTTAAAGATCTTCATTGAAGTCACATGTAAATATTGGTGTTTTTCTAATTATATATGCATTGGAAAAATTTATGGCTTATAGATTCAAAAACTAGACTCATGCATGATTAATTGGGAATTGGTTTGGTGTCATTTTGAAATGTTTTAGAAAAGATATGGTACTCCCTAGGTAGGGTTACAAGTTTTGTTACTAGTTTATGATAGTAAAAATGGGTCTTCATAAATACACCATAACTTTTAATTGGTCTAATTTTTGGATATGATTTATTAAGACTAGGTTTTAACAATTCCTCCAAAGGTTTTGGTAAGAAATCGTCGGGAACAAAAGTTATGAATAATATACTCTCAAAATGAAGTTTGACCATTTGAATGGTGAAGTATTGATTACAAACCAACCAATAAGTGGGTTACATGTTTACCCCTTTAATATCCATTAATTATAGGCATCTCCTGAGGTTTAATTTTTTTTATTTACCCGAGTTAATCAATACTTCACCATTCACATGTTCTAACTTTTATTTGAGAGTATATTATTCATAACATTTGTTCCTAAAAGTTTCTTGCCAAAACCTTTATAGGAATTTTAAAAACCTAGTCTTAATAAATCATATAAAAATATGAGACCAATTAAATAAACCAATTACAAGCTATGATCTCTTTATAGAGACCCATTTTTACTGTCATAAACCAGTAACAAAATTTGTAACTCTGTCTAGGGAATACCATATATTTTCTAAAACAGTTCAAAATGAAACTGAACTAATTCCCAAATAATAATACATGAGTCTAGTTTTCAAATATACAAGCCATAAATTTTTCCAATTCATAGATACTTAGAAAAACACCAATCTTTACTTGTCACTTCAATAGAGATCCTTAAAAACTAGTCTTCACTCCAATATACATAACTTACACAAATCTGAATAAAAATGACTCAAACCAATTGGACATGAAATATAGTTCATATAAAAGTCCATTTAATATAATTATAATTCCTAATTCATCCACATGTGTCCTCACTAAGTATTTCAATCTAATTGTAGTTGGGCATCCTCAAATCTACAAACAACAATGTTTACCAAAACTGCCAAAGCTTATTCATTTCTTGATTAAATCAACCCAAACCAAAGCCAAAAGAATTTTTATTCATCATAATATCAAAATATATAGATTATATATGGTTTCCATTCTATACATGATTGTACAAGGCTTAGAACCAACAAAAATCCAAAAAAACCAATTAAAATAGCAATAGTAGAAAACACCAAAATTGCTCCAAAATGATTCCTTCTTCTCCTTATTCTCATAAATTTATTTTTAGTGATCATTAAAATTATTTTATAGGATTTTTGATAGTTGAGAACTTCCCAACCAACTTTTGAAGCAATGTATTACATTCACTTTTTGCAAAGTTTTAAAGTTGCAAAATTTAAGCAACTTTTACATTTTAGAAATTATGACCTCAAGAGTTTGTTCTAACCTTAAAAATATGTAATAATGTAATATTAATCACAATTGATAATATTTTTACCCTTCCTTGGGTTTACAAACACATTTTGACCTCTTGACCAATTCATGACCTTACTAGGACAACTAGGGCAAATTGACAACTTTTACAACTTATAACAAAATGACTTCAAGTCTTTAAATCTTGACCCAAATACAACATAAATGAACCAAATGGATTTAAATATCTCATATAAGGAATCTTATTCTTCTCATGTTCTTTTACTTTAGGTGCTCCTACACCATGCACTCACCACATCATCATCAAACTATCCTCTGTCACTAAACAACTCCACATATTCTAATTCTATCTCAATTAGGAGATACAATCCAATCATCAAAAAATTCTTATTAGATACTATATTTCTATATTACTCTCTGAAAATCAAGCATATCTTCTTCATGACTTTGACTTACTTCATGTTCACTTAACCATGCCATCAAGACACAGTATAGAACAAGTCCTCAATCACACTTCATCGAAACATCAATCATCTATACATATGACCTCAATATCTACCTGCTACTATGTTAGTCTTCATAGAAACCATACTACATTGTCATCAATGACAAATATATTCATGAAGGCAACATGTCAATAATTCTAACAATATCCCACATGTTTTGCAAATTCTTAGGATACTTCCCCAAAGGAATACCATGAACATTCATGCTAACAATCTCCCCCTCTAGAATTGATGGAAACATAGATGAAAAATATCTAAGTTCCAAGAATACCAAAATAATACTCTACTGCAATTGATGTTGTTCTCATCTTTTCAAATCCTCTTCATCAATCAAATCTGAAATCCTCTAGAATACTACTCTTTTTTGCATCACATACTAATCAACTTGCATCAGTTGTTCACATACTAAACAACTCTCAGATTCTCTCTCATATAATGTATCTCAATATCTCCCCTTACATCAACCTTTTGTCCATTAGAGGATATTCTCCCCCATTCATCATACTTCTTTATACACTCCCCCATTCATACATAAGAGATTATTTTCATGCACACTCTCCTCCATTGACATCAATAAAAAATGCTTCATTATGTCAATCATCTGCTCCAAGTCTTTAACCAACTTGAGTGTCCAAAGGCATTGTTCAAGACCAAATACCAAGAGTCCTTGATGACTCTTCTTATCTAAGATACTCCCCCATATAGGAAGCATCAAAATTCAGCCCAGTCAAACAATAGTGCTTTCTACCACTAGACTAATGCAATCTCTACATCATCTACTCAGAAGTAGGTAGGAGCATAACCCCAAGAATACCTCTCAAGTAATCAAATGTATCTTTAGGAAATGGATTTGCAGAGATATCCACTATTTGATCTTTTGTACTAACATATTCCAATATGATCTCTTTCTCTACAACTTTCTCTCTCAAAATATATACTTAATAGATATATGGTTAGTCTTAGAATGCAATATAGGATTGTTAGACACACTCATTGTGCTTGTGCTATCACAATGTATGATAATAGGATTTGAAAATTCCATCCTAATATCCTTTAACACCTTCTTTATCTACATGATCTGATTACAATTATTTATTGCTACTACATATTGTTCTTCTGTGGTACTCTATGAAATACATTCTTGTTTCTTGCTTAGCCATGAAACCAATCTTTATCCAATAAAAAATAATTCACCACTAGTACTTTTTCTATCATCCATATTATCTACCCAATTTGCATCAGTATGGGCACATAGAGTGAAATCACTTGATCTATCATACCATAATCCATAATTAGGTGAATCTTTCAAATATCTAAATATCCTTTTTACTGATTTATAATGATACTCCTTAGTATCAACTTAAAATCTAGCTACAATCCCAATAGTATTTTCTATATTTGGTCTAGTGTGAGTTAGATATTATAAACCTCCAATCATTGAACTATACTTTTTATCTTCACCTGTAGGTGTCTCTTATTCACTAGATAACTTGTGACCAATTATCATTGTTGTACCAATAGGATTACAACTTTCCAAGCCAAATATTTTTGACAAGTCTTTCAAATACTTAGCTTGTGAAATGAAAATACAATCATTGTTTTGCACAATCTGTAACCCTAGGAAAAAATTCATCTCATCAATCACGCTCATCTCAAATTCATTCTTAATCTCTTTAGCAAACTTATCACTTTCTTCATCATTACCTACAAAGATTATATCATCAACAAATATGATAATGATCAACCAACTATTCTCAATTTCCTTCAAATATAAGTTAGCATCTGCCATACCTTTAGCAAATCTTAGTTTTTCCAAATAATTATCCAATCTTTCATAATAAGTTCTAGGTACTTTCTTAGACCATATAGTTCTTTCTTTAATCTACATACCATGTCTTTTTATTTTGTCAAAGGAAATCCTTCAGGCTTCTCAATGTAGATTTCTTCAAGTTCTCCATTTAGAAAGGTTTATTTGACATCCATATGATATACTTTGAACATCTTACTTGTTGCATAAGCCACAAAAATTCTTACAGATTCCATTCTAGATATAGGGGCATATGTTTCCTCATAATCTATTCCTTCTTGCTATGAATAACCTTTGCATACCAATCTACCTTTGTTTCTCACCACTTCTCCTTGTTCATTCATTTTGTTTCTGAATACCCATTTAATTACTATAATATTCTTGTCTTTAGGTCTAGGAGCCAATTCTCATGTGTCATTCTTCACAATTTGAACTAGTTCTTCCTTCATTGTTGGAATCCAATGATCATCTTTTCATGCCTCATTTGCACTCTTAGGTTCAACTTGAGAAATCAAACATAATTCCTCATGCACTCTATTTCTGTCATTACTCCTTTTTCTTTACTTCCAATTGTCTTCTTTGTAGGGTGATTTTTTGTCAGGTTCATGTTAGGTGTAGGAGTTTCTACCTCAACACTTATCTCTTCTCTTGATTCATCTCTTTATTCTCCTCTTTGCTCAATAATTTATACATGATTCTACAAGTCATTGCTTTAACATTCTCTCTAATAGATTTAGGATTATCATCAATAATAGTTACCAATGTTGTTTCTTCCATTACTTCTTTTCTCTCAATCAATTCAAGCTCATCATCAATCTATCATTCAAGAATCTTTCCACACTTGCTTTAAATTCTTAATCATCATCAGAATTTTTATTTTTTCTAATTTTTCTTAATCTTTTGGGACATCTGGATGGAAAATGATCAAATTCTTTACATGTCCAACAATTTTTTTTTTTCATACCTTCTAACTCTATTTTCATAAGTAGAGAAATTCCTTTGTTGATCTTCTTGTCTTGTTTGGATCTAGATCTATCTTCACTTGTTCTTGCATTATTAGGCTTATCCTTTTATATGAAAAAAAGAGACTCTAGATCTAGAAACTCAATGTTCTATTCTATACATAATTTTGATATCTCACCAAGAAAATCCATCAAACTTAGGACTTTCTTTTCTAAAGTGACTCACCATTGATCTCCCAAAGCTATTAAGATTTCTCTTCAAGGACATGATGGTCTGATACCAATTGTTCGAAAGTAAAGTCTACCAATATAACCAAGAGGGGGGGTGGGGGGTGAATAAGTTATAGAATTATTACAAAAATTATTAACCTTATTAATCCTTAACCATATAAGCAATATAAACAACAACCATAACAAGGTACTCATACACAATAACACCAAATATGATAAAAATGAGAAACCCTTGATCAGAGGGAAAACCCTGGTGGAGATGGTACTTACAAAATGATGTACTAATATAAATATTCCTTGTCAAAGGATGGACCCTGTTAGGAGTCACTAAAAACATTTAGTACATATAAGTCCCTATTAGGAGACTTTGAATCCCTGTTAGGTGATTCCAACCATATTAGGAGTTGTAGAAGGCAAATGGACCCACTATCCAAATAGCTTCAGGGGAAAAACTAATGAACCCACTATCCAAATGATCTCTAAAATTATTCCTTACAAAATAATATAAATTAATTGCACTAGTACTTCCTTTTCCTTTGTCCTTTGAACTCAACTACTCTTCTTCTTCTGATCTTGATACCAGATCACCAACTTTGCATCTAATAATTCCTTGGATAACTTGCATTTACCAATTTTTTTTTTTTGTCTTGTTTGCACTTCTTCAATGAAACATTACATGCTCACAATTAAGAAAAATAATTTCCTTTATACGATGTCCTCAAAATAATTCCTTGAGTCAGTCTTTAGGCTTTTCCAATTAATTATAATAGGACCATACTAAGATAATTAATTATTTCACAATTCACAACACTATTGGTTCACATTCTTTACAACTTTTCACACGTTTGACTCTAAACCTTGCATACTCACTGAAGCCATCATCAAACTGTCCTCTTCTACTATACAGATTCACATATCCTAATTCTATCTCGGTTAGGAGATATAATTCAATAAATAAAAATTGCTTATCAAGTACTTTATCTCTGTACTACTCTCTGTAAAAAGCATAAATTCTTCATGTCTTTGACTTACTTCATGCACACTTAACCATATCATCATGGCATAGTGTAGAACATGTCCTTAATTACACTTTATTTGAACATCAATCATTTATTTGTATGAACTTGATCTCTTTTAGCTACTTTGTTAGTCTTCATAGAAACCATACTATATTTTCATCAATGAAAAACATTGTCATGAATGCAACATGTTAATCATGCTAAAAATCTCCTACATGTTTTGGAAATTCTTATAATACTCACCTAAAGGAATACCATTAGCCTTTATATTGATAATGTGATCCTAGAGGAGGAGATGATATAGGTAGCCCACTTAGAGGAGTCCACACAAGCAAAACGAGCTAGAGCTTGTTAGAATATATAGTCCACTGATATAACTTGGGGTGTGTGAATTAGTTATCAAACTAATATCACAATTATCATCCTTAAACAAACTTATCCATATAAGTAATATAAAATAAAATGACAAAAAGATACTCATACACAATAATATCATATATGTTAACTAGGGAAACCCTTGATCAAATGGAAAACCCTAGTGGGGATGGTACCCACAAGATGATGTACTAATATAAATATTCCTTGTTAGAAGATGGACCTTGTTAGGAGTCTATGAATATATTTAGTATATATGATTCCCTGTTAGAAGACTTTGAATCCTTGTTAGAATATTCCAAAATTGTTAGGAGTTGTGGAAGATAGCTAGACCCACTGCCCAAACAACTCCAAGGGCAAGACCAAAAAACCCACTGTCCAAATGATCTCTATATTATTCCTTGTAGAATAATAGAATGGTACTATATTATTCCTTCCTCTTTCTTTATCCTATCAACCAAACCTCTACTCCTAATCTTGTAACCAGATCACAAATCTTGTATCTAATAATCCCTTGGATCACTTACATGCATTTAGTAAGAACTATGCTTCTTTTTGCACTTCCCACTTCAACAAAAATTACAATACTTCAATACACATTAAAATCAAGGAAAAAATATTTCCTTTATACCATATCTTCATAATAATTCCTTGAGTCAGCCTTGAGGCTTTCCCAATTAATTATAATAAGATAATTAATTAACTACAATTATAATAGTATTGTCAACTCAGTCTATATAACAATTCACACATGTGATACTAGAGCTTGTGCACTTGTTGAAATTATCAGATAGTTATTAGTTGACTATCCTCTATCACTACCTAACTGTACATCTCTTCATTACATCTTAGATGTAAGATAGCCAAAAAACATTAGGAACTACTTTCCCAATACTCTATCTCTGAACTGTTTGCTATAAATTAGGTACAACTTCCATACATCTTCTTCTTAGACTCTACACACTTGACCACATCATCAAGACAATGTGCCAAACATGTCTGTAACTTTGTATCACTAGTCAATAAACTATTTACTGTACCATTAAAATCTTTGTCTTCTACTAAGCTAGTCTTTACAAAAACTATGCTATGTTGACATCAATGACAAACACAATCATGAATGCAACATGTCAATACTCTCCAATGCTTAGGGTACTCCCCCAAAGTAGTATCATCAACATTCATACTAAAAATATCCCTCTTTGGCATTGATGGCAACATAGATGAAAAAATATCTAAGTTCCAAGAATACCAAACAATGTTATGTTGTTATTATTGGCTAGCATCAATTGTCCACATGCTAAAAAGAATCTCAAACACAAAAAATGTACACAAGTGCATGCTCCTTCTTTTTAGACATCAATTATTTACTTTACACTAAAAATTCATAATACATTAGGTGCACATACACATTCCTTCTTTCTTACATGAATCTTTCTAAATTTCTCTAAATAGATATCTCTCCCCCATTGCTTAGGAGTTCTTTCTTTCATGCATACTCTCCCCCATTGAAATCAATGTCAAAAACCTCAATCTCAATGTTACAACATACCAATTGTTAAATGCTAATTGCCAATATGTTGCACCAATTTATCAACCAGTTGGAGTGTCCAAAGACACTATTCAATACCAAATACCAGTATTCCTCAGTGACTTAAATAATCATAGATACTCCCCCATATGGGAAGCACCAACATTTAGTCTAGGCTAATAATAATGCTCTATACCACTAGACTGATGCACTCTATGCATCATCTAGTCAGAAGTAGGTAGGAGCATACCTCTCAAGTACTCAGATGTATCTTTAGGAAAAGGTTTCATAAAGATATTTGCAATCTAAACTTTAATACTCACATACTCCAATCTTATCTCCTTTTTTTTTGCTTTCTCTCTTAGTATATGATACTTAATAGATATATGCTTAGTCTTAGAATGCAATACAGGGTTTATAGACATACTAGCTAAGTTTTTGTTATCATAGTAAATGATAATAGGTTCTTCAAACTCAATTCTAATATCATTCAACATCTACTTCATCCACGTAACTTGATTATAATTATTTGTTGCTGCAACATACTCTACCTTAGTATTACTCTATGAAGTACAATCTTGCTTCTTCCTTAGCCAAGAAACTAATCTTCCTCCAAGAAAGGATACTCCACCACTGGTGCTCTTTCTTTCATCCATACTACCTACCCAATCTACATCAATATATGCACATAGAGTGAAATCACTTAATTTGGCATACCAAATTCCATAATTAGATGTCCCTTTTAGATATTTGAATATTCTCTTCATTGCTACAAAATGATATTCCTTAGGATCAACTTGAAATCTAGCTACAATCCCAACTACATTTGCTATGTCTAGTTTGGTGTGAGTTAGATATTTCAAACCTCTAATCATGGACTTGTACTTCTTCTAGTCTATTGTAGGTGTCTCATCTTTGCTAGATAACATGTAACAAGTTATCATAGGTGTACCAACTAGTTTACAACTTTCCAAACCAAACCTTTCAATAGGTCTTTCAAGTATTTAGCTTATGAAATGAAAATACCATCATTATTTTGTACAATCTATAATCCTAGGAAAAACTTCATTTCTCATATCATGCTCATTTCAAACTCATTCTTCATCTCTTCAACAAACTTATCACTTGCTTCATCATTAATTCCAAAAATAATGTCATCGAAAAATATTAAAATAATCAAAAAATCATTTTCAATTTCTTTCAAATACAAGTTATTATATTTCATACCTTTACCAAATCCAAGCTTTGCCAACTAACTATCCAACCTTGTATACTAGTTTCTAGGTGCTTATTTCAGACCATATAAAGCTTTCTTTAGTGTACATACCATGTCTTTGTCTTGTGATTAAGGAAAACCTTTAGGCTTCTCAATATACATCTCTTCTTCAAGTTCTCCATTCAGAAAGACTGATTTAACATCCATCTGATACACCTTGAACTTCTATTCACTCTATAAGCTAGGAACATCTATATTGCTTCCATTCTGACTATAGGTACATATGTCTCCTCATACTCTATGCCTTTTTTCTGTGAATATCCCTTGTATACAAGTCTATCTCTATTCCTTACAACTTTTCCTTGCTCATTCATCTTGTTTCTGAACATCCATTTGGTTCCTATCAAATTCTTATCTTTAGGTCTAGGAACTAAATCCCATGCATCATTCTTCACTATCTAATCCAATTCTTCCTTCATTACTTGAATCTAATGATCATATTTAACTACTTCATCTATTCTCTTAGGTTCAACTTGAGATATCAGACATATCTCCTCATTTACTTTGTTCCTTGTCATTGAATTCCTATTATGGGTAGGCATTAACATCTCAACTCTTATCTCTTCTCTCGGCTCAGATCTTTGTTCTCCTCTTTGCTCAATAGTTAGCACATTATTCTAAAAATCATTGTTAGTCTTAAAGAAAACTTTATCATTCTATCTAAAAATTCCATAATTATTTTCTTCTCCATTTGAATTATAATCTACCATATTTTCTTTAGTTCCAAACTTTTCATCAATCCTTACATTTGCACATTCAACTATTGTCTTAGTTTTATAGCTGAAGCATCTATAAACTTTTCTTTTCAATGAATAATCAAGAAACATACCTTCATCACTTCTTGGATCAAACTTACCAATGTCATTACTTCTCTTAATGTAACATTTGCTCCCAAATATTCTAAAATACTTAACCAATGGTGAATAACCAAACCATAGTTCATAAGGTGTCTTGCTTATACCTTTATTGATCTATACTCTATTTAAATTATATACCATTGTATTGACTACTTCTCTCCAAAATGTCTTAAAAACATCATTCTCAAACAACATCTATCTTGCTACTTTTGCTACTAATTTATTCATTCTTTTAAAAATCTCATTTTTCTCAGGTGTTCTAGGTGGAGGTAGCTTCTTTTTTATACCATTCTCTTCACAAAATATGTTAAACTCTCTAGAGGTAAATTCTCCTCTATTAGATCTCAAACACTTTATCTTAACACCAAATTCATTCTCAACTCTATTCTTATATATCTTAAACTTCTAAAAAGCTTCAGATTTCTATTTAAGAAATGCTACCCACATCATTCTAGTGAAATTGTCAGCAAAAATCATAAAATAACTTTCACCATAGAATCCTCTTGTTCTAGAAGGATCACTCAAATCTGTTTGAAAGATCTCTAGCTTCTCTATGGTAATGAACTTCTTGCTAGAAAATGATACTTTCTTCTGCTTAGCCAAAATACATTCCTTACAGACAATATTAGTAGGCTTTGTAATCTTAGGCAAGTCTCTGACTACAAAAGTGCTACTAACCTTCATAATATTATCAAAGTTTATGTGATAGAATCTTCTATGCCACAACCAATTGTTATCCACTTTAGCTACCAAACATGTCATTTCAGTAGGATTCAACTAAAATACATTACATCTCAATCTAGTGCCAGTTCCAATCATCTTACCATTTATTTCTTTGAAAATGTAGGCCTTCTTAGTAAACTACAATAGATAACCCTTGTCTACCAATTGTCCAACACTGAAAAAGTTATGCTTTAGTCCATCAAAAAACTAAACATCATCAGTGTTAGTTTTACCATCAAGAGTAATGGATCCAATTCCTATTATATGATAGTTTGCATTGTTATCAACTCTAACAATACCTCAATCATGATTCTTGAATTTAACAAAAATTTTCATATCACCAATCATGTGATGTAAACAACCACTGTCAATTATCTAGTTAGATTTCTTTTCTGCTTGGGAAACTAGAGCTTTTCCTTCTCTAATTTCTCTATCAAGATCATCTTCCTTGATAGCCACAAATCCTAATTTACCATCACTTTCACTCTAACCTTTTTCATCAGATTCTTCATCTTCATTTGCATAGAAAAAATCTCTATCTCTATCTCTTCTGTGTTTAAACTTTCCTTTATACTTTATCTCTCTTTTAGGACATTTAGATACATAATGACAAAATTCATTACAAGTCCAACATTTAAATATTTTCTTACCATATTTTTCTCTTCTCACAAAAAGGGTTATTTCTTCCTTAATCTTATTGTCTTTATTAGATCTATTGCTACCAACAAAATCTCCATGGGTGCTTACACTCCTTGTCAAATTAGGTCAAATGCTTAGGGCACTAAGAGATGTTTTGACTCTTGCAATTTCTACAAACTGTCTCAGATCTACTTTTTATTATTCTCATCTTTGAAGCAATGTTTCCTTTGTGAAGGCTTAGTACAGGGCATTACTAGTTGAATCATCTGAGCTACTGGCTTGAATGGTGGTGTCAAACTTTTCAAGATCTTCCATATGACTTCATAATCTTCCTTGGTTCTACCATGAGACCAAATTCTTGCAAATTTTTTTGATATTCTTCCAACATAACTTCTTATAGGGCAAGACAGTTGGACTCATTGCCCAAATAGCTTCAAAGGTAGGACCAATGAACCCATTGTCCCAATGATCTTTGTATTATTCCTTGTACAATAATAGAATGGCACTGTATTGTTCCTTCCTCCTTCTTTTTCTAGTCAACTGGACCTCTACTCCTTCTAATCTTGTAACTAGATCACAAATCTCATATCCAATAATCCCTTGGATTTCTTACACACATTTAGTAAGCACTTTGCTTCTTTTTCATTTTGTACTTCAACAACAATCACAATACTTAAATACACATTATAATCAAGGAAAATATATTTCCTTATACCATATCTTCATAATAATTCCTTGAGTCTACCTTCAAGCTTTCCCAATCAATTATAATAATATAATTAATTAATTGCAATTACAATAGCATTGTCAACTCACATTATATACACAAATTTACATTTGCAATACTAGGGCTTGTGCACTTGTTTCCATCATCACCTGACTATCCTTTGTCACTACTTGACTACACATCTTATCATTATATTTGAGATGTAAGATATCCAAAAAAAATTAGGAACTACTTTCCCAATACCGTATCTCTGAATTTCTCTTTGTAAATTAGGTACAACTTCCATATGTCTTCTTCTCATACTCTACACACTTGACCATATCATTAGGACACTATGCCAAACATGTCCATAACTACACATCACCAGACAGTCAAACCATTGTCTTTACCATTAACATCTTTGTCTTCTACTCAACCATTCTTTACAAAAACCATGTTATGTTGACATGAATGAAAAAAAAAATCATGAATTCAACATGTCAATACTCTCCAATGGTTAGGATACTCCCCCAAAGTAGTATCATTAGAATTCATGCTAACAGAGTTGAGGAGTAAGAAGATAGACTAGTGAGTTGGATTGTCCATATCAGCAAGTTGAGCATGAAGCAAGATACTCATGACTATCTAGCCATGAAGAGGGGAAGAGTGCAATCAATGTTTTATTTAATGGTGATGGTGGAATGGATGGAGGAAGAGTCAAAATAAATCAAATTTAATTCTTTTAAACATTAGAAATCCATTTAGAAACCATGGCATCTGTGACTCCTATATGAACATGATACATTTGACAAGAGCAACACACTACTATATTAAGAAGCCAATATAGTATTCCAAATGATTATTCAAAATTTGAAATGTTAAAAATTAAAAATAAAGCTAAAATAAAGTATAAAAGGAGGAAGAGTTGAAAGAGGAAATGTTAGATTTCCAAGTGATTAGCTAAAGAGCTGGAAGATACGAGATAAGTGAAATCTCAAGAAGTAAAGAATAGTGATAAGAGAAAATTCACCTTTACGGAGTTGTCATTCTAAGGATAAGATATAAAGCCCAAAAAATTCAAGGTTTTCACGAGAAAAAGAAAATAAGAGAAAAAAAATAGAAGTGATCAAGGTCCAAAGTTGTAGAGCCAAGAGAAGGAATAGTATAGTGAGTTGAAGAAGGGTCTATTCAAGATAAGTATAGTAGCTATCTATTAGATTTTTTTTTTTTTGTTTTCTCACCTTTAAAATATTAAATCACATTGAGGGTGGACCCTAATAATTTCTTTTTAAAAATCCCCTAATAGGGCAACACATTAACTTGTAAATAATTAGTCTTCTGGATTTGATTGTGTGCACTTTTTTTACCATCAACATTTTGGATCATACTACATGATCCATCATCATCATCCTCTTAAAAATAGTGCAAGATTCATGATGATTGACTCACACACCATTTTTTTTACCCTAGCTAGGTTTCCATGAGATAAATACTATGCTATGTGTTTCTATTTTCATGGTTTTTTTTTTCTTGATCTTGACTAGTTAAGTTATAGTTAGAAGTGACTCATAGATAAGTGTGAAGTGTAATTTTAGACAAAAATTTGAAACTAGCAAGTATACTAATTCACCCCAACACCCCCCCCCTCCATATATTGGCCTGTGGTAGTCCCAATAATTAATATTAGAGCCTAGATTCTTAGGAGACAAGAGTTTAACAACTCAAGTAAATTTATTTCATACCCCATAGGACCAATGAATCTGAATCTCAGTTCAACTACTTCCATTCATGTTACATTATTCTCTACCATGAAATAAATGTCATTCTTTTATTTCTCAAACAATAATGGTGGTATTCTAAATCTTTATTTCATTTCTGATTGAAAACTTTTCATCATCCTTGTAATATCATCTATCATTCTATACTTTGATTACTGCTTTTTCTAGTGGGTTATCATGCTCATAGTACACTTATAAGTATCTAATTCATGATCAGGCATACCAAGGAACCTTATAATCACTTGTAAGAATAGATGTTTTAATAATGATTCAAATCTAAATATTGCATTCTTTGACTTCTTCAGTCTATCTATATTATCCAATAATTGTTGTCTTAGGATTTCACACATATTGACCTTTTCCTTTTTTCCAGTCATCACATAAGCTGCATGGATGAATCTAGCAAGCACTAAATTTAATATAGAAATATAATTCATCTTATTTCCAATGATATTACTAATTAGTCTTAATTCTATCTTGGCTATCAAGTTTAATCTCATGTTTCTTCCATCAGACTTAGTCTATAGGTTGATTTCTACTAGTTTCTTTATATTCTTCTCATTTTTTGGGTTATAACCTTCATTTCTCAAAACAATAATCTTGTAGATCAAATCATTATCAATCATAATAGGGATGTCACAAATATATCCTCATGAATTATTCTTAGAATGATTATGTTCCACTCATGATTATAAAGTCTATGCAAAATATATGCTTGACTAATTTCAAATCATTCAAATTCTCAAACCCTTATTTCAAAGACATGTCACTGTTATAAACTAGGTCTAAGTCCTTATGAATATCACTATCACCAATGCTCTCAAATTTGTAATGAATGTATGCTCTAATATCCTTGACATGTAATACATCGTAAGGAACTTGTGAAAAGGATCCTACAGGATCATCTTCTAAAGAAACATATGGGAATTTCTTAAGCTTATATCTAGGCCTCTCACTCACATCACACAATATAGGGTTTTCTATTTTCAAATTAACACTTCAAATAATGATTGTGCACATGATAAATACCTTATTTTGGAGGAACTAGGCCTTACTTTAGTTTTCACTTGAAAAATCTTTCAAATTCTCTTTAAATTTGATCTGAATCTCTCCTTTAATTCTTGCATGATTAAATGGTACTCAATAACTTGATTTTGACTGTTAAATCACTTTTAATTTATCTCTGCATTAATTTTTGCAAATATGCAATCAATAAAAAGTTGTTTTTGATTACTATAAGACTTGATTTCCTTCATGCACTCATTTATGAATACCTAAAAATAGCTACAGTTAACCATAGCTTCTATACATCATTTTCTGCCTCATACTAACTGTGCATATCTTAACTCACTCATTGTCATATCTTTTACCTTTTTGATGCTCGATCATTTATAAAAGTTCTTAATTTAAATAAGATGAATCAATCAATATAACTGATTTTAATCTTCCTTCATGTACTTCATTTGACTACTCTTCCAACATTACACATGAACTTGATGGATCTTTGGCTTTGACAAATAATTCTTTGGATTCTTCTACACATTTTTTTATACTATCTTTTTTATTGTTACTACTACTATCATTCCTTCTGGCATTCCTATTTATATTCATTCTAAAATATGGATTTCTTATATTTTTCCTCATATCCATTCTACAAAATCTCACTATATGACAACATTTTTTGCACAATTGGCATACTTGTACATTGTTTCTAAATCTAGGTCCAGTCTAGTTAACAGGTGCTCTATAATTTCTTGCAATATGTCCAAAGTTGTTACACTTATATCATACAATTTTTTTCCTTTCTCCATTGTTTCCTTCTTCAGATCTTCTTCTTACAAGGTTAGTACCTCCAAACATTCTACTATTGCTATTACTATTATAAAAATTAGGTTTCTTACAATTAACTACTCTATGACCAAAGCCATGACAATTATAACATAAAAATTAGTAACCAGTTTAAATGACTTACCTATGTAGTCCTTTTTCATATGAACAAATTCATTACATGCATAACATCTACCTTTGAATTCATATTTTACTTCTTTAGGTGATTCATTTTTCTTGGGTTTATTAGGTTCATCAACTTTTTCATGTTGACTAACTTAATCATCCTCCTTAGCTATATAATCAGATTGATTTGACTCAATCTTGTTCAAATCTTTCTTTTCTTGCATAAGCATATGAATTTTAGGATCTAGTTCCTCTCTAGCTTTAGATTTTTTAGTTGTGATGCAAGAGCATCCTAGGTGTAAGAGCAATCTTGCATCACCCAAAAATATCTCATTTTTAGTCTTTTCTATTTTAATAAGGACTAGTAGACATGGTGGTTACTATTTATGGGAACTTGCTATTTTTAGTAAGTTTTTTATATGAGCTTATAATTTTCTCATTTTCTACAGAAAGGTTCATTTTAGAGTTGTAAGCCTACCATAAAAATATCATTGATCAACCATAAGTATTGGAGAAGTTATTATGGATTTTTGATGGAAATATTTATAGAAAAATTTCCAAGCTCACCATTGGAGGCCTTAGAGTTCCTAGATTAGGTCTAAAAACTCAATGGAAGGGCAATAACATAGTTATGAGCCTATAGATTAGAAGCTAGCCTTTTTGAAAAGTGGTTATAATAGCCAATTAGAGCAATGGTTTGTGAGTTATGGCCTTTCAAAGTTGGGCTGCCTGGAATATCTAAAAAAATTGTCAAAGATGTATTTGGTCAACTCTATATGTATTGTTAGGGTTTGTCAGCCCTAGGTATTAAGTTTCATTATCTAGAACCTATCTGGGCAACATAAAATTTCCTATTTAAGAAAGACTCAAACATTTTCTAGGAGAGCTCTGGGTGATAGTTCACAGCTTGTCTTGCAATTTATTGTAATGAAGGCACACATGTGGGTTAACATATTTTACTTGTGAATTCTACAATACCACATTTTTGGTGCAAATAAGAAGTCCATATTTTGTTCTTGCATTTTTTATGAGTTTATGGTATTAAGGGGAGCACCTTTCCTCAAGTGGTATCAAAGCTAGATTTCTTGAGTGTGTGGACAGATCACCAATTGTGAGGTAGTTCACACTAAGAATATGATTTGGGTTAGGCATGTATATAGATTACTAATTGTGAGGTAGTTTGTAGTAGGGTTTTAATGGATGCATAAAAATGCCTCCATAAAGAGAGCATGGTAGAATAGCTATAGGCATTACACTTGAGGGTTTTAGAGCCCTGTAAAGAAAAATGCAAGCATTGGAAGAACAAATGTGTAGAGGAATAAATCTTCCTATAAGAGATGAAAGTGAGGATGAGGATGAAGTAGAAGAAAATTCTGAAGCAAAGGCAGTTCTAAACCTAGAGGAAGAGAGGCTTTTTAGGGCCATCTCCAAGATTGGAAAAAGACCTAAGTTTGAGGTTCGCACATTTTTGGGAAATGTTAACCTAGAGGAGCTAATTAATTGGATAAATGAACTAGAGGAGTACTTTGAGTATGAACATATTGATGATCCTAATAGGGTCAAGTTTGTGACGACAAAATTGAAGGGACATGCAAAGATTTGGTGGCAGTAGGTTCAATTAGAGCGAAATAGAAAGGAAAAGGAAAAAATCACTAGATTAGATCAGATGATAGCTAAACTAAAATGACTATTCATTCCCATGGATTATGAGCTTGATTTGTTGAAGAAAATGCAAGGGTTGAAGCAAGTAGGAAAATCTGTTCAAGAGTATACCGAAGAGTTCTATCGAGTTATCATTAGAATCAACCATGCATAAGCTGATAAGGAGAAGTTGCCTGTTATCTTAATGGGTTAAGGCCAAGTATTTAGGATGAGCTGAGGTTGGTTTGAATGAATAGTATTTAGAAGGTATACCAGTTTTCCCTAAGAGTTGAGGAGAATTTGAATAAGAAGTTTGACAACAATAATAGTGGAAGAGGTCACGATGGAAGATCTGGTAGATGATATTACGGTGGACATAATGATGATTAGAAGAAAAAAGATGAGGTTAAAAGTAGTAGTTAGAATCAAAGGTGAAAAAATTTCAATCATTTCTAGGATCAAAACAAAAGATATCAAAGAGGAAGAGGCAGAGAACAAGGATCTAGAATAGGAGGCTTCTGTGGGAAATGTTTTCACTATGGAGAAGGTCATAGAGAATCTGAATGTACCCAACACCAAGGAAGGATAGATCAAAGAACTAAAGGCTAGGCCAAAGTTGCACATGTTGATGAAGATGCTAGATCCTCACATTCTGAAGATGCTAAAAGAGGAGAAGTCCTAGTTAACAAAAGAGTCCTGCTAAGTGGTGAGAATAAATGTTATCAAAGAAGGAGCTTGTTTTGCTCAAGGCGCAGATGTGAAGAGAAGTGTTTTGATGTGATCATTTATGGTGGAAGTACTAACAATCTAGTGTCAAAAATGATGATCACCAAGTTGAAGCTGAAGAGGTAGAAACACCCACATCCATACCATATTGCTTAGGTGCAAGATGACCACAAGGTCATGGTCAATGAACAATGCTTAGTGAAGTTCAAGATTGGAAACAACCAGGATGAGGTACTTTGTGATATCATACCTATGGACATATGTAATATGTTGTTGGATAGGTAATGGTAGTTTGATAAGCATGTTGTACATGATGGGTGAGAAAATACCTACATTCTAACCAAGGATGGAGTGAAACATAAGTTGAATATGTTGAAGGATAAAGAAGAAAAGGTATGTAGTGCTGCCAGAATATGTTTTTTTGATGGAAAAGAGTTTCTTAAAGGTATGAAGCATGAGCATATGTGCTCTTCTATAATTCCTAAAGATATTAAAGAAGAACTAGAGGAGTTTCCTACAAAATTTGTAGATATATTAGGAGAGTTTTCTGATATTGTGTCAGATAATGTACTTGATGGATTACCCCTAATGAGGAAGATTAGTCACCACATGGATCTGGTTCTAGGAGCTAGTTTTCTAAACAAGGTAGTGCACAGAGTGAAACCAATAGAAAGTGAAGAGATGAATATGCATGTTCATGAGTTGTTATAGAAGGGGTTGATTTGAGTGAGTCTAAGTCCATGTGTAGTACCAATTGTATCAGCACCAAAGAAGAATGTAGAATGGAGGATGTGCATAGATTCTTGTGCTATCAACAAGATCACAATCAAGTATAGATTTCCATTGCCAAGGATGAATGATATTATGGATTGTTTGAGTGGAGCTGAGTATTTCACAAAAATAGATTTGAAGAATGGGTACCATTAGATTTGTATCAAAGAAGGTAATGAGTGGAAGACTACTTTCAAGACAAGGGAAGGACTATATGAGTGGTTAGTAATGCCTTTTGGGCTAACCAATGCACCAATCACTTTCATGAGGCTCAAGAATGAGGTATTGAAGGAGTTTTTGGGTAAGTTTTTCATTGTTTACCTAGATGATGTATTGATATTTAATAAGACATTAGAGGAGCATTTGATTCATATTTGCAAGGTGTTTGATAAGTTGAGGGAAGAAAAGTTGCTGATAAATTTGAAGAAGTGCAATTTTGTAAAGAAGGAGTTGGTGTACATGGGAATTATAGTTTTAGTAGAAGGTCTAAAAATTGACCTAAAGAAAGTGAAGGCTATCCTTGAATGGCCTACTCCAAGGAGTGCAACAGAGGTAAGATCTTTTCATGGATTGGCTAGTTTTTACAAAAAGTTCATAAGAAGTTTTAGTAGTATTTGTGGACCCATGACTGAAACAATGAGAGGGGATATGAATGAATTTAAGTGGACTATAGGAGTAGATAAGAGTTTTAATCTATTGAAATCGAAAGTTACTGAGCAGCCTATTTTAGCGCTTCTAGATTTTAACAAGGTGTTTCAGGTAGACTGTGATGCTAGTGGTACTACAATAGGAGTTATTTGAGCCAAGAAGGTAGACTTGTTGCTTATTTCAGTGAGAAACTAAATGATTCAAAAAGAAAATATTATGTTTATGATCAGGAATTTTATGCTATAATTCAAGCATTGAAGAAGTGGAGACACTACCTTCTTTGTAAGGAGTCTTTTTTGTATACTGATCATCAAGTGTTGCAATATTTGAATAGTCAAGGAAAATTGTACCAAAGGCATTTGAAGTTGGTTGAGTTTTTGTAGAGTTATACATTTTTTTTGAAACACAGGAGTGGGAAGTCTAAAAGAGTTTCAAATGATCTTAGTAGAAGACAACTTTTGCTAACAGAAATGTAGATAGAGGTGGTTGGGTTCAAGGAACTTAGTAATTTGAATTTAGATGATCTTGATTTTGGTGAAGTGTGGAAGGCTTGTGTAGAACCTATTACACTTGATAGGACAAAGTGGTTGGATTTTATGATCCATGATAGTATGTTGTTCAAAGGAAGTCAGTTGTGCATTCCCAAAAATTCAATGAGAGAGAATCTCATTAAAGAGAAGCATAGTGGAGGGTTTGCTAGAAATTTTGATAGAGATAAAACCACAACTTTGGTCACTGAGAATTATTACTAGCCACAGTTGTAGCAAGATGTGAAGAAGTTTGCATAGAGTTGCAGAGTATGTCAAATGGTGAAAGGAGTGAAGTAGAATACATGATTGTATCATCGATTACCTATACTAGAGAAGCTATGAGAGGATGTCAACATGGATTTTGTTCTTGAATTACCAAGGATATAGTGTGGGAATGATTATATTTTTGTGGTGGTTGACAGGTTTTCAAATATGGTACATTTTATTCCTTGCAAGAAGACTAGTGATGTTGTTCATGTGGCAGAATTATTTTTTAGAGAAGTGGTGAGACTACATGGTCTGCCAAAGAGTATACTTTTAGATCAAGATACCAATTTTTTTGGGTATTTATGGCATACATTACAAAAGAAATTGAAGACAGTTGAAGTTCAATGCATCACATCATCTACAGACTGATGGACAGACAAAAGTTGTGAATCACAGTTGGGGAAACTTGCTGAGCTATTTGGTTGGAGACAAGCCAAAAGGATGGAATATGATTTTACCATAGGAAAAAATTTCATATAATAATTCTATGAATAGGAGTACTGGTAAATCACCATTCTAGATCTTATATGGGAGTAGTCCCAAAAATGCTTCTGAACTAAGGTAGTTGGATAAAGAAGAGATAAGTAGTACTAAAGTAGAAGAATTTGATGAACATTTGAAGAATATATCCATGAGTAGGTGATGAAGCACATCATAAAGATGAATACATAGTATAAGGCTAAGGCTGATGTGAAAAGGAGGTATAAAGGATTTTAGATTGGAGATGAGGTCATGGCTCATTTGAGAAAGGAGCATTTTCTAGTGGATACATATAATAAGCTAAAGCTGAATAAGTTTGGACCATGCAAGATAGTGAAAAGGCATGATTCTAAAAATTCTTATGAAGTGGAGTTTCCTGATGAATTGAATATTTCACTAGTATTTAATATTTTATATTTGATAGAGTATTATGAAGGAGGTGATGAAGATGAAGTTGCAAAAGTGCAGTAGAGTATTCTAGCATCTAGTTCAACTACAAAGGAGATTGAGGAGATACTAGACAGTCGTGTTGGTAAAAGTTTTAGGAACAAAACTTATGAGGCATACCTAGTCAAATGGAAAGGTAGGCCAGTAGATGATTCATCATGGCTAGCAAGGGAGGAAGTTAACCATCTTGGTTTTCCTCTGAACACCTGAGACATGATAGAGTGACTTCTCAAATTACCCTAGGTGTTTGATGTAGGAGCATCTTTGGGTGTAAGAGCAATCTTGCATCACCAAAAAATATTTCATTTTCAGTCTTTTCTATTTTAATAAGGACTAGTATACAAGGTGGTTACTATTTATGAGAACTTTCTATTTTTAGTAAGTTTTTCATATGAGCTCAAAATATTTTCATTTTCTATAGGAAGGTTCATTTTGTAGTTGTAAGCCTACAATCAAAATCTCATTGCTCAAGCATAAGTATCAGAGAATTTATTACAGATTTTTGGTGGAAATATTTGTAAAAAAATCTTTAGGCTCATTGTTGGAGGCCTTAGAGTGCTTGGATGAGGTCTAAAAACTTGACAGAAGGGTGCTAGTATAGTTCTGAGCTTGTAGATTAGGAGTTGGCATTTCCAAAAAGTGGTTATAGTAGCCAATCAGAGAAATGGTTTGTGAGTTATGGCCTTTCAAAGTTGGGCTGCCCATAATATCTAAAATAACTTTCAAAGATGTATTCGGCTGACTCTATATGTATTGTTAGGTTTCATCAGCCCTAGATATTAAGTTTCATTGTCTAGAACCTTCCTAGGTAGCATAAAATTGTCTATTTAAGAAAGGCCTGAGCATTGTCTAGGATAGCTCTAGGTGATAGTTCACAGCTTGTCTTGCAATTTATTGTAGTGAAAGCACCCATGTGGGTTAGCATATTGTACTTGTGAATTCTATAATACTGCATTTGTAGCAGAAATAAGAATTACATATTTTTTTCTCACATTTGGCATTTTTTCTTTGTTTCTCTATTGAGATTATGGTATTAAGGGGAGCACCTTTCATCAAGTTGACTTTTCTCCAATAAAATATCCAAGACTAGACTTATCATAAGAAGGTCTCTACAATGATATTTTCTCATCAATCTTCTCACTACTGGAATAGAATCTCTCAATTTGTTTCTTAGACTAGGTTAGCTCTATTAGAAATTTATTTAACACTCCCCTTGAGATCTGTGACAAGGTCTTAACTGCCTCCTATGTATTATAAGTTGAGTGGTTGTATTAAGCATTGACAAATTAGTCTTTTGATGCAACGATAAACTTAGTCTAACAAGTAGTATGAAACCTTGGTCACAGGTTTGAATCCTTCAACCCTCGAGTAACACTGAGGGGGAAATTTTTAGAAATTTATTCAACACTTGCCTCATGATTCATCACAAGGGCTTAACCATCTCCTATGTATTATAAGTTGAGTGGTTGTATCAGGCATTGATAGATTAGTCTTTTGGTGCAATTGCAACCCTACTCTAATAAGCTCTCCTTTCACAATGATATTATACTTCTCAAGTTCTACATACTACAACTTAGTAGATTCAAGCTTGAATGTAACTCTTGTAAGGTTAGATCTTAGATCTACATTCTCAGACTTCAAATCTAACTCAATTTTTTAATTATCTTTCTTTAAGCTTAACTTTAGATCTATAATCTTAAATTCATGTTTCAATATCTCATTTCCTTTCTTCTATCTAGAAAATTTGTCACTTTCTTTGATTTGATCTTTAGGCTCTTTCTTGGATTTGAGATAATCTATCTTATCTTTTAGCTTTCTAATATAGTCTTTAGCATCTTCATTTCTTTCTTTCAAGACATCTCTTTCTTTAGTAAGAATATTAATCTTCTCAAGAGCTTCTTCTAGGTTCTTTTGTAACTATTCCATATCCATAGGGATCTTACTCAAGTTTTTAAGCCTCTTCTAAGTAACTATGATGTGATACCAATTGTTAGAAATAGTAAATACTAAGAGGAGGTGAATCGATATTTTACAAACTTTATCCCAAAACTAGATATTATTAACAATCTTATAACTTGCCATGGAAACGGATGGACACTAGCCTATTCATTTGGCTTTTCTTTTCTATCTCTAGCCTTTGTACTTTGGCTTCGAGCCTTCTTTTGTCTCTGACCTTTTGTGGTAGTTTTTTGTTTTTTTAGTGTGTTTCATCTCGCTCTTTTTGCTATAAAAATTTGGGTTTTAGGATCCCTATAAAACCTGCTTTACCTAATAAAAAACAATCTTATAACTTGCATGTGATATCAAACTAACTATGTTGAATAATAAACACAACCATGTAATAGAGAAACTCATAACACCATATTTGGATAACCAAGGAAACCTTGGCCAAGGGAAAATCTTGGTGGGGATAGCACCCACAAAACAATCCGCTAATCAAAAGTATCTTGTGAAAGATATTGACCTGGTTAAGAGTCTATTACATCTGTATAGTGTCTCGGTCCTTGTTAGAGGACTAGGCCTTTTTATAATCCTCAACCCTATTAGAATTTGTTTCAACCATGTTAGGAGTTGATATATACAAATACAAAATGTATACAAGATGAGCCCACTATCCAAACATGCAATGTACAATGTAGTTCTTCGATACAAAGATATGGATACAAAAAGATCTTTACATTATTGTTGATATATTCAATGTCTTATATTTCCTTTTCTTATCATCACAAAACTTTATCTCAATTCACATTTCTCTGATCATACATCAAAATTTGCATATCAATCATTGTTGGAAACTACAATTGGAACAATTATTGTATTGTCATTTATGTCAAATCTATTGGTGAGACATGTTGCTATATGATCTAAATGTCATATCTATTTGATTGATAAAGATGATTTGAGAAGTTTCTCATAAGAAAATAACCTAAAGGAAAGGTTGAGTTATGAAAAGGAAGCTATAATGGACATTTGATTATTTAGACTTTGACAAGAAAAATTGATTGTTTAAATCATGTTGATGTTTAAGCCTCGACAGTGCAAGTAAAGATAGATCACTTATGTTAATCTTGACCAAGAAAGAGAGTAAAAGAACAACAAATTTAAAGTGTAAGCCGAGGGAAGCTCATGTTGATCGAGTGCCAAAATAGAGAAAGTTGAGTGCCAATACAAGCCAAGTGAAATTTAGTGTTGATCAAGCATCACTATCGATCAAGTGATAATATCAATGCTAAAAAAGAATCCTTATAGTGACTAACAAATTCAATGATAACCGAGTGTTAGAATTTTGTAATGGTCGAGTAACAATATTTTGAATGCATATGAGAAATTATGATTTCTAGATGACTCAGTTGATTTCTTGGGATATGGAAAGTGTGTTGAAGATAAGGATTGATGAGTTGGATCATTTAATCCAAGGAAAGGATTAGGTAAGATACCTAATGAATTAATTTAATGAGAAGTTTCTAAAAAAGAGATGGAGATGGATAGGTACAATGAATCTATTAGATCAAATAATAAACCCTAAAATCTATTGTAACGCCCCGCTAAGGGATCCAAAAGAAATAACCTAAAGTTTGATTAAGTTTGATAGCATTTTTTTTTTTAAACATGAAAGATACACCATTCATATCAAACACATGATAGTGGAAGCAATAACATACATAATAGGTTACATTCCTTAAGATCCCATGACATTGAATCACATTTAAATATAATCTAAAACTAAGTCCAACAATTATCACATCCATATGAAAGAATAATGAAAAGTCCAATGTCCATTTAATATACATTTGTTTCGAATGCCTCTTGGAAAATTAATTCAGAATGCTCATTCATCCACTATATGAGTCATAGGGTATTGTTAGATTGTGGTGACTGATCAAGAAAGTACTATACATACTTCATAATTTTTGGTACTATTCGCCAATCATTTTGGTACTATTCGCCATTCGTAGATTTGCCATTAAAGTTATGGCTAATTATGGCTGACATGTTATAACCCTAAAGCGGTTTAATACTTGTATAAAAGGGTTTAGGGTTGGGCATTTTTCATTATGTTGTGATGCAAAATTGGTTCTTGTGGTGGTATTGAGCTGTAAGGGATTACGAATTGTAGTCAGGTTGTAATCACTGGATTGTAATAAGATCAAACTTGCTGTTTGGTGGACGTAGCCCAGGGATTGGGTGAACCATGTTAAATCTTGGTGTCTTGTGTTCATTTTTGTGTGATCTATTATTTTCTGTTATTGGTTATATTTGCGTGTAGTTTTTATTTCTGTCTATGGTTTATCCTAATAAGTGGTATTAGAGCGAGGTTGTCTTTCAGTTATCCTCTATAGGAAAGTCTCACAGTTAAGTGAGAGTCTCACAATTGAGTGGGAGTGATGGCAGATGAGGGTAAGCTGAGGGTTGATAGGTTTAATGGGCAGAAATTCCAGTTATGGAAGATGCAAATGGAAGACTATCTATTTGAGAAGGATTTATGGAAGTTGTTGGAAGGAAAAGCCAAGAATCAAGGAACTATGTCAGAGGTTGAATGGGATCTTTTGGATAGAAAGGCACTCGAAAGCATTCAGTTATGCTTGGCACCATCGATGACATTCAATATTACAAAAGCAAAGACAATAGAAGATTTGATGAAAACCCTAGTGACACTTTATGAAAAGCGCTCCGCTTCAAACAAGGTATTTCTCATGAAGCATTTATTTAATATGAAAATGGTAGAAGGTGGATCTATTGCAAATCATTTAAATGAGTTTAATACTATTACTAGTCAGTTATCTTTTGTGGGTATCAATTTTGATGAAGAAATTAGGGCTCTCTTGATTTTGTGTTATTTGCCTGAAAGCTGGAATGGCTTGGTAATGGTAGTGAGTAATTCTATTCTTGGATCTAGTACCCTAAAATATGATGATGTGATTGGTGTTGTTTTGAGTGAGGAAACTTGTAGGAAATCCTCAGGTGGATCTACATTAGGAAGTGCTTTGAATGCACAAAGCAGGGGCAGAACAACTGAAAGAGGAAGTAACTCTGGAAATTGTGGGAAATCAAGAGGAAAGTCAAAGGGGAGGAGGTCTCAATCGAGAGGACCAAATGATTGTTGGTACTGTGGGAAACCAAGGCACAAAAAGAAAGATTGCTAGAATCAAAAGAAAAATGAAGGAGATAAATTAGATGCAGACAAGGAGGCAAATGTGGTAAGTCACAAATCCGAAGAGGATGCTTTGCTTCTATCTTTAGAGAGTGTTGATGATTCATGGGTTTTAGATTTTGGTGCTTCATTTCATGCTACACCTCATAGAGGTTATTTCATTGATTATGTCCAAGGGGATTTTGGGCTTGTTTATTTGGGGGATAATGAACCCTGTCAAATTGTTGGAAAGGGAAAAATTAAGATTAAGTTATAGAATGGGAATCATTGGCTACTACATGAGGTAAGACATGTTCCAAGTCTGAGTAGAAATTTAATTTTAGCTGGGCAACTCGGTGATGAGGGTTGTATAGTTAATTTTAATGATAAAAATTGGAAGGTTTCAAAAGGTTCCCTTGTAGTAGAAAAAGGTGTGAAAGTAGGCACCTTATTATATAGGTCATATTGTTCCTACTACTTTGATTGTTTCAGAGAAAAATGAATGTTTAGGAATAATTGTTGCAGTTGAGCAGGGAGAACAAATAGCTATTGTAGATTCTGATATAGCACTGTGGCACAATAGACTTGGGCACATGAGTGAGAAAGGTATGGAAGTACTTCATTCAAAGAAAGTTTTACCAAGTCTAAAATGTGTTAATATGGATTTCTGTGAAAGTTGTGTGTATGGAAAACAAAAGAGAGTGAGTTTTGTAAAGACTGAGAAGGAAAACAAAAAGGAGAAATTAGAGCTTGTGCATACAGATGTATGGGGACCAGATCAAGTATCTTCCCTTGGTGGCTCTCATTATTATGTTACATTTATTGATGACACAACTAGAAAAGTATGGGTTTATTTCCTTAGACAAAAATCTGATGTATTTCAAACTTTTAAGGAATGGAAATGCTTGGTTGAAAATGAGACTGGTAAGAAATTAAAATGTCTCAGATCTGATAATGGTGGTGAGTATTACAGTCATGAATTTGAAGATTATTTCTCTACTAATGGTATTCATAGACAAAAAACTATTTCAAGGACTCCACAGGAAAATGGAGTGGCTGAACGCATGAACATGACTATAATGGAGTGCGCAAGGAGCATGAGGTTGCATGCTGGGTTGCCCTTACACATGTGGGTAGAGGCTGTCGATACTACAGTATATTTGATTAATGGAGGTCCCTCTACTCCTTTGGGTTGTGGTATTCTAAAGGAAGCATGGACTGGTAAGAAGGTGAGTTATTATTTTCTCAAGACCTTAAGTTGTGAAGCTTTTGCTCATATAGACTCTGAGAATAGAACCAAGCTAGAAGCTAAATCAAAGAAATGTGTCTTTGTTGGATATGGAATTAATAAATTTGGTTATAGGATTTCAGATTTTGAAAATATTAAAATTTTTAGAAGTCAGGATGTCATATTCAATGAGAAAGTGTTGTACAAAGATCTGTTGCAGCAACATGAGAAGAAAGAAGATGATTATGTAGTGTTGGATGATACTCCAAAAGCTGATGTTCCAGCCATTCCTCATGATGTACAATAACTACAACAACAAATACCACACACACCAGTGAATGTTAGACGGTTAATGAGGCAAATTAGACCTCCACAAAGATTTTCTCCCTCTTTGTATTCTATTTTACTTACTGATGCTGGTGAACCTAAAAGTTATGATGAAGCTGTGCAGGTGGATACTAAAATTTAGTGGGAGTCTGCAATGAAAGATGAAATGGACTCTTTGCTACAAAATAAGACATGGGATCTATGCAAGTTACCCATAGGTAAAAAGGCTTTACAAAATAAGTGGGTTTATAGGTTGAAAGAAGAGGAAGGAGGTAAGAAAAGATTTAAGGCCAGGTTAGTTGTAAAAGGATTTGCACAGAAGAAAGGAATTTATTTTGATGAGATATTTTCTCCTATTGTTAAAATGACTTCTATCCATACTGTTTTAAGTCTTGTGGCTACTAAAGATTTGCATTTAGAGCAGTTGGATGTTAAAACAACCTTTCTTCATGGTGATTTGGATAAAGAAATATATATGGCCTAGCCATGGGGATTTGAGGTCAAAGGTAAGGAGAACTTAGTGTGCAAATTGAAGAAAAGTTTGTATGGCTTGAAGCAAGCACCTCGGCAATGGTATCTGAAATTTGATAGGTTTATGCATGAGCATGGCTATAACAGGTTTCATTTAGATTATTGTGTTTATTTTAAGAGGTTGGATGATGATAGCTACATTATTTTATTTCTATATGTTGATGATATGCTTGTAGCTGGGTCTAACATGGATAATATTAAGGGGCTGAAATTCCAGTTAGCACATGCATTTGCTATGAAGGATTTGGGGGCAGAAAAACAAATCCTTGGTATGAAGATTTGCAGAGATAGGAAGAATAGAACATTGACGCTATCTCAAGCTGATTATGTTCAGAAGGTGTTGCAACGTTTCTCTATGGAGAATGCTAAAGCTATCAACACACCTTTACCTGGTCATTTGAAATTGACTAAGGAGATGTGTCCCAAGACACAGGAAGAGGAGGATAAGATGTCCAAGGTACCCTATGCTTCAGCTATAGGAAGCTTGATATATGCTATGGTATGCAGTAGGCTAGATATTGCACATGCAGTGGGAGTCGTTAGTAGGTATATGAGTCATCCTGAATTTGAGCATTGGAATGCTGTCAAGTGGATTCTCTGATATTTGAGAGGAAAATCCAGTAAGTGTTTACACTTTGGGGTCTCTACTACTGATTTACATGGCTATGTTGACTCAGATTTGGCAGGGGATATTGATACCAGGCAGAGTACTATAGGTTATGTTTTTACTATTGGTGGGGTAGTTGTGAGTTGGGTTTCTAGGTTACAAAAGATTAATGCTCTATCCACTATAGAGGCAGAGTATGTTGCTGCTACAGAGGCATCCAAGGAGATGATATGGCTTCAGTTCTTCTTGGAAGAATTGAGACATTGTCAGAAGGATAATTATTTGTTTACATATAGTCAGAGTGCCATTCATCTTGCTAAGAATTCAGCTCTGCATTCTAAGACCAAACACATACAGTTGCGGTACCATTTCATTTGGTCAGTTTTGGAGGATGGACAGTTAAAGCTGGAGAAGATACATACCAATAACAATCTAGTAGATATGTTGACAAAGGTTGTAACAAGAGAGAAGCTGAACTCTTCTTCAGCTTTGGTTGGTTTTTTAGACTGAACATGAATAAAAGAACAATAGAGTCCAGGGTGGTTTGATCCAGTGGGAGTCCCATGTGGTAGTGGTATTGCTATAGGATCAATCTCCAAGTGGGAGATTGTTAGATTGTGGTGACTGATTAGGAAAGTACTATACATACTTCATAATTAGTGGGGGAATATTTTTTTTTGGTACTATTCGCCAATCATTTTGGTACTATTCACCATTCATAGATTTGCCATTAAAGTTATGGCTAATTATGGCCGACATGTTATAACCCTAAAGTGGTTTAATACTTGTATAAAAGGGTTTAGGGTTGGGCATTTTTCATTATGTTGTGATGAAAAATTGGTTCTTGCAGCGGTATTGAGCTGTAAGGGATTACAGATTGTAGTCAGGTTGTAATCACTAGATTTTAATAAGATCGGACTTGCTATTTGGTGGACGTAGCCCAGGGATTGGGTGAACCACATTAAATCTTGGTGTCTTGTGTTCATTTTTGTGTGATCTATTATTTTCTGTTATTGGTTATATTTGCATGTAGTTTTTATTTATGTCTGTGGTTTATCCTAACAGGTATGAAAGGCTTAAAAGAATATACATATGTAAAAATAGATATACATCATCCTCTTCGGATCCATGATACATGTGCAATAAAATAAATGAAATAATCCACCATACACAATACATCCATACATCAAAAGATATAACATCTATCATAAAATGATACAACATCCATCATAAAATATAACCATCCGTCATAATGATCCATGAACAGAATGAAGGTAAATGCCAACAAGAATGCTTCAGCCATGGTGACCACGAATGGATCTCAATGGTAAGAGTAAAAGCACTACCACTCAACCATGTGGAACCTAAATGGTCCACTCCCACCACACCAAGGAGATAGTCTCAAGTCCCAAACATGATATCAAAACACATAACACAAGAACTCTCTAAGTCCAGGAAATCCTAAAAGTATACTAACTCAAAGGTTCCATCACATAGATTGACATCTAAACCCAGAGGCACACAAAGACATGTAGGTATCTACTATGTAAGTGAGAAAGTTTCATCTCAAAAATCACGTTCAGAGTTACCCGAGTAGTCTCTTAGGACTCTTGGGTCCCTAGTGATCCCTGCAACCACTAGTATCCTCTCGCACTAACAAGGCATACTACAGAATGCAAGGTCATAACCAAGCGTTCTCTTGACTCCCATCCTAGTCTATATTAGCACTTGGGGCATGGGTGAGAACATACAATTATATCTTATTAGGTTCATTTAAGTTAGTATTAAGTGTAAACTTATCACTTATTAAAAAAATTACAATGGGTTACCCCCAGGACCACTTAGGGTCCTTGGCCCCCATTGCAAGCCACTTCCTGACACTGCATATAGATAACCTACCCTAAGCTCATGAAATCAAAAATCATAGAATCATAGTAAAATCATGTTAGTCATATACAAGTGATTGGGAAGCATCATAAAGATAATCATAGTAATCAAATCAGTTCTCTATGAGTAACTGGAAAGTAACAAGATAAATCACAATATCCATCAGTTCTCAACGAGCAACTAGAAAGTAATCCAACAATACTGATCAATGACTCAGAATGGTTAATTAGGTATCTCATAGCATATATCCCTTTTTCCTTCTCCAAAATTTGTAGTCCTTCGAAAATGAACCCCCAAATTGTGAAAAGGAGTTCTCTCCCTAAAATTGGGGCACTAATTGTGTGTTCACCCTAGAAAACTCTTTGCTCACACCTTCTAACTCATTATTAACTTTTAGTTTTCTTTCTTTTATCTTTTCCATGCACCTTACTCGGCACATCTAGGTGTCAAGAAGATGCATGTAGACTTGTGGTATTTATTCTATTGGTCCAGGATGAAGCACGACATTGCTGATTTTATGGTTAGATGTCTTGAGTGTCAGAGAGTCAAGGCAGAACACTAGCATCCGGTAGGACTTTTGCAGCCAAATCTCATTCTTTCATAGAAGTGGGACATCATATCTATGGAATTCATAGTAGGATTACCTATGAATTCTCATTTTCATGATGCTATCATGGTTACCATTGATCAGTTGAATAAGGTGGCACATTTTTCACCAATCAGGTCTTCCTACACTGTAGCTTTTGTAGCTAATGTCTTCATGCACGACATCATGAGAATACTTGGTATTCCCCAAAAGATCATTTTGGATAGGGATCCTATTTTCACTTCCACATTTTGGACATCACTATAGCATGATCTTGGAGCGTAGTTGAATTTTAGTTTAGCATATCACCCAGAGACAGATGGATAGATAGAGAGAGTGAACAAGGTTCTGGAGATATGTTGAGGATGTATGTGATGGATAGGCAGACTCATTGGGAGGACTATCTCTACCTAGTGGAGTTCACTTACAAAAATGGGTATCATAGTTCTATTGGCATGGTACCTTTCTAGGCCTTATATGGATGTCCTTTTCATACACCTTTGAGTTGGGATAGTCTTGAGGATCGCATCTTGTTGGGTCCTGAGATGCTTCATGACATGGAGCAACAGGTAGTGCATATCCAAGAGCACTTGACTACGACACAGAATAGGAAAAAAAAGTATGTTGATGCACATAGTACAGATAAGCAGTTTGCTATGGGAGAGAAGGTTTTATTGAGAGTGCATCTATGGAAGAGTCCAATCCATTATGAAAAGGGCTCGAAGCTAGCACCTCACTTTGTGGGACCATTCAAGATTCTTGAGAGGATTGGTCTAGTTGCCTGTCATCTTACTTTACCACCTAGCCTAGCTCGCATTCATGATGTTTTCCATGTTTTAGTACTTAGATAGTATATCCTTGATGTTGTACATATTCTTGATTGGAATGCATTGTAGGTAGAGGACGTGCAGCTAACTTTGGAGTCGATTCACATTTTGAAGCAGCGGAAGTTGACCCTCAGGGGTTGAACCATAGAGTAGGTAAGGGTCCAATGGGACCCTACCGATGACTCTTTAGCTACATGAGAGGATGCATCTAGATTATGGGATTTATATCTCTACTTTTTTATAGGCTTCTAGGAGTAAGCCTAATCCTAGGGGGGGTGGATGTAGTGCCTACCCCTAGTCTACATTTCCTAGTTTACATTTATGCTATTATTGCAAAACTCTTTTAGGCTAGTTTTATGTTTGACGATTAGTAGCATTATCTTGAGATTATTAGATATTGTTTCAGACTTAGTTGATATATGATGAGATTACTTGGTACTCTATACTTCATGTGTGCATGACGATTATTACAATGCTATTAAATTATTGATGATGTTTAGTTAGATGGATTATCATGTATTTTCTTATGGATACTTATCCCATACTGCATGTGTATGGTGTGCATTTTTCTTTCTTTATGTATGGTGTTTATGACGTGGTTAAGGAAGGGAGTTGTAGTCACCTGCTAGTCGAGATCTACACGATGCACTACTTCCTGCCATTGCCTATTTAGCTTAGTATATATTGTGTATATAAATGCATGGATTTTATGTAGGTTGCAAGTACTAGGTATCGACTTCCTTGAATTGCCAGGATGAGCGTACCCTATCACATTATCTCAATGGTAAGAGGGGAGATAAATTCTTAAGTCCAAATCCTAAACCTTTGAGCCATTTGTCCTAATTGACAATTAGGACAAGTATCTAAGTCGTGTACCTTTCGAATGCGTCAGATGATGTTAATTCATGATTTTAAACCCTTAGTTTGATTTTGTATGTGTTTTACTATGATGGGTTTTTGTATTTTACTTTATGAGTTTTTGGTGAATTTTCTGTTAATTAAGTCTAATTAAAAAGATTTAATTAATCATTAATTTAATGGAAAATTATATGTTATGTTAATATTTTATTTAATTAATTGAGAAATTAATTATATAAAAAGAGTTAAATTAAAGAATTAAATTTGAGAATAAATCTATAAGTTTAAATTTGGAACATGATAATATTTAGTTAATTTAATAATAATATATTTAGAGTGCATTTTTAAAATAAATGCTAAATAATAATATTATTTAAATTAATAAATAAGTTATCAAAATTAATGTTCAAAAAATCAATTTAGAAGTGGGAAAAGAAATTAGTTTATTAAAAGTTTCACGATTGCATAATACGTGCATGAGACTAAATTAAATAAATAAATTTAAAAGAGGTCAAATAAAAATGAAATAAAGTAATTTAATTAATTATTGTATGTGCATGGAAAGATAAAAGAAAGACAAATAAAAGTTAATAATGAGTTAGAAGGTGTGAGAAAAGTGTTTTCTGGGGTGAACGCACAATTAGTGCCCCAATTTTAGGGAGAGAACTCCTTTTCACAATTTGGGGGTTTATTTTCAAGGGACTGTGAATTTTGAAGAAGGAAGAAACTTTCAGAGAAGGAGAAAGTTTTGAAAGGGGAATTGTTCTCTACAGATTTTTGGTGTGTAGCGAATTAGCATCAGTGTCCAGGTAGACACTTGTGAAAATCTGCATATTTTAAATACGTTCTTTTCTTTCCTGTCTTCTTCGTGTTTGTTAGATGATTGTCTGGATAATTCTTGTGAAGAATATATCATGTTGTGAATTCTGGATTTTTGGAAATTTCTCTGTACTTGAAACATCTTATTTGTTCAATATAATTTTCCTTCCAGTAGATTCTAGATTGAGAAATTTATCGGGAAGGGTTAGAATTGTTAATTGAGAAAAATCTTTTTAGAGGAAATTAAACAAAAAATAAAAATGAATACATTGTTTTCTTCCATCAATTAATCCTTGAATTTGAATTATATATATATATATATATATATATATATATATATACCTATGTATACATTCATTAAAAAATGAATTTGTTTTATCAAATTTTAAATGAAATTATACTTGTTTTAGTAGGGAGACGTGTTAATTGAAATGGTTTAATTTTTTTAAAAACCCATTTATTAAAAAAAAATGAAAATGAAATTTAAAAAAATATATATATATATATAAAATTTTGATTGCGGCGGTGGGCAGTCACATCCCACCTCCTTGCCACAGCACTGTCCATGATAGTGGATTACCGACAGCCTTAAAGGTTGCACAGCAGGCCAGTGCCGTGGTAGGGCCGCGACCTCCCTCAAATAAGGGAAGGCGTCTGTTCAATAACTGCGCCAGTTCATAAAAAATGCAAGTACTTTGAAATTCAACTTTGTTTATTATAAAGTTTTTAAAATTTTTATTAAGTTAATTTAATTAAAGTTTTTTAAAAATATAATTATAATATATTTTAAATATTATGTGAATTAATAGAATTATTAATAGTTTTGAATAATAAATAATATTTAATATAGTTGTTAATTTATTAAAAATAAATTTAATAAATATTAATTAAATATTGATAAATGAAAATTAGCTTATCCAAATAAAATTTAATTTAATTGAATATGAGTATTAATTAGCAAGATAGGGAAACTTTTAAGAAGATTAATTCGACTTTAGTAGAGCTATGATGTTAGCAAACTTGAAATAAATATAATATTTACCCTTTAGTAAAATTTTTTAAAAATGATTTTTTTTAAACTGTGGGGTAAATCCTTATTTTACTTAAACAAATACTTGAGTTAATTATAAGATAATGGAGGACATATCTTACTTGATTACAACTTTGAAAACAAAAACTAAACCTCCTATGTGGCTTAACCACGAGATTGTATAAGCAAACCAAAAAAAGTATATGTATCTTGTTTCTTTATGCTATTTGTGTTTTGGAGTTTTGGGGTTGACTAGATTGTTGACCAGTTATAGGATGTCTACCAGAGGCTCGGGGGTTTTGTGAGTGTGGTATCATGTTGACTCGATCTTGATCATTATTTCTCGACCATGTATGTGATGGTATGCTTATGATGAGTATGTTTTTATTGTTGGATGGTGGGATATATGCTATGAGATACCTGATTAACCATTCTGAGTCATTGATCAATATTGTTGGATTAATTTCTGATTGCTCATTGAGAATCGATGGATATTGTGATTTATCTTGTTGCTTTCCAATTGCTCAGAGAACTAATGTGATTACTATGATTATCTTTATGATGCTTCCCAGTCACTTGTATAGGACTGAAGTGATTTTACTATGATTCTATGATTGGTGATTTTACTACAATTTTTTGGTTTGTGATTTCATGAGCTTAGGGTAGGTTATCTATATGTAGTGTCGAGAAGTGGCTTGCAATGGGGGTCAGGGACCCTAAGTGGTCCTAGGGGTAACCCATTGTAAGTTGTTTAATAAGTGATAACTTTATACTTAATACTAACTTAAATGAACCCAATAAGAGATAATTGTATGTTCTTGCCCATGCCTCGAGTGCTAATATAGACTAGGATGGGAGTAGAGAGAATTCTTGGTTATGACCTTGCATTCCATAGTATGCCTTGTCAATGTGAGAGGATACTAGTGGCCATAGGGATCACTAGGGACTCGAGAGTCCTAAGGGACTACTCAGGTAACTTCGAACGTGATTTGTGTGATGACAATTTCCCACTTACATAGTAGATACCTACATTTCTTTGTGTGCCTCTAGGTTTAGCTATCAATCTATGTGTTGGAACCTTTGAGTTAACATACTTTTAGGATTTCCTAGACTTAGAGAGTTCTTGTGTTATGTGTTTTGATATCCTATTTGGGACTTGAGACTATCTCCTCAGTGTGGTGGGAGTGAACCATTTAGGTTCCACACGGTCAGGTGGTAGTGCTTTTACTCTTACCATTGAGATCTATTTATGGTCACCATAGCTGGAGCATTCTTGTTGGCATTTACCTTCATTTTGTTCATGGATCATTATGATGGATGGTTATATTTTATGATGGATGTTGTATCATTTTATGATGGATGTTATATCTTTTGATGTATGGATGTATTATGTATGGTGGATTATTTCATTTATTTTATTGCACATGTATCATGGATCCGAAGAGGATGATGTATATCTATTTTTACATATGCATATTCTTTTAAGCCTTTCATACCCTGTGACTTATAAAGTGGATGAATGAGCATTTTGAATTAATTTGCTAAGAGGCATTCAAAACAAATGTATATTAAATGGACATTGGACTTAGTTTTAGATTAGATTTAAATGTGATTCAATGTCATGGGATCTTAAGGAATGTAACCTGTTATGTATGTTATTGCTTTCGCTATTATGTGTTTGATGTGAATGGTGTATCTTTCATGTTTTAAAAAAAAAAAATGCTATCAAACTTAGTCAAACTTTAGGTTATTTCTTTTGGATCCCTTGGCAGGGTGTTACATCTATGGTGATCATGGAAAATAGGAAAGGACAAAAATTATCTATTTAAGGAGGTATATAGACAAACTTTAGGGGATGCACAAGAAGAAAGAAGAGTGTGAATGAGATATATGAAGAAGAGAATAGAACAAAGAATCTTTGTATATTTCCACTAAGATGGAATGAATTTTTTGAGGTTGATAAGAAAATATGAGTAGAAGGCTTACGTTTGATGATTTTTTGAAGAGTTTTGAAGCAATTCAAGAATAGTGGTGACAAGGAAGGCTTATTAGGAAAGTAGCATATGAACTAAAGTGTGATTTGAAACTACAAATTGACTTGCAATCATAAAGATCAAACCCTATTGTTTTCTTTATAATCACTATAAATAGTTTGTATTGAAATTCTTTTAATCAGAGGTTGACCTAATAGTCATTGAAGGACTTAACAATCTGCGTAAATCCTTTAGCAAGGTGATATTCTAATGGAATTATATAAAGTCTTCTAACCAAGTGACATTTAACAATGTGTATTGTAACCTTTAATAGGGTTGGCTCCTAAGAGGGCTCACTTCAGAAGAGATAAAAAGTGGTCATTAATTACTAGTGGTTTTTCTAAAATTGGGCTACCACATTAAATCCTAGTGTCAAACTTGTGTTGAATGTCTTATGGTGTTTTACATTTTAAATGTTTACATTTAGAAAGTTTGTTATATTAGGACAATGTACTACTAGTAATTTTGTTTATCAATATATAGTAGAGATCAAGCTACAATAGGTTAAGTAGAATAGATAATATTTAACTGTTTGATTGTTCAAATACTAAAAAAAGGACCTTGAGTAGTTGATTCATCCCTCACCCCTCCTAGTTATTCTAAAAATTCTAACAAATAATATCATACACACTTCACAAAACTTTTCGTATAACAATCTTTCTTTATACCTTGCTAATTACAAATTATTTTCCCAATCAACCTTCATGTCTTTATACACTTTAAAAAATACAAAATTAACTTTTTTTGACTTAGGGTTAACATCTAAGATGTTTTCCCTAATTAGTTAAGTAATTCTTTCATAGAAAAAATAATTCCTTAACCTAAAATACCCAATTCTTTGTCTTACTTTGTTTTGTATGTATAATGTTGTAACTTGTAATCTATCCATCATTTTATTTGTAAAATTTGTACTTACCTACATACATGAACATGTCATCATCACAAACTTAGGTATTCATATCTAACTCCACACATGTCCATGATATTCTTAGGAAGCTCATCAACCAAAACTCTATTTGTTTTGCCAGATAGACTATATGATACTTAAACAATTTTCTAAGTATAACTGCCATAACTAAATCTCCATGATCTTCCCACTTCTCATTATTGATATGTTTCCATTAATGACAACACCAAATTATCTAACCTAGAAAAATTTACAATAAATAATTGATGCAATGTTTCATCTCTTCTTAGTTTTCTTTAGATAGCAAAATGACCCCTGACTTACCACTTAGATACACAAATAAATACTTGGGTATTGCCTTAGTGGATATGTCAGTTACCTAGTCCTTTGTATTACATGTTCTACTCTTACTTCTTTGTCTTTCACTAATTCCCTTAAGTAATGATACTTGATAGAAATGTGTTTTATCTTTGTGTGCATTATAGGATTCTTGGATATGTTTATAGCACTTGTGTTATCATAATATATCACCAAAGGTTTGGTAATCTCTTCCTTCATACCTTCCAATAATTACATGACTTGCACTATGTTTGAGCAATTAACTATTGCTACAACATATTCAAATTCAGTTCTGTATTGTGAAAAATAATTTTTCTTCTTACTTTTCCATGAAATCAATTTCATTCCTAGGAAGAAAGCTCCTCCACTTGTATTATTTCTATCATCAATGTTTCCAACCCAATTAGCATCTATGTAAAATTTTAGATCAAACTTATCATTATTCTTGTACCATGAACCATGGTCTTATGTTCCTTTTAGATATCTTAATATACTTTTCACATCCATCAAGTGATTTTCCTTAAGATTAGAATAAAATCTTGCAACAATTCTAACAACCAATATAATGGTTTGTCTTCTATGAACAAAAAATTGTAATTTTCCAATAATTGACCTATACAATTGTAGACACCCAAAACATCTATGGATTCATCACTTCTTCATATTAATTTGTCCCATTTTCTCATTCTACTAACTCTAATCTTTTGGCCAGATTGACCATATTTTGTCATTTGTATCCTCTTTCACATCAACTTCATATCATTCCAAAATCATTTCAAATCAACTCAAAATCACCCCAAATCAACTCAAAATCACTTAAAATCAGTCCTAATGAACCCAGAACATATCAAAAATCTCAAATCAATCATTATTTGTCCATTCCTAGGCATTGTTGTGGCTTTCAATGCCTTGGAAACCTATCAATCTATCAATATTATCAACTTGACCTTAGGACTGTCATGGCTCTCAGTGCTAGGTTAGACTATCATTCATGTCATCCAATCTTTGACATTGTTGAGGCTTTCAATGTTGGATCATGGCATTATCAACCATGTTAATAATATTGACAGTGCTCGTCAATGTTATTATGATCAAACCTTTTCAATCAATTTTAATCTTGTAGCATTTACAATGTCGGTTAAATGTTACATATCAATCAATTCATGTCATGTGTCCTTGGCATGTTATCAATTTCAACCAATCAATCTAACCATGGATTTGGTCTAATTGTCATCATCTTATTTGATATCCATTATCATCATATATTCATCAAAGGATACTATCACATTTATTTAATCAATTTTGGCCAATCATTTACTAATTTTCTCTATAGGATTAAATAACCCAGAATTTGATCCTATCACTCTTCCTAATTATTCTTCCTAATTGTCATCCTCAATTAATTGATATTTTATTAATTAATTGGTTCATCATTCTCAAACCATGGAAATTCTCAATTTCCTAAGTCACATTTTCCATCTTTAATTCCATTTTTTACTAATTTCTATTTTGTGGAATAAAGGATTTTTAATTCAAATATTCCATGAAATATTGGTATCATCATGACACTTAGGTATGACACCTCATGGATTCTACTTTGACACTAGATGAAGATATATCATAACCCAAGATTCTTATTCTCTTATGCATGTCTATCTTTAGTTCCCTTTGTCATAGATTCTTGGCTTTAAGTGGACTTGAGGTGTCTTATGACATGTCATAGATTCTCTTCCACATTTAGCCAAGTTTGACTTTCATGTGTCATAGAATCCTAGATTTGGCATCTTTTTTCATATGTGTCATGGATTCTTAAAGGAATCTCTTGCCACATTGCATATCTAAGGGTGACAAATCCAATGCTCTCATCCTCCATGCCAATTATAAAATGAGCATTCTACCTCTCATTTAAGGTCCTAATTCTTGAGCATTTTTGAGTCCTTAGATTTTTTAGTATTTTGACTCCATCTCTCACACTCAAATCAAAATTTCTAGTATTCTCATAGCATTATCATTAGGCTTTTACTTCAATTTTGTGTGCACTATAGGCAAGTTGGAGCTATGTCATTTGGAGAAGAAAGAAGGACATGGGAGCTACAAATGAAAAAGGGAGTTTTAACATTGTTTGCTTTCTTTATTAGTTTGGTTTTCATGGTAAACTAGTGAGTAGTAACATATTTTGATTTAATTTTGTGGTTTCTCATAGTATGTTATGCATTTAGCCCATTTTTTGGTCCTACAATTGGTGAACCCAACGTGAAGATGCATATCTAACTTGGATTTTCTTGTTTTGTGCTTGTAGGTGCAAGGAAAGAGCTCACTTGGAAGGGTATAATGACTATCTACTCTTCCTTTTCACACCTAGATTAATTAGGGGGTCTATTAAAATGCTTGTATGCTCTCATTTCATGCATTTTGTTAGCTTGATATCCTAGGGTGCACTTTGCTCTGTCAGGGTGCACTTGGGACCCCTAGGAGCAGTTTTAGGAGTCTAGGAGCTACCAAAACCTCTTTCTACTATTTATAACTTACCAACTATGTCTAGAAATTACCAACTACATCATTGGCACAGTTTGCACTATTTGGGCACACTTGGGAGTGTATCTTTCAAGATTCCCCATAGTTTGCACCTAACTTCCCAACTAAATCCTAAAACTACCAACTGCACCCAACTAGGCCCCAACTACATCATGGATGTAGTTAGCACTATTTGGGTGCACTTGGGGGCATTCTAAGCCATTTTGGCCTTCTGGGGTGTAGTTTTCTCTCTCAGAGTGCACCTGGTTCATGAAAAACACACACATCAATCAGAATCTGCATGTAAGGTTTCCATTTGCTTCTAGAACATAGATTTGATGATTTTGTGTTACTCATGGTCTATTTGTAGCATGTGGAAATCATGGGGCGAAGACATGATAATAACAAACTACTAATGCTTGCTTTGTAGGACGTTGTTGAAGACCATTGTGTGTTTGTCAAAACCATGTGTGTGGATTTCCTAGATTAGATAACACTTTTTTTGGTGCTTAAAATTAACTTTTTATTATTTTCTTGGTGTGTTTATAGTGTTTAAATCCCTAGGAGTTACATTGGACATATCCTCTCCCCTCGCCATTCATAGATTTTGGGTGTAAGAGAAATCCGTGTAACTTCTATAGAAGGCTTGCCTTGGACCAAGATACTCAATATTGGGTATGCCAGGGGACAACCTCAGAGAGGTAATGGGCCAAAATCTAGGTCAACATTCTAGTTGCTATATAAAATTCAATTATAATGAAAGTCGTGTCAATAGTATTGTTGCATGATAGCTCTCCTCGAGTACCCTTGTGGTGCGTCAAACCCTGGTTCTTGGGGCTAGGAGACCTTTAGTAGAAGTTTATCATTCACTTGATGAATCAAATGCCCTTACTAAAAACCATTTTTTAGTGGCCAAAATACTTTCTATCCACTTGCTCAAGGGGTCACCCATGCCCATGAAGACATCCTACATTCTCATAGTCCTTAGTAGAGACAACAATCCCTTGGGAAGTCATGCCCCTTGGGAAGCAGATATTGGTAGCCCCTTGAAGTGAGTGCACTGTAAGGGGGAGCCTATGGTGCCAAGGTCCTAAGTTGTCCACTCTAGATAAGCACAACTAAACTTTGGTTCAAGTAGGAATTCAATGGATACAGTTCTAAAAGCCTAGGTTGTGGTGTGTTTGTTCACTTTTAACAATAGATATTCTTGTCTTAATGTATCTTGCATGTGTGTGAACATAAATCAAGATAATAGCCAACATTCAAATTTACACCTTGAACCTTTTCAAGACATTACACATTGTCAAAACATTTCAACTTTTGTCCAAACTTTGAAAACTTTGGTTTAACACGTTCAAACCTTAGAAAACATGGCAACTTGTGATCCTAAATATGCTTGGAAAAATGTAGATTTCATTCTTGCATAAACTCCACTGACATTTACCCTAGTCTAGGCCTCATTCTTGTATCATATAGACTTCATATTGCACCTTTTAGTCTTCAATTAATATCCATTACCTTTCATATTGCATCCATTTGGGTTTAGTTTACCTCCCTTAGCTTTTGCATTCCCATCTCAAAATCAGCACTTTGCATCTCCCATCTTGCATTTTTGCATACCAAATCCTTCATCTTGACCACTTTAACCCTCATTCTAGGTGTCCTACACATCATTTTGAGCATTCATACTAGTCTTAACACTGTCCTCTACTATTTACCTCTCTGTAACATCAATCTGGAAAACATAGCTCCCAAAATTGCCTTAGTTTCAGCCCAATTTACCAACTATGTCATTGATGTAGTCTACACTATCTAAGTGCACTTAGTGGTCCTTAGACCCAGTTTGGGATTCTAGATAACATTTTGAGGCTTCTATTGTGTCTTTAGGCACCTGGTTAGCTCCCCTTGCATTAGCATGCCCAGATTTGCATTCTGCACCTCCTAGTCTTCATTGGCTTCACTTAGGACATTATTACATAGGTCATAACCTCTATTCTACATCTTCCAACCCATCATAACATCAACCCCAACATCTTAGCTTCCTGGCATATCAACTTGGCAACCATACCCTTTAGAATTAGCAAACATTCTTCCTAGCTTACCAATTGCGTCCAAAAACTACCAGTTGTGTCCAAAATGGCACTAACTACATCATAGGCATAGTTGGTACTATTGGGACACACTTGGAACTATTAGGGTGCACTTGAGCACCTGCATGATCATTTTGGGCCTCCAAACTGCACTTTAGGAACCCAAAACTGCATCTAGGAGCCTCTGTACCTCCTCATTTTGCACTTGACCCAAAACCACATCTTGCACCCAAAATCTCATTTTTCACCTTAGGACCTTTGCATATCACATCCTACTCAGCATAATCACCATTTTGAGTCACCTAAACATCATTTTGAACCTTAAAACCTTTAAATTTAGTCAAAAATCTAAACAAAAGTATGAACTCTAGAGTCTTACATTGTGTCGATGGATACATTTAACATTTTCTTTGGTCAAATCCTACCTATGTCAAGGTAGATTTGGCTTTTTCATTTTTGATCTTATCACTTTTTGTCTTCTTTTGGTCAGAATCCAAAGTCTATTGTCATAATGTTAAACTCTTAGGTTAATACCTTGTAAAGATTCCACCTAAGTTCAAACCTTGCATATACCCTTATCATTGCATTGTCATATTCTTAGTGTCCCTATACATCATTTTGACTTACTCTAGTGGCATATCCCCCTCATCTTGCATTGTTCAACATCCTAGCATCATTTTCACTATAAAATCCTATCAAATTATCCATCAACCAAATTTTCTTCTTGATCATTTACCCTCATTTTTCATATCCCAAACATCATTATCAACCCTTGAACACCATCCCTTTCATAGTCCACCTTGGCAACATCAACCTACAATAGTCCCAGGACCTAATGTTTCCAACACACATTCAACATATCAACAATAACAACATTAACCACAACAACAACAATCTCAAGTGGTGCAAGGATCCAACATCCCCAACACACAACCCAATGTAAACCCACTTGACCTCCATGGAATGTATCAACAAAAAATTCAACAACAACAAGAAATGTTTGCTAAAAAACAAGAGCAACTCAAGCAACAGTTGGAATATCAAAGATGACTTGAGCAACAAATTGTATACTAGCAACATTTATTGCAACAACAACATGCACCACAACAACCTCAATAGATACCTCTACAACAACAATCACATACATGGCCTCACATACAACCAACAGAGGTATACCAAAAACAACCATAACAAATGGCACAACAACAAAACATGGTACATCAATCACAATTGATACTGCAACAAATGCCACATCAAATACCACAACAAGTACCCCAACCATAGGGACCCTTCTATCTTCAAGGTACCAACATACCTCCACCACCTAGTGACACATCACCAGACTCATCAGACACAAAAATGTTAGAATCTAGTAGACATAGCTCCCACCATAGAAAATGGTCTACTCATAGGCACAAAGGACTTGAAGGAAAGACTATCAGGAAAAACCCTAATTAAGAGCTATTGCAACAATTCAAACAACTTTCCAAACAAGTTGAGGCATTGGGAGTCCAAAATAAATAGGCTCTATATACAGAAAGGGACTTACATCCTAATCCATTCGATAAAAGTCTATATATGCCTCCTTTCCAAAAACACTTTGAGGCTCCAAGGTTTGAAAAATATTGAGAAAAAGGAAACCCTATTGATCATATCAGAGAATTTTGTGCCTCATGTACCAAACTCAGTGATGAGTCCACTTACCTCATGAGATTGTTATCTCATTCTCTAGTGGGCATGTACTTGAATGGTACTCCAAACTTCCCAGTAATATCAAATCCTAGTTGGAACTTGCAAACAAATTCATCTCCCACTTTGCCTTTAACATTATGGATGAAGTGACACTTTTTGATTTGTGCTCAACTAAACACAAGACAAGAGAACCATTATCACATTCTTACTACACTAGATAAGCTTAGTCAGTCAATGCTCGCTAGACATTCTTGAAGAACAAGTAAACCTATGCCTTGAAAAATTAGTCCTAGACTTAATTTATGAACTCAAAATCAAGACTCCAAGCACTATTTATAAACTGATGAAAAAGGGGCCTAGTATTGAAGATGCTATTATCTGTAAGGGAATCCTCAAGATAAACAAGGAAAACACAAACACTAGTTCCTCTAATGACAAGCCAAAATTTTTCTCCAAAAACAAGAACATGACCAATGATGGAATTGTGGATGCCCACACAATTAGCACAACACAACCTCAATTGACTTTGAATGGAGCAAACCCTACAAAGTCACAAACTCCCAATCAAACAACACCTCTACAACAGAAGACTAAGACTTCCATACAAGACAAACCTTAAAGACATCCTAGAACCAAAGACATGAAATTCACACCATTGGGGATACCTCTTGAGACTACATTACAAAAATTACTGAGTAATAACTTCCTATAGTTATCCCCATCAAAGACAAACCATTAAATAAAGCAGATTGGTGGGATGACAAAAAATACTATGATTACCACCGCAGCAAAGGACATAAGACCTCATCGTGCTTCCAACTAAAACATGTAATACAAGACCTTATTGATGATGGTGTAATCATAGTTGATCCATCACTATTGGCATCCAACTCTAATCACACTATTTTCAAAGATCCTTTGGGTGATCATGACAAAGAGAAACCCTCTAGTTCAAACTCAAGCTCATAAGCTAATGTGAATTACACATGCATGGGATATGACTACACTGTCAACTATTTCAATGAGTCAAATTCCCACATATTCACATTCACTTTAAAGGTTGAAGACCCTCATTGTGTTGTCACTACATGCCATACCAAGATCACCCTACCTAGAGCTCCATCTAGACCTACTACTCCTAGTAGACCTATTGCTCCTACTTCATCTTATTATAGCATTTTTGAATATCTCGGCAAGACCCCTATGCAAATATCCATCTTGGACCTACTAGGTGCATCTCCCCAACACTAGAAGATCTTGGAGCAAGCTCTTAAAGAGTCAATAGTCCCAGATAACATGGATGTTTCCCAGTTCCAAGACATGGTTGGGAACCTATCCATCTCATAGAATATCACCTTTTACCCTCAAGATATTCCTAAGAACAAACCTAACCACAATGATCCCCTTCATCTTGAATTCTTCATCCATAATGCCAAAGTTAGACATGTCTTAATAGATGGAGAAGCAGGAATGAACATCTGTACTCTTAAGGTTCTCAAAGGTTTTGATTATTCTAAAGATAATGTGAATCCCTCTCAAAGAATCACAATAAAAGCTTATGATGATGGTGAACGCTTCTCCAAGGGCATCATCACATTACCTATTAGAGTTGGCCTAGCTACTGAAGACACATCATTCCATGTCCTAGATATAGAAATGAATTGCAACATGATACTAGGATGCCCTTAGCTTCATGCTATGAAAGTAGTACCCTCTACATATCATCAATGCCTAAAGTTTTCCTATGACAACATGGAGTCCTTGGTGATCCAAATCCTTTATAATTTTGTGCTAATCTAAGAGATGCTATTGCATACAAAATCCAAACAAACAATGAGGCTCAACCCACAAATTCCTCTAAATATGTGGATGCTGATATACTCCTCAGTAAGGCCAAGGAAAAGATGAAGATTGAAGACAATGGGTGTGGAGAATACTTTTTGTCTCACATATCCCACATTAGGGAGTCACCACTTTCTCCCATTAGTACACAAAATTCCACTTCCATCAATGAGAATACTTTCGTTTGTATTGAGAAAGCAAAAGTAGAACAAAAACTTTCTCTAATATCTCCTAGCAAATATGGACTTGGGTTTACTATCATGCAAAAACAAGACTATGATGGATGTAGTGGTCTTGGATCTTAGAAATAAGGTATAATTGAACCTACCACTACAAAAGGATGACCTCCTAGTTTGGGGCTTGGATTTAAACCATTACAAATAGGTCCTCCTAGTACCACACTACCTACGTGTAAGACTATGGATGTTTTGAATGATGAAAAGGCATCCTAGGATATCCCACCTTAAATCAACAATCCTCTCACTTCTAAGCATAACCCCAATGATATCATGGAATATAATGCCCATATCCATAACTTTAACCAAATTCCATTCAACACTGATGATGACATCCCCTCAAGTTATCCTCAACTGTTAGATTGGGACCAATGTGGACCACCAATTTTTGATTGATTTGACAATGATGACACTCTTATAACAGACTTTGAAATCTATGAAGGCATTATGATTGACAATCATAAAGAAGTAATTTCTTCTAAAGAGAACACATTGGCACATTTTGGGGAGCCAACTCCACCTTCTAGTTACAAAGCAAAAAGAGAAAAAGATAGCAAGCATAGGTCTCTTGGTGAAAATCGAAAGGTTCCATTAGACCGTGGAAAATTAAAAGCTACGCAACTCCCAAGGATACAAGATGAAAAATATGATGCCATGAATATCAGTGTTCTAGTGTTCAACATGCCACAAAGTCTTTTGGATCTCTCTTGATCAGTGTTCATGTGGAAGGTCATTGGTCTCAACCTTCTCAACCTTCCCTTATATCTAGTTGTTTATCCCCAAATCCATCTACCTAATTTTCCCAACACTGAAGATCAAATATTTATCCCACAAGCCTTTGCATATGTCATCATCAGTGACACCCCACATGACATATCTGTTGACCCAATTATCCTCAAATGCCTTGATTTGCAAGAGGTAGACACTATCTTACATATGGTACATGATGGTATCTCTCAAGGCCTTTCTAGTGGTTTGATTTTAGCTACAAACTTGGCACAATCTTGTGTAGTTATGGTCAGTCATGGATCTAGAGATTATCAGCTAGTAGCAGTAACAATAGATTTCTTCTTAGCATTGGTCAACAATGTTCTTGATTCTGTCTAAAAGTCCTAAAAAAATATTTTAAAAAATAGCAAAAAGTCATGAAAAAAGAAAAGAAAAAAGTGAAAAAATTCATGAAAAAATGGATTCCTTGATGAAAACTTGGCAAACAAGCATCTTGGCATGAAAATTTGAGTCAAGAGAAAAATTTTGTCCACAAGTGAAAACTTGGCAAATAGGTGCTTGGGGAAAGTACCATGGTGAAAACCTGGCAAACAGGCACCATGTGTAATCAGTTGTTGCTCCTCCAGCTATTAAGATTCAATCTAGTTTTTCCCCCTTTGTCATTCCCTGGTCATACCTATCATCTTGCAAGACATCCTTAGCTCCTTGACCATGGTTCATGAACCAGTTGATATCCATTGTTATCTTACTTAAAGCATCACCAGTCTACACACACCCTATCATTGGCCTTTGTACATAGTTTCTATCTTGTCTAGGGGCATATTACCTACATGGTGCATGAGTTTGAACTTGAACTGGGGGCATATCCCTAAGAACTTTTTATCCATTGGACCTATCGCATAACAGATTGGAGCTAACACTTGTATATGCTTTTAGAATCTTGAAAAAATCCTAAATATTCAAATACAATCCTAAAAAGATCCAAAAAAATTAAATATGATCCTAAAAAAAATCACTAAAAATCATAAAATGTCCTAAAAAAATCACATAAAAATCGTAAAATGCCTTGAAAAAATCCCTAAAAATCATAAAACGTCATGAAGAAAAACCTAAAAATCATAAAATGTCCTGAAGAAATCAGTCACACCAAAAAAAACTAATATCCTAAAAACCTTAAAAATCACAAAACCCATCAAAAAATTGCAATAAACCTTGTACATAGTCACTATGGATAACCACCCCTTTTTCATAAACACTTGCACTTTGTAGACTGAAACTCAAAGCACTACACTTCCATGATGATCATTCTATATGAGCAATGTGAACCAAAAGTCAATCCAACATGTCACTGTAAACTTATCAACAGAATCACCAAACAGAGCTATCATGTTGTCAACATGTCAAACACCATCTAAACACCTAAAACACTAACAAGCAAGTAATAATGGACAAGAATAGCTGTTGGCTCATGCTATTTAGTGAGTGATTTCTTTTTTCTTTGTTTTTCTTTGATCGTATTCCTATGCCACTCAATGATATAAATTGATCTATGAGAGTGGCTAGGATGGTTCATGGTCATCTCTTATTTTCTATCTATTATAATGTAGCTTTGAGAGTTTAGGGCATGAACATATGCCTCAAGAAGAATAAGGTCATTTTCTATCTACATCGTGCTTGTTTACGCAAAAGGCTTGCATTTGTGCTTTGGCCCTTTACACCATGATGCGTTTCATTCCATTTTCCATATCAAAATAAAGCTCCATTTGATATATAGTGCACTTTCTAAAAGAAAAAGTCTTCCCATCATACTAACAATTCCTTGTCTCATCTCCTCGGTCTTCTATCATTCATCTCCTCAACCACCACCATGATCATGTCTTCTAATTCATGAAATCATCTTCATCTTGCATTCATGCATTCTTGCATCATCCTACATTGTCAATAAACTTTTTGTGGCTTTCCACTTAGTTCAACCTCAATCTAACATTTTTCTAACCATATTTGACCAAACCTAACCATTTTTTATGCTTTCACTCATGTTTTGACATCTTTCCATCATTTTGGGCATGCATGCATAGTTTTGGGTCATTCTAAGTCCAATCAGGCTGATTTATGGCCCCCAAAGCCTTCTAGGGTGTAGTCTGCACTTGGATGAGTTTTGGTCATAGTTGGGGACCTAGGATGCCCAGAACTACTCCCAGAGTCCCTCTGTTGCACTCTAAAGGCCATAACTTTTGCGTTTCAACTCTAAATTACACACCATCAGTTGTGTTGGACTCATATCTTTTTTGTGAACAAAATCAGCTATCATTTTCATTATTTTTTCACTATCTTGAGTTATAATCCAAGAAATTACTCTTGGGCTCTTGGTTACACCCCATCATGTTGATTTTGGCCCCCAAAGCCTTCTAGGACACATTTTGCACTTTTGAAGAACACCTAGGCTTGCTAAGTGCATCATAGGTGCACTTGGTACTATCATGATGCACTTGGGCTTATCAAGTGTGTACTAGATGCATTGGATGAGTTTTGGGTGCACTTGGGGCAGTAGGATGCCCAAAACTGCTCCCAGAGCCCCTATGTTGCACTCTGGAGCCCATAACTTTTGCATTTTAATTTAGATTTGCAATCTGTCAATTGGATTGGATTTGTACCTTCATCACAGAAAAATGAGATATCATTTTCATCATTTTATGACTTTCTTGAGTGGTAACCCATGTAATCACTCTCAGGCTCTTGATTGATCCCATTCTGCACTCTAGACCTCATAACTTTCACATTTAGCTCTGATTTGCGATCCATCAATTGCTATGGTTTTGTCCTCTTTTTGTTGAAAAATTGACTTATCATATGCTTATCTTAGTCAATTACTCAAGGGGACACCCATATATATCATCCCTACTGGGGCATGTTGTGGCTTTCTCACCAGTTATTCTTTGACACAACGCTCTAAATCACATTGTATCAAAGAGGGGCAAAATGTAGACACTCAAAAATGGTTTGCATCTATGGTTTCATCACTTCTTCATACTAATTTATCCCATTTTCTCATTCTATTAACTCTGATCTTTTGGCCAAATTGACCATATTTCATCATTTGTATCCTCTTTCACATCAACTTCATATCATTTTGAAATCATTTCAAATCAACTCCAAATCACCCCAAATCAACTTAGAATCACTCAAAATCAGTCCTAATCAACCCAAAACATATCAAACATCTCAAATCAATCATTATTTGTCCATTCCTAGCATTGTTGTAGCTTTCAATGCCTTAGAAACCTATCAATCTATCAATCTTATCAATCTGACCTTAGTACTATCGTGGCTCTCAGTGCTAGGTCAGACTATCGTTCATGCCATCCAATCTTTGACATTGTTGAGGCTTTCAATGTTGGATCATGACATTATCAACCATTTTAATAATATTGATAGTGCCCATCGATGGTATTATGATCAAACCTTTTCAATCAATTTCGATCCTGTAGCATTTACAATGTTAGTTAAATGTTACATATCAATCAATTCATGTCATGTGTCCTTGGCATGTTATCAATTTTAATCAATCAATCTAACCATGGCTTTGGTATACTTTTCATCATCTTATTTGATATCCATTATCATCATATGTTCATCAAAGGATACTGTCGCATTTATTTAATCAATTTTGGCCAATCATTTACTAAATTTCTCTATAGGATTAAATAACCCAGAATTTGATCCTATCACTCTTCCTAATTATTCTTCCTAATTGTCATCCTCAATTAATTGATATTTTATTAATTAATTGGTTCATCATTTGCAAACCATGGAAATTCTCAATTTCCTAAATCACATTTTCCATCATTAATTCCATTTTTTACTAATTTCTATTTTGTGGAATAAAGGATTTTCAATTCAAATATTCCATGAAATATTGGCATCATCATGACACTCAGGTATGACACCTTGTGGATTCTCCTTTGACACTTGGTGAAGATATGTCATAACCCAAGATTCTTATTCTCTTATGCATGTCTATCTTTAGTTCCCTTTGTCATAGATTATTGGCTTTAAGTGGGCTTGAGGTGTCTTATGATGCGTCATAGATTCTCTTCCACATTTAGCCAAGTTTGACTTTCATGTGTCATAGAATCCTAGATTTGGCATCTTTTTCATATGTGTCATCGATTCTCAAAGGAATCTCTTGCCACATCACATATCTAAGGGTGAAAAATCCAATGCTCTCATCCTCCATGCCAATTATAAAATGAGCATTCTACCTCTCATTTAAGGTCCTAATTCTTGAGCATTTTTGAGTCCTTAGATTTTCTAGTATTTTGACTCCATCTCTAAAATTCAAATCACAACTTCTAGTATTCTCATAGCATTATCATTATCATAGGCTTTTGCTTCAATTTTGTGTGCACTATAGGTTAGTTGGAGCTACATCATTTGGAGAAGAAATAAGGACATGTGAGCTACAAATGAAATAGGGAGTTTTAACATTATTTTGTTTCTTTATTAGTTTGGCTTTTATGGTAGACTAGTGGGTGCTAACATATGTTGATTGAGTTTTGTAGTTTCTCATAGTATGTTATGCATTTAGCCCATTTTCTGGTCCTACAACAATATTTGATTTACTTCAATAGAATCATCATTCTTTGAAATTTTATGTCTAGTAGCCATAGGTGTTCCAACTAGTCTTGAATCTTCCATTCAAAAGGTTTTTAGTATCTTCTTGATATATTTTGATTGTGTAGTGTATATACCTTCTTTCATGATAGACTTGCAATCCAAGAAAGAATTTTATCTCTCCATATATTGACATCTCCAATTCTCTCTTTATCTAATTAGCAAGTGATTTGCACATTAAATCATGTCCTCCAAATATGATATCAATAAAAAAATATTTCAGCTAACAATATCCTATCCTCATATTCACTTTTCAAATACATATTGTTATTATCATTAGTTCTTGCTAAACCAATTCTCACCAAATGTGAATGTAATCTTTTACACCATGCTCTAGGGGCTTGTTTCAAACCATACAATTCTTTGTGCAACTTACATACCATGTTCTTCTTTCCAAGTTGGATTTATCCTTCAGGTTGTTCATCATAGACTTCCTCTTCCAAGATTCCATTCAAAATGTAGATTTAACATCCATTTCATATACCTTGAATCCTTTGTAAATAACATATCAAGTAATTTTCTTACTCCTACCAACCTTGCAACTGGGGCAAAAGTCTCTTCATAGTCAATTCCTTCTGCTTGTGCATATCCCTTGCAAACCAATCTCACTATTTCCCTTGTGACTTCACCTTTCTTATTCAACTTTTTTCTACATACCCACTTGGTTCCAATTGAATTTGTATCCTTTGGACTTGGTACCAATATCCATGTTTTGTTGTTCTATATTTGATCAATATCCACATTCATTTCTCTAATCCAATCTTCATTTTCTAATGCATCTTTAATTGTTCTAGGCTCAAACTCACATAGTAGACATGCATCATTCTTTAGCTTGTTTATCATCATGAATCTTGAGTCTTTGTCACCAATAATTTGATCAAGTGTGTGGTGTCTTCTCACTTACTTTTCTAAAACAAGTTTAGATCTTCTTTCTCCTTGTTGTAGTTCACTTGGTCCATCTTTCTCATCTTCTCTACATAACTCCTATTATAACTATCTTTTTTTTTTCCCTATGTACAAACTCCTCTATCTGTGACTTGACTCCTATAGCCTAATACTTGGAAGCCTGTTGACACTTGGCCAAGCTTCTTTGATGTAACTTAGTAGTGCCTATCGATTGATACTCAACAATCTCTTTCTCTTGTTCAAGTAAGTACTTGGTTCTCCTTCATAGATGTATACAAAAAAATCAATCTTTAGATACCTTCTTATATTCTTCTTCATTCATTTTTAAAAATTCATCAATCTAACATTTTCACTTTCCATAATTTTCTTGATGTTAGTAATTAAACACTTTTGTGCCTTTCTTTTAGTGAAATATCCTAAGAATATAACCTTATCACCCTTTGCATAAAGTTTTCCATTTCTTAAATCTTTTAACATATAACACTTTCTTCCAAATACTTTGAAATATTTTACATTAGGTGCATATTCATACCACAATTCAAAAGGGGTTTTGTTTGTACCTTTCTTGACTTGAACTCAATTAAGTGTATAAACAACAATACTTGAAACTTCTCTCCAATACTTTTATCAAACACTCTTTTCCATCATCAGTATTCTTGCATAGTCCATAATTGATTGATTTATTCTTTAGCCATCCCATTTTGTGGTGGAGTCCTTGGTGTAGACATTTTTCTTTTGATTCCTTTGTAATTACAAAATGTATTGAACTCCTCTTATATGAATTCACCTCCTCTATGTGATGTCATGCATTTTAGACTTTTACCTATTTCCTTTTCAACTTTATCCAGATACCACTTAAGACATTTGAAAATTATTACATTTTTCTTTGAGAAACATCATAGTCATCATTCTAGAGAAATTATCAACAAATAGGATAAAGTACTTATCACCATAATAACTTTGCACTCCAATAGGACCACGTAAATCAACATGAACCAACTCCAAAATATCATCAAAAGAATCACTTTTGCTCTTGAAACTAGACTTTATCATTTTTTCCTTTTAACATTATTTATACATCATTTTATCAGGTACAACCTTGGTAATCCTCCTACTCTATCCATATTTTTAATGCTTACCAAATTATTAAATTCACATGACACAACCTCTTATGCCATAACCAAACATCTTCAAATTGTACAAATAAAAATGTATTTTTCAAATAGGTCTAGGTAGAAAATTTTATCTCTTGTTTTCTCTTCACTACCAATTAGTTCACTAGTAACATCATAGATTTTTTCCTTTTTTTTTTTGAAATTCAACTCGGTAATCTAAACTATTCATCTTTTCCACATTCAACAGTTTATATTTCAGCCTATCAACCCAATATGCATTGTCACATTTGATATTGTGATTCAATATAATAGATCCTTTACCTTTCAAATAATATGGTTCATCATTTTCAAACTTGACACAACTTCCATTATAGTGTTCAAGCTTTTCAAACTTACTTGTACAACTAGTCATATGATGTGAGAAACCACTATCAATTATCCATTTATCATTCTTACTAAAATGTGAAATAAGAGAAATTTCCTCAAACTTTTCATCTTCATCAAATTCATCTTTCATTACAATATAAACAAGTTCTTCATCATGTTCATCAAAATCGCTTTCAGAACAATATTTTTTAGCAATGTAACAAGATTTATTACTATTTCCCTTGTATTCTTTATTACCTCTATTATCTCTCCTTCCTCGATATTTGTTATCCTTCCTTTCCTTATGTTCATCTCTATCAGGAAACTTAAAAATAATATGACCAACTTTATGACATGTAAAATAGATATAGGGAGTTTACCTTTGTATTTTCCTTTTTCCTCTTGGTACCATTTGTTGGAATTACAATAGGAAAGGTAAACTCTGAGAGGCAGGGAGGGGGGGTGGGGGTGCTTTAAACTTTAATCCATAAAAACATTCATCATACATCCATCTCACCATTCAATAAATAAACTAAAATAACATGTAAATCATATGCATCTAAATCATGTAAACAAGTAAGCATTCACATATATATGACACAAGATATGACTACCTAGAAACTAGTGAGAAAGTAAAACTAGGGTGGGGATGACACCTACAAATCTTCACTACTATAGTAATAAAGTGTATCTAATGAAGGTTACAATGTTTAATCATGAAACATTATCTACCCTATGAAAGGTTTTCCCTATTAAAAGCTTGCAAAGACTGTTAGGTCTTACCCTATTAAAGGATATCAACACCCTACTAGAAGTGTGCCTAGTTAAAGGACTTCAACTCACAATTAAGTAAGCACCTTGTTAGAGGACTTTAATACAACCTATTAGGACCACTCTATTAAGAGATTTAACTAATTCATCTATTATAATGTCTCAACAATGATCCGGTGATTATCACTCTATTGCTTGATGTCAAATCACCTCTATACTAATGTGTACTTGATCCTTTTTTATTAGATGTCTCTCTAATATTCATTGTTTCCTTCCTCTATTCTCCTGTAATTGATTATGTGAAGAAATTTAGATCATAATACCTTGGTCACCATGAATGTCTTATTTATGCATACAAACTCTCCTTTTCTCTCTGATCATTCATTAAAAAGTTTAGGATTTGTCCTCCTTAAGAAGACCTAGGTGACTTAGGGTTAAGTATTAATCAACAGTTGTGATTCACCCATATTGCCACTTAAACCTTACCTTTACCTAATTGGATACATGTAATAAATAGGTATTCCTACTTAAAATTCATCCTTATCAACAAAATATCATAAATTAATCCTTAAGTTATCTCAAAAATGGTTTACATAGTAGTTTGTGCCCATTTAAACAAATATGTCAAAACTATGATACTTGGCATCTAAAGTCCCTGGTGCTTAGCAACTAAATGACTCAACATGAACTTCTCAGCAACTAAATCACTCAGCACATACTATCTACTCAACACTTGAGTGACTTGGCATATGAGTGACTCAACACACATTGTTTATTCGACATGCTCTAACTTATATGTTGTGCATAGCATATGTTACTTGTTCGGTATGAACTAACTAAATGAATTAAGTGTATAGAACCTCACTTGTCAAAACTAATCTAAGAATAAAAATCTCCCCCCTTTTACATGAGAGTCAAAAACATTTGTTCATAAATTAATAATCTTATTCTTATAAGCATAACATAGATGTCAATTCGACTTCTATAAAAAAATTTAAAATATCAAAATTTTGCAACATGACTTATACCTCAAAATTTTATAACTCCCCCTGAGTTGCTTAATCTATTCTATACTATACTCTATATCAAAATCTTTCTCCTACTAAGTAGATTTACATCAACTGATACTCTTTCTTTGTTCCTATCTGAACTAATTTTTGCATTTTGTTGTTCTCTTACTCCTTATTTGTATCTATACCCATAGAGTAGATTTGTATCTTGCACCTTGATTTACGGTCGAGCATGAAAAAGTTTCATATGGTTGCCGAGTGAAATGTTAGTAGATGTTGAGCTAGAAAATTTGTTAGTTGATGCCAAGCTTGTAGTGGTTGCTGAGTTTATGGAAAGACATGTAGATGCCAAGTGAGCCAGAAATTCAATTGATGCCAAGCTTATAGTTGTGTAAGGACTTAGCATTAAATGTAGTATTTTAAGGGCTATTTGATCAATTTCTTTCCTATTTAACATCATTAAAATTTGAAGAACATGAAGAGATAAAGGTGATATAAATAATTTGATCTAAGCATTTGTAGGAGATTTAAATGGCTATTTGACATCATTTTAGCAAGATTTATAAGGTATTTACCATGTGCCAAGCTACACAGTTTCAAATTTTACAAACCCTAGATATATGAAATGACATCTAGTTCTTCTAAAGTGAAAAATGTAGAGGGAAAAGAGGTTTTAATGTTAAATTAATTAGCAATAAAATCAAACAACCTATTTTCAAGGCTATCCTAGATATAACTTATAATCAAGATCCCTCTAGTGCATTTTCTATGATACCACCACAAGTTTTGATGATTCAAGATGTTAGGAATTGTTACACATGCAATATCAAAAACATAGGAGACATGGAACTTAGAGAAGTATATGAGAAACTATGTGAATATAGAGCATTGAAGGAAGAACTCAAGATTGCCAAGAAGAAAGGGTTAACTTGTGCCCTAGATTTCCCCAACATATTAAAAAAAAACTAGATTAAGATTGTTTTAAGAAAAAATCATGATAGCTCTGATACTAATTGTTGGAATCACAATAGGAAAGGTAAACTATGAGTGCTGGGGGGGGAATCAATACTTTAAAATTTAATCCATAAAAACATTTAGCATACATCCATCTCATAATTCAATAAGTAAACTAAAATACCATGTAAATCATATACATCTAAAGCATGTAAGAAAGTAAGCATTCACACATATATGACACAAGATATGATTACCCAAAAACCCTTCAATGACAAAGTAAAACTAGGGTGGAGATGAAACCCACAAATCTTCACTACTAGAGTAATAAAGTCTATCTAATGAAGGTTACAATGTTTGATCATGAAACATGATCTATCATATGGAAGATGTTATAACACCTCTATACTAATGTGTACTTGATCCTTCTTGATCAGATGTCTCTCTATTGTTTCATGTTTCCTTCCTTTGTTCTCCTTTAACTAATTCTACAATGTAATTTAGATCATAATACCTTGTTCAACATGAATGTCCTATTTGCACATGCAAAATCTCCTTCTCTCTCTCTCTCTAATCATTCATTAAAAAGTTTAGGGTTTGTCCTCCTTAAGAAGACCTAGGTGACTTAGGGTCAGGTATGAATCAATAGCTGTGATTGACCCATATTGCCACTTGAAACTTCCCTTTACCTAATTGGATACATGTAATACCTAGGAATTCAAATTTAAGATTTGTCCTTATCAACAAAAGATTATAAATTAATCCTTAAGTCAGCTCAAAAATGGTTTACATAGTAGTTTGTGCCAATACAAAAAACTATGTCAAAACTATGTGACTCAGCATTTGAAGTCCTTGGTAGTTGACACTAACTATGACTTCAATAGTGTCACTCAACAATTGAATGACTCGGCATGCATTACTTTCTCAACAATTGAATCACTCAGAACATATTTCCTGCTCGACACTTGAGTGACTTGGCATATAAGTGACTTGACACTTACTATTTACTCAGAATGCTCTAACTTATATGTTGTGATCGGCATATGTTACCTTTTTAGTATGAATTAAGTAAATGACTTAAGTTTATAGACACTCATTTGTCAAAACCAATCTAATATTAACACCATTCTTTCCAATAATGCTTCTAGATCCTCAAGGTTATCATCTAATTCATCATCACTATCCACAATCTTACTTTTTGAAATTTTCTTTCTCTTGGATCCATTAAGGGTTAGTTGAGACTTGAAAGCACATTCAATACTAGAAGGTGAATAATTATCAAAATTTGACAATTCAAATGCAATGAGTCTACTAATTGGACTATCCAAGGTTAGGTCATTATCAGGTGTGCATCTTAGTTCTTGTATTATAGATACTCTAATGGCATAAATAGGAAGTAAAGTTCTTAATACCTTGTTGATCACAATCTCTTCAATTATATCTACTCTAACACCTCTAATTGCATTCACCACTTCCTTTATTTGGCCACAATATCTCCTTCTTTCATTCTCATGTCATAAAACTTGCCTCTTACTTTTAGCTTTAGCCCTTAACACATTTTTGTCCCTCCATGAATTTGTGCCAAATTATCCCATATTTTCTTTGCATTAGTGCAATCCTTCACATCATCAAACTCAACATAACTTAGGGAAGATGCTAGATTTATCATCAATTGATTGCTCTCTTTCTTTTTTCTTTTTTTCTCAATTGTCATGGGTCTAGGTGCTTGTATGTATTCATTGTCCAAGTAGTATAGTTCACAATCTCCAAATCTACATAGATGCAATCTCATCAAGAATTTATATTCTAGGAATTTATCTTTATTCAGCTTGGGAACCTCTCTATTGTACATCTTGGTCATTAGCTTATTTCCCTTCAAAATTTCCTTACAAGAACCAAAGCTCTGATATTAATTGTTAGAAAGATTAGAATAACTGAGAGAGGGGTGAATCAGTTATCCCTAGGTCCATATGTACCAATTCAACTTATAATAGCCTAAAACCACCTAATTCAACTCATAAATCTACTTGGCCAATATAGAAAATCATCAGTAACACAACTTATTCATATCAACAATTAGCTCTTTGTTTTAGTGTGGAGCAAATTATAGAAACATATAACATTAAATAGCATAAAACATGAAAATAAAATTCACACAATTATGACATAAGGAATTAATGTGGAAACCCAATTTGGGAAAAACCACCAAGTAACATGCTACCACTATTTACTCTTTTGAAATGAGCTTGGTTAAGAGCTAGCCCTGTTAAAGGTTACAAAAAATACTATTAAGTATGACCCTATTAAAGGATTTAATCTCCTTATTAGGAGTGGCCTTGTTAGAGGTCTTAAAAACATCCCAAGAGAATTTCATCTTGATCAAAGCATTTTACAACATGAATGTTAGGTCATCCTTGATTAAAGGATTTTACTATCATAATAGTTAGAAAGTAATAATTAGGTTGATTTGATAAATTATAAATCACTTTTCATATTTAGATGTTCATTCATCCCTTTTCTAGTTCATTGGATGCTCTTTATCACATTCTCCATCTTTGATCTACTTGGAAACACTTTAAGCAATATATCTTTTACTAACTTCTCACTTTTCCTCTACAATTCTTGTGCTTCCACTTCTTCAAAAAGTTTCCAGCCAACCAAATCTCTTATGCCTCCTTAAATAGATAGGTTTAATTTTTTACCACTTAAACATAATTGTATATCTTAGGGTTTGATTAGATTCATTAAATCTGTACATCATTTTTTTCATTCTTCTTCTTGCCTTGAACTTCTGGAAACTTCTCATTGAATCTTTTCCTTAGACTTCTTAAAAAACTCAATTCATGTATTAAATATGTCAGCTCATCAATCCTTATCTTTAACACATTTTGACTATTCTTTAAAATAAATTGTGTTGGCCTCAAATATTCATTATTTCTCAAATTTTTAATTTTTTGACTCTTAGTCATCACCATGTTCTTCAACTTGGTCATCACTAGGTAGCTTAGTTACTAGTGATCTATCTTCACTATTCTTAGTCATAACTTCACTTTCCCTTCATCTTTCTTGGTTATTACCATTACTTGACTAATAATTAAGTTCCTTAACCTTCTACTCAATAACCTTTAACTTCTTTAGTGACCTAGTAACATATGACTTGGTCAAACTAGTTCATTATGTTATCTCTCTTTTCAAATCCTCTTCATCAATCAAATAATATGGCACTCTAAACTATTATTAAATATCTTACCAATAAGGTTTGACATCAATGACAACATAACAATTGTTCCAATTGTAGTTCCAACAGTTCTATCTAGTTAGATCACATACACTAGTTTTCTTTTCATCTATTGTAATTTTTTAACAGGATAAACTTGTAAGAAGTCTTTAAAATCTTATAACAAGGTATCTCTCAGAAGGAGATCTAAATCCTCTAGAGAGGTAGCCTTAACAGGCTATTATAATCTTAATAGTTTACTAGCATTCCTAACATGATGCATTCTCAAAAGGAATAGATGCAAGCCTTTAATAAAGCACCCTTTTTCTTACAAGGAAAGGCTAGTGGGTATGTTACTCCCACCATGGTTTTCACCCTCACTCAGGGGGTTTTTGCATAAAAATAATAGTTTTGTTTATGTATTCTTTTGTGTGGAATATTTTTTGGTTTTATTTCATAGCATTCATCATTTCCTTGATAGTTAAAGAGGTGGTAACAAACTATATTATAAGGATCAGTAAACTAATTATTAGATTTTATAAAAGTGTGTGTACTAATCTCCTTCCCCCCCCCCCCCCCCCCCCTCTTAGTACCTGTTTGGACCAAAAATTGGTATCATATCACATACCTTGACAATAATAAGTCTAACAACTTAGGGTAAAATATAATGGTATTACTTAGAAGATATTTGGAAGAACCATTAGACACTATCAAATATCTGAAGCATAAAATACGTTGATGAGAAAGTTGGGAGAAAGCCAAGAGTTAATAGAAAATATCAAAGAAATTTTTTTCTCTAAATAATTGGAAGAATCTATAGCAAAGCTCATGGTAGAGAATGATAAGATAAAGAAAAGGATCAAGCTTCTAAAGAAGGAATGGGAACATTCTATAGTAAGATTAAGTGAAACTATGGATGAGAAAGGTAGTGCCATCCTAACAAGTGATCAATCTTATGAAGAACTAAGATTGGCTTAAGAAGAATGATAGTAAGATGAGAATCTAGTGAGGTAAATGGACAATGAAATAATTCTTATGGAGGAAGAGCACATATATGTGGCACAAGAAAATAGCATACTACATGAGTATGATCATGAGAAGATAGAATAATTGAACATTCTAACCAAGGAAGCCATACAAATGGAAGAGAAATTTTTTCAACTAATAGAATAACTCAAGATGTTCATGGAATAATGTGATAGGCTTTCAAATCCAAGTGAGAATACTCAAGAGATGGAGAGATAACTAGACATTCAAGGAGATATAAAAAACTCAACTGATTAAGGATTCCAAGAAATATGAACATTTGAAAGAGGAGATTCTTCAAAGAAAAAATACTCAAAGCCTACAAAGATCAAAGGGATAGAAGATTTTTTCATCAAAAAAACATACTTATCTTTATTATGGTAAAATAAGACACAAGTTGAGTGAATTTTGGCATAGTTGAAGTGCAACTAGTAGACAAGACACAAAGAGATAACTATGTTATATTTGTTACCGGTATGGACATAGTATACAAGAATGCACAAATCTTGTGAGTAAAGAAAGAGAAAAGAAATAATGCTACTACTATGACATGTATGGTCACAATAAAAGAGATTTTGGATCTAGCAATGGATCACACCAATCATCTCCTAGGAATAGGAGATACACATGTTTTCCTTATGGAAATGATGGGCACGTTGCATTACAATGAAAATGGTAGATGAGTTACCAGAAAAAAAATGAGACCATGGAGCAACATGAGGAAGACATGCTATAGATTTCATAAGATAGGTCATGTAGTCAAGAACTAGTGGGCATGACAGAGATCTAAACCATGAAAAAATGGTGACAAAGGAAAAGGAAAGGCCATTGTTACCAAGCAAGTCAACAAGGAATTTTCCAAAGTATGGATCATGAAGAGATTAGAAGGGATAGGGGTAAATATTGGAGAAGCAATAGGTTCATCAATAACTAATGAGTCCTCCTAATCTTCAAGTTAATTGAAATCAAACTTTAAAAGGGGTGAGGCAAGCAAGATAAGACTAACATCAGTTCCCTCAATTAAACTAATAAGCCATGATTAGTGACTCAAAAGAAAAAGATACATCACAGCCAAAAGTGGAAGCTAGGTTGTCATCAAAATGTGATTGTTGGTAAGAGGAAAGGTTACTATTTGGAATGCACTATCACCTTTTTCACCAAATCTATAAATAATGTGTTCGATAAACAAAAGTTACCTTTACAATCTTAAAATTAATAGAGATTTTTCTTGTGAAATCTTAACTACAAAGATCCATTTTGTTAGCATATTTGTGTGAGAAGCTATTGGTTATTTTAGAAACCTAAGATTTACTCAAGGAAATAGATCAAGAGAAAAAATCTCAAATACAACTTATAATGGTATAATGCATTGACTTGTTCAATGTTGAATTAGTCAATAGACAAGATCTAGACTCACCTAACTATGAATCAATCTTTTTAAGCATTGACAAGAAGAATATGAATAGAGCCCTATCCTTACTCTAAAAAATGTACTACTAGTAAAAGATGTTGGTGAATATCTTAAAACTAAAATATTTCAAATGATAGATGCATTGATCATAAATCTATATGAGGAGATTTGTACAAAAGGAATAGGGAAAGATGATCTTGAAGAGATTGAAACCGCAACTCTAACTTGTGCAATGGATATTCCAAAATTCTTCAAAAATGAATGGGTGGAATTCATGTTCAAAAAAGGTTACAGTGAGTACATGTGGTTGGATAAGTCATACAAGATCATGAAAGAAGTGGTCAAGAGGGTAACATGGTTCAATAGAACTTGAGAAAAATTGATCACCAGATTGCACACAATATTATAAGTGACTATACTAAATAAATGCCATGTAGGTAGTGGGATGGGAAACTTAAAGTATATTCCAAACATAAAGGTATAGTTTGTTGTAAGGGTGATTTCTCATAGACTTTACCATTCTGGTCAAGAAAATATCAGACTAAAAAGATCATTTTATGAAGTGCACCGAATAATGATAAAGAAAATTGAGATAGATTTAAGTGGTTGATTACATGGGTTGATGATGAAGAGTCTTAAGAAAATTAAGATGGGTATTACATGACACTCATTCAATTTTGGTGCAATACTTGTATGCACATTTTTATATTTTAAAGGTGAGTACCCTAGATACAAGTAATTTTAGTGGAAATCAAGGAGCAGTATCCCTACTCAAATAACAATCATGCACAACAGGTTAGGTAGAAAAGACCTAAAGAAGCTTGAAGTCTACTTCAGGAAATTTCAACCAAACATGAAAATAAGGAGAAGAATACCTATAAATCTAGTAATGACTATAGAAGAAGCATTTTTTGTCTTAGCAAGCATAGACCACTACATAGTGCAAGCAGTAAAACCAAGAACTCATTAGTTAACTAGGACCCTCATTATGAAGGTACTAGAGAAACCTTTTGACAAGGAGAAACAAAGGTTTGGGATAGTTGAAGAGATAATGAAAAGACTCATTGAGAAAGAAGAAAAATCTTTAAAGGAAATGAAGCTAAAGAAGAAGAAAAGAACAATGCAATCTATAAAGAAAATAGAGGAAAAGAAAGCTCAAGGACTGAAGAGAGTCCACACTTTGACATAAAAGGAAGCTCCATGTTAGAATGTGAGTTAGAAGAAGAAGAGGAAGAAAGGAGCAAGAAGAAACTTGCAAGAACCAAGCCTCCAATAGAGGAGACCTACAAAAGGAAAGGTACTACAAACCAAAAGAATAAACTTCCTACCCAACGGGAGGAAGAGGAACAAGAAGAAGAATCAAATGAAAAAAGCATGGAATCGACAAAGGAAGGTAAAATGATTTCACTACAAATTTTTATTGATGATATTGAAAATAATGGAAATTATAGTACCATTACATATAGTATTTTGAATTTGAATGATCTAAATAGGATTAAGATAGTACATGTTGTACTAGTAGGCTTAAGAGCATTCAGTAGAAGGTTAGCAGATATAGAATCTCAATTTCTAGAGGAACTATCTAAGATACTAAAAGAGAAATAGTCCAAGGGAATAGTCAAATGGAAAGACATGCTATATGAGGCCCTCACATACATAAGAACTGTCTTGAGAAAATAGGAGTTCATGGGTCTTCTAGATTCATGTAGATAGAACACCAACCCAATTAACAATGTGTAATTAATTACCACAGGGTTGAAGAGAGATGCATTTGTGAATGCAAAGAATTTTTGGTCATAATTGTATGAGAAGGAATAAAATATTGAGAAAGGAGGAGGAGAAGTTTAGAAAACCAAAGAAACACAACCAAGAATGGAGTGACTAAAGATAACTAATCCCAGGAGTGCAAAGAATAAGTTTGCTAAGAAGCCTATTGTACAAGTCAAATAGATGACTTAAATAATTCAAGCTATGAACAATGAGTGTAAGGAGAGTGGAAAATCAAAACCATAATAGGCCTCCATGACACCATCAAGAACAACATAAAATACTAGAGAAGGCATAGATACAACCAAGAATAACCAAGTGTCATTAATGTAACGCAAAGGGCAGAGGAAGCAAAAAAAAGAATAACTAGTCCCACTAAAGAAGGAAAATAAAAAGAGAAGGGAGAAAAATTCTAGAAAATAGACATAGGTAAAAAAATTGATGATACTCAATTCACCATAATGGAAATGTAGAATAATGCAAGAGAATATTGGGTAGAGGATACAGATGCAATGAAAAGGTAAGAGATCTTATAAAGTGCTTAGCCACAAGAGACTCCAATAGTTGATCCATCATTAATACTATCCAAGGGACAAAGGAGTGTCAAAAAGCTAGAGAAGAGAAAGAGAGATCCAAAGGAATTGAGAAGTAAAAAGAGGAGAAAAGGGATAGAAGAATCCCAAGAACTGACAGAGTATCTTAGAGGATGAGGGAGCAATGTATGATTCTAATGTAGTTAAAGATGAAAAGATGCAAGAGCTCAGAGAATGGGTCAATGAAATGAGAAAGAGAGCACAAGGGAAGAAATCAAAGGAAATGGAAAAATATCCCTAGTTGACCGAGAAGTACAAAAGGATGAAGCAAAATAGAAAACATTATAAATAAGCAAGAACATTGAGTAGTGCTCATGGAATCCTAAAGGGGCTTTTAGAAGGATCAACTTGCAATGAAGATAATGATTTGATTAGTCAAATTGGGGATTTTTTATGACACCTTTAGGACAAGGAAGTCAAACTTCCAAGGATAGTGGAGAAATAGGTCTAAAGGGGACCTATGCAAGAGGAAAAGAAGCTTATAAATGAGAAGAAAAGGGTACTTTAGAAACTCAAGGATGAGATGTCAAAAGCTTTGCAAGAGATTACCCTACTAACCCAAAAATTGAGCTCAACACACTCTTTAATAGGTGAACAAGAGAAAAGGAGGAAAAAGACACAATAGGAGCTTGATGTAGTTGTACAAGTATTTAATTCACTTTCTAGATCAACAATCAAACACATCAAAAATATACAAGACACAATGTAGTTGATACATCAGTTGTGTATAGAAGAAGAGAAAAGAAAAATTCAACTACTATAGCTTCAACACTCCTTAACTCTATTAATTTGATTCATTATTGTAGGACTGAAAGGAGGAGAAGATCAACTAACAATACCACTAGCAGAAATGGAAGTAGTAATTTATAGGCAACTATCAAAACTAGTGACACTAGAAGAATTAAAGGAGTCATGGGAAACTCTTCTAAACTTTGCTAAAGAAAAATCCAAGGACATATTTTCAAAGCTATAACATGAATGAGTTATCATCATAGGGGAAGCAACCAACATGAACTAATCATCTTTATCGTAGCCCTTTCTATTTTCATTAATGACAAAAAGGGGGAGAAGATACAATGATACATAGGGGAGTGCATAAGAGAAGATAGGAGAAGATAAAAAGATACCTCAGAAGGAGTACACACAAAGGGGGAGCATGATAATATGCATGAAATGGAGAAGGAAGAGGAAGTAGACTAAAAAATTCTAAGGCCACCAACAGGCATAATGAATTGACACACAAGAAGACAAGTCTCAACTTATAGGTCTTGTTAACCTATGAATAATTTTAGATGGTTTTTCCATCAATTCCAAACGGGGATATTTTAGGACTAAGATGCATCAACTAGGAAAGTAGTGACTACTAAGCTCAAACATTGAGTTAGAAGATTGTGTTTTCATTGAATAGAAAATGGTTAACAAGAAGTCACAAAATGTTGCAAGTAAAACTACCATTAGACTATAATATTGGTCAAGATAGTATAATTAAGAAGTGGGAACTCTGGAATGGATGTAGCCTAGTGATAATGAAGTGACAATATGAGAGAAGGTCTACATGTGACATGACATAACAAAGAAGAGAAGTAGAATGTAGCAAGAGAATGCAAGGTTCTAGGTCTAGTAATAGACTTGTAGATGGGCAGGCTATCCTACAAACATAGGCACCTATAGATAGGTAGTCATGGCTATCTTATGACTATGATCACTGTAAAGTTCAAAATTCAAATTATAGGTTGAGCAGGACAATTCTTGGGTTCCAATCTGTAGTTTGTGAGAGTGATTGAAGGATCACTTGACATTCATTGCAATGAGTTATTGGCTATGAAAAAGTGTAGAAGATCATTATTCAAAAGGAAGGTCAAAGAATGTGTTGTCACTACAACTATAAAGACTAGAGAATACCTCAAAGGACACCAAATGTGAAAAGAGAGCTACAACAAGTGTTAAGTACACAAGAGAGAAAAGGGTAGAGTGCAGAAGGAATCTCACCCAAGCTAAAGGAGTAGAGGAAGATCATAGAATCTTCAAGAAGACATGACAAAGGATCTATAAAGAAAGGTGTGCCATACATTTAGATCATATAAACTAGTTTTATTTCTAACTGTAGCATCTATTATAAGCCTTTAACAAGGCATACTTGTAAGAATTCTTTAAAAGCACCTAATAAGCTTCCTCTCAAAAGTAGATCTAGATCCTCTAATGAGGTCGCCTTAATAGGTTATTGTAAACTTAACAAGTTACTGGCATTCCTAATAGGAAGCATTTTGAGAAGGAATAGATGTAAGCATTTAACAAGGTGCCCTTTTTCTTGCAAGGAAAGGATAGTGGGTATGTTACTCCCAACATGGTTTCTACCCTCACTCTAGGAGTTTCTACATAAAATATCTATGTCATTAATGTATTTTATTATGTGTTTTTATTTCATAGAATTCATCATTTTATTGATAGTTAAAGAGGTAGTAACAAATTATGTGGTAAGGATCAGTAAACTAATTAGTAGATTTTGGAAAAGTGTGTGTATTGGCCTAGCCCCCTCTTAGTACTGTTGGAAGATTGGGGAGATTGTTGGAAGATTGGTTGGAAGAATGAATGCTGATGATATTCCTATGGGGGAGTAATACTATGATGATATGTTACATTCATGATTGAGTTTTTCATTGATGTCAACATAGCATGTTTTATGTCTATATAGTAATTTTTTGTGGTATCTAACAAAAGAATAGTGGAAAGATCAAGTTGGTACAGACAACTAGTTGAGCATGATAACCACTTGAAGTTATGAGAGATACTTCTGAGTATTTGGTATATGTAGTTAATGTCAAAAGAAGAAAGAATAAGTCTAGAAGAAGTTTTGTAAGTTTTAGTGATGTCTATTCTGAGATAGAGTTTACAAAGACATGTTTTGGTAAACTTGTTATATCTCTTAGTAGAGTTAATATCTTAAAAATTGATGTTGAAGACATGCAGAATACATATTGAGAATGATGTGTCTAATCTCACTCGTCATAATATTATGTGTACAAGAAGTTATTCAAGTTGCAAGATGAAAGATTAAGGTTATCACTAAGTGTAACATGTTCTTAATGTGGTCCTATATTAATTAATTGAGAAGGTCTAACAGTCGACTTAGGGAATTATTTTATGGACTTGGTATAAAGAAAGGACACTTTCCTTTATCATGATATGGTAAAAATGTGAAGTATGAACGTTTGATAAATAAAAAAGAGTGTGGAATGTGAAGTTAAGAAGAGTAGTGCAGCAGTGAAGGAAACTTCATTACCAAAGTTTTGCTGAGTGATCCGAGGTTTGTGACCTAGTCTACAAGGTCAAACAGTGATTGGTCCAGTTGATAGTATAAAGGGAAAGGATAGAGGAAAGAAGACGATAATAGTAAATTACTTGTTTGAGTAGTGAACTCTTCTTGCAGTTGAAATTGCATGTTTTGGAAGTGGGCTCTTCTTGCATACATTATACCACAACTCCTAACAAGGTTGGAATCTCCTAACTAGGATTCAAAGTCTCCTAACAGGGACTCATTGTACTAAATGTTGTAATAGACTGCTAAAAGGTTCCATCCTCTAACAAGGAATATTTATATTAGTACATCATCTTGTGGGCATCATTCCTACCAGGGTTTTCCCTTTGATCAAGGGTTTCGCTAGTCAACATATCTAGTTTAATTGTCTATGTGCATCTTATTATGGTTGTTGTTTACTTTGGTTGAATGGTTAGGTTTTTTTTAAGAAGATAAATATTTTAGTTGTTGGATAACTAATTCACACCCCCACCCCCATCTCAATTATCTTGGTGGACTATTGTTTCTAACAATTGGTATCAAAGCACCAAGTACTTGAAGATAAAGTTTAACAAATTTGGGAGATCCATGGCGAACATGTTTAGAGAAGATAGTCCTACATCTAATAGAAGAAATTTTGACACTCGAGTGATGGAAATTTTTGGTGAGTTATTAGATTTGTGTAAAGAGCATAATATTGAGCTTTTAGATCTAGAATCCTTCTATTGTATACAATAGAATAGTAGCACAAGAGAAGATAGATCTAGATCAAAAGAAGACATAAAGATAAAGGAAGGTATTGATCTACTTAAAAAGAGAGAGACAAAAGGTATGAAATTTTTGCTTGTTGGACATGTAAAGAGTTTGGTCATTTTTCTTCTACATGCCCTAAGACAATAAAGAAATCTAGAAAGAATTTTATTCTAATGAAGATGAATAATTTAAAGCAAGTATGGAAAGATTCTTGAATGACTATGATAATGAGCTTGAATTGGTTAAGAAAAAAGAAGTAGCAGCTTTGGTAACTATTTTTGATATAGAGGCTAACCATGAAAATGTGGAAGTTATCATTAAAAATGATTTATTGAATGGGAATTAGATTGAAGAATAGAGATTTGATCCTAGAGTGGAAGAAAGAGTTAAGTTGAAGACTTTTGAACAAAATGGTGTTGCAAAGAGAAGGAACAAGTCTGTTACAAAAGTTGCAAGAGTTTTGTTAGTAGAGAATGGTACATCCAAGATATTTTGGAGAGAAGTTGTGAATACAATAGTCTACACTATGAACATAGTGTAAGTTAGGAAAGACACAAACAAGACACTTTATGAAGTGTGGCTTGGTCATACACTTGCACTTAAGAATTTTAGAATATTGGGAAGTAAATGTTATATAAAGAGAGATGATGACATTGGTAAGTTTGATGCTAGAAGTGATGAAGGTATGTTTCTTGGTTATTCATTGAAAAACAAGGCTTATAGATGTTATAATCAGTGAACTAAGACTATTATGGAAAGTGCAAATGTGATAATTGATGAGAAGTTTAGAATACAAGAAAGAATAGTTGATTATAATTCAGATGATGATGTTGTTACCAAGCCAAGGAATGATGAGGTATTTCTTGAGACTAATAATGATTTATAGAATGAAGGAGAGCCAAGGTAGGAACAAAGCTTGAAACCTTCAGTAGAGCCAAGAGTTGAGATAACAACTCCTACTTTAGCAAAGAACATGATAAATAATTACCTATTTGAACAGATCATTGAAAGCAAAGACAAAGGTGTGATGACAAGAAGCAAAGTAAATGAAGAACTATTCTTGATATCTCAAGTTGAGCCTAAGAATATAGATGAAGCATGCAAAGACGATTACTAGAAACAAGCTATGAAAGAAGAATTGGATCAAATAGAAAAGAAAGAGACATGGGAATTGGTCCCCAGACCAACAAACAAGAATGTGATAGGAACTAATTGGGTATTTAGGAACAAGATGAATGAGAAAGGAGAATTTGTAAGAAATAAATCAAGATTGTTATGTAAAGGTTACTCATAGCAAGATGGAATATATTATTAGGAGACTTATGTTCCAGTGGCAAGAATAGAAATAGTAAGATTATTCTTAGCCTATGCAGTGCAAAAGAAATTCAAAGTATAAAATATGGATGCCAAGTCATCATTTCTAAATGGAAAACTTGAAGAATAGGTATACATTGAGCAGCCTAAAGGATGTCCTTTGACATATGAGAAGGACATAGTATATAGACTAAGGAAAGCATTGTATGGATTGAAGCAAGCACCTAGAACTTGGTATACAAGGTTGGAAAAGCATTTGACAAAGCTTGGATTTAGTAAAGGTATGGCAGATTGTAATCTTTTTTGGAAAGAAACTAATGATGGTTTGATGATTTTAGTAATATTTGTTGATGACATTATATTTGGGGGAAATTATGAAGAAAGCAAGAAGTTTGTAGAAGAGATGAAGAAAGAATTTGAAATGAGTATGATAGGAGAATTGAAATATTTCCTAGGATTGTAGATTATACAAAATAAAAAAGGAATCTTTATTTCTCAGACTAAGTACCTAAAGGATTTACTGAAAAGGTTTGGTTTGGAAACATGCAAACCCATTGGAACACCTATGGTAATTGGACACAAGTTATCTACAAAGGATGAAACACCTACTATTGAGTATAAGAAGTACAGATCCATGATAGGAGGATTGCAATATCTAACTCACACAAGGCTGGATATAGTAAATGAAGTTGGAATCATTGTAATAATCTAGGCTGATTCCAAAGAAGCACATTATGTAGTAGTGAAAAGGATATTTAGATATCTGAAAGGAACTTCAGAATTTGGATTATGGTATGATAGATCTAATGATTTTACTTTAAGTTCTTATACTAATGCAAATTAGGAAGGTAGTATGGATGATAGAAAGAGCACTAGTGGAGGGGCTTTCTTTCTTGGAGGAAGATTTGTCTCTTAGTTAAGCAAGAAGCAGGATTGTACATCTCAAAGTACAACAGAAGTAGAGTATGTTGCAATGACAAATAACTATAATAAAGTAATGTGGATGAAGCAGTTGCTAAAGGATATAAGGATAGAAATCAATGAACCTGTTATTATACATTGTGACAACACAAGCATAATAAATATGTCTAAGAATTTAGTATTACATCTGAGGACTACGCACATTTCTATTAAGTATCATATGTTGAGAGAAATAGTTATAGAAAAGGAAATCAGATTGGAGTATGTGAGCACTAAAGAGAAAATTATACATATATTCACTAAGCCTCTTCCCAAAGAGACTTTTGAGTATTTGCAAGGTATTTTATGGGTTATGTCCCTTCCTACATCAAAGTAAGAAGATGCAAGAGTGCATCAGTTGAGTGTAATAGAGTACCATTGTTGTCTCGACTGAATATTGATGCTTTGTGAATGAGGGAGTATTTGAGATGGATAAAGTCATCTAGGACTCTTGTTCATGTTGTTTTGAATAGTATATTTTGACACTCAAGCTAGTAAGTATCATTTGTTGTAGAATTTGATGCAGTAGAGTTGGTTACCTTTGACATTAATGTCAACGGGGGAGAAGTTTACCATGAAAATCATTATGCTAAAGAGGAGAAGTTTGGTATGAAATATAGTATGTTGAGGCAAAATTTTAGCATAAGCACATTATGCAGAATGACAATTTGGTATTGAGTACAGTGAGGCATATCAATCGGGGAGAATTATTGATAAAGATGATTTGAAATAGTCTTTTGTTGGTATTATTGGAACTATAAGTTTTTCATCTATGTTGCCATCAATGCCAAAGGGAGAGATTGTTGAAAGATTGGGGACATTTTTGGAAGATTGGTTGGAAGCATAAATGTTGATGATATTCCTATGGGGGAGTACCACTGATGAATCCTGATAGTGCCTTGTTTTTGTTAACCTTTTACCTCATACATTTCCCACTTCTTTGGCATAAAATTCCCTTTTTGCTAAACTATTGATAGGAAATTAGAATATTTAGTACTTCTTTAAAGAGGGAAGAATAGTTCCTAGAAAGTTATTAATTTTATATTGTGACAAATGCTGCTACAGGAGCTAAGGAAACTAAGGATATGTAAGTGTGGAGCTGGTTGTTTGATTGGAGGAACAGTTTTGAAAGTTATAGTTATGCTATGTTATTTTTAGTAAATAGTTTGGATGTTTAAAATAGATCAGTCTTTGGCTGTATGTTATTTTTGGCCAAGATCATTTTGTAAATAGTTATATGGCCAGCGGCCAAAACAAATTATCATCTACATTTAGGGAATAGGCCATCGGTCATTCTAGCTTAGTTATTGATTTGGTTAAAACATATTAAGTCTATATAAGTGAATTTTAATCGTAAGACATATGATATATGATATATGAAAAATACTCTCTTTATATTATCTTAGAAAACTTATGATATTAAGAACATGAAGCTTCTATAGCAACTAGTTTTAGACATCTCTCACCTTGTGAACCAAAGGAGGGCCCCCTCTCAGGAAACTTGGTGAGATCACTTTAGTTTATTTTGTGAGTATTCAACATTGATTGATTTTATGCATCTTTCTGTAGATTAAATTAAATGTGTGTATTTACATATTTATCAATTATATGAGTTCATTGCATGTATGTTTGTTAATCTATATAATGCATGTTATTGGATTTAATTGTCTGATGAAGTAGTTCGCTGAAGCATTCCTATCTATTTTGCCTATTATATATCATTTTTTTGCTATTTCTTAAATCTCTATTCATTTAATGAACCACTTCCTATTTTTGTTTATCATACTTCTTGTCACACTAATCATACTCCCTACCACTCTTATCATACTTCCTATCGCACTCTATATTAGAACTAGTTTTTTGTAAACAACCTCCTACCGCTACTAAACCTCTTGTTGCAATCCAAGTAAAATCAGACCAACCTTTTAATTGGACAAAACTTTGTGATAGCATTCATAAAGACATTGTGCTGAATTAGAGGAGTGTTAATAGTATTTTTGATTAACTATTTAGAGGTGTGTTAATAACATTCATAGCATTTATAAAGCTATTGTGTTCAATTGTTTAAGTGTGAACTTTAGATTAGAAACCATTTGTAAAAGTAATCTTAGATGTGTGGTAATTTGAACAGTTCAATTTATTAGAAAGCAATGATTGCATTCATAAACCTCTTGATTTATTATCTTCACCCCTTTTGCAAATAGCCATTATATCTCTCACAAGTTTACAAATCCAAGATTGACATTTTTGGGGTATTATTGATTCAATCATATACCATCAAGTTGAACCTCATTTTTTACCCAACATTTTTGGCACCATTGCTGGAGAGAGAGATATAAAGGCATGAAACTATAATAAGTCAAGATGGGAATAGTGAGCCCTTGAGAAATCTTGAGTAATTGTCACCCTTGCTTTGGATAGTACCTTTGGTTTCTACTATAGTAAATCATTTAGGTGCATGAATAGGCTTAGAGATAGTCAAGGTAGATTTTTTAAGAAGGAATCCATAGGTAGCTCAAAGAATCAAAAACCACAAAAAGATAAAAATCCATCAACTATTGAAATCAAACCAAGCGGTGAAATTAAAATCTAACCATCTTCTCAATTCACCTCTCCTACTACACCCTCTAAAATTGCTGAATAGTTTGCAAAGTCATACAAAATTAGGTGTAGTAAGCCTCTAGAACCTCATGAACAACCATTTAAAACATATTTTACAACTTGGGAAACCAAAGTTTTGGAAGAAGTCATGGATGAAAATGTTGAAAACAACAATGTAGGAGGAAATAATGTTGGAAACAATAGGAATGTAATTGTTCAACACAATATGACCTTTAAGTTCCCTATTCAACCTCCTATGGTTGATGCCCCTATGAAAAACATCCCTCACTCTGCACTTCCCATATTTAGAGGGTCAACCTTTGAAGATCTAGATATGTTCCTATTTGAATTTGATGTCCTTTGAAATAGCTATGATTATCAAAGTGATGTGCAAAAACTAAAGCTATTTCTAGCTACTTTGAAGGATGTTGCATTACAATGGTTTATGAGTCTTAGGGACATTAGAACATGGAACCAAATGAAAGATGCTTTTCTATCCAAATATTAGGAGTAATGTAAGACCAAGGAAGTATGGGATGAAATCTTTTGCATGACTCAATGAGAAGAAGAGTCAATTGAAGATTTCTTGGAACATTTTGCCTTTAGTTTACAATGCTCATGGCATCCTGATTTAACTTTAGAAACCATCAAGATGCTTTTCTTAAGAGGGAGTCACGATGAAACCATGGATGCCTTAAATTCGATTGAAAAAGGTGATATTTCTAAAATTTCCTTTGAAGATATTTGTGATATATGCAGGAACTATTTGTGGTCTCATCAATCTATTCATAGGAATTCAAGTAAGTTTTCCACTATGGGTAATACATCAAGTATTTCTAAATGTGAAATTGGTAATTTACTTGAACATCTTAAAAATGACTTATTAAATCATATGGGAAAACAAAATGACATGTATTCTCGCAGGAAACATGAGGAAGCTGAAAAGGCCTTGGCCGTATATTTTCCAACATGTCGTAAGAAGCATGGACTGGAAGATTTCCCTTATAATTGAAATCATGTAGCATCACATAAGGAAGCTAGTAAGACTTCAATGCTATGACTTCTTCATGAAGGGATGATTCCTATGGAATATACTGAAGAACTAGTTTATTATATGGCTCCACGATGCTAGTTTTTACCTAGAGGGTTCTCTAATGAATATTTTTCTAGACCACCCCAAAAATTCCCTAACCAAGGATGATGATATGGAGGTTATCAACAACCTCAACTTTATCCGTAATGGCCCTAAAGTTTTCAACCTAGTATGCAACCATGGCAACAAACATGGAGGTTGCAACCTCTGTATCCACCTCCACAATTATCGTATCTACCTTCACAACCTTATATGCAACCCTATCTTCCACAACAGACTTTTCCTCCACCACCAATAATAAGCCCCTATCAACAACGTCAACAATTTCTTACTCTCATACCTCCATCTTCTTTGAATCCACCACAACCTCTTAAACCCACATCCATGCCAACTCAACCAAATCCAAATCCCAATAATAAACCTCCTCAACCAATCTATCATAGTGAAGTGACTAATTTTCCCACCTATCCTATTAACTCAATTGAGTTGGATGGTGTACACCTTAGATTTGGGAAAGCTCTTAAAGGACCTACTATTAGAGAGGTCCCAGATGAACCTGAAGAGGAGTTAGAAAAAGAACCACCCTTTCCCGATCAATTCATTCATAAGCCAGAGCCTAAAGAACCAACATATTCTGAGTTTGATATTTTAAATGAATTACACAATGTTAATATCAAAATTCCTCTTTTGCAATCTCTTAAGGATGTGCCACTCTACAACAAGACAATATAGGAATTATGTATCCAATGCCAGAAAAACAAGGATCCAAAAATTGTTCAAGTTATCAGACAACTTGTAGAATTAATGTTGGGAAATATGCAAATTTTGGTAGTCTTGTCATCCATGTAAGTATTGGTTTAATTGATATTCCTAATACACTTGTGGATTTAGGTGCTACTATAAGTGTAATAACAAATGAAACCAAAATAAAATTATCCTTAGAGGGACTCAGACCTACTCCTATAGTGCTTCAAATAGTTGATCGATCCCTAGTCAGACCAAAAGGGATTATAGAAGATGTCATTCTTTCCATTGATAGTTGGGATTATTTAACTAATTTCATGATCTTTAAGCCCAAAGATAAGTTGGGGGGATATCCTCTCATCCTTGGAAGACCTTGGTTAGTAGCAGCCAACGCCCACATTAATTGTTGGTAACGTAACATGATTATTTCTAATGGTGAGTAAACAAAAGAGTTGACCTTATATCCTCCTGCTCAACCATAACTGGATACTAAGGATCCAACTTGGGTCGGCAATGATTTAGTTGGTTATGTTCTAGTCCTTACCATTGAGTAAGTATAGTATTCTAAAGACCTAATTGATGAGGCCATCTTAGTGAACTTTCTTCAGAATAGGTATGAGTCTAATGATATCCTAGAAACTATGGTTTTCCCCTCTCATGCGACTGTTGACTATCCTTTTGGGAATTTTCCTTTAGTTGGCAATCCTAGATCTATTCAAAATTTACTCACATTACATCAGCTCTTGCCACATAATTATTTGTATAGCCCATTATTATCTTTGGAAAAACTAGAAACATCATCCAAACCTATGTCATCAAAACCTATGGAAATCCTACCCATCCGTACCCTCAATATTAATCCATAGTTAACACTAGTTCAAGTTAAGGATCTCATAAGTATGCTTAAAGAAAATAAAGATGCATTTGCATGGGAGTATCAAGACATGTGAGGTATTCATCCTAACACTTGTACCCATCACATTTACATCGAAGAAGGAAGTCACCTAGTTTGACAACCACAATGTCGACTCAATCCTGCCTTGTGTGATATTGTCAAAGAGGAACTCCAAAAACTTTTGAATGTTGGTTTCATTTATCTAATTTCCCATAGTAGATGGATATCTCCTTTGGTTTTTGTTCCAAATAAAAATGGTAAGTGGCATATTTGTGTTGATTATTGACCTTTAAATAAGGTTACTAAGAAAGATCATTTTCCATTAGCTTTTATTGATCAAGTCTTGGATACTCTTGTAGGAAAGTGATTCTTTTCCTTCTTGGATGGATTTAGCAAGTACAACTAGATCCAAATTGCCCCAAAAGATCAAGACAAAACTACCTATACTTGCCCATGGGGAACCTTTGCATACAATGTTCTTCCTTTTGGGTTATGTAATGCCCCTGCAACATTTCAATATGCAATATTAAGTATCTTTACTGATCTAGTTAATGTTTGTGTAGTAGTTTATATGGATGATTTTACTATTCATGGAAATACTTTTGATGAAGCTAAAGATAACTTAGAGGAAGTGCTCAAGTGATGTATCGACACTAATTTGTCTCTAAGCCATGAGAAATGTCATATGTTGATGACAGAGGGAATTATTTTAGGCCATTTAATCTCATCAAAAGGAATAGAAGTTGATCTCAAAAAGATCCAAATAATTCAAGACCTCCCCACACCTTCGACTCAAAGAGATGTTCAGAGTTCCTTGGTCATGCCAAATATTACAGGAGATTTATTCAAAACTTCAGTAAGATTGCTTCTCCTCTGTTCGCCTTTGAAACCATTAAGACCAATTTGGTAACTAATCCTATTCTCAGAGGTCCTAATTGGGAATTACCATTCCATATTCACACAGATGCTTCTAACTTCTCAATGGGAGTAGTACTTGGACAAAAGGAGGACACTCTTTTCTATTCAATCTACTACATCAGTAAGAACTTCACTAGTGCTGAGGTTAATTATACGGTAACTAAAAAAGAATTTTTATCTATTGTTTATGCCATTAATAAATTTTGGCACATCACTGGTTATAAGGTGTTTGTTCATACTGATCATTCAGAAATTCAATTTTTGATGAATAAACCTGTAGTAACTGGTAGGGTTATTAGATGGTTTCTTTTATTACAAGAATTTGATGTCACTATACTTCCTAAGCCTAGTCAAGAAAATGTGGTTGCAAATTTCTTATCACAGATGCTGCAATTTGATAATGAATTTGTTCTAGTAGATGACTCGTTCCTTGATGAACACCTCTTTGCGATCTTTGCCAAAAGTTTGTGGTATGCCGACATTGCCAACTTTTTGGTTACATGCAAATTTCACCACACTTCTCTCCTCGTGAGTGTTGTAAGTTGGTGGGCCTTAGTGGACAATATACTTGGATCAATGGTCTTCTATTCCATACTAGTATTGATAACATTATGTGCCGCTGCATTCCTAAGGATGACATCTTTGATATTCTTCATGCCTATCATACTGAACCTTGTAGAGGACACTTTACTACTCAACAGACTACTCAAAAGATTTTGATTGTAGGTTATTACTGGCTTACACTCCATAAGGATTGCAAATGTTATGTTCAACATTATGACTAGTACTAGCACATGGGCCATCCTACATGATTAGATGAGATGCCACTACACCCTCAACTTTCTATTGAACCTTTTGAAAAATGGGGTCTTGATTTCATTGGACCTATCAACCCACCTTCCAAAAACAACGAATATATTCTTGTTTGTACAGATTATGTCACAAAGTGGGTTGAGGTGGTTGCACTTAAGCATGCTCAAGATACCAAAGTTGTTGAATTCTTATATTTTGAGATCTTCACTCGCTTTGGTGTTCCACGTGAGATCATTATTGATCAAGGACCTTAGTTTACTTTAGACCTCATTGTTGCATTAATCAAAGAATATGAGATTTGCCACAGAAAGTCATCACCTTATCACCCCCAGGCTAATGGACAAGTTGAGGTAACTAATCAAGAACTAGAAAATATTCTTACTAAAACTGTTGCACTTCATAAGCATGATTGGGCCACATGACTTCCTGAAACTATATGGGACTATCACACTATGTGGAAGACCACCACTAGTCTAACCCCTTATGAATTGATTTATGGTAAGAAGGTTGCACTTCCTATTGAGTTTGAGATTAAGACTCTTCCAACTACCCTTCAACTCAGATTGAGTCTCTCAGATGCTCAAAAGGAACATCTAACACAACTCCACTCCCTTGATGAGTTATGTCAAGAAGCACTTCTTTATACTAAAATTGTTCAAAATCAACAAGCACTATGGCATGAAAAACACATTCAACAGTGTTCTTTTCTGCTTGGTGATTGGGCACTTCTATACGACTCCTAATTCTAGGATTTTAAAGGTAAATTTCATACAAGATGGCTCAGACCTTATGAAATTGAGCATGTATATGACAATGGTGCAGTTTAGCTTTGCACTGTGGACTCTGAATATTGCGAGCTTCTCATTAGTGGTCATTGATTGAACCTATATAAGAAGCCTCTCTCAAAGGAAGCTTTCTTTTTGAAGATTGCCAAGGAATTCACCATGGTTCCTTTTGGTTTCCTTCAACATTGATAGAATATATATATATATATATATATATATATATATTAGTATATATATTATTATTTTTTTTTTTTAAAAGATCCAACAATGAAAACTAGTCTCTAGCATTGTTGGCCAACTACTAGTTGAAAACTAAGTAATCCAGCAATCTGTAGTTGTCAGACTATCTAGTAGTGAAAATTGGTTCCCCAGAACTTCCAGGCGCCACTTGATTGAGAATCGATTTTTTAGCAATCTTGTGTCCTATGTACATAAATAATAATAATAATTAAAAAAGAAAAAATCTCTAGTTGCGATAGGAAGTTTCCTTGTTCCTATCGCCCTTCTCTTGCCATCACAATAAAAATTGCCCTTATATACTCATCTCTGATGGAGGCAACATGAGGTTTCCTTGTTCCTATCACCCTTCTCTTGGTGTCTAGTGACTCTCCTATCACTCTGGTTTTTTTTCAAAAGGACTCCATGACTCTTCTCACCATGTGTCTCTACTCGCAATCTTCCCTTTTGATGACCATCCTTTTTAAATCTTTTTGCTGCAAGTTTCATTCCTTCTCACATGCTACCTTCATTTTTTGAAGGTGTTCCTTTGATTTTTTGGCATCATTGTTTCTTACTTGGCTCATGTAGCATGGATATTGCTCAATCATCATTTTGTCATCGTCAATTGATCATTCTTCTACTTTTAGGGAAGTTTTCTTACAATCCTTTTAGTTGTACTTTTTTTCTACTTTTTAATCTCTAGTTTTGGCAAAAATGGGATGTTTTCATGCCAAAGTTGGGGGGGGGGAGGGTGGTTCATACCTCTGCATTTCCTCTCCCATTAATTATTTCTACTCTCGCCACTTTCTCTTTGTATTTCCTCTCCCATTAATTATTTTTGCTCCTACTACTTTCCTTCGCATAGGTTGGAGTCCTATCACCATTATTTCCCTTGGGGGGGTAGGGGGTGCAGTGTCATACCTCTGCATTTCCTCTCCCATTAATTATTTCTACTCCTACCACTTTCTATTTGTATTTCCTCTCCCATTAATTATTTTTGCTCCTACCACTTTCCTTCGCATAGGTTGGAGTCCTATCACCATTATTTCCCTGTGTCACCCTTATAACGATAGATTTTTCTAACCAACTCTCCATTCCTCTCTGTTTGCATTTTGGATTCAACATTTATCTATTTTCATGGGTGGAAAACATAAGCAGTTTGAGCCAAACTCCATGGACAAGTTAGTGGAAAATAATGAAGCTTACAAGATTTTTTTGTCATGCGGGATGACATCAATTCTTCCATCGGTTGCAAGGTTATGACCTTGCCATTGCTAAAGAATTTTCCCATGCCTTTGTTCAAGACTCTACGACAATATGGGGCATTACCTTTCCCGTGATAGTGTAGATGGTGGCCATTGTATCTGATCTCCCCCAAATTGGTGAATTATATTTTCCCATAACCAATACGTGGGTTACAAAATTAAAAATTGGCAGAACCAATTTTATGTAGTGCAACGAGTCTGTGGAGGTTATTAAGGGATAAGGAGCTCGATGCAAAACCCTTCCTTCATCATGGGATTTGGTAACCCAATTTATAGGTCAATATATTACCTATGAGGGCTGCTTCAATTTTGTTCATGCACATCATTTATGACTCATGCTTCATTTGAGGTTAGGAAAACTTGTTAATCTTCCCTATTATCTATATTATTCCTTGAAGAGAGCTTGCACTTAGTTTAGGGAAGGTCATGAAAATTCCCTAGCACATCATGGTTTGATTAAGCTACTGGTCATACATGGTCTTCAGCTCTAGGAAACCCCCATAGCTTGGGATGCATTTGTTCACCCTACATATAATGCCCTTCAACCCCAACAAAATGAAACTAAAACTATGATTGAGGAACAACCCTCTCCAAGCCATGACCTAGAGAAAACCCATGTTGATGATCTAATAAGAAATGGAAGGAAAAAGTGAGTAGAGAATCTCATCGTCAAACCAAACATATGAAGAAATAGTGGAAGGCACCATTCATAGAAAGTTTACTAAACTCTACCAATAAAGAAGACAATTTTAATGAAGGTGACACTAATGCAGACTAGTGTGATCCTCCGAATGAATTGAAAAATCTAGAAGTGAATGAGGAGGGAGAATCCCTTAAAGGTCAAACTTTAAATTCTAATAAGGAACCTAAATTTCCATCTATAGAAGAAACAAGCCCTGATAAAGCTATGGAATCTCTAAAGAATAACCTTAATCAAGAAGATAGGGGTCAACAAACATTGGATGTAGGAGATGAACTTGAATTTGATGTTTTGTGAGAAAATGATACATTGCAAAATACTCCCTAGAGGGCTTCTGGATAGGATGAAGATCATTTAAAGAAAAATCTAGAAGACACTATTGAAACACCTCAGGAAGAAACTCTTTTGGGAGATGCTACAAGAAATACAGGGAGTTCCTGTCACCTAGAACCTGATAAGGCCATGACATCACAATCTTTGATTGTCTCTAAAATGCCTTCGTAGGACCTTTTAGGTACTTCTGGTCTTCTTCTTAAACCTATTCCACTGGAAACGACAATATCAGGCATTCCCATGGTTACTGTCAATGAATTCCTACATACTTTTATGCAACTTTAGCAAGAGCTTGAATAATTCAGATCTAGGGTCACACTATAGGATACCATTAATAGTCTAGTTGTTGTCCCAAAAGAATACATGGAGCACCCTGATAGCAACGTTCTACCTGGTTTGTATACTTTGTTTACATGAGGACATGAAAATCCCTCAGTTGAGGGGAGATGATGAGTCCTGATAGTGCCCTATTTTTGTTAACCTTTTACCTCATACATTTCCCACTTCTTCGGCATAAAATTCCCTTTTTGCTAAACTATTGATAGGAAATTAGAGTATTTAGTACTTCTTTAAAGAGGGAAGAATAGTTCCTAGAAAGTTATTAATTTATATTGTGATTGATGCTACTACAGGAGCTAAGGAAACTAAGGATGCATAAGTGTGGAGCTAGTTGTTTGATTGGAGGAATAGTTTTGAAAGTTATAGTTCTACTATGTTATTTTCAGTAAATATTTTGGATGTTTAAAACAGATCAGTCTCTGGCTGTATGTTATTTTGGGCCAAGATCATTTTGTAAGCAGTTATATGGCCAATGGCCAAAACAAATTATCATCTACATTTAGGGAATAGGTCGTTGGTCATTCTAGCTTAGTTATTGATTCGGTTAAAACATATTAAGTCTATATAAGTGAATGTTAATTGCAAGACATATGATATATGATATATGAAAAATACTCTCTTTATATTATCTTGGAAAACCTATGATATTAAGAACGTGAAGCTTCTGTAGCAACTAGTTTTAGACATCTCTCACCCTATGAACTAGAGGAGGGCCCCCTCTTAGGAAACTTGGTGAGATCACTTTAGTTTATTTTGTGAGTATTCAGCATTGATTGATTTTATGCATCTTTCTATAGATTAAATTGAATATGTGTATTTACATATTTCTCAATTATCTGAGTTCATTGCATTTATGTTTGTTAATATATATAATGCTTGTTATTGGATTTAATTCTTCGATGAAGTAGTTGGCTAAAGCATTCATATCTATTTTTCCTATTATATATCATTGTTTTGCTACTGCTTAAATCTCCATTCATTTACTGAACCACTTCTTGTTTCTATTTATCATACTTCCTATCACACTTTGTATTAGAACTAGTTTGTTGTAAACAACCTCCTACTGCCACTAAACCTCCTATTGCAATCCAAGTAAAATTAGAGCAACCTTTTAATTAGACAAAACTTTGTGATATCCTTCATAAAGACATTGTGATTAATTAGAGGAGTGTTAATAGTATTTGTCATTAACTATTTAGAGGTGTGTTAATAACATTCATAACATTTATAAAGATATTGTGTTCAATTATTTAAGTGTGAACTTTAGATTAGAGACTAGTTGTAAAAGTAATCTTAGATGTGTGGTAATTTGAATAGTTTAATTTATTAGCAAGTTAATTACATTCATAAACCTCTTGATTTATTATCTTCACTCCTTGTGGAAATAGTCGTTATATCTCTCACAAGTTTACAAATCTTGGATTGACATTTTTAGGGTATTGTTGATTCAATCATACACCATCAAGCTTAACCTCAATTTTACCCAACTACTATGACAATATGTTACATTCATGACTAGGTTTGTCATTGATGTCAACATAACATGTTTTATGTCTACATAGTAGTTTTTTTGTGGTATCTGACAGAAGAACAATGGAAATATCAAGTTGGTATCAATGGCTAGTTGAACATGATAACCACCCAAGGTTATGGGAGATACTTCTAAGTATCTAGTATATGTAGTTAATATTGGACTAAGAAAGGATAAGTCTAGACAAAGTTTTGTAAGTTTTGGCAATGTCTATTCTGAGATAGAATTTATAGAGGCATGTTCTAGTAAACTTGTTATATCTCTTAGCAGCATTGATATCTTGAGGATAGTGTTTGAGGACATGAAGAAGACATGTTGAGAATGACATGGATAAGCTTTCTCATCATAATATTTTGTGCAAGAAAAGTTATTCAAATTACAAGACAGAAGATTCAAGTTATCACTAAGTGTAACATGCTCTTGATGTGGTCCTATATTAATTAATTAAGAAGATCTAACAACCAAATCAAGGAATTATTTTATGGACTCAGTATAAAGGAAGGGCACTTTCCTTTATCATGATATATTAAGAATGTGAAGTGTGAATTTTTGATAAATAGTAGAGAGTGTAGAATGTAAAGTTAAGCAAAGTAATGTTGAGGTTTTGTTGAGCAATTTTAGTTTTAGTATTTGGATCCAACGTTTGTGACTTGGTCTACAAGTTCTAATAGTGATTGGTCTAGTTTATAGGATAAAGGAAAGAAGAAGATAATAGTAAATTACTTGTTTGAGTAGTGAGCTCTTCTTGTAGTTAAAATTGTATTTTTGGACAATGGGCTCTTCTTGCATACATTATACCACAAATCCTAACAAGGTTGCAATCTCCTAAAATGGATTCAAAGTATCCTAATAGAGAATCATTTTACTAAATGTTGTAATAGACTCCGAATAGGGTCCATCCTCTAACAAGGAATATTTATATTAGTTCATCATCTTGTGGGCATCATTCCCACTGGGGTTTTCCCTCTAATCAAGGGTTTCAGCAGTGAACATATCTAGTGTAATTGTCTATGTGAATCTTATTATGGTTGTTGTTTACTTTGGTTGAATGGTTAAGTTTTTTTAAAGAAGATAAATATTTTAATTGTTGGATAACTAATTTGCCCCTCCCCCTAGTTATCTTGGTGGACAATTGTTTCTAACAAGTACTAGTTTGGGACCAATGCATACACCTATTGTGAAATACTTTAGAATATTTGGAAGCATTGTATCAAAAGAGATGATGATATTAGAAAAATTGAATCTAGAAGTTATGAAGGAATGTTCCTTGGATATTCATAGATGAGTAAGGCATATAGTTATTTTAATCAAATATTGAAAACTATTTTTGAAAGCACTAATGTAAAAGTTGATGAAAAGTCCAAAATTTAGGAAAGAATACTTGATTATGATTATGATGAACATACTAATCAAAGGTCTAACAATAAAAAATTTCAACAAGACCTATTTTATGAAACTGACACTAATTTGTATATAGAAATGAAAAGAGAAGAATAAAGAGATGAACCTAGAGTAGAAATCAGAATAGAGAAGGGAACACCTAACATATATGTTGAAAATATCCACCTTGTGAATTAGATCATTGGAAGTGCAAACAAAAGAGTAATGATAACAAATAAGGTGAGTGAAAAATTATGTTTAATAATTTAAGTTGAACCTAAAACTATAGATGAATATTGTAAAGATGAATCTTGGATAAAGGTTATGAAAGAGGAATTTGAGTAAAACAAGACTTGGGAATTGATCCCTAGACCTAAAGATAGGAATATTTCTAGAACTAAAAGGGTATTTAGAGAAATGATGAAAGATCAAGTAGAAGTTGTAAGAAACAAAGTGAGGTTGGTATGCAAAGGTTATTCACAATAATAAGGACTTGATTTTGAGGAAATTTTTTCCCCTATTGTTAAACCTAAGCAGTAAGAATGTTTTTGGCATATATAGCTAATAGGATATTTAAGGTTTATTATATGGATGTTAAGTCAACTTTTCTAAATGATGACATTGAGGAAGAAGTTCACATTGAATAACCTGATGGATTTCCCTTGATGGAAGACAAAGACATGTTTTGCAGATTGAAGAAATAATTGTATGGATTGAAATAGGCCTCTAGAGCTTGGTATGTATCATTGGATAAGAATTTGCAAAATTTGGGATTTAAGGAATGTAATATAGATAGTAACATGTACTTGAGGAAGAATGAATATGGTTTATTGATTATTTTTGTATTTGTTAATGACATCATTTTTGGAGGAAATGATGAAGCTAACAAGAAATTTTCAGATTAAATAAAAAATGAATTTGAGATGAGTATGATTGGTGAGATGAAGTATTTCTTGGGATTGCAAATAACTGAGAATAGTGATGGAATTTTCATATCATAGACTAAAAATCTTAAGGAATTGTTGACAAAGATAGTTTTAGAGAAGTATGAACCAGGTGGAACACCTATGGTTACAAGATGTAAATTATCATCAGGATGAATCTTCTAGTGGAAGAAAAAAAAAATAGATCTATTATTGGAGGATTATAGAATTTGACTCATACAAGACCAGATATAGCCAATACAATTGAGATTGTGGAAAGAATAAAAATAAATCCTAAAGATACACATTTAGAAGTAGTCAAGGTAATTTTCATATATTTGAAGGGTACAACTAATTATGGCCTGTGGTATGATAGATCATGTTGGTGTTTTTCAACTATTCAACAACAAAGGCTCAATACGAAGATAATATTACTCACATAATCTAAGGGTTAGCTACCTCCTATCAAAAATTATGTGTATAAACCATTTGGATCCAACTTTAAGAAAACCAACACTGGATTTCTACTCTTTAGGCTTTGCAGAACCAAGGTGGGTATACCAAAGGGATGATTTAGAATAAATGTTCTTGTATGAGAATTTTATTAGTTTCATTCCGATTCTCATCTTCTACCTCTACCATATACATATTTTATCCATTTCTTGACACTTTTAGCTGATATACACCCCTTATAAATAGATTTGGTCACAATTCTTCTTTGATCTACAAGTATTTCCAGCAATAGTAGCTAGCTACAACTTAAAAGTTACATGCAAACAAGAGCTGACCACCCTTGAAACTCTTCAAATAGTAAAATAAAGTTGATTTTGATTTTAAACTTGATGCTCACTCATTATCTACCTATTTGCAGACTCAATGAACTAGATCAGTGCCTATTCCATTGGGATTCAAAGTTTACTCCAATTTATAGATCTAGTTTTTTGCATTACAACAAATATTATCAGTAGTTCTTACTAGAATTCATTTTTATAGACATCCTTTGTATTACCATAGTAATCCTATCAAGTTCATTAAATCATTTACTTAATTCATTATACCAATAACAATAATAAATTAACATACAACCTAAGTGAATTGCATTCAAGTGGACAAGCATTGCTCATACAATATCAGAATAACTAGGTAATAACAAAGGAGACAAAATTTGGAAAGAATAGATATGGGAATGGTTTAAACTTATATTAATTTTCTTTGAAAATTGTATACAATTGTAATAAAACTCATAATGACTCTAGAAAAGGACACAATGATCACATGACATTGATGTATTATCGAAAAATTTGTAGAGAAGATATATCATAAAGTTTGCTACAATAACTGGAACGAACCATATTCAATATAGAATCAAATTGTATTAGAAATCATACCCTTAGCTAGCCTTGGAATCTTAATTATATAATGTGAGATGCAACAAGCTTCAAGCATAGAGAATTTATAGGTTCTATTTTACAAAAGGTATTTACATATAGCTATCACAAAAAGAAAAAATTGTGTGTAATAGAAAGACTTATACATCAAAATATTCTTTTGGTAGGCCCCTCTTCTGTTACATCTTTTGCAAAACTACAAACTCCATGATTTGACCCTTTATTAATCTGATTCTTCAGAGTAGGTGGCTATCAAGCTTAAAAGTGATGTGTCATGTTCTATTTCCTACAAGCTCACCTCAACTTGAGGGTTCTCACTGTCCTCATCATGAAATGTTAGAGTAATAGTTACATCTACATCTTTTTCTACCCCATCATCTTATGCCATCTGTTCTGCAAATAAAAAAAATTCTTTCCATTTGTTGAAAGCAATGTCATTAGGCATTTCAAAATTTAGGATTTCCCTTTGTACCGTTATTAAATAATTTCCAACTACTTCTATCTCAATGAAGTCCTTTCTAATGGCTTTATAAATAACTACACTTTAACCAATTCTTCATTGGTCATTGCCCATAGTAAATGCCTATTTTCATTTACAACATTACTCATTCTTTGGCAGAATATTTCATCCAATTCCTTTTTCCACTCTTCCTTTTCCTTTATTATATCAACCTTTTTTACAGCACTAGGAAAAAGGTCAAACTTCTTAGCTATGTATTTGGAGAAATAAATTCTTTTTCTTTTCTAAAACAAATCCCATTTGTCATCAAAACCTCTAGCTTATTTAGAAAATCAAAAATCTTTTCTATTTGGTGACATGGTAGCTAGATAACAGATATGCACATAGTAGTAATATCATTATTTCTTTTAGTCTAGTTCTGTATAATAGGTATCAATTTACTTTCATCTCTTTTTATCTCATCGCTAATAGCTACAATTTTGGCCAACTGATCATAAAATGTTGGCCACTTAATTCTATCTATTAAGTACATTATAGCTTGTCTTATTTTTTCTTCATACTGATTATTTAGTTCTATATGCATTGCATATAATTTTTTCTTTTCTTCTCCAAATTCCTCTAAAGTGTAGAATTTAGGCCTCGGTGGGGTGTCTAGTATCTCAATAATGGGAGTGGATTTGAATGGTTCAATTGGTGGTAGGCAATATAAATTTTTTGGCCTACTAGATTCCCCCACCCTTTTCTTCCCTAGTTGCTTGTCCATTTGAGCCACCTAATTCTCTAGTAATTATATTTTCTTTCCCCTATCCTCATAGGCTTTTAGAACTTCTTCAAATTTAGCATTAAGTTCTAAGAACTTATCCTATTCTTGTCCAGACACCACATTCCCAAATTTTACCATTTCTGAAGCCAGTCCAAAAATTTGTTGGCTACTTACTTCACCAACCCTATGTACTATAAGAGCACCAATATGTTCTGCTCTAGAGATTTCTTGCATCCTAATTTTGTCTCTCTTCTTAATTGACCATATTACTAGGGCTTGGTGGTCATCACTAAATTTAATTCCCCTATATGAATGCAGTATCTCTTCCTCTATTTTATATTGTACATTTTTCTCTTTTCTAATTGAGTCAAAAATCATAACATTAGCTATGTCCCACTCTGGCAAAACTAGGACCCCTGACTCCTTAACTATCTTCCTCCTAGCCTCAGGTGTAAACCGGGAAAAATCACTCAAAATTTTGGATTTTACCTCTTCCTTAATAATAGAGTATGGTTTTCTAGGTTGCTTTTCTTTTATTTTCTCACATCTCTTCTCAAAATTTCCTATATTCTTTCTCCATAGAAACTGTGCAAAAGCCCTAGATTTAACAAAATTTTCATCATTTATAATTTTTTTTAGAACATTGAGCAATTAGTGGTTCTATCTCCTTACCTTGATAATCAACAATTGTAAGGTCTAAGGAGGGTACAGGAGGCTCTTGAGGCACTCCTCTTTCCATGTCTATAGTGGTAATAATTGCATCCCCTTCTCCATCTATCTATCTCAACTACTCCCTTAAGGATGCTTCATCATCTATTCTGATCGGGGTTTGGCTTGGGGAATACTCTTCTACACAAGAAGAGGATCCTTGCTCCAACTTCTACCTCTTTGGAGCACTAGCTATAGGTGGACTCTCTAGCCTTGGTCTTCCATGAGGGGGAACCTATTGTATGTTTTGAACCATCACATACCCTACCCTCTTTTGCAATGTATACTGACCAGGAGAAACTATATTTCTACTATTTATTCTTCTTTGTACCTTTGCATCTCTTTCTAGATAGGCTTTGATATATGTGGCCTTTTTCTCATTCATGGTTTGCATTATTGCAGCAAAATTATTCATTAACACATGCATTTTGGCTCCCCAATATTTTTTATCTTTCAATGGATCATAATCAAATTCAAACGCATTGATGAATTCCAAAACTTTGTTGAATACTATCCATTTTTCTTTCCTTACTTCTTGTTCTTATAAAGAGAAAATATTCCTAATAAAATCCTTAGGAAAATACACTTGCTGTGTCATATGGGTTGCCTTTGTCCTTTCTCTTAGAAGATGAAAGAATCCCTCTAGATCAATATACCTTGCATGGGATTTTGTCATGTTGTACTTGTTCAAAAATAAACTAAGATGTCTCCATCCCTTTCTTACAAAAGTAAAATCATGTGCTAGGGTAACAATTGGGAAGAAAGTGACTTTACCCTTACCAATCATGTCTCTCTCCTCAATGGTTCCAATTTGCCACAACAATTTTTCTATTCCTACCTTTAATGGCACATGGAAAGGTAGAACATGAGGCTTCCCCAAAAAAACATATACTTTGATCACTGTAGAAACATTATATGGGATTATATCCCTCGAGTTGTGACTAACCAAAAACCCCTTCGCATGGTCCTTGGGTCTGACTAATTCTAACAGTGATTGTAGAATTCTAGGGCTATCCCCTCTTAAAATCAATCTAAGCCTAGATGCAAAGTACCTATCAAATCTCACAAAACTGGCATTTCTAGCCTCCGAAGTCATATCAACGCTCCACAATTGGACTAGATTATTTTCACCATCCCTTGTCAATTCCAATTCCATACCTTTAGAGAAAAAGGTAACTCCTTTAAAAATACATAAATGCATGAACAAGGAGTATGAGTAAAAAGGTTTTTTTACCTCCACTTTTGATATTCCTACTAGTCCATTATGAACTTCTTTTGCTAGGAGAGAGGCAAAATCCAAAATACTATGCATTCCAAATTGTAATGTTTGAGCCATGATAAGGACAATAGAGCCTAGGATGTGATCTCCTTCATCCATCCCAAAGATTTGGCAGAGGGAAAAATATAAAGCTTGAGCCCTAGGATTAAAATATTTCCTCATTAGTGGCTCTAGGGTATTGGATGTGACCAAGGATAGTATACCAATCCTGGTGAAATATTGTTGCAGAGGCCCCACTCTCAATTACACCCTTTGTGCATCATACCTTGCTTGAAGGTCATCCATTTCAATGATCGCATGCACAACATAGGTAGGGTTGAGATTGAAAACCTCCCTAATCAATTTTGTAGAAACCCTAAAAAGATTTTCTCTAGCATAGTTCTTCACAAATCTAGTAATGTGATCATATTTCTTGGCCAAGTCAATCAGTAGATCACTATCAAAGAAAACCCCTGGGACTACTAACTTTCCAATGTTGAACTCTAAGACATTACTTAAAGGGGTATCTAATTTTCTTTCAAAAAACTATTTTTTCAACAATTCTAAACCTCCCATGGAAATCTGAGTATTTCTGTAATTATTTGCCTTATCATAGAAACCCTTTACAACTATTAACCTAGAGTTCTTAGGAATGAAAACTCTACCAGTTGTTATTTCATGTACAGATGGGGGAAATTGCTTAAGAAAATCATCATGGACAGACCTCTTAAGATAGTTAGTATGTCCAAAAAATTCCTTTTGTGGAGGCATCTTGAAAACCGTAAGCTTTACACAACACCAAATCCTTGATTTTTAGAAGTTACAAAGTACTTACCCGCTGAATTGTGCCTCTTTTCTGTAGAATTTTTACTGCAATTCAGTAAATCACCTGGTAAAATTTTGTGCCCTAGCTCCAAAAATTCTTTGTGAACTAATAACCTTTTACTATTTTGTGGTTCAATAATGGTGGCTTCATGAATTATATTCATGCATTGAGATCACACAAATTAGCTCTAAGAAATATTAACTTTCATTAGCCATTGTTTCCATGTTGCATTCAAGTTTGAATCATATCCACTAATTTCATTAGATCAGATGACCCTGATTCAAAAAGAAAAATTTCTTTATAGCTTCAAAGATCTAGTCAGGTGTCGATCAGGGGCTTCCCCACATTATTTTAATCTCTTGCATTTTGATAATGTGGGAAATTTTCGGCCACTGATCTTTCCTCAAATCAATAGTCATGAGAAATAAAACATCTTTACAACAACATGTGAAAAAGTGTGATACAACTGGCTTAATAAATCTTCCAACCTGTCACACATCAGCCCAACTTGGTTGCAATTGGTCCCACTTTTCTACGTGTCAAGTTAGCACTTCCCCGCATTGCTTAAATTTCTTGGACCTTGAAAGTGTGGGCAAGTGCCAACCCTTGATCTTGGTTAAATTGATGATCATACAATTTTGTACTGCTATAACACCCAGTCAACTTCATCAACCAATAGAAAATCTCCATGTGAAGTAGTACATTTTGACAAACTCCATGCAAGTAAGTTCCTTATTATCTTTTGAAAAGGTGAGTCCCTGACATCACATTTTCCACACTTCAAGCTAGCACTTTCATAATGCAAGCAAGTGCCAACCATCGATCTTTGAAAGATCAATGGTGGCATAACTTGAATCTTTTTGACACTCTAAGATAGAAGTGATGACATCATTAAGGAAACATGTCACTAACATGCTTACGCACTTTATTTATCTGTTGTGCAACTTCACCAAGTGGGAAAGCATTGTCCATTGATCGAGTCAAGATCAACGGTGGAGCCAGGTGATGTTATAGGAAACTATGTCAACATAAACAACTTATGGAATTTTGATGCCTGTGATACGAAAGGAGAATAGCTATCAGCAGTGTTGGTTTATCTCATGAAATGTGGCACTGACATCATCATGGACACGTGTCCACAAGGTGCTTTCCTGCATTGTTTAAAATTTGAGCATGTTTGTAATGCAAGGAAGCACTCTCTATCAATCTTACCAAGATTGATAGTGCATCACAACTGATCATATAGTAATAAATTCATTAAAGAGCCAACCAATAACATCATAGTGGAATTGAATGTGCACTGACAAGCACCAACAACTCTATAGCATGAGTCTAACAAATCTGACAGTGTATGGACTTTGTGGTGCACTGAGGTTCCAACGTCACCAAGGGCTACATGGCACAAAGGTGCTTGCCCACTTTACTTAAAGTTCTTGCACATCCTTAGTGTGAGAAAGTGTTGGCCATCAATCTTATCAAGATCGATGATTAATTAAAATCTCACTGCAATTAAGGGTCTTAAATAAAACAATTCAAAATAGTAACTATAGATAAAGACTAGGATAGCAAGGATTTATAATGTAAAAATATATAATAAACCTTTCAACATAAAAAAATTTAGGGTAAATTTATCCCACCTAAAATATTTTTTAAATATTATTTTTAGAAAGTTTCAAGAGCTAGAGAAAAATTGAATGAGGCTTTAGGTTTTTTTAGGGATCTTACCTAGGGTCTTGATCAAAATTCAAGACTTTAAAAACACACGCTTAGGGTTTTTTCACTACTAAATGCAACAAAGCAAGAATGGTGAAAAGCCAAGCCAATAGTGGCTTTGTCTAGGGACAATGAATAAGAAAAATTCATATGTGAGCTTAGGATCCCTAGGGGAAGTAGACCACAAGCTTGATCTTTTACTTACTGATAACTTTGAGAGAGCAAAAACACAAAATAGAAAAATATACAAGAGTTATACAAAAGACAAAAACATTTTACAAAACATACACAAGAACCTAGACTACTATTCATGGAAGAAATAGATTTTTTTTGGGAAAAATACCTCTTCAAGAACTATCCATTAATTGGCAATTCATGAATGTTGTTTGAAAATTTTTTGAGGGTATAAGAGTCTTCTCCCCATGTATTTTCAATCATATAGTGACCTAACCATATAGGATCAAACTTACCATGTTTTCCTTTATCCTCAATTCTAGCATTCCAGATGAGGACTAAATCTCCATCTTCAAATTTTTTTCTTACTATCCTTTTGTCATATAATGTCTTGACTTGTAGTTGCAACTTTTAGTTCCTGAGAGATGCTTTTCTCTTGGTTTCTACTAGTCCTACAAGCTCATCCAACCTTTCTTGCATATCATTAATGATATCCTCATCATACATTTGAACATAGTTATATAAGCTCATTAGGGTATTCTGAGATATCCTTGCCTAAATTCCATATACCATATCAAATGGGGCTACACCAATGGCTTTCTGCGTAGTCACCCTATCAGCCCATATTGCTAGCTACAACTTGGAATCCCATGCCTTCTTGATATCATCCAAGGTCCTTTTAATGAATTTTAACAAGCTTTTATTTGTTGATTCAGCTTGTCCATTTCCTTGTGGATGATAAGGAGAAGATTTTGATCTTATTATCCCATATTTATTACAAAATTTTATAAACTCATCAAATCTAAAACTCATTGCATTATCTGTCACAATTTTTTGTGGGCAACCAAATCTTGAAATGATGTTGTTGAGAAGAAAATTATTTACAACCTTACTAGTTTCATTTCTTATTGAAATTTCCTCTACCCATTTTGTGAAGTAATCAGTAGCAACTAAAATCTATGAATAGCCAATGCTAGATCTAGGAGAGATCTCACCTATGAAATCCATACCCCATTTCTTAAATGGTTCTTGAACCTCAACTAACTTTAATGGAGTATTACCTGAGAATTTCAATTTTCTTGCAAACCTTTGACAAGCATCACATTTCCTAACCATGATCTAAGCATCCTTAAAAAGGGATGGCCACTAGAATCTAGCTCTCATCACCTTGTGTGCAGTGGACTTGGCCATATAATGTCCTCCACAAACTCTTGCATGCATTTCACTCAAGACTTCTTTTGCCTTTTCTTGGTCAACACATTTTAATAGTACTCCCTCAAAGTTTCTCCACCATAAATTGTTCCTGACAATGATCTATCTAATGGCTTGTAACTTAGTACTCCTCTTCTCATTTTCAGTCAAATGGGAAGGAGCTTCCATGTGTTGTAGCTAATGGATAACATTAGCATACCACTCACAGTGATCCATGTCACATAAATTATATCTGAGGTCATCTACTACCATATTTATTTGATTAGCATCCAAATTATATTGAGCCATAAGTTTAGCTAATCATTGACCTCTTACCAATTTTTTTATCTGTATTTCAATGTTAAACTCTTGGATCCTATTAATCCACCTACATCTTCTACCTGATACTTCTTATTGAGAAAAAATTTCCTTTACAACAACACTTGGTACAAATGCAATGACAATGGAACCTACCAAATAACATCTAAAAGCCTTAATAGCCTTTACTAAAGCATATGCTTGCTTCTCATTTATCTCATATTTTAAAAAGAGAAAATTGTAATGATTTTCTAAAGAATGCAATTGGTTGTTCATATCCTTCCTCATTCTTTTGCAACAAGACTATAGCTACAATATGGAAAGATGCAAAAGAGAATATATGCATTGGTTTTGTGTAATCTGGAGTCCTAAGGACTAGAGCATTTTTTATGGTAGTTTTAATATCTTGAAATGCTTGTGAAGGTCCACCATCCTAGTTAATATTAGCTCCTTTCTTGAGCATTTTGGAAATAGGTCTACTAATCTCAACAAAATTTGTAACAAATCTCCTTAGAAAGTTAACTTGCCCAAAGAAAGATTGTATTCTCTTCACACTCTTTAGCTTCAAGACCTTATCAATGGCTACCACTCCTTTAGGATCTATCTTTACTCCATCTTTTGATACTATATGTCCCAATAGTTTTCCTTCAATTACCCCAAATGTACATTTCTTATCATTTAATGACACTCCACATTCCAAAGCTTTAATAAAAATCTTCTCCAAATGCCTACAATGGTCTTTAGCCTTTTTGGAATAATTTGTAAGGTCATCTTGGTATACAACCATAAACTTATTTATGTACTCATGGAAAGCTACATCCATAGCCCTTTGAAAAGTGGAACCAACATTAATCAATCCAAATGGCATTCTCACATATACATAAGTTCCCCAGGGAGTTGTAAATGCTATCTTAAACTACTCTTCTTCTTTCACATTGTAGCTTGAGAGCACATCCATCATGGACATAAGCTCAGACTGAGTTACTTGCTGCAACACATCTTCCATGTTTGACAACCCATAATTATCTTTTAGAGAAGCAATTTTTAGATTCATGAATCCACACATAGCCTAATATCTCCATTCTTTTACCTAATAGGTACTAGACTTGAGACCCAAGTGGAATGTCTAATAGGTTTAATTATCCCTCCATCCCTTAACTTCATCAATTCCTCTTGCATTTTAGGGGCTAGACTGGGATTGACTAGTCTCTATTTCTACCTAAAAGGTTTTGCATTATAATCCAATAGTACGATATGTTGGAAAAGATATTCTCTATAAGCCTTTAGGTCATCATATGACCATGCAAAAACATGTCTATATTTCTTCAATAAGTCAATCAAAGACTTTCTAATTTTAGCTGACAAATTCTAACCAATGTAAACTTTCTTAGGGGCCTTAGCAATACCCAAATTTTTCTCTTCTAGCTCTTGGTTTACAATCTTTAGCCCCAGGCTTTACCCTATCTTGGTTATCAAACATGTTCTCCAAAACAACCAAACTTTTAGGTACTTTATTAGTCTTTAATTGTATGACCTCTTGACCAAAGATTGTTTCCTTCCCATCTATAGTTTAAACCAAATCACTACAGTCCAACTCTTGACCATGGTATTTATCTTCATTCAACAAGAAATCTACAATGTCTTTGCCATTTTCAAATACTTTCCAATGTTTAATATTATTAGGTATGGAGGGTCTATTCTAGACCTCAATCTATGAAAATCCTACAAATGATACCTCCTATGATTTAATTGTTACATTTGCTAATAAGTCAGCCATATTATTCTAAGTCCTATCTCTTCATGAAATACCAAATTCATCAAAGAATTCTATCTAATCCCAGACAACATTTATGTACTATTTCAACCTTTTATTTTTAGATGCATATGTTCCCTTTATTTGCAAGATAACCAATTTTGAATCACCTATAACATGCAACTTTTTAATTCCATAGTGGGTAGCAAATTTCAATCCTAATAGCAAGGCTTTATATTCAACTATATTGTTAGTGCATGAAAAATTTAGGGTGAAGGAATATCTAAAAGTGTTCTTCTCAGGAGAAACAAAAACTACCCCTGCCCCTTCACCTTCTTTAGAGTTGGCCCCATCAAAGAACATGGTCCATAATATTGGTGATTCCATATAACACTCAACTTCATGTTCAATCATAGTAGGCAACTTCTCAACTTCTTGGATAATTAACTCAACTCTGAGTGCATTCACACCTGTGTCTAAAAAACATGTAGCATCTTTGTCAATTTCTTCCCCTAAAATATGACTAACCCTTGGCTCTCTATCTACTTTATTAGCATTATATCCTATGTAAAAAGTTTCATAGGTTAAGTCACATTGTAGTCTACCTCTCATGGAAGCACTCCATTTTATAGAGAGAAATATTCCATAATGTGGAGGAATATCAACTACAAGGACTGACATGGTCAACTCTATCTCAGGGTATGCAGCTAGCTTAAATGGTAAAGCATTTATGGTACCTATAATTGGGGCTTCTTTAGCATCCATACCTCTACATCAACCTTTCTTAGTGTCTACTTTCAACCCTAGGGCTTCCATTACTTTGAAAGGCATGATAGTGTTAGAAGCTCGTGAATCTATCATACAATTTTTTAGGTTTTTTCCTTTTATAATCAAGCTGAGAAAGAATGGGTCAATATATTTTATATATGCTACTAATGAATCATCCAGGAACATTTGGAGAATTTGAGACATAATACCACTATCTTCCACTACCAATGGGATTTGTTAAATGGCATTTTGTTTTACATTGTTGTTATTATCTCTTATCCCTCCCAACCATGACAAGGCTTTACTCTTATGCTCTTCAATTATAAATATTTTAGATAAAGTTACTTTAATAGTAATTTATGACAACATGGATATCATGTCAATAGGTTCAGATATAGTGGGTTTCACAATTATACCTGGAGTAGGAACCTTCTGAGAAGCGAGGACTATTATTTTCTTGACAGTATCAGATCCTGATCCCTTTTATTGCACAATTGCTTTTGCTATCTCATTTGTTTGAAATTGAACTTTCTTATTTGGTTCCCACTTCTTGGTTTTGATTTCTTTAATCTTAACTATCTCTACATTAGCCTTCTTGTCTTTATCCTTCATCTTATGTGTAACATCTTTTATAAATATACCAGAAGGCTTCCCAATATCATTGCTAACTATTCAATTTCTCAAATTGTAATTTCAATGTACTTGGGAAATCATCTCTACAATGATCCTATCAATTTCCTCTTTAGAAGGCATTCTCAAGTTCACATGACCAACTTTAGAAGATGTGGTACATACCTAATCTTCATCATACCCTTCATTGTCTGAGAACACTTGTTGATGGTGTAGCTTATAGGTAATTTTCTTATTTTTAAAATCACTTTCAGTCTCTTCCAAATCAAAATCCACAGAATTACTACACATGCTCATCATGTTACAACATACATCATCATGGCTTTTTTCTTCTTCTTCCTGTTCATTTTGTGCAATATGATATGAAGCAAATGACTAAGCAACTACACAATACTCTAAAGAGTGAGGTGATTGACAAATGATACACCATGGTACATCATAATTCATATTAATAGAACTTTTTTGCAAAGGATCTGATGTACCCTTGTCTTTTACATTTTGGGTTTGGCTAGGAATTGGCTTACCATACTTCCACTAAGTGGTATAAGGGTAATTCTGCATTTTGGGTTGTCTATTGAAACTATTATTGTTCACTGGGGCTTTTTCACCAACATTTGGCTTATATGTATTGAAAGTAGTTGGGTTCATCATTTCTAACAATTCCAAAAACTAACCTATTGTGGGTTCTTCAGTCTTCTTTCCTACAAGGGTTTTATCAGCTTCCCTTTTGTTGTTAGTCTTGTGATTGAACAACTTTGGATCATCTCTCCTACCCATCTTTCCAAATTCTTTCCTATTATTTTCAATATTCACCACAATCTTATAAGCATCCCTTAAAGTTTTAGGATCTTTATCCCTCAACTAGTAAGCCATCTTGTTGTCAAAAGCATTAAAATAGGTTGTAAGACAAACATCCTCATTCATCCTCATAACCTGGAACAATTTGTACATACCCTTTTGGAATCTTACATTGAAATCAAATGTAGACTCATTAGGGTTTTTCTTGATGTTATTGAATTCATTTAACATGAACCCAGCATTAGTATTATCTCCATATTTTTCTTTGAACAACTTCTCCAAATCACTCCATGAACTAATGTTGTCATCAGGTAACCTTCTAAACCAATCTCTTGCATCCTTAGTCAGTGAATGAACAAACAACTTCATCACCACATCCTCATGTTCAACTTCATAGTCATTTAGCATATCTATGAAAACTCTTAAGTGCTCTTCACTAGTAACAACATTATTTCTAGAGAACTTGACAATTTTATCTCTTAAATCAAAAGATATAGGATGTGGAGCACCAAGGATACTTGCAAATGACATTTGTCTATATTTTTCCATGTAGATGGGTTTCTTTTGAAAACCAACAATATTTGAGGTGCTTGCTACATTGGCTTGGTTAAGAGCAATACTTTGAGATTGTTGAGGTTGGACAACAGGGGCTTGAGTACTAATAGTGGATGACGAGGAAGGGGAAAATTGAGATATTCCCTGAGAGGGAATTACTGGACCACAAGCTAGTATAGAAGTTGCAACTAGGGTAGATAAATTTGGCCATGTTTAGCCAATGCAAAATTAGACTTTATGAACTAGATTTTCCTCCTAGTTTCTTTATCTTGGGCTTCATTCTCAACATTTTCAAGTTCTTTTGAAAGATCTTCTTTCTCTTTCCTAGCCTTTTCTAGATCTAAATCTAATTTTGACATTGAGGGGTTTATGAATTTACTAGTTACTTCTTGAGGCTCATTTATCTAAATTCATATAGCTTTGCCCTTTCCTTTATCTATTTTCTTGATAGTGGGTTCCACCTGGTTACTTTAGATAGGCTTATAGGGTTGAACCTGGGAAATAAATGGTTCTTTCTTTTGGCTTAAGAGTTTTTCTTGCTCTTGAACTTTGGCTCTCAAGCTATATACATCTCCAAATACATCAACATGAAGGATTGAAGTGCTTTCTTCTAACTTCTTGTTTTGTTCTTTTAAGGAAAGCATCCTTCTAAGAAAATTATCTCTTTCAACAAGGGAATCTAGGGTGGCTTGCTCTCTTTCCTTTTCTAAATGAGCATGTTTGGCCTCTTCCTCAGCAACCCATTTCTTCAAAACTCCTATCTCTAATTGTACTTCTTTAGGATATGTAGAAGTGGCTTTTGAATTAGCAAGATCATCCAGGTCTATAAGATTAGTTTTCATGTATGGGATAGCTCTGGGAGTAAAAGGATCCCCAAATGAACTCCTAAGTCCTAGCCTATGATTCATCTCAAATATCAAATCTGGCGTAGTGGATGCATTCCCTACTAGTGACATATCTTTATCTTGATATGTTCTTTCATTTGGTAATGGGGTACTAAATATTCCTCCTACAAGCCTTGTGGTTTTTGATTCAGAGCTTAGTGAAGAGGACACTCTCCCTACCACTATTTGGTATTGAGAATTGATTGACACACTACCTCTTGGTTTCTAGGTGGGGTTTGGTTCTACCTTTTTCTTATTTAGGTTCTTCCTACCACCTTGAGGTAAATTAGTATGCATTGGTACATCAGGATTCGCTTTTGTGTAAGCTCTTGTATTTTTTCTCTTATCATCCATATTTCTTATTTATCAAATAAGCACTAGCTTCAAAACCTTCACTGAGTCACCACCCTACACTAGGGGAAATACAACAATTACAATTACTCCCAACTTTAAGGAAAGGATACAAGACAATATAGAAATATCTAACATATAGATGAACCAATCAAAAAGATCATAAGACTACAACTCTTTGCTTGACAGATAAGACACTTGGAAGGGTTGTATACATCACTGTACATCTATGGCATTTGGCTTTCTTTATTCCTTTTTAAATTCTTAAGGTTTGTCTCTAAAACATGTCCACTATAACCACAAGCAACACTTGCAAAGTTGACACATGTACACAACAAGATCAAAGAAACTGTAGTACTTCTTACACATGTGTTGGACAACTCCCCAGTAGAGTTTCTATTTTGTTGGTGTTTTTTAACTATTGAACAAAAAAGGCTCAATACCAAGATAATATTACACACATAATATAAGGGTTATGTACCTCCTATCAAAAATTATGTGTATAAACCATTTGGATCCAACTTCAAAAAAACCAAGACTGGCTTTCTACTCTTCAAGCTTTGTAGAACCAAGGTAGGTATACCTAAGGGATGATTCAGAATAAATGTTGTTGTATGAGAATTTTATTAGTTTCATTCTTATTCTCATATTCTATCTCTACCATATACATATTTTATCCATTTCTTGACACTTTTAGATGATATACACCCCTTATAAATAGATTTGGTCACAATTATTCTCTGATTTGTAAGTATTTCTAGCAATAGTAGCTAGCTACAACTTAAAATTTACATGTAAACAAGTGTTAACCACCCTTGAAACTCTTCAAACAGTAAAATAAAGTTGATTTTTATTTTAAACTTGATGCTCACTCGTGATCTACCTATCTACAGAATTGATTAACTAGATCAATGCCTATTCCATTGGGATTCAGAGTTTACTCCAATTTATAGATCTAATTTGTTGCATTACAACAAATATTATCAATAGTTCTTACTGGAATTCATTCTTATAGACATCCTTTCTATTAGCATAGTAATCGTATCAAGTTCATTAAATCATTTACTTAATTCATTGAATCAATAGCAATAATGAATTGACATACAACCTAAGTGAATTGCATTCAAGTGGACAAGCTTTACTCATACAATATCAGAATAACAAGGTAATAACAAAGGAGACAAAATTCAGCAAGAACGGATATGGGAATGGTTTAAACTTATATTAATTTTCTTTGAAAATTGTATACAATTGTAATAAAACTCATAATGACTCTATAAAAGGACACAATGATCACATAACATCGATCTATTCTCAGAAAATTTATAGAGAAGATACATCATAAAGTTTGCTACAATAACTAGACCGAACCATACCCAATATAGACTCAAATTGTATTAGAAATTGAACCTTCTCTAGCCTTGGAATCTCACTTATATAATGTGAGATGCAACAAGCTTCAGGTATAGAGAACTGATATGTTCCCTTTTACAAAAAGTATTTACATACAGCTATCACAAAAAGACAAAATTGTGTGTAATAGAAAGACTTATACATCAAAATATTCTTTTGGTAGGCCCCTCTTCTGTTACATCTTTTGGAAAACTACAAACTCTATGATTTAACCCTTTATTAATCTAATTCTTTGGAGTAGGTGGCTATCAAGCTTAAAAGTGATATGTCATGTTCTATTTCCTGCAAGCTCACCTCAAATTAGGGGTTCTCACTATCCTCATCATGAACTATTAGAGTAATAGTTACATCTGCATCTTCTTCTACCCGATCATCTTCAGCCATCTATTCTATAGGGAAATTTTTTTATTTCCATTCATTGAAAGCAGTGTCATTAGGCCAATCAAAATTTAGGATTTCCCTTTGTACTATTATTACAAAATTTCCAACTGCCTCTATCTCAATGAGGTCCTTTCTGATGGCTTTATTAAATAACAGCACTTTAACCAATTCTTCATTAGTCATTGCCCATATTTAATGCCCATTTTCATTTACAATATTATTCATTCTTTTGAAGAATATTTTATCCAATTCCTTTTTCCACTCTTCCTTTTCCTTTATTCTATCAACCTTTTTTAGAGGACTAGGAAAAAGGTCAAACTACTCAACTATGTATTTGGAGAAACAAACTGTTATTCTTTTCTGAAATAAATCTCATTTTTCATCAAAACCCTCCAGCTCATTTAGCAAACCAAAAATCTTTTCTATTTGGTGACATGGTAGTTGGATGACAGGTATGCACATAGTAGTAATATCATTATTTCTTTTAGTCTATTTCTATAAAATAGGTACCAATTTACCTTCATCTCTTTTTATTTCATCACCAATAGCATCAATTCTTGCCTATTGATCATAAAATATTGGCCACTCAATACTATCTATTAAGTACATTATAGCTTGCCTTATTTTTTCTTCATACTAATTATTTAGTTCTACATGCATTGCATATAATTTATTCTTTTCTTCTTCAAATTCCTCTACAGTGTAGAGTTCAGGCCTCTGTGGGGTGTCTAGTATCTCAATAATGGAAGTGGATTTGAGTGGTTCAATTGGTGGTTAGGGATATACAATTTTTTGGCCTACTCGATTCCCCCACCCTTTTCTTCCTCAGTTGCTTGTCCATTTGAGCTACCTGATTCTCTAGTAATTGTATTTTCTTTCCCCTATCCTCATAGGCTTTCAAAACTTCTTCAAATTTAGCATTAAGTTCATCTTGTTCTTGTCCAAACACCACATTCCCAAATTTTACCATTTTTTAAACCATTCCAAAAAAATTTAGCTACTTACTTCACCAGCCCTATATACTATAAGAGCATCAATATGTTCTGCACTAAGGATTTCCTGCATCCTAGTTTTGTCTCTCTTCTCAATTGACCAGATTACTAGGGCTTGGTGGTCATCACTAAATTTAATTCCCTTATCTACCTATAGTATCTCTTCCTCTATTTTATATTGTACATTTTTCTCTTTTCTAATTGAGTCAAAAATCATAACATTAGCTATGTCCCACTCTAGCAAAACTAGTACCCTTGATTGCTTAACTATCTGCCTCCCAGCCTTAGGCGTAAACTAGGAAAAATCACTCAAAATTTTTGATTTTACCTCTTCCTTAATAATATATTTTGGTTTGCCAGGTTACTCTACTTTTATTTTCTCACATATCTTCTCAAAATTTCCTATATTCTTTCTCCATAGAAACCGTGCAAAAGCCCTAGACTTAAAAAAAAATTCATCATTTATAAACTTCTTGAAAGCTTGAGAAATTAGTGGTTCTATCTCCTTACCTTGATAAAAAAATTATAAGGTCTAAGGAGGGTACAAGAAGCTCTTGAGGCACTCCTCTTTCCATGTCTATAGTGGTAACAATTACATCTCCTTCTCCACCAATCATCATCTATTTTGATTGGGGTTTGGCTTGGGGAGTACTCTTCTACACCAGAAGAGTATCCTTACTCCAACTTCTACCTCTTTGGGGCACTAGCTGCAGGTGGACTCTCTGGGCTTGGTCTTCCATTAGGGGGAACCTATTGTATGTTTTGAACCATCACATACCTTGCCCTCTTTTTCAATGTATACTGACTAGGAGCAACTATATTTCTATTTTTTATTCTTCTTTGTACCTCTCCAACTCTGTCTAGATAGGCTTTGACATATGTGTCCTTTTTCTCATTCATGGTTTGTGTTATTGCAGCAAAATTATTCATTAACACATGCATTTTAGCTCCCCAATATTTTTTATCTTTCAATGGATCATAATCAGAGTCAAATGCATTGATGAATTCCAAAAATTTGTTGAATTCTATCCATTTTTCTTTCCTTGTCTTTTGTTCCTATAAAGAGAAAATATTCCTAATAAAATCCTCAGGAAAATACACCTGTTGTGCCATACGAGTAACCTTTTTCCTTTCTCTCAAAAGATCAAAGAATCCCTCTAGATCAATATACCTTGCATGGGATTCTGCCATGTTGTACTTGTTCAAATATAAACTAAGGTGTCTCCATCCCTTTCTTACAAAAACAAAATCATGTGCTAGGGTAACAATTGGGAAGAAAGTGCCTTTACCCTTACCAATCATGTCTCTCTCCTCAATGGTTCCATTTTTCCACAACAATTATGCTATTCCTACCTTCAATGGCACATGGAAAGGTAGAACATGAGGCTTCCCCAGAAAACCATATACTTTGATCACTATAGAAACATTATATGGGATTATATCCCCCCAGTTGTGACTAACCAAAATCCCCTTCGCATGGTCCTTGGGTTTGACCAATTCTAGCAGTGATTGTGGAATTCTAGGGCTATCCCCTCTTAAAAGAAATCTAAGCCTAGATGCAAAAGACTTATGAAATCTCACAAAACTAGCATTTTTGGCCTCTAAAGTCATATCAACGCTCCACAATTGGACTAGATTTTTTTCACCATCTCTTGTCAATTCCAATTCCATACCTTTAGAGAAAAAGGTAACTCCCTTAAATAGACATACATGCATGAGTAGGGAGTACCAACCAAAAGGTTTTTTTACCTCCCTTTTTGATATTCCTACTAGTCCATTGTGAATTTCTTCTGCTAGGAGAGAGGCAAAATCCAAAATACTACTTATTCCAAACTATAATATTTGAGCCATGATAAGGACAATAGAACCTAGGATCTGATCCCCTTCATCCATCCCAAAGATTTGGTAGAGGGAAAAATAAAAAGATTGAGCCCTAGGATTAAAATATTTCCTCATTAGTGGCTCTGGGGTATTGGGTGCGACAAAGGATAGTGTACCAATCCTGATGAAATGTTGTTACAGAGGCCCAACTCTCAAGTACACCCTCTATGCATCATACCTTTCTTGAAGTTCATCCATGTCAATGATCTCATGCATAGTATAGTTATGGTTGAGGTTGAAAACCCCCCAAATCAATTCAGGAGAAACCCTAAAAAGATTTTCTCCAACATAGTTCTTCACAAATCTAGTAATGTGATCATATTTCTTGGCCAAGTCAATTAGTAGATCATTGTCTAGGACTACTAACTTTCCAATGTCAAACTCCTAGACATTACTTAAATGAGTATCTAATTTTGTTTCAAAAAACTATTTTTTGAATAATTCTAAACCTCCCATGGAAATCTGAGCATCTCTTTAATTATTTTCTTTTTCATAGAAACCCTGTACAACTATTAACCTAGAGTTCCTAGGAATGAAATCTCTACCAGTTGTTATTTCATTTGCAAATGGGGGAAATTTCTCAAGAAAATCATCATGGATAGACCTAGGACAGCTTTCACGAAGGCATCTTTAAAACTCGAAGCTTTACACAACACCAAATCTTTGATTTTCAGAAGTTACAAAGTACTTACCCACTGAATTGTGCCTCTTTTCTATATAATTTTAATTGCAATTCACTAAATCACCTAGTAAAATTATGTGCCGTAGCTCCAAGAATTCTTTGTGCTCTGATAACCTATTATGATTTTGTATTTCAATAATGGTGGCTTTTTGAATTATATTCATGCATTGAGATCACATGAATGAGCTCTAAGCAACATTAACTCCCATTAGCCATTATTTCCATGTTGCATTCAAATTTGAATCTTATCTATTGATTTAATTAGATCAAATGACCCTAATTCAAAAATAAAAATTGCTTTATAGCTTTAAGGATCTGGCCACATGTCAAATGGGCACTTCCCCACATTATTTAAATCAATTGCATTTTGATAATGTGGGCAAGAACTCGCAGTTGATCTTTCCTCAGATCAACGGTCATGAGAAATAAAACATCTTTACAGCAACATGTGAAAAAGTGTGATACAACTGGCATAATAAATCTTCCAACCTATCACACGTTAGCCCACCTTGGTTGCAATTGGTCCCACTTTTCCATGTGTCAAGTTAGTGCTTCCCCACATTGCTTAAATTTCTTGCCCCTTGAAAATGTAGGCAAGTGCCAACCCTTGATCTTGGTTAAATCGATGATCATAAAATTTTGTACTGCTATAACACCCAGTCAACTTCATCAACCAATAGAAAATCTCTACATGAAGTAGTACATTCTAAAAAACTCCATGCAAAAAATTTCCTTATTATCTTCTAAAAGAGAGGGTACCTAACATCACTTTTTCCACACGTCAGGCTAGCACTTCCCCACTTCATCTTACTATTGAGCACTTCCATAATCTAGGCAAGGGCCATCCGTTGATCTCTAAAAGATCAGCAATGACATAACTTGAACCTTTTTGACACTCTAAGATAGAAGTGATGACATCATTAAGGACATATGTCACTAAGGTTCTTACCCGCCTTATTTATCTATCGTGCAACTTCACCAAGTAGGAAAGCATTGTTTGTTGATTGAGTCAAGATCAATGGTGGAGCCAACCAATGTTATAGGAAACCATGTCAGCATAAAAAACTTATGGAATTTTGACACTTGTGATACAAAAGGAGAACAACGATCAGTAGTGATGGTTTGTCTCACAAAATGTGGCACTAACATCATCATGGACATGTGTACACAAGGTGCTTTCCCACATTGTTTAAAATTTGAGCATGTTTGTAATGTGAGGAAGCACTCTCCATCGATCTTACCAAGATTGATGGTGCATCACAATTGATCATATAGTAATAACTTCTTTAAAGAGCCAACAAATAACATCGCAAGGGAATTGAATGTGTGCTAATGAGCATTGACAACTCTATAGCATGGGTCTGACAAATCTAATAGTGTATGGACTTTGTGGCACACTGAGGTTCCAATGTTAGTAAGGGCTATGTGGCACAAAGGGGCTTGCATTCTTTACTTAAAGTGCTTGCACGCCCTTAATGAAGGAAATCATAGTCGTCAATCTTATCAAGATCAATAGTTAATCAAAATCTCACTACAGTTAAGGGTCTTAAATAAAACAATTCAAAATAGTAATTATGGATAAAGACTGGGATAGCAAGGGTTTATAATGTAAATATATATATAATAAACCTTGCAATATAAAAAAAAAATTAGGGTAAATTTATCCCACCTAAAATCTTTTTGAAATATTATTTTTAGAAAGTTTCAAGAGCTAGAGAAAAGTTGAATAAGGCTTTAGGGTTTTTTAGGGATCTTACCCAAGGTCTTGATCAAAATTCAAGACTTTAAAAACACATGCTTAGGGTTTTCTCACTGCTGAATGGAACAAAGCAAGAATGGTGAAAAACTAGGCCAACAGATCACATGACTTTACCTTATGTACATATATAGATGCATATTAAGAAAAAAAAATTGGTGGTAGGAAAAGTACAAGTGGTGGAGAATTCTTTTCGGGAGGAAAAATGATTTCATGGCTAACTAAGAAACAAAATTATATATCACAATCTATAGTAGAAGTGAAGTATGTAGTAGAAACAAAGAAATCTTATTAGATTATTTGGATGAAGTAAATGTTGCAAGAAATTGGTATTGAATTTCTAGAACCTATTATGATTTACTATGATAACACAAGCACAAATAATATGTCAAACAATCCAATGTTACAATTGAAACTTAAGCATGTTGTAATAAAGTATCATTTCTTGAGAGAGAAGATAGTAGAGAAAGAAATCATATTGAAGTATGTTAACACAAATGAGAAGATAGCAGACATATTCACAAAATATTTGGCTAAAGACACCTTTGAGAACTTGAGAGGTATGCTTTGGGTTATACTCCAACCTTCCTTAGAGTAGTTAATGTGGGATTGCATCATTCTAGTATATTCAGAGCTTATTCTTATAGCTGGACTATATGTTGGTCATACTTCTTTATGGGAATAGTCACTTTTGGATAGAGTTATTGAGAACTCGTGAGCATTGTTTAATAGTTTCTTTTGACACTTGGTGATATTTTTCAGATTGTATTGGAGACTAAACTTCAAGAATTAACATAATGACACATTTTTCATTTATGTCAAAGATAAAGAATAATACATGAAAAACACCTTTTGCATTCAAAATTGATGTTATGGGGGAGATATATATTCATGGGGCAGTCACATGAATGGTGGAGAGTATCTTTATTGTGGGTATTGTTGATTGAGTTAAGCAAATCATGAAGAAATATATTTTGGTATTTTTGGTACTTGTGATGTTTTTGATCATATGTTTACATCAATGCCAAAGGGGGAGGTTGTTGGCATGAATTCCTTATGGAGATTGTTAGTGTTCTTCGGGAGATGATTGATTGTTTATGTGTTGCATTTGTGACTTGATTTTTCATTGATGTCAACATGACATCTTTTTGGATAGTTTAGGTAGAGTTGTAGAGATAATTGTGTTCAATGAGGTTCATAGCTAAAGAATTACAAAGGGGGGGATTGTTGGTATTAATTCCTTATAGAAATTGTCACTATGCTTTGGGAGATTATTGAGTTCTTATGTGTTTGTGACTTGATTATTCATTGATGTCAACATATCATCATTTTGGATAGTTTATGTAGAGTTGCAGAGAAAATTTTATTTAGTGAGGTTAGTGGTTACAAAATTACACTCAATAAGGTTAAAATTATGCTCTTAGATGTTTATAGATGTGATGTCTATATTTGTGGAAAGATTTATAGAGTTTTGAGTGAGTTACAGAAGTTTTGTTGAGGATTATTTGCAAGCCCATTTAAAAGAATTTGTATGTTGTTTTTTGTATTGTATCTTTTTTATGGAGTTAAAGCTTGTTTAGTAGGCTTGGATTTTAGTCAGAGACATGTTTTTGATTCTATGTTTGAGATAGAGAATTTTATTTTTTAGTTTGTGAATACTTGTAAAGGATAACATGTGGGTTATTCCTTAGAGGTTGACTGTGTTATTTTATTGATGTAACATGTATTGTAACATGTGGAACTTTAATGTAATATCTTATTATGGTCCTAAATTATTCATTATACATTGGGGAAGCCTCAAGGCTTACTCAATTAGTTATTAGGACTTTGTATAAAGGAATATGTTTCCTTGGTTGTAAAAGTATCATATGTGGTTATATGTATTGGGATTTAATATTATGTGAGATTTGGATGCAAATTTGTGAAGGTCAAAGTAGTTATTGATGTTGAGGTTAAGTTTTGGACTTTAAAGGAATTGTATTAGCAAGATAATTTGTTGTTTAGTCAGTTCATTTTCGTGGATAAGTTTTGATTAGGTGAAAGAAATTTTGAAGGGGAACTAAAACCCCAAACAAAAAGAAAAAAAGTCAAGAATTGGTTTTATAGGGACCAGTAATGCAAAATTTCAAAGAAAAAATTGAAGGCTCATTTTACAAGAACCAGCAACCAAGTCAAGTTGTTTTTACATGGACCAACAACCAACATGATTCAAAAAAATAATAGGGGCCAAAAGACTAGAAAAATAGAGACAAAAACTTAAACTAGGTCTTTAATAGCTCCAATGATAGAAGAGCCAAGGACAGTGACCTCTTTGAGAGAGTCCTAAATGCTCTTCATAGGGATTTGGAGGTCATCTTTCTTAGTACTTTGTTTGGTGCATCTACTTGGACCACTAACCAGCAACAGAGTGTGACCAGTCAAAGTCACTTCATCCAGAGAGGCTTTCCCAATTGACGATGCAACAGCTAGGATGGACAAAGTATCACCCTACATTCCCATTTCTCTATCCTTTATCAATTTTTTGATGGAAGCTTTGTACTCCCAAAGTTTAGTTGGGATGTTCCCAACCAAAGCTTCCAGCTACATCCACTTCTTGCTTTCCTCATCCAACTTCTCCTATAAACTTAGGGACTTTCCTTGCAAGGAAGAAATAGAAACATGGAGTTTTCTTATTTTATTGTATATCTAATTGTCCAGCTCCATCCCAGCTCCATCCCAAAATTGGCTTTATTTTTGGCATTGTTCAAAAATTCCAATACATTGTCATAATCTTTTGAATTATGGGCATCCTCAGAAGCCACATTTTGTTGAGGCATTTTCTTGAATTCCTAGGTAGGGGCAGTAGGTATACCAGGATTGGTATCAACATGGCCACTATTGGAAAAAGGAGTGTCAACAAAAATAGGATTAAGGATAAGGGTAGCAATGATATGAGTTATAGTTACCTCTATTACTAGAGTTTGGGAGGTCTTGTTGATGGCCTCAACAATGCCTTTAATAGTAATTTCCTTTGAATCATTCATACCCTTCATTTTCACCATAATTCACAATCCTCATTAATGGTAACATATTTGGTCTTTAGACTAGAGGAAACAATTTTAATTATTTTATTCTTTGAGGAGGGGACAAATTCATTACCCTAATTAAAAGATTTCTTACCATGCTTGTTGACAACGCTTTGGGAAGAAAGTGAAGAATCATGAGCTAAGGTATCATCTAGACTTAAAACAACATCCTTATTCTTAGAAGAACACTTGTCACTCATGGTTTGGATTGTGTCTTCATCTAGGGGAGCTTCAACATCCTCCAAATCATCCAAGCTATGCTAAGAGTCTATTTCCATTGCCAGGGCATGTTGACAACTACTTTTTTATTTTCAGCAAAGAGTCAACAACAATTTCCTTTATTCTTGGTAAACCTTCCTCTTCCCTCTTCCTTTTGCTACTAAATATAGAAATAGAGTAAGCAAGGGTATTGTCATGGTAAAAATTAGTGATAAGTAGTATGAAACCCTCATGGATAATAGGTCTCGAATCCTTTTGTTTGTGGGCTTTAAGACTAGAGAGGAGAGAATTCACCAAGTAGAAAGGGTAAGAAATTCTTTTCTTATAGTGGAAATGATTTAGAAAAACAAAGTAATAGAGATGAACTCTAGAAACCCTACCATCTAGAGTGAAACACATCCACATAAAAGTGAGAACCTCCTACCAAATATCCTTAACTTGAGCAAGGTCATAAAAATTACCAAATTTAACTAGTTTTGCATCCTCCTAATCATTTTTGGGAAAGGGCTTGATTGCCTCATTGAAAAAATTACATTCCTTCATTCGACATCCTTGTGATTTTAGAAATGAAATCAACATTAATGGTGAACTATCTTCCATAGATATTAACCTTATCACCATCCCAAGCTTTGTAGAAGCTATTCGTCACATGAGGTTTGTAACCATGAAGCTTCTCAATGAAACTGGTCACCTTTCCTTTCTTGAGTTGATGCCAAACTTCTTTCTTCTTTTTCTAGTAGTGGCACTTCTAATTTTTTTTCTGCCTTGCCCATTTTCATAGATAGAAATTCTTGTAGAATGTGGTGACTAAAGAAAGAAAAGAATGTGTATTACCTCTTGAAATCCCAAAAAAAATCTAGAATTTGCGTGAGGTTCTGACAAACATGCAAGCACAGAAACCATTCCATTTAAAATAATTAATAAAGGCATTAATGATTTGATATGAGGATGCCATAGGCATATCAAAAATTGATTTTCCCTTCTCGAGATAGATTTTTCTCACAATTACTTTTTCCTCCTAATACGCCATCCATGCTTAGCTGGTTAGTCCATGTGATGATACCCTAAATTGTTTAGTGAGAATAATTCTTAACCTATTTGTGAAATGGGTTGAATTGACTTCCTATCAGTAGTAATAGGGTTGGAATAACTCCTAAGAGGTTTGGAATAACAAGATCTCATCCTTTCACATAACAAGATGGGTTGAAATGACATCCTATATATATATATATATATATATATATATATATATATATATATATATATATAGATTATATTTATTTGAGTAATAAATAGATCTCATCCTTTCACAAGAAACTTTTATATTAGTAGATCATCTTTCAGCTATCATTCCCACTAGGGTTTTCCCTATGATCAAAGGATTCCCTAGTTAAGATATTTTGTGTCACTTTGCATGATTATCATCTTCTTGTTGTTATATATTTTAGTTTTGTTAAAGTTGATGAAGATTATTTAAAGTACATTACTAATTCACCCCACTCCCCACCCTCCTAGTTATATTGGTGGACTTTAATTTCTAACAACTTTGTCACCATGCTCTAATGGAGTTCCTTCTTCTTTCTAGTAGTAGAAGTGACAAGTTTTTCATCATCTTGTTCGATAGTATTGACAATCAAAGTTTATTTTTAGAATCACCAATACTATCTAGCTCTTGATAAAAAATAGGTAATTTGTTAGCATTAGAAGATCCCATTCCAGTCTTGTCCTTAGACTTACATCCATGAGTGTGACTCAAGGGTTTTGTAAGATCACACATTTTATTATTCATAGGACCATGACCTATGTATCCCATCTTAGCTAGGAACTCATATCCCTTTCCATATTTATGAGGGCGAATTTTAATAGTAATGATAAACTCTTTAGAGACTTCTTTTTTGTAATGTGGAGCCTAATTAGACTTAGAGGTTTATTTGCATAGTTTCCCCTAGATTATTTCTATGGGGGTTTGGGGGCAGCACCCCTTGCAGGATCCTAGGGTAGTGCCCTATGTGTGCTCCTTATTGTAGTACAAGGTGGGTTCAAGAGGCAACACCCCCATGGGTGTTTTTAGGGGTAGTGCCCCCAAATCCAAAATGACTCTACTATTGTAAAAGGCATTGACTATTAGTTTTCTATTGGATGACTTATTCTAGCCCTAATTTTGTAAATGACAAAAGCTTGTATAAAATGGCTTGGGGTTAGATATTTCATAATGTATGATGATATTGTAGCTTCTTGTGGTGGTATTGAGTTATAAGGGATTGCAAAGTGTAACCACTAGATAATAATAACATTGGACATGTTGTTGGTGGATGTAACCTAGGGATTAGGTGAACCATATTAAATCCTTATTTCTTCTATTCTCTTTTGTGCAATTTATTTTTTTCTAATAATGGTTATATTTGTATGTAATTATTATTTCTATCTATTGTTATATCTACATATAATTGTTATCTCTGTAGATCCATTCTCTAACTAGTCTATCCTCATTCTCATCTTCTAAGGTTATTGATGATTTCACAAAAGTGCCATAGACTATCATAACTAAAGATGTAAGCTTAATGTACTATGAATGCTTCCCATAGGAATATGGTGAAATAGGGTGAATGGTTATAGAATCTATGTGATATTCTCCCATTCTAATGTTTGGCATTTTTAACTTATGTTTGTATTCTGCAAGTGTATTCTTATTCTCTTAAGCATCTCTATTGTGTGGTACCAAAGATTCATTGAGAGTATTGACATACATTGAGTTAACTTTGAGAATAGAGACCTTTATACCATTATAAAGGGACTGTCATGCCTGACCCTACTCCTTTCTGTTTCTCCTTATTTACTTTAATTTGTTGTTTTGTCATTAGTTCTATTACTGGGATATTTTAAACTCTGAACATTGTTTTGTTTATGATCAGACAGTTAAGTTTTGGATTTGTGAGATACATTTATTATGGATACTGCTTTTGTATTTTAGTTTGATTGTACTTGGGATTTCAGCTGATCAGATCTAGTTGTAATGCTGATTTAGTAATGCATGATTCGATCTCAGAACTGAAAAATGTCTTTGATAATTATGGATGTTTGCAAGGAATTCTTGTTGTAGGATTGTAATTGAAATTTTTTTTTTATTTATTGCTATGATTACAAAAATTAGATTTGTATTATTTCATACAAAACTGGTATAGATTTATATACTTGATTTTTCTATATACTTTAGCAGTATATTATATGGTGAACTTGATGTTTTCAAGGAAGTCTATAAACCTCACGTGTGTGTGTGTGTGTGTGTGTGTGTGTGTGTGTGTGTGTGTGTGTGTGTGTGTGTATTAAAGTAGATATTTTGGAAAATTCACACACAAATTTATATGAATATAAGTGTGAAATATTCACACATATATTCACATAAATTAGAATGTGAAGTAATTAAATTATACTTTGCAATGTTTCCTATGTCAATCCGTAGATCATCGGCTTTAAGGTAATGTTTAATTATACCCATGGCTAGGGGTTTTTAACAAGGTTTCAAGATGAGGACTGTTTCATTTATATCTTGTACCATGCATTTATTGTTGGTAATAGAGAGGGTATTTCTCTTGGTTATCGACTCGCCAGCAATTGGGTTTCAGTTATGGATATTAAAGATGATGTAATTGCAGCTTTATCAAAACTTTGCCACGATTGTTTGTGAAGTTCATCAGGAATTTGGTCATTTCGATTAGGGCTTTTCTCTATCATTAATTAGTTTGTTGGTAATGGCAAATTTCATGGCGCATGGCTTGAATGGAATGAGGAAACCATGGATTCTTTCTCTCTTTTTTAGCATTAAGTTTCTAGTCCTTATGGGCAGCTTGGGGAATACCGTTAGTATTGCTCACCTTGATAGCAAGATTTTGGATGACTTTTGGGTTATGTTCTTGTTTGCATTTGGCAGAGAGGTGTTCACTATTATTGGTCAAGTTTTGAGAAGCTCTGGTGTTGGACTCAAGCTGGTTCAAGGGCTTTTAGTTGGATTTTTTCTTCAAAACTCTGCCTTTATAAGGTTAGGGCCAACATCTCTAACCCTCTTTCTTCAAACTGTTCATTTTCTCTTATATATATTCAATGTTTGATAATGTTTTTCTATGAAAAACTATCATGCAAGAGTTTGTGTTAAATCAACTAGATGGGTTAGTATAAAATAAGTTTGAGGCAGAACTCTGTATTAGAAAGGAATAGTGCCAAAAAATTGTGGACAAATATTATTATTGTTTTGGGTCCTCGGGTTTTTAAATGTTTTATTTGCACATTTTGTGGGTAGTAAAGTAAAAAACACGGGAGTACTGGGTGTAACAGGTCAGAAAGGTATTTCATTCCATTTCACCGAGCTAGTATATGGGTCTTGAAGTTTTATCTGTAAATTTCTCCTTAGAGTTAATAAGTTGTAAAAATAAAAGGATTCCTCAAAGATTTTGAGGTGACTAGAAATGATTTTGTTTTACAAGTACTAGTCTTTGTTGATAGTTTATGAATTTGGGATAGTATTATAGTATTGATATTGTTATGGCTCAAGAAATTTAGGGTTGAACACTAATTGTTGTATCAGTTAGGAAATATAGCTGGATGTTGTCATTTGAGATTTGAGCTAAGTTACGAATAGGCTTTTTGAATTTAATATAAAAATTTAAAAAAAAGCCGGTCGGCTAGAATGCCAATTCATGGTAGTAGTTGGAATCTTATTTAGTTTTTCATATATTAAGAATGCATGTTGAACATGAGTTTTGAAATACAGTTTAAACTCTATGTCATCTATGTTATGTAGACCATTTGAAAACATATACGGGTTTAGGGGTGAATGTTGAATAAATAGAAATCGGCCTCCTTAATTTGATATCATAGGTCGACAACTATAGTTCAGTGTGGTGTTTTTTTTTTATATAATAGTGAGCCAAGGTATACTTTGAGTACCGGCTTTCTTATGTAAAATCAACTATTTGCACCATTGGGAAAATGTTATATTTGGTTCATGTATTAAACATTGATAGTTTTGTAGAGTTCGGGTATGGCTATGAAACTAGTGTGATGTTTCAAATTAAGAATATTGAATTAAGATTGGAAACCGATTCTAGAGAATTAAAAAGGAATATTTTTCTTTTCTGTATAGTATTTACTGTTATGAAAGTTATATGATTATGATGTGTTGAATCTTGTATTAATATTCATTTAATTATATGAAAATATGAATATGAGATGGTCATTCTATGAGAGCATGGTATTTGGTCTTTTTTTTTTTGTTAGTTTGACATTGATAGTTTGTAGACAAATGGTGTTGTGTGCATAGAACATTAGTTTACAAACTATTGATAATAGATTTGCAAGACATGCCTATTGAATTGTGTCCTATGTTGCAAAACTATGAATGCACTGATGATACTGAAACTGAAATTTTTATTAATTTTGCTATTGTAATAGTAGGATAGATGAGAAATATGAAATTGAATATTGGATATAGTCTCTATTTCATTACTAGATTTGTAGAATCATGTGGAATAATAGATAGATTTCTATTTACATGTACATGTCTGGATATTTTAGTTATAATGTGATTGTTGAGAATTCAATTGATGAACACATATTGAGGTGGCTGAATTTGGGAAACCAGTTCAATTGACAAGTGATAACCTCTAAAAATTGACTGGGTTGGGAATTCATATTAAAAAGATAATTTGCCTCCCCTATGTCTATGATTTGCGAGATCTAGAATGGAGTATGGAGCATAAGGTGCTATTACATTTTTAAACTAGTATAACAGTTAGCTATGGGCATTGTTTTGTTTATTAATGAATACAAAAATTTGCCTTGCACTATAAGCTATATCATGAGCACAACCATGGGTGTAGAAGCATGATTCTTCAGTGATAAAACACTTTAGTATATATGTGCATCATCATTCTAAATTCTTACTGCGAGTTTATTTCCATTTTGTCCATGCTGAAATGTTGTATTCATGTGGATTTTAAAATGATTTACTTGTTTTATGGTAACTTGGATATATGTATATTATGGTACTAACATTATTGCAGGTAGCATATGGAGGTATCTTTGTGTATATATATGTTGAGCCCTATTGTCTGTTTGTGGTTGTTATGTTGCTTTGCAGGTTCTTATATGAGAAGAAACAATATAGATAAGCAGGTAGCTTTGGATTAGAATATTGGACTATATTAGCGATTGTACAAACTTTCATTATGATTTTTTTTTAATAGAGTGGAATAACCTTTGTATTAAGATAGAGATTTTGAAGTACATTGATGATGTATTGGTTGTTATGGATATAGGTTGTCTTAGGGAAAACTAGTTGTGTAACTTGTAAAAGATATTTTATTAATTTTTTTTTAAAAAAAATTTGTGGTTCTCTTTTAATTCATTATTTTATTGTGTTTTACCCATGTTGTTTTTTTTGGTTTTACATTTGGTATCAGAGCGAGGTTAAAATAACCAGGACTCTTGGGTTATAGGGTTTAACCCGTCATCGATGCATTATTAATAGTTAGTTGTTTTTAGGTTGCTATCATGCCTCCCATCACTAGAGGAACTCGAGGATGCAGAATTCTTGAAGATAACCTTGTTTGTAGAGGTAGAGGCAGAGGTAGGGGCAAGGGTTGTGGTAGAGGTCCTAGGCACCAGAATTTTGTTGGGAATGATTAGTTTGATCAGAATGCTGGGATTGGAAACAACTAGGATAACCAGGCAGACCAAGCTATGGTACTTCAAACGATACTGGAACATCTCGATAATATTGAGACTAACAACCAAATTTCTAGTGGGGGAGTGAATCATAGGAGACCTCTTATGTAGGGTATTAACCTTGCTATAGAAGAAGATCCAATCGCAAGAGCTCAGCTCAAGGATCTTTCCAAGATGAAAGGGCCATTATTTTATGGTATAAAATAGGGTACAATGGCAGAAGCTTGGCTGCTAAATATTGAGCGATGCTTTGTCTTACACCGTTACTTGAGTAACATGAAGGTAAGATGGACAGTTATGCACTTGAGAGGATTTGGTTCCTTGTGGTGGGAATAGGAGTTGGAGAAGCTGGGCATTCATATTTCTCTAGTTACTTGGGAGCTCTTTGTAGAGCATTTCAAGGAGAGATTCATGTCAGAATATTGGCGTCAGGCCCATGTAGAGGAGTTCTTTTAGATTATTCAGTCTGGCTCTATAGTGTAAGCTTATGAACGTAGATTCTATGAGCTTAAGAAGTTTTTTGGGTGGGCTGAAAATGATAAGGCCATGATACAACACTTCATCAGAGGGCTTATGCCCAAGATTGGGGAGGAAGTGAGAACTTTATGACCTTTGACTATGTAGGAAGCTTCAGATCGAGCAAAGCTTATTGAGATGAAGTCTGGTTATCATGGGGCTTCTTACAAAACTAGCATGAATACACCTACTCTGAACATCAATAAGAATCAAAAGCCTCCATAGAATAGTTCAAAATTAGGTTTTTCAGGTGGGAAATTCAAGAAGAAGAAGTTTGATAAGGACTCCAAGGGTTTAGAACAACCTAGACCATCTCAACCACCTCAGAGTGTGCAGAGTAATAAGCCATCTCCTAATCCTTTTGGTCAGAACATGGGATTCAGGAAATCTATTGAGTGCTTTCATTGTGGACAGTTAGGTCATTACTAGTCTCAGTGCCCTAACTGGGACAAGCCGAAGGTTGGACCTAAGCCAGCTAGGTCTGAAGTGACAGTTGGAGATTCTGCCAGGAACCACCATATCTTTGCAACCCTGGATCAGAAGCAAGCCGAACACCAAAACATGGTTATTGAAGCTCAGGGTAATACTTAAGGTATGAAAGTATCTATCTTATTTGACTTTGGAGCTACAGACTCATTTATTTCTTTTGCTTTAGTTGCACATAGTGGAATTCCTATGGTTAAGGCAAGGAATAGATGGCAAGTGGAGTTAGCATCAGGTCTAGGGTGAACACTGATATTGTTGCTTCTGACTGTAAGATTCATATGAAATCTTTTGCTACTTCAGCAAACCTTAGGGTTATACCTTTAGGATCATATGATATAGTTTTGGGTATGGATTGGTTAGAATAGCATCAAGCCATTTTGAATTGCAAGGATAAGAAAATTAGTTGTGTGGATGATTTTGGTTCAGCTAGGGTTATTGCTAGAATCAAGAGAGCCATCTCTTTGTGAACAATTTCTGCCAAGCAATTGGCAAGGTGTGTTTGAAAAGGCTGCAATTTGTTTGCCATATCGATAAATGACTTAGAAGATTTCATAGTTAGAGGATCTTCTCCCGATCATCCAGTCTTGCAGAGGTTTTTGGATGTCTTTGTTGAGGAGATTCTTGGAATACCTCCGAGAAGAGAAATTGATTTTTGAATCGATTTAGTGCCAGGAACGAAACCAATTTCCAAGACTCCATACAGAATGATAGCTCAAGAGCTAGTCGAACTTAAATTCTAGTTGGAGAAGCTTTTGGAGAAAGGTTTGATTCATCCTAGTGTATCACCATGGGGTGCTCCAGTAATCTTTGTCAAGAAGAAAGATAGCTCCTTAAGACTTTGTATCAATTATAGAAAGTTAAACAAGGTCATTATTAAGAATAGGTATCCTTTGCCTAGAATTGATGACTTGTTTGACCAAGTCAAGGGTGCTCGAGTCTTTTCAAAAATTGATCTAAAATTCGGGTATCATCAACTTAGAATCCAGGAAGCTAATATTTTCAAGACAACTTTTTGCACTAGGTATGGGCACTACAAATTCATAGTAGTACCTTTTGGGTTAACAAATGCACCTTTGATATTCATTAGCCTAATGAACGGTGTGTTTAGGACTTACCTAGACAAGTTTGTAGTGGTTTTTCTAGATGATATTTTGGTGTATTCTAACTTTGTTGAGGAGCACGAGCAGCATTTAGAGCAAGTTTTGGAATGCCTTCGTAGGAACAGACTGTATGCCAATCCTAAGAAGTGCAAATTCTTCAGATCAAAGATTTGTTACTTGGGGCATATCATTTTTGGGGATGGAATTTCTATAGATCCATCCAAAATTTGGGCTATTGTTGATTGGCCAGCACCTACGAATGTGTCCGGGGTTCGAAGTTTTATGGGCTTAGCTAGCTATTACTGCAAATTTGTGTCAAACTTCTCTAGAATAATGCATCCTATCACATATTTTCAGAGAAAAGGGAAGAAATTTGTGTGGAAAGAGGAGTGCAAGGTAGCATTTCAAAAACTTAAGGAATGTTTGACCAGTGCACTAGTTCTGGCAATTCTTGATTCTGCTAAGGAGTTCGTGGTTTGTACTGATGCAGCTTTGGATGGCATAGGGGTAGTATTGATGCAAGATGGACATGTTATAGCTTATGAGTCTAGAAAGCTAAAGAGTCATGAGGTGAATTACCCTACTCATGATCTTGAACTTGCTACGATCATGCATGCTTTGACCAAGTGGTGGCATTTTCTTCTGGGTCAATGATTTGAGTTACATTCTGATCACCGAAGCCTTCAGTATCTTTTCACACAACCAGACCTCAATGCTAGGTAGAAAAGATGGATGGAGTTCCTGTGTGAATACGATTTTGAGATTAAGTATGTGCAAGGGAAGGAGAACGTGGTTGTTGATGCACTTAGCAGAAGGTGACATGAATTATCCTCTTTAATCCTAATAGTGGATCTTAAGGATAAGATTTTACAAAACCTTTTTGTAGATCATTGATTTTAGGATGTTAAGGCTATTACGGATAGTGGTAGCATCTTGGAAGGACATTTTGAGGGGTATTCAGTGAATTCTATAGGTTTACTGCTATTTAGAGGAAGTGTGTACATTCCTAAGTTGGGTGATTCGAGAAATTTGATTTTGTTAGAGGCCCACAAAGCACTATACTCAGCTCATCTGGGTATCAAGAAAATGCATGCTGACCTTAAGAAGCATTACTATTGGCCTGGAATGAAGAGAGATATAGCAAATTTTGTGGCTCGATGCTTGGAATGTCAGTAGTTTAAGACTGAACATCAGCACCCTGCGAGATTATTGCAGCCACATAGTATTCTAGAATGGAAATGGGACACCATTTCTATAGACCTTATTATTGGATTGCCTATTATAGCTCGTAGGCATGATGCTATTATGGTGGTAGTGGACCGATTTTCAAAGGTTTCTCATTTTATTCCTGTTAGATCATCCTATAATGCAACAACGGTTGCCAAAGTATATATGGAACAGATAGTTAAGTTACACAAAATTCCTAAAAAGATCATTTTTGATAGGGATCTAGTGTTTAATTCTTCTCTTTTGAAATCCATGCAGCAAGAGTTAGGTACTAATCTGAATTTTAGTTTAGCCTATCACTTAGAGATAGACGGACAAACTGAACATGTCAACCAGATTCTGGAAGACATGCTTAGGATGTACGTAATGGATAGACAGAATAAATGGGAGGAGTATCTACACTTGGTTGAGTTCGCGTATAATAATGGATATCACAGTTCCATAGGTATGGCACCATTTCAAGCATTGTATGGTAGACCTTGTTGGACACCCCTCAGTTGGGATAATTTGGAGGATAGGACTCTTTTAGGACCTGATTTGTTGCAAGATTTGGAGCAGCAAGTTAAGAGAATCAGAGAGCACCTTGTTACTGCTCAGGATAGATAGAAGAAATATGTTGATAAGCATAGAATTGACCGTCAATTCTTGGTTGGTGATAAAGTGTTTCTCCACGTAAGGCCGCGTAAAATTCCTATTCATTATGGAAAGGGATCCAAGTTAGCACCATGATTTGTAGGTCCATTTGAAATTCTGGAATAGACTGGACCTATTGCCTACAAACTTGCCTTGCCATCAAGTCTTTCATGTGTTCATAATGTATTTCATGTTTCAATTTTGTGTAAGTATATACCTGATATTGCTCACGTGCTTGACTAGAAAAATTTGCAAATTTTGGATGGTCAAATCATGCTGGAACCAGTGCAGATCATGCAAAGTAGAACTATGAGTTTAAGAGGAAGATAAATAAGGCAGGTAAAGGTCCTATGGGATCTCAATGATGAGACATCTCCTACCTGGGAGGACACTGAAATGATGAGAGCAGCTCATCTGCACTTGTTTGCTGACTTCCAAGAGAAAGTCGAACCCTAGTGGGGGAGGGTGTCATGCCTGACCCTACTCCTTTCTGTTTCTCCTTATTTACTTTAGTTTTTTGTTTTGTCATTAGTTCTATTATTTTTAACTCTAAACACTATTTTGTTTATGATTAGACAGTTAATTTTTGGATTTGTGAGATACATTTATTATGGATACTGCTTTTGTATTTCAGTTTGATTGTACTTGGGATTTTAGCTGATCAGATCTAGTTGTAATGCTGATTTAGTAATACATGATTTGATATCATAACTAAAATAGGTCCTTGATAATTATGGATGTTTGCAAGGAATTCTTGTTGCAGGATTGTAATTGTAGTTGTTTTTTAAGTTATTGCTATGATTGAGAAAATCAGATTTGTATTATTTCATATAGAACTGGTATAGATTTATATACTCAATTTTTCTATATACTTCAGTAGTATATTATATTGTGAACTTGATGTTTTTGAGGAAGTCTATAAACCTAACATGTGTGTATATATGTGTGTGTGTATATATATATATATTAAAGTGGATATTTTGGAAAATTCACACACAAATTTATATGAATATAATTGTGAAATATTCACACATATATTCACATAAATTAGAATATGAAGTAATTAAATTATACTTTGCAATGTTTCCTATGTCAATCCGTAGATAATCGGCTTTAAGGTAATGTTTAGTTATACCCGCGGCTAGGGGTTTTTAACAGGGTTTCAAGATGAGGAATGTTTCATTTATATCTTGTACCATGCATTTATTGTTGGTAACAACAAGGGTATTTCTCTTGGCTATAGACTCACCAGTAATTGGGTTTCAGTTATGGATATTAAAGATGATGTAATTGCAACTTTATCAGAACTTTGGCACGATTGTTTGTGAAGTTCATCAGGAATTTGGTCATTTTGATTAGGGATTTTCTCTGTCATTAATTAGTTTGTTAGTAATGGAAAATTTCATGGTGCATGGCTCGATTGGGATGAGGAAACCATGGATTCTTTCTCTCTTTTTTAGCATTAAGTTTCTAGTCCTTATGGGAAGCTTGGGGAATACTGTTAGTATTGCTCACCTTGATAGCAAGATTTTGGATGACTTTTGGGTTACGTTCCTATTTGCATTTGGCAGAGAGGTGTTCACTGTTGTTGGTCAAGTTTTAAGAAGCTTTGGTGTTGGACTCGAGCTGGTCCGAGGGCTTTTAGTTGGATTTTTTCTTCGACACTCTACCTTTATAAGGTTAGGGCTAGCATCTCTAACCCTCTTTCTCCAAACTATGCATTTTCTCTTATATATATTCAATGTTTGATAATGTTTCTCTATGAAAAACTATCATGCAAGAGTTTGTGTTAAATCGACTAGATGGGTTAGTATGAAATAAGTTTGAGGTAGAACTCTATATTAGAAAGGAATAGTGCCAAAAAATTGTGGGAAAATATTATTATCATTTTGAGTCCTCGGGTTTTTATATGTTTTCTTTGCACATTTTGTGGGTAGTAAAGTCGAAAACATGGGAGTACTGGGTGTAACAGGTCAGAAAGGTATTTCATTCCATTTCACCAAGCTAGTATATGGGTCTTGAAGTTTTTTCTATAAATTTCTCCTAAGAGTTAATAAGTTGTAAAAATAAAAGGATTCCTCAAAGATTTTGAGGTGACTGGAAATGATTTTGTTTTACAAGTACTGGTCTCTATTGATAGTTTATGAATTTGGGATAGTATTATAGTATTGATATTGTTATGGCTTGAGAAATTTAGGGTTGAACACTAATTGTTGTATTAGTTAGGAAATATAGCTGGATGTTGTCTTTTGATATTTGAGCTAAGTTATGAATAGGCTTTTTGAATTTAATATAAAAATAAAATAAAAATCTAGTTGGGTAGAATGCCAATTCATGGTAGTAGTTGGAATCTTATTTAGTTTGTCGTATATTAAGAATGCATGCTAAACATGAGTTTTGAAATACAGTTTAAGCTCTGTGTCATCTGTGTTATGTAGACCATTTGAAAACATATACGGGTTCAGGGGTGAATGTTGAATAAATAGAAATCGGCCTCCTTAATTTGATATCATAGGTTGACAACTATAGTTCAGTGTGGTGTTTTTTTTTTATAACAGTGAGCCAAGGTATGATTTGAGTACCGACTTTCTTATGTAAAATCAACTATTTGCACCATTGGGAAAACATTATATTTGGTTCATGTATTAAACATTTCTATTTTCATAGAGTTCAGGTATGGCTATGAAACTAGTGTGATGTTTCAAATTAAGAATATTGAATTAAGTTTGGAAACTGATTCTAGAGAATTAAAAAGGAATATTTTTCTTTTCTGTATAGTATTTACTGTTATGAAAGTTATATGATTATGATGTGTTGAATCTTGTATTAATATTCATTTAATTATATGCAAATATGAATATGAGATGGTCATTCTATGAGAGCATGGTATTTGGTCTTCTTCTTTTTTTGTTAGTTTGACATTGATAGTTTGTAGACAAATGGTGTTGTGTGCACAGAACATTAGTTTACAAACTGTTGATAATAGATTTGCAAGACATGCCTATTGAATTGTGTCCTATGTTGCAAAACTATGAATGTACTGATGATATTGAAACTGAAATTTTTATTAATTCTACTATTGTGATAGTAAGATAGATGAGAAATATGAAATGGAATATTGGATATAGTCTCTATTTCGTTACCAGATTCATAGAATCATGTGGAATAATAGATAGATTTCTATTTACATGTACATGTCTGGATATTTCAATTATAATGTGATTGTTGAGAATCCAATTGATGAACACATATTAAGGTGGCTAAATTTGGAAAACCAGTTCAATTGACAAGTGATAACCTCTAAAAATTGACTGGGTTGGGAATTCATATGAAAAAGATAATTTTCCTCCCCTATGTCTTTGATTTGCGAGATCTAGAATGGAGTATGGGGCATAAGGTGTTGTTACATTTTTAAACTAGTATAACCGTTAGCTATGGGCACTGTTTTGTTTATTAATGAATAAAACAATTTACCTTGCACTATAAGCTATATAATGAGCACAACCATGGGTGTAGAAGCATGATTCTTCAGTGATAAAACACTTCAGTATATATGTGCATCATCATTTTGAATTCTTACTGCAAGTATATTTCCATTTTGTCCATGCTGAAATGTTGTATTCATGTGGATTTTAAAATGATTTACTTGCTTTATGGTAACTTGGATATATGTACATTATGGTACTAACATTATTGCAGGTAGCATATAAAGGTATCTTTGTGTATATATATGTAGAGCCCTGTTGTCTGTTTGTGGTTGTTATGTTGCTTTACAGGTTCTTATATGAGAAGAAACAATATAGATAAGTAGGTAGCTTTGGATTAGAATATTGGATTGTATTAGCGATTGTACAAAATTTTATTATGATGTACTTTTTAATAGAGTGGAATAACCTTTGTATTAAGATAGAGATTCTGATGTACATTGATGATGTATTGGTTGTTATGGATATAGGTTGTCTTAGGGACAACTAGCTGTGTAACTTGCAAAAGACATTTTATTAATTAAAAAAATAAAATAAAATTGTGGTTCTCTTTTAGTTCATTATTTTATTGTGTTTTACCCATATTGTTTTTTTTGTGTTACAGGGACTTTATGCATTGATGATAGGCTGAAGGTACCACTTTAATTTTTTGAATCCATGGTCTTTTTGACAAAATATTGTAAGAAAGAGAGGTACCTAATACATGGAAGACCACATTCCTTTCCACAACTCCAACTTGAATAGGCAAAACCACAATGCCTTTAGATGAGATTTCTTCTTCATCATATAATTTGATTGTAATTTTTCACCTAGGGTAAATGGTGAATTCAAAAAGATCCAATTACTTAACCAAGTTGAAAGAACATATGTTTAACCCTATGCCTCCATATATCAATGTGCATTTGACATTGGTTTGATAAATTTTAACTTTAATGTGTTGGGCAAGATTATGGGGGTGGCTTAATGATTTGTCATCTTCTTATTAAAATATGAGATAATAAGGATTAATAATGTGATTAACCATAGTTTTGAATTGATCAGTACCAATGTTATTGGGGATACTAACTATGCAGAAGGATTTCTCCAAGATATTTTTGTGCATAGGCAAAAATTCTAATAACTCAAATATAGAAATTTGACCGTGGGTTCTCTACAATTGATCCACATGATTATAAATTGACTTAGAGGAAGTAGGAAATTGTCTAGAAGAGGTCCCTATGTACTTGGATGTTGATTTTTAAAGGAATTAGGACCTTTGAGGGTGACCTTTGGTTGGCTTTGTGTGATAGAATTCAAGCTTTCAGCATGTGAAGGAGAATCAACACCTCTAAGGATGATCAAAGGCTTTTCTTTTTGTGACCTTCTAGCATCATCATTGTAGGATCATGATCATGTGGAAGAAAATCCAATGTCCCCTTAGATAACCTTGGGTGGTTCATCAATATCTAAATCATAAATGAGTTTATCACCCTTAGGTCTAATCATGTGTATGCTTTCATTAATAGGTTCAAGCATGTGTAAGGCATTGTCATTGTCTGTGTATGTGTGGTTGACTTTGGCATCTCTATCTTCTTCTTGCATGTTTCATATTTCTCATACTTAGGTAGAGGCTTCTTAAAAATAGTATGATCCTTATTTTTCATAAATCCATCCACTCCAACCTTTTCATTATCAATGAGGTCTTGAATGATATATTTCAATCATATCCAAATTCATCAGTTTTATGACCTTTATTTCTATGGTAGTAACAATAGTGATCATCATTCCACCATATAGGCTTTTCTCTAGGTTCACATGGTATAGAATTTTATGGTAGAGTGGTGATCTTTTTTTTAACCAAGGTCTTTAGCATGACATCATAAGTGTCTCCCAAAGGTGTGAAGTTACACTTAGGTTTTGATACCCATATCAGTTTCTTCTAGAGTAATTAGATTTACTAACGTCACTAGCCTTGGAAGCTTCTTGTTTCTTTGTTTTTTAGATAGTATTAGTCAAATTGAAAATAAGTTCCTTTGGTTTAGTGTATCAACAAAACCATCATTAACCAAAATCTTATTTTTGTTCCAAGGTTTGTTCTTGTCTTTGTTTTAAGAGTTGTTGCCATTGTTGGATTGTCCTTGTTCAACGTGATCTCACCCTTCTTGACCAAAACATCATCTATGAAAAAAATCATTTTCTATCATGGCATCAAATGTAGAAAAGAGTTGTTTCCTAAGTTCATAATTTAGTTCAGGTATGAAATTATTGACAAATATATCAATCTTCTCATTCTTAGGAAGTTCTAATGGATAGCGTGAGAATGTGATAAGAGATTCTCTTCATTTTTGTTTGATATTGAAAAAGTCAAGCATAGTAAGTAGATGTTGAATGTTGTAGGAGTAATGTTGGATAAACCTTTGTGCAATCTCATCAAATGACTTTAGTAGAGGTATAATATTTGTGAACCACTACATAGCTTGGCCACTAAAACTTATAGAAAAGAGTTTCATGAGATAAGTGTCAACATGCATAAAGTCCATACTCAAGGCATAAAATTTCTAACTTGACCATGAGGATCACCATTTCCATCATACTTGACATATATAGTTATTTCAACATCACATGGAAAAGGAAGCATCTACATGTTTTTTGTCAAAAGGTAGACCACATATGGACTCAAGTGAGAATGATATCTCAGGCTTATTTTGTAGAATTTTAAGATAACAACTCTTTGGTTAGCGTCTCCACTTATTTTTCCATTTTCTCCAAGGTTTTAGGTTCCTCCTTTCAAATAAAATTAACAACATCAAATTTGTGGGGTAGTTTTAGTCCTTGGGAGGTTATATGCATGAATTATTGATCCTTATATTGTTCTAAGGTCTTCTCCATAAGTCTTTGTAAATGCCTATCTTGTTGAAAGTGTAGGATCTCATCTTCGGTAATCTAAGGATATAGGTAATTACCATGTTGGGAGCCATGTGAGGCATGTCTGGTATGTGAATACCTTGGAGGGGAATCATAACTAGCATTGTGACATGATCTTGGAAGTGTATTTGGAGGTGGACCATTTCCAAAATACATTCAAAGTGTTGGGTATTGAATTGTTGAGCCAAGCATCTTTTTTCCTCTTTCATGTAAGCTCATTTTCCTAAGACAAATTTTCTAAGTCTTTCATTTAAAATTAAATTACATGAATGCATTTTCCACAATCCTTTATAGCCATGGTAAAAGAGAGACTATTTTTTGAACTAGGTGAGATGAGTGGTTTCTCAAAGATGCTACTAAGAGGATAAAACCAGCTTCTAAATTTTCCTTAGGTGACTCATCAAAAATAACTTGGTGTTCTTTTTCATAACTATATTGGTCTCTAGTAGTCAAAGGTAACTCATCAAAGATAATTTAAGATTTATTTCCTAGAAAAATTTGATACGTAGTTTCCATTGGCATGAAAGAGAGTGTAGAAGCTAAAAATATGACTTAAGACAAGTTAATGCCCAAACTAGATAAGAAAAATGTTCACTTGACCAAAAATAAGAAAAGAGAAATAAAAGAGATAGCAAAGATAACTTGTCACAAAGTGTTTAAGCTGCGGGTGGATACCCCATGAATGACACTTGTGAGCAAGCAAAGAGATAAAGCCAAAAGTAAAATGATAAGTGTGTGCATGTGAAATTTGGTTTACCTATAGTTGTAAATAAAAAACCTCAATAAGTAAATAGATTCATGGTTAGTAAAATCATATAATAATATAATATATAAGAAACCATGATTAAGTAGCATATCTCCTTCTATTCAATATGAATGTGATGCTCTCATATTTTTTAAGCTTTGCAGTGACTATAGACACTATTGAAATGAAGGATTTTATATGAATGCAATTTCATCTAACTTTTTTGATTTTTGTATGAAATAGTATGAATGAATATAGATTATTTAAATAGTGATGAAATTAATATATATGAACTCAATAACGACAATGATCTCAATAAAAGTGATGCACAATATCACTGGAGAAAATTCAGCATTTTAACTTTACTCTTTAATTGAACATAACAAATGAAGATTGATGAAGTCTTCTTTTATAGGACTTAAGGATGAGTTAAATTTGAGCTCAATCCATTAACTTCCTATTGATTAGATACCTTTAGGATGTAGAAGTATAGTTTAGTTTCTATGATTTGGAGTGGTAGGAGAGTTGACTAGTCCATCTGAGTTGGATTGCTCAAATAGTTGGTTCTCTTTTTATAGAAATGATGCAAAGGTTTACTTGGTTTCCATATTTATGCATGTTCAAGTTAACTCCTTTATTTACTTTTTGATTTCATGTTTAGAGTTGAACTCAACTTTTCACTCAAACTTTATTTTTGAATTGTTTTTATTAATTTTAGAATTTTGGAGAAGATAATTGAATATATATCTCATTTATTATGATTTTCTCAATTTATGATTAATTAATTTAATAACTAATATTTTTTAGAGATCTAATTCTAATTAATCATTTTTAATTCTATTTTCATGTGTAATTGGCAAATGGGTTCAATTTAATTAATGTGCTAGGACATTTCATTAAATCAATTGATTTGGGATAATTTAATTTCTAATTAATGTTGATATTAAGGAATTATTTATTTTTTATTATTATTGTAAGTTAATTATTTTATGCAACTTGATACTCATGTTAGAGTAATGATATAAATAGATGTGCCTTTTGGTTAGGATTTTGAATGGTTTTAGGTCAATGAATAAGATTAGGGGCTTCTATTTTAGAAGACCTTTAGGTGATTGCATTTGCCCATTTTTGAAATGGTCTACAAGAAGTGCATATGTTCAAAGAAGACTTTGATATTTAAGAATAGGAAAACTTGATATGGATTTGATGAATTTATTCAAAAAATTATGATGAGAGATCATATCAACTCCAAGCTTGAATGGATGAAGATTGGTTGATTGAATAGATCAAGTGACTTTGAACTTGATCAAAAAAAGGTTGATTTTCGAGAAGAACCAATTTAATTCTTGTTTGAATGAAATCCCATTGAGATTAAGAATTGACATTGAATTTTATTGAAGTAAATCTTATTAGGAATTGACTTTGGCTTAGAATGGTCAAAGGTTAATTGACTCCAAACTTGATCGAATAAAGACCACATGAGATAAACCAATTCCAAACTTGAGTGAAAAAGAGTTGATTAGGCATCAAATTTGACTTAGAATGGTCAAAGGTTAAGTCCCTTTGAACTTGATGGAATGAAGTTTAATTGAGCATTGACTTTGACTTAGAATGGTCAAACATTAATTGACTCTAAAATTGATGGAATAAAGTTCAATTGAGATTAATTCTAGGATATTCAATTTGATATGGATTCTAATGAAACTCACATGACCCTAGTGATAAGATTTCCACTTGTGATGAGAACTTTTACTTTTAGAATAGATCAATAGACTGATAGAATTGATGCAGTGATGCATTCATCCTACCCCTTTAGGAGAAAAATTAAAATATAATGAATATATTGATGATCTAACACAACTTGATAGAAGAATCAGATTCTTTGATGATTAGAAATGATATAGAGTTGATTAGATATTATTTACAAAAGATTTAGAGAATTTTTGTATCAATTGAGATCATGTTGACCAATTTTGACCTTATTTGAAATTTTTTGATGACGTGTCAAGTTTTGATAATAATAAAAAAATTGATATACTTTTCAGGTTGATTTTGTGTAATTGTGGTTCTTGCATAGGTAGTAGACCGTGTAAAAATTAATTGCAATTCTTCAGCAATTTAATGACATTAGATTTTGATTTGGATCCCAAAAATAGATGCAGGACCATCAAAACAAGGGGGTAATTTTCATGCCAATTAGAGAACTTTTGAAAAATACATCAAAACCTATATAAGCTCTCAAACATAATTTTCTATTCATTGACATTTAACTTTGACATTTCCTTCTCTGAGAAAAAATGGTGCTTCCCATTCATACACACATATTCAAGCTCCAAAGGTACTATAACTAGCCCCCATACTATTTGCCTATGATAAGTCATCGATCTTGATCCTATTGATATTAATTTTGTGCATTTTTGTTGATTTTTTTCTTATTCTCACATGTTTTTATGCTTAATTTTACATGTCTTTCCATGGAAACCTCCTTTACTCATCTCATACAGTGAGAAATCTCATGTGATACTTGCTTTGTCAGTTACTTTTGTCACCTCACATCCCCCATTATCTCACATCATGTTCATCCACCTATCACCAAGAGTACCCTAGAACATGTACTTTTAACAAATTGCACAATTAAAATCCTTGTATAATAGAGTTTACTCGTATAGGAACCTCTTGATTCCAGCACCAAAAGAGTGAGTTATTTTCTTAGACATCCAATAGATTTTTTTTTATTTTCTTCTTGTGAATGTCTTTACTTGCTTGTTTAGGACTTGTTTACATAATTGTTACATAGTTTTCATTGCACTGATAGATTTTTATGGATCTATTACTAATATATGTTCTATTTTTCTTCTTGCAAGTTGATCTTCCTGATGTATCTTTCTTTTCTACATATCCTCCAATATAAGGTCACATTAGACATTTATCAAAGATTTAATTAGCTCACATAGACATCCTTGGTCTATCACATATTTGTGATGTACCCAATATTTAGGTTAATTGCAGTCTTTTGATAGCACTGATTGAGTATTTCTATAGTGAAATAAACACATTCCACCTTCCTCTTAGCAAGATGAAAAATATTTCAGATTTTGAGGATTCCTTTTCGTGATCCTCACCTTGATTTTTACTCCCACTCTTGATCAAGCATTGAGGTACTTAGATGTGTCTTTGTAGATGATATTATAATAGATAGAGCTATTGTTAGAATCTTTTAGAATAATTGAGAGGGGGGGGGTGAATCAGTTATTCAAGGTCCCAAATGCCCTAATAAAACTTCTTTTTTTTTTTACCAAATGTAGTGAACTCATAAACCTTTTAACCATCCAAGCTTAAATCAATCATATTAGCAAGTTATAGTAAATCAACATGCAAAGGTAAAACATGCAAGATCAACACATGACACAATGATTTACGTGGAAACCCAATTTGGGAAAAACCACCAGTAACATGCTACTTGATTCTCACTCTTCTGAAGTGATGCCCTGTTAAAGGCCTACCCTGTTAAAGGTTTACAACACATTGTTAAATGTGACCTTGTTAGAGGATTTCACCAAACTATTAGGAATGGGCCTGGTTAAAGGACTTTAGAACATTCACTGGGAATGTCACCCCGTTAAAGGATTTATCTCATGGCTATCAAACCAACCTAAGTCCATAGGATTTAAACTAATTGTTACAATTGCTAGAAAGTAACAACAATGAACTTTTGATCTGATATAACTTACAACATACTTTGCAGATCTCAGATCACACTTTCAGTTTAGTCCTTATGCTTGGCTTTTATCTCTTCAGCTCTGACTGCTTGTCATCTATTCAAGCTTCATCTCCTTGAGTCTTCTAACTCACTATACTAATGCATCCATATTAGGGGTCTTCTTACTGAAACAGAGTAACTATGCTCTCTTTCCTCTTTTCCACCTTCTTCAGCACTTTACACTTTCATGCTTGACCACCCCTCTCTCATTTTTTTCATTAACTAATGACTCCTTATATAGAGATCCGATATGCCTTTGCCGCTCAATTCTCCCTCTTCACTTTTAGGGTTTCAATATGGATTAGATAAAATACAATGTATCTACCCCATATCTTGTTCTCTTCTATAAACTTCGCTAGCTATATCCTCAAAAATGTTTTACATGGTGTTCTGTGCCACCAGCTCATCATTCTTATCTTCTATTTAATTTACAAACTTCTAAGTAATAACCTTGTCGGCTTAGTTCTGGAAAATCTTCGATCTTCAAAATAATGCAGCAACTCAGCATTATTTGTTTTACTAATGCTCGACATCTCAGTTTTACTCGGCATCTACAAAAAACTGCGTTACTCGGCACTTACAGAAAACTGTGTTACTCGGCACCTACAGAAAACTGTGTTACTCGGAACCTACAGAAAACTGTGTTACTCGGCATCTACTCTTTACTCGGCACCTGAAGATCACTCAGCTTATATGATATAATCGGCACCTGAAGATCACTCGGCTTATATGATATACTTGACACCTTCTCTTAGTTGAGCTTTGTAAAAGACTTAGCTAACACCTAACCTCTTTAATATGTTTCAGTGTGCCCTTTTTTCTGTATCTTATAGTATGTTCTCAAATACACTTTTTCATCAATGGCTTAGCTGATCCTAGTACTTCATTACAACATCATAACTTCAACCTTTCTCTAGGTGTTCTAGTTACATCTTATTGATTGCCACCACCTTGTCAACCAACTAATTGATAGTATTTGGATCACTAAAGCAATTGTCATTCCTGCAAGTAGCAAATTTGACATCAATGACAAAACAATGATTGAGAACATTCTTTATCATTCCAACAACTCTTATTATCAATTCAATCATTTCTAACAATCTCCCTCTTTGGCATTGATGGCAAACCAAATTGATCAATGGATCAACTTAGTTACCACCAAAACTGATTGTATATATTATCTGCTTCTTTTCTGTGCTGTTGCATCTTTACTACTGATCGCATAGATCTCCCTCTTTCTTTGCATAGATCAGTTTCGTCATATTTCTCCCTCTTTGACATAAATGCCAAAGATGAAGCATCTTTATCATGCAAAATATAAGCTTTGGCTTTTTCTTTGTCTTTCTCCCTCTGTCACTATGCTTGTGACTGATTTGGAGTTTCTGTTCCTGTTGTCATCCTTTGCATCAACCTGTTATTGTTCCAATGTTTGATTTTTGTTGATGCAAGGCAGTTTCCTTATTGCCTTAAACTGCTTGAGTTAGGGGTATTACCCCCAACTTGCCTCTAAGATATTCATAAGCATCCTTGGGAAATGGTTTGGTGAAAATATCTGCAATTTGTTCCTTTGTGTGAATGTACTCCAGCTTCACTTGTTTGTCTTCTACCAATTCTCTGACATAATGATACTTGATTGCAATGTGCTTGGTTTTTGCATGCATTACTGGATTTTTGGATATGTTTATAGCACTTGTATTGTCACAATACAATATCACAGGTTTGGTTACCTCTTCTTTCATTCCATTCAATAAATGTGTGAGCCATACAATGTTTGTGCAATTGACTACAGCTGCCACATATTCTGACTCTGCAGTGGACTGGGATGTGCATGTTTGTTTCTTACTAGTCCAGGTAACTAGCCTTTTGCCTAAAAATAATGCACCTCCACTTGTGCTTTTTCTGTCATCAATGTTTCCTCCCCAATCTGCATCAGTGTATGTATTTAGTTCAAATTTCTCACTCTTTTTGTAGTATAGACCAAAGTTATCAGTTCCTTTGAGATATCTCATTATTCTTTTTACTGCTATAAGATGGTTTTCTTTAGGATTAGCAGAGAACCTAGCCACTATTCCAACTGCTAATGCTATGTCTGGTCTGCTGTGTACTACATACTGTAATTTTCCAATCATGGATCTATACATGGTTTGATTGACTTCAGCTGACTCATCATTTTTGCACATCTTATTTCATGTGGGCATTGGTGTGCTGACTAGTTTGGATTCCTCCAGTCCAAACGTTTTAAGAATCTCTTTGATGTAATTTGATTGTGTAATAAATATTCCATTTTTGAGTTGATGTACTTGTAAGCCGACAAAAAATTTGATTTCTCCAAACATAGACATCTCAAATTCACGTCTCATTTTGTCAGCAAAGCCTTTGCAAAGTACTTCCTTTCCACCAAATACTATGTCATCCACAAAAATTTCAGATACAATAATGTCTTTACCTTCTTCTGCTTTGATGTACATGTTGCTATTATCATCAGTTCTTTCAAATCCAATTTACACTAGATACTTGTGAAGTCTCTCATACCATGCTCTTGGTGCTTGTTTCAAACCATAAAGTGCTTTGTGTAGTTTACACACCATATCCCTGTTGTTTTTATCAACAAATCCTTCTGGTTGTTCAATGTAGACTTCTTCTTCTAGTATACCATTCAAGAAAGTAGATTTTACATCCATCTGATAGACTTTAAAATTTTTGTAGGCAACATATGCAAGCAAGGTTCTTACTCCTTCCATCCTAGCAACATGAGCAAATGTTTCTCCATAGTCTATTCCTTCTTCTTGAGCATAACCCTTGCATACTAGTCTAGCTTTGTTTCTGGTAATCTCACCATTCTCATCTAGCTTGTTCCTGAATACCCACTTGGTGCCAATCACATTTTTGTCAATTGGTCTAGGAACCAAACTCCAAGTTTTGTTTTTCTTTATTTGATCAATTTCTTCTTCCATAGCTTTATACCAATCATCATCTTGTAATGCACCATACATTGTCTTGGGTTCAAATATGCTGATTAGACATGATTCATGTCTTAGTCTGTTCCTTGTCATTGCTCTTGCATCTTTTTCACCAATTATTTCTTCAGCAGGGTGATGTCTTTTTACATATTTGGATAATCTTGGCTCTGTCCTTGTTTCCATGTTTGATCTTTTAGATCCTGGATCACTTTGCACTTTGTTGTCTGGTTGTTCTTCATCATGTATTCCGTCTTCAGAATCAGATTGTTCATTTCCTTCATTTTGCAACTCAGCTTCTGAATGCAGCTCGGCATTCACTCGTTGAGACTCGGCTGAGACTGATACTTGTTGTTGAGTTTCAATTGGATTGACATCATCCTCCTCAGTAGTCATTCCTTCATAAGAGTACACAAAGGTTTTGTATTCTTCCATTTTCTTTGGTTCTTCAGCTTGAACTTCTGTGTGCTCATCAAAATTTACATTTGTACTTTCCACAATTTTGTTAGTGTTAACATTCAAACACTTATATGCCTTACTTCTTGTGGAGTAACCAAGAAATATACCTTCATCACTTTTTGCATCAAATTTTCCATTTCTAACATCTTTAAGAATAAAACATTTACAACCAAACACTTTGAAATGTTTTACATTGGGTGAGTGACCATACCATAATTCAAACGGTGTTGCATTTGTACCTTTCTTGATTTGTACTCGGTTTAGTGTATGAACAGCTACACTTACAGCTTCTCTCCAGTATTTTAGAGCAACAGTCTTTTCCATCATTAATGTTCTGGCACAATCAATTACAGATCTATTTCTTCTTTCAGCAATTCCATTCTGTGGGGGAGTTCTAGGAGCTGACGTTTGTCTTTTGATTCCTTTGTCATTACAGAATATCTCGAATTCATTTGATGTGAATTCACCACCTCTATCTGATCTTAGACATTTCAAGCTTTTTCCTGTTTCCTTTTCAACTCTAGCCACATACCATTTAAACATTTGGAAAGCATTAGATTTTTGTTTTAAGAACATGACAGTCATCATCCTGGAATAATCATCAACAAATAACATGATGTATTTATCTCCTCTATAGCTTTTTACTTCCATTGGACCACATAAGTCAGTGTGAATTAACTCAAGTATCTCCTTAGATGTATAGTTTTTTCTTTTGAAACTTGACTTTTTCATCTTTCCTAGTTGACATTGTTTGCGCATAATATTATCAGGCTTCTTCAATTTTGGTAAACCTCTGACTTTCTTCATTTTACTAATGTTGACCAGATTATCAAAATTGACATGACATAATCTTCTATGCCATAACCATTCATCATCAAATTTTGCAATAAAACAAGAAACATCATCCATATCAAGGTAAAATAGATTACTCTTCGTTTGATCTCCTTTTCCTATTAGTTTACCATCAGTATCATAGATTTTTGCAGTTTTGTTTCCAAATTCCACTTTGCATCCTATATTGCCTAACTGTGAGACACTCAGTAAATTGTAGTTTAATCCTTCAACATAGTATGCATTGTCACATGAGATTTGTTCTGTGAGCTTGATGGAACCTTTTCCTTTGATTTGACAAGGGGCATCATTAACAAATCTAACACTATTTCCATCATACTGAGTAAAGTTAACAAACTTACTTTTGTCTTCTGTCATGTGATGTGAGCATCCACTATCTATGATCCATCTGTCATTTTTGTTTATACAATTCATCAGTGTTGTGGCTTCTTCTTCATTGGATTGGTCCTTCATGGCTACATAAACAACTTCATCATCATTGTCATCAGAATTTTCTTCAACAATATAACACTTCTTACTTTTTTCTCTGTAATCTTTCTTGTCATCATCTCTTATGTTCTTGTATTTGTTGCTTTCCTTGTAATCCTTTTTCCGTGGACATCTTGTAGCAATATGACCTACTTCATTGCAATTGAAACAAATGATAGGCATCTTACCTTTGAATTTTCCTTTACCTCTGTGAAATCTTCTAGCTAGTAAAGCTTCTAATTGATCCACATCTTCCTCATCTGTGCTGCTATCACTGGATACATATTTCATCTTTCTTCCCTTCTTAGATTTCACCTGTTCAGCATCTTTCAATGATAACTTGGCCTTGAAAGCAGATTCAACATTATTAGGTCTATAGTTGTCAAAGTTAGATAACTCAAATGCAGTGAGTCTTCCTATGATACCTTCAAAACTTAGATTGTTTCTTGGCACACATCTTAGTTCATGTATTGCTGATACTCTAATAGCATATATAGGGAGCAAGGTTCTCAAATACTTACTATTAATAGTATCTTCATCCAATTGACCACCCAAACATCTTATCACACTTACCACTTCTTTTATTCTTGCACCGTACTGAGCAACATTCTCATTTTCTTCCATTCTCATATCATCAAATTTTCCTCTGAGACTTTCTCTTTTTGCTCTTTGTACATTCTGATCTCCTCCATAGATGTTTGATAGGGCTTTCCACATTTTGAATGCGGTGTCACATGCTTTGATATCATCAAATTCAGCATAGCTAAGTGCAGAGGCAATCTCCAGCATTGTCCGGTTATGTTCTTGCTTGTTTTTCATATCTTCTGCAGTAGGAGCACTTGTTGGATTGACATGTTCAGTAATAATTTATTTTTGGGCATAATCTCCTATGGATCCAAGATGTAGTTTCATCAAACTTTTCCATGCAACAAATTTGTCTTTGTTGAGCTTGGGAACTTCTCTCTTAGGCATTTTGATCTTTTCTGCTTCTAGTCCTTTTAAACTGAATCAGCGGTCTGCTCTGATACCAATTGTTAGAATCTTTTAGAATAACTGAGAGGGGGGGTGAATCAGTTATTCAAGGTCCCAAATGCCCTAATAAAACTTTTTTTTTTTTACCAAATGTAGTGAACTCATAAACCTTTTAACCATCCAAGCTTAAATCAATCATATTAGCAAGTTACAGTAAATCAACATGCAAAGGTGAAACATGCAAGATCAACACATGACACAATGATTTACGTGGAAACCCAATTTGGGAAAAACCACCAGTAACATGCTACTTGATTCTCACTCTTCTGAAGTGATGCCCTGTTAAAGGCTTACAACACACTGTTAAATGTGACCTTGTTAGAGGATTTCACCAAACTATTAGGAATGGGCCTGGTTAAAGGACTTTAGAACATTCACTGGGAATGTCACCCTGTTAAAGGATTTATCTCATGGCTATCAAACCAACCTAAGTCCATAGGATTTAAACTGATTGTTACAATTTCTAGAAAGTAACAACAATGAACTTTTGATCTGATATAACTTACAACATACTTTGCAGATTTCAGATCACACTTTCAGTTTAGTCCTTATGCTTGGCTTTTATCTCTTCAGCTCTGACTACTTGTCATCTATTCAAGCTTTGTCTCCTTGAGTCTTCTAACTCATTGTACTAATCCATCCATATCAGGGGTCTTCTTACTGAAACAGAGTAACTACGCTCTCTTTCCTCTTTTCCACCTTCTTCAGCACTTTACACTTTCATGCTTGACCACCCCTCTCTCATTTTTTTCATTAACTAATGAATCCTTATATAGAGATCTGATATGCCTTTGCCGCTCAATTCTCCCTCTTCATTTTTAGGGTTTCAATATGGATTAGGTAAAATACAATGTATCTTTTCCATATCTTGTTCTCTTCTAGAAACTTCACCAGTTGTATCCTCAAAAATGTTTTACATGGTGTTCTGTGCCACCAGCTCATCATTCTTATCTTCTATTTAATTTACAAACTTCTAAGTAATAACCTTGTCGGCTTAGTTCTAGTGAACCTTCGATTTTTGAAATAATGCAGCAACTTGACATTATTTTTTTTACTAATGCTCGGCATCTCATTGTTACTCGGCATCTACACAAAACTGTGTTACTCGGCACTTACAGAAAATTGTGTTACTCAGCACCTACAGAAAACTGTGTTACTCGGCATCTACTCTTTACTCGGCACCTAAAGATCACTCGGCTTATATGATATACTCGGCACCTTCTCTTCATTGAGCTTTGTAAAAGACTTAGCTAACACCTAACCTCTTTAATATGTTCCAGTGTGCCTTTTTTTCTGTATCTTATAGTATGTTATCAAATACACTTTTTCATCAATGGCTTAGCTGATCCTAGTACTTCATTACAACATCATAACTTCAACCTTTCTCTAGGTGTTCTAGTTACATCTTATTGATTGCCACCACCTTGTCAACCAACTAATTGATAGTATTTGGATCACTAAAGCAATTGTCATTCCTGCAAGTAGCAAATTTGACATCAATGACAAAACAATGATTGAGAACATTCTTTATCATTCCAACAACTCTTATTATCAATTCAATCATTTCTAACAGCTATACCTTGGGTATGAGTTGGTAGGGAGATATGGTCACACTCATTTTCTTCCTATTGTACTTTTTGTATTCCTTGGTTACTTATTCATATCTTCTAGAGAGCAACATAGATCAGCATGAGGGTTAAGTAGGATGCTAGAGAGGATGATGGTGTACCCAATAATGTGTGGATAGGGCCAGTGCATGATGGAACATATGTATAATAAAATGCATGAGGTGGTCTACTGCCATGTGAAGAGAACACTTGTGGGAGTATTAATCTTGCAAATATGGGCACGAAAGCACCTTTCAATTTCCAAGATGATATTTGATTATCAATGATAGCAAGATCAGAGCTATATGTGTTGGTATAGAAATAAGACATATTGCTAGAGGAGGAAGTTGGATGACTTGATGTCCATCATTTGGAGACCATGGAGAGGTAGTAGGCCTTGGGGTGATGCTAGGTTAAAACTTGGGTATATGTTGGTATCTTGGCCATTGATTGGTATTTATCTATAGATTGAGATATTTTTATTGACATGGGTGTGGAGAGAGTTTGTCTAGATGTAGGACATTTTAGATGAGTATTTTGTATACACCTACCTTACTGATGAGGTGAAGAAGGGTTGGAGACTAAGGCTAGATGCACCTTGAGTTCTAGATGATATGTGGAGACCTACACTATAGATATGGGATTATTTCTTGGAGGTTGGTGATACAAGGGTTAATCCATAGTTCAGGGAGAATTTTTCTATACTGTTAGAGTTTTAGGTGACTCTACAACACCCCTAGGATCAAATGAAAGACCAAGATAACTTCCACAAGAGAATGGAAAGAAAATTGCACGAAGATTCAAGAATGCTATTATTCATAATGGACTTGATTGACATCCAATAGATTGTTTTGAAATATACATAATAGGCCTCATTATATAGGAGAGGCGATAAGAGACAATGATAAGGAGAAGATAAGCTATCACCCACACAAGGTGGAATCACATGTCCATGAAAGGTGGATCATCCTCCATTATGCAATAAAGTATGTGTGATGATGAGGATGATAATGTGATATGTGCACTAAAGGTGGAATGAGATAACAATTATGACCACCTAGAGTGGAATTCTCCTACACCATGTGTTTAATTGAGGTGCAAACTCCCAAGTGTCTCAATCACAAATTACTATGAAATGCATTATCCTAAGTAAGCTTAAGTAAGTGTAATTAGTGAATATTTAATTACACCAACACCCTCCCTTAAGTGAAACTTAGGGGAATGCACTTGCACTTAAACTCACAATGAAAGATGGGCCCTAGCTACAAGGCCATTTAGGTGCCCATAGACAATATGCAAAGTAATACATGAAATGTAATATCTCATAAAGTGGAGAAAGAGAGAAAAGCTCATGGGAAATACCCTCCTCCAAAAAGAGAGATGAAAACAAGATGCATGGATGGATGGAGTACTCAAGACCCCCCAAAAATTACATACATCATGTACATACAAAGAATGATCCCCCATAGGAAGGAAATAAGGAGACATGACTTCCCCCCATAATGAAGAAGCTCCAATGTAGATGAAGAGTACTTGCAAGGAAAATGTAATCCAATGCCTACAAGAAATATGTCTTCCCTGATGAAGAGTCCACTCCATGTAAAAAGTGAGGAAGGAGGAAGAAGGTCTCCATGTATGCATCTTTGAAGACTAAATAGGTGTTTCCAAGCTTAAAGATTATGTCACACAATCAAGATGACCTATGAGATGTGAGAAACCAAGAGAACATGAAGAGTTGGGAAATCCAATCTCCAAAGAAGGTGAATAAGTATCTAGAAGAGAAATCCCCTTAGATGTATTAATCAAAACTGCATTATAAGACTCATCTGAAAGATTATCCAAGAATTCATCCCACACTGCAAGATCTGAAGCACAAAGATTATCCTGCTAAATTGTAGAACTCATGTTTGAAGAAGTATAAGGTGGAGGAGTAGGAAATTCAACACTTGTCTCAAGAACAAAATGATTCAAGTGGCCAATGTTCCTCTCACATGAATTATTCACCCTTGATAAAGGGTTAGGTACATCATGAATTTCATCATCTTTATCAATAAAATGTGTAAAAGAATACAAGTGCGATGTATGATCAACAACTCCCATAGCTATGACATCTTTAGTCTCCATGTCCCTAATATAAACATAATCAGGAGTGAAATCAACAATTTTACCTTATGCCCCATGAGTAATTTGCTAAATGGAAAGGAGATTAGTGGTCAAGGATGGTACACAATGAACATCATTAAATGTACCCTTTCCCATAGGAATAGAACCTTTCCCACAAACCTTCATGTATGTATTATTACCCATCAATATAGGTAGAGAAGTACAAGGCTCAATAGAAGAAAACATATCCATAGAAGATGTCATATGATGTGATGCACCTAAATCAAGAAACTATGTACCTTTCTCAAGATGTGTGGAAGCAATGAGTGCTTATCCTTTGCCTCTAGATGATGATGTAGATATAGTGGATGCCTAATATTGAGAAGAAGGAGAAGACACTAATGAGGGCAATTGGATATTTTTCTTTTGAAGAATGTGAGTAAGATCATAAATCTTCTTATGGAAACATTTATGCTCATCATGTCCTAGCTTTTTGCAATAAGTGCATTTATCTCTCTTTCTTCTAGATGATTCCTCTCTTGAAGAGGACCTGGATTCAATATTATGTTGTGAAGGAGAGTCATCACCTTTTTCTTGTTTCTTAGGATCCTTGTGTTGTTTGTTTCCCTTTCCTTTGGGAGCCTTTGGAGAGGATTCATTTGCAATCAATGCTTGATGCTTTAAAGGCTTCAATTGACCCATGTGTGCTAACTTTGCTTGTTTCCTTGTGAGCTAAGCTGAAAATTTATCAAAGAAGGCATTTTGTATGCACTACCAAGAGCACCCATAATAGCATAGAATGTGGAACCAAAGATTGAATATTCAGGACCTAGCTTGGAAAGAATAGATAATATCAATTTCTCATCATCTTTAGTAATAACACAATTAGAGAGCTCCAATATAATGGAATTGAACTTAGAGAAAAAGTCTTGAATACTATGAAAATCACATGGACTTAGACCTATAAGCTCATTCTCCAATTTGAATTTTCTTATTCTATCAGATTTACCAAAAATTCCTTCCAATGTAGTCCAGGCATCATGAGGATGTGTGCAAGTTGCAATATGATATAAAAAATAATTGGAGATGGTAGATCTAAGAGAACCAAGTGCTCTATCCCTTCTATCAAACCATTTTCTTCTTTCTACAATACCTATAGCTAGTTCTAGATCCTTTCCAAGAATCATTCTAAGCAATATAATACTCATCAACTAATTAGAAACTACTTGTTTCCATTCATGATAGTTATATGGAGTGAGTAATGGAACTTTTGAAAAATCCATAATGAAATCAAATGATGACAGAAATCAATTGATAATTCCTTCAAATTACTAACTCAATTAAGAAAATTGAAATCACCAAGTGCAAATGTAGCCAAAAAAGACCTATTTCTAAAAGTGATATGTCCACTCCAAATCACTAAAATCTTATTACAGATCTGGCAGGTAGAGGAAAAATCATGCACTTTCAAAAAAAATTGCACCTGAAAATGTTACTAGATGTGCCCAAACAAAGCCTTGAAAGTTGCAAAAAATGGGATTTGTGATTCTTAGAAACATTCAAAGATAGAGATCCAAAATCACCTGCACCACTATGTAGATTGTGAAATTCTACTCCAAAATGAAAAAAATTGCTCAGAAAAAGGAGTTCGTATGAGGGAGTTATAGCTATTTGAAAATTGCCTCTGAAATATTTTTTTCTAAATCACCACCACTACACCTTCAAAAATCAAATGGCTCTAGATTTGGCATCAGATGTCTAATTTGGAACAACATTTGATTTAGGAGTTTTTGGACCTCCTCTATATGATGCCAACCTCTGATTTGCACTTGCAAGCTCTAATTTTCACCTACAATAGAAGGTCACAAAATATGACTCATAAAATCTCCTCCAAATTTTGATGTCCAAATTACCAATGCTACACCAAAAATAAGTCAAACAAAAATTGCACTTCTTGAGAAGAGGTCTTCACACCATGAGAGCTTTGATACCATGTTAGAGTTTTAGGTGACTCTACAACACCCCAAGATCAAATGAAATACCAAGATAACTTCCACAAGAGAATGGAAAGACAATTGTATGAAGATGTAAGAATGCTATTATTGATAATGGACTTGATTGACATCCAATGGATTGATTGGAAATGTACATAATAGGCCTCCTTATATAAGAGAGGCAATAAGAGACAATGATAAGGAGAATATAAGCTATCACCCACACAAGGTGGGCCATCCTCCATTATCCAATGAAGTATGTGTGATGATGAGTATGATAATGTGATATGTGCACTAAATGTGCATAGAGGCAGTGGACTGAGGAACCACAATAGTAGCTAGCACAGAAGGAATAGGGTAATGAGGGAATGAGGGGTCAAGTCCCTCAGGCACACACTACAAATGATCCCCTAACATAGGCTCATGAGGTACTTTGTGGTATGAGGAGTAGATTGAGAGCTTCCAAGAGATAGGTAGCATATCTTTAGGTACATGTAGTTATTCATGATACTTAGATAGCTAAGAGGGAAACTTAGATGGCCAAGTTGAGGGGTCAACTGTAGAGTGAGAAGGATGAGAGTACACATCAAACATCTCATGCAACCTATTATTATATGGAATATGTCATGGTAGTACCTGTTAAGTAGTATGTCATGAGGTTCTCTCACTATTCATAGGCCTCTGAGGGAGTTGTTCCTCCTGCCTTTAAAAATGTTCTACCTCCTCCTCCACCTCCTAATAGTGATGGAAAGGGTTATAGTTAGAGGCTTCTTTCAATTTATTCCATTATGTTCTTTATGTTCATATTGATTATGGTGATGTACGCTATCTTCTTTTCTAATGAATAAGCATAGTGTAGACTTTTGTATCATTTTAAGACCTTGATATTGTTAGTATTTCAATTAGCACATATTTTTAACCTTTTTTATTGTATCACCCCCTTTTGATATTCAATGATATCTATGAGTATTAAAGTTGTGGATTTGATCTCATTGCATGTGTCATAATATAGTTTTGTTTACATGAGATGTTTCTATATGGTGTTTTTATTTTGATATCATGTTATGTGTGAATGCACTTTATCTTCCTTGTGATCTATGATTATTATAGTACATGATTCCTATATGATTCTCTTTTGGCATGCTATGTATGGATTATGCAATGACAATTTGATCTTTCATATGCAATAAATAATGTGATGTAATGTAAATGTGCATGATATTTTATGATATTCATGTGTATAGATGAATGGTTTTAAATGATTATGCATTGTGTGATAATCTCAGATGTATGTATGCACCTAAAATCTCATGTAGGTGATGTTTTTGATCTCATATCACATGCTCAATCATTTTTTTTGTAGATAGGACACACAATCAGCTACTTGTAAAATTGTGATGATAATATGACACATCTTTCAAGCTTCTCTTCCCTCCTTTTTCATATGAAATTTAAAGAGTGACTTTATCATACTAGATATACTAAATGAAATTCTAAAATGAATGCAAATCTAGGACTTAAGTCACTAAACATTAACTTATTTTTTATCAATGAGGTTTTTACGGATATCAAATGTTAATATATCCCTCACTAGCTAGAATACCTTAAGGATTTGAATATGAGACGTGTCTCTTATTTTATATTTTTATTTTATTCAATTAATGTTAGATGTAGATGTAAGAATCAAGGAACAAGTAGGAAGGATGACTATAACATACTTTCCTTTTGATACAGAATGCTAACATAAGCATCAAGGCATAAGTGTTAGGATGACCAAAATGTTTCTTAGATACAATCACACTAGATACACTAGATTTCCTTCACATGCTATGTAATTATGATTGTTTTGTTTGCAGTGACCTTTTAGCGTTCATGACTTGAGACATAATATAGTTTTATCTACCTGTAATGACTTGTATGTTCACATCCTAGGGTAGTTATCTATATTATGATAGCAATGAGATATTACTCAAATAGAGAAGAAGAATTTCTAGCCTCACAAAAGTGTCTAAATAAAATGATTCTAGGTACACATGGTCATCCAACACATGTTGGAGGCTCTCATAGTGGGCACTTAATTTACTTGGATCCTTAAGATTGATAGAACAAAAACATCAAGTAGAAAAAAGAAAATGAAAAAGATTATGGCCCTTGTCATCAATCCTCTAGTCAAGATAAAAATCTTGGAGTCATTTTAGGGAGAATAATAAGCTAAAATAAATACAAAGAAAATTCTAATATAAATCAAGTATGTTTCTATTTTTGTTTCATATTGACAAGTTTGATTGTCTATCACATTTGATGTTCAAGGTACTAGTATTCAAAACCCTTAATTGGTTAGGAGATAAGTAACTAACTCAAATTGGACAAACACTAATTGACATAAGGATAACTAGAATCAGATCCTCAAGACATTGCCCCCTAGTATAGGTTGATTTCCCCAAGACTATGATGTTGATCAGTTTTAATCCATGATAATCTTAGCAGGGTCATGGAAGTGACTAAGAGCTATGTACAAGGTAAAGTAGTGGATGAAAGCAAGAAATATGTGAAAAGCACTTGAAAGCAAGAAATACTAGTTAGCAAAAGAAAATCTTTTTTTTTGCTATCACAATGGCTGTTTGCCAAGTTTTCATCAAGACACTTTTCTCTTTTTTATTTTTTTTGTTCTTATTTTTTTTCTATTTTGTTTGCATTTCAAATCTTTGATGTTTTTTATATCATCAAGGAAACTATTACTATTTTTGCACTAGGATGATGATTTCTTCAGGACTTTTTATCATTTTTTATCATTTTTTTAGGACTTTTAAGTATAAACAAAATCTTCTCAAAACATCAACTATAGAACTTCATATGAATGGTATTGATGGGTTCTTGGAGATGTTATCCTTCTTTTATTGATAACTAATATGCATTGGGCCCAAGTACCTCAGTAACAATGCAAGGACCATTAAACTTACCTTTTTGTATTTTGTGGATATTCTCTCAAAATTTGACCTACCTAGAATTTCCTTTGGTTGCACTTTCTTGTTGTATCTCTTTAACATTCTCTTTTGATGAGCTCTCAGGTAATCAAATGCCACTTGATGATGCTCATCCATTAGTTCAAGATCTTATAGCCTAGATATTTTATTATCATTTTCAATGATAATATCTTTCATAGAAACTTATAGATTGGGAATTTCAACCTCAATAGCTAGTATTCCTTCTACTCCATACACCAAAGCAAAGGGTGTTTCCCTAGTAGGTGTTCTAATAGTTTTTCTATATGCCTAGAGAGTTAGATTAAGTTGAAGGTACCAATCCCTTCCATCATTCTATCTAGGATCTTTAGAAAGGTCTTGTTTGATGCCTCTACTTATCTATTTCCCTAAAGATAGTAAATGGATGACCAATATTGTTTTATCTTGAATTTTGTATAGAGTTTTTTAAAATCCTTGTTCTTGAACTACTCCTTGTTATCTCTAATTATGGAAGAGGGAATACCATGGCTACAAATGATATAGTTCAAGATGAACATTACTTTTTGTTACTTGTGACTTTAATAAGAGGTAATTCCTCTACCCGCTCTATAAAATATTTAGTCTTTGTAATGATAAATTATGTCTATTCGAGGAAGATGGGTAAATATGTCCTATCAAATCAAAGGCCCTTTGTTGAATGTCCAAAGTTTGATCAAAGGTATAAGCTTTGTAGCTGGAGCATGGAATAGATTATCATGAATCTGAAAATGTTTACAATATTTGGAAAATTTAATATATTATTTTTCCATTTCAGGCTTATAGTAACCCACTATGTCATGCCCCACCATGGAACCTAGAAGGACAAGTCTAAAAGTTACTAAGTTTTAGTGATTTTTTTCCATCATACTTCTTTACATAAGGGAGGGATGAAATATATATCATATACATATTCATAATATAATTTCCATTTTTCTTCTACTTCAACTACTTGTGCAAGTTACATTACTTATGCTTAAATTTACATATGCAATATTACACATTTTGGCTCTCAAATTTACATTGATTTTACATCAAATTTAAAGTGGTAGAAATAGATCTTCATCTTCATCAAGGCCTATCTTGAAACATGAACAATACCTCAAAATGATTTACCACCCAACTTCATGGAACCATAAATGGTCCACTCCCCTAAGCTAGGAGATGAGGCCATGAACCACAAAACTTCTAAGAAAATCTAAGGTATAGGATTCACCCAACCAAACATTTAACTTCTAAGGGAAAATATTCACATGGACTTCCAAAGGAAACCAAACAAGACTGAGGAATTAGAATGAAACTAGATGAGTATCATCACACCCTCAATTGTTGGGATCAACCTCCTAAACCATTGTCACCCTACCACATCCAAGCCTTATATAGACTAACATATGGTCTTAGTACTCCAACAAGGCACATGCGGTTCTATCAAACTTTAATTAATGTTGGGATTAACCTCCTAAACCATTTTCACCCTATCATATCCAAGTCTTATACACAATGACATATGGTCCCAGTATTCCACCAGGATAAGTGTGCCTCAATATCTCTTATCTTGATTAATGTGTTAACCCAAACCCCCAATAGCCCATTCATTTAATTAATATTTCCACTTGATTGCAACTCACATGTAGAGCTGATCTACTTATGGCTTTGATCTCTACTACCTAAGATCCTCTAGTGATCACTTCTGAGTCTCAGCACCTATGGTGAGCCACTCACATAGGACACCTAATTGTACTCCAAAAAATTCCAAAAAGAAGGTTAAAAAAAGGTAACACATTCTTAGGTTCATCCCAAAATATTAACCATTTACATCCAAGGTATTCAAGACACATATAGGAAACAAAAGATCATTACAAAACTTCAAGATTTAGAATACATCACTAGATGGTAAATTATGACATATAAATCTACACTTTATCCTTTTCGTCAATCATTGGTGCACATGGAACATACATAAATTCCACTTACTTATAAAGAGATTTCATCTACATAAGTAAAAAACAAGCATTAAAATTCAATATAAATTTAGTAGACATTTTACTCAATTATATCAAGTATTCTTTATGGTACAAAACATAGGTAGGTTTTCCTTCTTTAATAAACATTTTATTATTATTATTATTATTATATAATGGCTATTTTTTATTGATTAGAATTTAATTTTTTTTTAAATTATTAAGGAAAACCTACTTGTGTTTTGTACCATAAAGAAGACTTCATATGATTGAGTAAAATGTCTACTATATATATATATATTCATATAAATAATAGTAATAATTCATTTTATCTTATTTATTTAATATATATTATTCATTATATATTATTGTATACATTAATTTAAAATATATGAAGTATTTACTCATATAAATATAGCTAAGTGAGGTTGAATAAGAAATTCATTTGTTGAAATGGTAATTTGGGGCTCCTTTACAAATAAAAGGTTCTAAGTTAGGAGGAAAAATAGGAAATAGTTTTTATTAAAAAATAAAACTATATGGGACTTATATTATTAATACCCCTAAGTCTATTTGATAACCCATTTCCTAAAATTAATTAGTAATTTATTTATTATACATTAATTATTAAAATTCTTCTTTTAAAATAAATAATTAATATTTTAGTTTTTTTTATCGGTAAATAGCTGAAGCCTTTGGATTATATAGATAATTTAGAATAAATTACAAATATTAAGTATCTTCATTCAAACAAACACTAGTAGGAAAGAACGAAGAAGAAAACCTCCAGCCTTTCCTAGGACTTTCGTCCTCTACACTTAAACATATTAAAAGGGGCATATACCAATTTGCTTATTGTTTAATCTTAGCATAGGCCTCTAGTCTTTCCCAATACACTTTTAAATCTTAAAAGGGACTTTCCCCATTTTTTATGTGTGCTCTTTCTTGTTTTACTATTGATTTGTAGAAGTCAAGAGCCTCCTCAAAATGTTGTCTAAAATCTAAATCATATTAGTGAAAGAATGAAAAAAGTGATCTTGGGTCTGTCAAGTTTGTGAAAGAGATGAGGCTTGCTCCCATCTCTCCTATTGTCATTCACATGAAACTACTTTGCAACTTTACCACAGTTAGAAAAAGCATTCTTGTATAGCAACCATATATGTGTCTAGTTAGTGTGTATTATAATGCTTGGGATTCTACCTCAGAGGTGAAGGGTTAACCTAGTTAGAGTTTGTGGTTTAATGAGTAGTAGTAGTAGCTTAAAACTCTAGTCTCTTGTTGACACTGTATTTATTTGTCTCCATTTTTAAAATTGTGTTTAATTTTTATGTTATGTTTCTAAAACAAGCTTTAGAACAAAAGAAAGTAGGTCCAAGATCTAAGAGAAAAAAGTACCCAAATCGGCATTACAAAACACTATAAAGGTATAAAAAAAATTAAGAGAACAAAGACATATACAAATTTCAATATATTGCCAAAACAAAAGTTATATACAAGTCTATAAAAAGTGCAAAATCTATAAGACTAGGGAACCCTATAGACAAAGCAGAGAGAAATGCAACCAATCATCATGAGAAGAAAAAAGGAAAGACACATGCACAAAGATGTGGAAAGAGAAGAAAAGGGGAAAAGAACTAGAAAGGGCACAAGAAGACAAGCCACCCAACAAAGGAAAACCAAATGACCCTCTTTGAGAAGCCCGAAACTAAGAGAGATAAGCCCCGCAAAGAGAACACCATGAGAAAAAAGAGCTAAACAACTAGGATGTCTTCCATCTGATAGTACCACTCCGTGCCCCTCCAATTAAAATATATATGCGTGTTGGTGGCAACTACAAGGAACATCCATTTGTGGGTGATATGATCCATGTGAAGCTTAAAAGGTCCTTTTGTCTTTCAAAATCAAGATCAAAGATACTTCCACCAGAGTGTCCAAACATTACACTTTCTCCTCTTAGGGATTCAGAGGTCATTATCAATGTTACCTATAACCTCATCCAGCTCACATAGATAGGAACCCTTGAAAATAGCCTTACAATAATCCCTTAGTGCCAATATGTCCCTATGCACATGTAGGATGGTAGAAATAAATATCAACACAATGTTAGAGTTGTGCTTGGGCCTGCCAGCCAAAGATGGGAACTCCTCTTCCAGGACAATCTTGATGGCCTAATGAATTAGGTCATCCTTGGGCTTGATAGTCTTACTAATCCTAAATAAGGAAATCTCCCCCCAAAATTTCATTTCTTTGAGACTTAGTTTCATCCTAATAGACGTATCCATCCTGAAAACCTCTAGATATAAATAACTCAAAGAAAAAATACCAAAAATCCTACAGTCACTAAATCCTAGCAATGGCATTATAGAATTATCCTTAAAGGGCCTTAAATAGTAGAGGCAACATTATTAGAAGATGCCCTCCCCTTAATTGTTCATGCCAAAAATTTGGGAAATCTAGAAGAAATATATATGTGATTATGAAGTGTCTCAATTTTGTCCTGCATAAAGTGAGTTTTCCAAAGCTTGGCAATTTGCAGATTATAGGGTAAAACTAACTAAAATGTTGTGATCGATGGTATGTGTGAGCGATCTAAATGCAAATATATGAAGCACTTCAAGGCTTAATGATTCATAATTGTGCATTATGTCACCCCTATTTTCCTTTTCGGATGTTCTAACATTAGATTATTAAAATAAAATAAAATTAGTAAGATACCTAAAGGTAGACTAAAGGAAAGTGAAAAAATAAGTAAGCTTGTAAAAATGTTATACATCACTGTTATAAATTATGAAGTTTTGATTGTTAGCTCCAAAGTTTTCTAGGGCATCTAATGTTTTGTTTCCTTCTTTGTATATATGCTAGAACTTAATTTCTTTGAATTTATCTACAACAATTATTATTGTTTTGAGTTTTGAATTTAATACCCAATTTGGAGTGCTTCATTTATGAAGTGCATTAAGAATAATTTTTGAATCTCCTTCTACTATGAATTTCTTGATTCCTATGTCCAAACTTAGTTGGAGTCCTTCTAAGAGTGCTTCTAATTCTACCAAGTTATTAGTAGCCTTCCCTAATGGTTTAGCCCATTTGAGAATCCATTTTTTAGAGTTAGAGATGAAGTAACCTAAACCAGTTATTCTTGGGTTGCCCCTAGAGGCACCATCAAAATTTACATTTCCCAACCTAGCGGAGGGAGTTGTCAAATGCAGTTTTCTCAAGCTTCCTTGTTAAATTAGGTATAAACCCTGGGGGGATTAATAAGTTTAATCTAGCTCTTTTTCATTAGTTCATCCCATTCTGAGAATGTTCCTTCTTCCTTGGTGTGATTCCTAATGCAATTATTGATGACTTCAGTGATGCTTGATTCTACTTTCATTAAAAAAGAGTTAGGTTGCAAAGCTTCATTATTGAAGATTCTCTTGTTTATCTCCTTCCATATCTCCCATAGGAGAATGGATGGTGATATCTTCCAAATATTGTTGTAAACTTTGGGTTGTCCATCCTTTGGCCAACTCTTGAGATGATCTTAGAGATTAGAGTAAAGAGTTGTAGACAAATTCAGTTTCAAACATAGCTATTTCCAACATGTTTTGGCAAAGCTACACTGAAAGAGGAGATGACCTATCATCTCTAATGCCTTTTTGCATAATGGGCATCTCAACGGCCCTTCAAAACCTAATTTGGTAAACTAGTCAATTCTGAGGATTCTATATTGGAATTTTGCCCACAAGAAAATCTCTTCTTTGTGAAGGTATACTAGTACTAGCAAAGAGTGAGGGGGATTTTGATATATTCCCATCTCTAAAAATTAATGATGAGATCATAACCTAACTTAACCTTATAGGTTTCTTCCTTTGAAGCCCCCCATATTAATTTGTCACAATAATATTTGTGTGTGACTAGTCTAAGATTGATAAATTGCTTATACTCTTTCTCTTGTCCTATTAGGTTAGTGTTTTCTACTAGCTTCCATTTCCAGATTTCTATTGAGTTATTAATTTCACAAATTTTGTAATTATTGACAAATTTACCCCACAGGTTTGTCAAGTTATGTTTAATGGATTCTGGGAGAGAAGATTACTCAGGAGAGGCAAGTCCATCCCTTGAGTCTTTCCAAAATAAGGCTTCTTATCCCCTACCTATATCCCAAGTAATAAAATTAGCGACTAAAGGTCTACAATGTAACATGAAATTCCAAGTATTCAACCCTTGTGGAGGTGGTGCAAGAGCACCTAAGAAGACAAGAATACCAAGGCAAAGTTCATAATATGATCTCTTTTATTTTATTTTGGTCATTTATGATGTATTAAGTAAATTTGAGTTAGTTTTAATAATAATGTAAGGTTGAAAGACAAAATTATAAAACTTGTCAAATATTTAAGTAAATATTGTCATAAAATGTGGCAATATGAAAAATATGATGTGAGAGAGAAGGTGAAAGGTCATAGGAGTATTTGGATAATTTCCATATGTCTAAAATGTTATAAATACCATATATTTGTTGTTCCAAATTAGAATGAGAAGGAATAAAACATTTTGGTATTATTTTGTGCATTCATTCGTTATTATTTTGACTGGTGTTCACTATTTTTATGTCATTTCTAAGCCTTTTATAGATATTTATGGCTTGGAAACACTATATAAGTTATATATTTTAATATTAGGATAACCTACCTTTATTCTCATTTTTGTTTGGATTCATTTCATTCTGTTTTAAAGAAGTTATGCATATTTTAGTGAAAGTGGTTATTTACAGATTTTGGATTCCGTGATAGTAGTCATGTTGTAGAACTTGGTACTAATACTTATGGAATATTTATGACCTTTAAATAGATTCATTGGATATTTATACAAATAATACTTCTTTTCCCTTTGGTTTGGATCAATTTTATGAAGATTTGTAAAAGTTATAAATCTTTTAATAGAAACTAGTTTTTTAATATTTTCAATGGAGTTACGGGCACAAATTTGCATGCATGAAATGATTTATGAATTGGAAGAATTAATGGCTGAAATATTTTGAAAATAGACTCATGAAGGATTAATATGGAATTGGTTTTGGATCATTTGGTTCTTTTTTGTGAAATATATTGGATTTTTTATGCAGGGTTACATATATCCTTTATGCTTTATGATAGTCAAAATGGGTCTCGATACAGAGATGACATGTAAAGAAACATTTGGATTCATCTCATATTTGGATTTTTTTTATAAGGACTACATTTTAACATATCCTCAAAATTATTTTTTAGGAAGATGTCGAAAACAAAAGTTATGAATAAAATAATATTCTATAGAAATCAGACTGTGTGAATGGAGATATATTAATAAACTTGTTGAAGCATATTTTGTTTTACTTCATGAGATGCCTCTAAATAATAAGTTATTGAATGGATGTTTAAGGGATAAAAATGGATCCTATTTATTATTGGGTTATTGTAAGAATTTTCCTAAGGGCAAAATTCACCCAGGAACTAAGAACTCAAACACAAGCACAACTATAGACCAAAAATGGATATAATCAATTAATCAGAGTATGTTTGAATACATTTCTCTATTCAAAATGTAATGATGAAACACACTAGGAGTTCTTGTATATAAAGGTCTCTCAAGAAGCACCTAGAATGTCTCTAGAAACAACTAGAAGATAAGACAACTAAACACCTTATCCAACATTCTAGATGAATGGATAAGAATGACTAAGTGTCATATGTGTGTAGAAGATTCCTATGTTGTAGACACCATGTGCTTAAAGGAGGTACGGACCCCTGTGATGTCATCAAGACAACTCACAAGAGTGCACAAACTCCTAAGTGTCTCACAAATAAAATAAATAATGCATTAACCTAAGTAAACTTAAGTAAGTGTAATAAGTAAATACTTATTTACACCAATAGTTATAATATGTTTCCTTGCATCAAATTGGTATCAAAGCTCAAAATATTTTGAGGGTGTAGATAGAAGACAATCTACACCAGGCAGTGTTGAGTATTTTGATTCTTGTTGTGAAGTTACTTGGTTGCAGGTGTAGGTTCACTCACTGCAGATAGGTGGACATGGAGGTCTACCAAAAGGGACATAGGAGATGATGGTCCAAGGCCATAGGAGATGGTCCATTGTATGTTTCCAAGATACTGGGGAGAGAGGAAAGGGAGGAATCCCAGGTGAGGGACAAAAGTTTGTGTTTGTAGCAGCATGGAGGAGTGAACTTCAAATGAGAGATGTACCTTGGAGGCAGCAACATAAACTCCATAGGTAAGAGCCATATTTGAAAGAATAAAAAGGGAAGTAGTAGAGAAATCAATCTAGCGATGAAGATAAAGAGGCAACAAATTTGTTTACAAATTCTCACTAGAACATTTCCATGGGTCATGGAAAATTTTTTAACTTGAGAGTATGGTGCAGGAGCACCTAAGAAATCAAGAATGCAAGGCCAGAGTTCATAATATGATCTATTTTATTTTATTTTTTTCATTCATGATGTATTAAGTAAATTTGAATCAATTTTAATAATAATGTAAGGTTGAAACACAAAATTGTAAGAGTTGCCAAATATGTAAGTAAATATTGTCATAAAATGTCCAAATATGAAAAATATGATGTAAGAGAGAAGGTGAAAGGTCATAGGAGTATTTGGATGGTTTCCAAATGTTGAAAATGTTATAAATACCATGTATTGGGCGTTCCAAATCAAAATGAGAAGGAAGAGAACATTTTGGTATTATTTTATCCATTCATTCCTAGTTATTTTGATTGGTGTTCACTATTTTTATGTCATTTCCAGGCCTTTTATATATAGTTATCACTTGGAAACACTATATAAGTTTCATATTTTAATATTAGGATGACCTATCTTGGTTCTACTTTTGTTTTGGATTCATTTCATTCTATTTTCAAGAAGTTATGCATATTTTAGTAAAAGTGGTTATTTACATATTTTAGATTCTCTGACAGTAGTCATGTTGTAGAACTTGGTACTAACATGTATAGAAGACATATGACTTCTAAATAGATTAATTGGAAATATGTACAAATAATACTTCTTTTCTCTTAGGTTTGGGTCATTTTTATGAATATTTGTAGAAGTTATGAATCTTTTAGTAGAAACTAGTTCTTTAATATCTTCAATAGAGTTGTGGGCACAAATTTGCATGCATAAAATGATTTATGAATCAGAAGAATTAATGGCTTACATATTTGTAAAATAGACTCATGAAGGATTAATATGAAAATTTTTTTAGATCATTTGGTTTTTTTGTGTGAAATATATTAGAATTGTTATGGAGGGTTACATATATCCTTTTTGGTTTATGATAGTCAAAATGGGTCTCGATATAGAGGCCATGAAATGTAAAGAAATATTTGGATTCATCTAATATTTGGATATGTTTTATAAGGACTAAGTTTTAAAAACTCCTCCAAATAATTTTTTAGGAAGGTGTCAAAAACAGAAGTTAGGAATAAAATAATATTCTATAGAAATAAGACTATGTGAATGGAGATATATTGATAAACTTGTTGAAGCATGTTTTGTTTTACTTCATGAGATGCCTCTAAATAATATGTTATTGAATGGATGTTGAAGAGATCAGCATGGATCCTATTTATTTTTGGGTTATAATATTCTACTTGCATCAAGAGGGTTGTTAGTGTAAAATAGAGAGAGGGGGTCATTGGATAGATATTTATTATAAAATATTTTTGTCCATTTACTATCCTTGTTTGTATACATTCTCCAAACTAATTTGGCTCCAAAGGATTCATTCTACAAACTAATATTTTTTATACCTAACCCTCCTTGAGACTTAAGTTTACATATACTATCCCATTTTATTAACGCTTGTTTTTTCTTCTCTTATGTCTCTTTCCAAAAAAAGTCCCTAAATTTCTTATCAATTTTATGTTTGATTCCTTTGGGAAAGGGAAGGCATGAAACATTATAAGATGGTATTATTGATAGTACTGATTTGATCTTTGTTACATGTCTTGCCTTTATGAGCCATCTACTTTTCCATGAATTGATTTTCTTTTCAATTTTTCCAATGATGAAATCCCAAATTTTTCCATTCCTAGACCCTTTCTCTAGTTGGATACCTAGATACTTACAAGGAACAGTTCCTTTCATGTATCCCATTATTTGACAAATGTTGTTTTCTATTTCCATTTTAGTGTTTAAGAAGAAGATTTCCAATTTTTCCTCATTTACTTTTTGACTTGATGCTCTCATATACATGGAAATGATTTCTTTATATATTCTAGCTTCATTTAAATTACTAATACTTGCTATTACTATGTCATCAGCAAAGTGCTAATGTGTGATGTTTTTGACCTCTTATATGATAGACACTTGATATTTTATTTCCAATCTAGGCCTTTTTATGGGTCTTCCAAATGTTTCATCCATTATTATGAAAAGGGAAGGTCAGATTGGATTCCCTTGTCTGATTCCTCTAGAAGAGGTGAAGAATCCCTTCGGTGTAATGTTAATGAGAATAAAAAAATTGGTTGTCAAAATACCATTATAAATTAGGTTTATCTATTGATGCAAAAAACCAAACGCTTCTAAAATTCTATAGAGGAATATAAGATCCATTTTCTCATAGGCTTTCTAAATATCTAGTTTCATTAACATGCATGTTGATTTTCAAGTTTGTACTGAGTGTATAAGTTCTTGAATGATAATTATACCATCCAAAATAGACCTGTAGACACTCAAAAATTGGCAAAGACCTAAAAAAATGCAATTTTGATCAAATGACCCAAAAATAAGGATGAAATCAGAGGAAAACAATAGAACTTCAATCCAATCATTACTTCAGGTCATTAATCAAGAAAATCATCTATCAAATTAAAAAGGACCTAAATCAACTTTAAAAAGAGAAAAATTAATTCACAAAATCATAAAATGAAATAAAAAAGGAAAACGAAAAACTCAAAGGTTGAAAATAAATGGAACATTTACTAAATCAATAAATCTATTTATCCTCACAAAACTAAAAATTCTCATTTCTACATATAAAAGAATTGAAAAATCTTCTTTTATCCTCACAAATTAAATATGTTGGACTCTTCCTCTTGGTGCCTTATGAGATATTTATAGTTTCACCATTACCCTCCATTCCAAAGTCAAATCCTAATCTTTACCCCAACCCTTCTGAAATCCTATAAATAGAAGGGAAATTCAAGAGCAAAGGGACCCAAGTTTTAGGCATCTACACTATAGGCACATTTAGAGCTCTCATCTTTTAGCATAGTCATTATAGCGAATTCATGTCATTTTGATAGCATTTTAGCATTATTTTCATGTTATTTAGTATCATTTAGCATATGCTTAGTCTATTGCATGTCAATACCATATCAGTCTAGGGTTATCATACTTGTATACTCTGCATTATCACATATATCTTGTATACATGTTTGTAGATCTACATTTATGGCATACTCCCATTCTAGAACTATCACTGAGATGTTGGTATGAGAGCACTCTTAGTGGTTGTAGTTAGGGAAACATGGGATGTTCGTAGAGTTTCTATTTGATAATGATTTCTTAAGTTTAGATTAGTTCATTGTCATTTTATTTGGGCTTTTCTCTGAGGTCTCATGAATACATGATTCTACTATATATAAATTGACACCCACCTTTGGTTTCCTCCACTCTTTATGTACTCCAATGAGGCCCCAATTATCTCCATATTCCAATAAATCTCACTCACATCCTCATTCCACTCTCAATAGTTTATAACAATTGTCAAAAGCATTCAACATTGTCAAAAATTGTCAAAAATTGTCAAAAACATTCAAAAGTTATCAAAATTGTCAAAAATAGTCAAAAATTATCAAGTATTGTCAAAAACATTCAAAAATTATCAAAAATTGTCAAAAATATTCAAAAATTATCAAAAATTGTCAAAAAAAGTCAAAAAATATATAAAATGTGTTGGAATTAAAGATAGAGTAACTAAGAGGGGGGGTGAATCAGTTACTCTCAAAAATTAATTCCAACAATCCCTTAGATGTCTTAATGAACTAGTTACTGTATGCCTAAAATGTGGGCACACTTCTATGAGTCATAATCAAATCAAACAAAAGATAAGGTTCTTGATATAAGATGAAAGATATAAGAATCATAGAACCAAGGTAGATCATCAAGCATGAAATATAATGCCCCAAAGGTGATTTAGAAGAAAAGAAGTGGGAAAAAAGAAAATGGAAGATAGAAGTTTGGAAGATATGGAAAGAAATAGAAAGAAGAAAAGAAAATGCACCAAAATCAATCAACTATTTTGAGAGTAATATTTAGTGCAAAATATTACTCTCAAAATAGTTGAGAGTAATATTTTGAAAAGAAAAGTAATCCTTCGGATCCAAAACTCAAAATATAGAAAAGTAACCACTATCAAAAATCAGAGAGCTTTCCAAAAATGCAAAAATTTTGAAAAGATCTTTTAATTTGTGCTCTAGGGAGTCATTTTGTCAAAACAAACCAGTTTTTGCAAATCAAATTATTGACCCCTAATATGACCTCTAAAATCAAAATGCAAAGAACCAACTTTGTTCAAAATTCTAAGATCTTTCCAAAAATATAAAGTTTTCTAAAAAAAATGTTAATTTACTCCCAAAAATAATTTTTCATGAAAAATCATAAAATATCGAAACTATTTTACAAAAATCTAAAAATTGGACCAAAGCTTCTCTAATTTATCAAAAGCTTACAAAAAAATATTCAGATCAAAATACCCAGCCGGCTAAAAAATATGATCAAATCTTTCAAATCTAGGGTTTCTTTGAGTCTCAAATTATTGACCTCTGATATGAACTCTAAAGTTGAAACACAAAGAACCAACTTTATTTGAAATTCAGAGAGCTTTCCAAAAATGTAAAAGTTTCTGAAAAATATGCTAATTTACTCCCAAAAATGATTTTTTATGAAAAATCAAGGAAAAATCATAAAAAATTGAAAATATTTCAGAAAAATCTAAAAATGGACTAAAGTTTCCCTGATATATTAGAACTCGGAAAAAAAAAATTAGATTAAAATACCTAGCCGTTTGAAAGATATGATCAAATCTTTTAAATCTAGAATTTTATTTTTTTTCTTGAGTCTACAAACAGATCTGCATAAAATCCAGCAAGCAAAGGTGGGTTGCCCCACGGTGGGCACCAAAAATGTATGCCTAAAATGTGAGCACACTTCTATGATTCATTATATTCAAGATTTCTCAAAAATGAGGTCTTGAATGGCGACTCATAGCTCCCTATTCATGGGGTGCAGGGGTTTGTAATGGAGGCCCTCAGTCTGACCTAGTTTGAGCCCATGCAAATACACCACGAAACAAGAGATTCAATGATCTAATATGCATGCAAATGGAAATGAAAAACCAATCTAAATGATAACAATGCAAAACAATGCAAGAAATGAAATCTAATCTATGAAAAGAAAGCTTCAAGACATGATTATTATAGGAGACCAACATCTCCTAGAGTTTCAAGAAAACCTTCACAACAAGCTCATCATGGTTCACAACATGGAGGTGGTAGCTCCAAATTTGAATATAATTCTAATGATTTCATGGCTATACCACAAGATCCACATTTTCAGCAACGTATGGAAGCATATATGGACCAAAATAGAGATGCATGCTTTCAATGTTTAATCAACAAGGGTGCTAAGGTCCCTTACAACTTTGATGTGGATAAAAAGATCCAAAAGCATGATCCTTCCATGAAAGAAGAAATTTATGAATTGAAGAAACAAATGAAGCAAATATCGGCACCCAAGAGTTCTTTTTCATTTGATTCAATTTGTCCAAATCCTTTTGATAAAAGTGTTGACATGAAAGATTTTCCTAGAAAAGTTGAGATCCCCCAATATGATAAATATGATAGAAATGGGGATCCAAATGATCATGTGCGTCAGTTCTATAATATGAGTTTTGAGTTTCATCATGAGGACTCATATCTTATGAGATTATTTCCAAGGAGTCTTAAGGCTCAAGCCATGGAATGGTTTACCAATATAACTCCTCCTGTTAAGACATTCCCTGAGTTAATTCAAAGATTTGTTCAACACTTTTCATACAATCTTTCATGATCTGTCTCACTATTGGACTTATGTCACACAAAGAAAAATCAAGGAGAACCCTTTGTTACTTTCTTGCAAGGATGGAGACGACAATGCTCTCGTTATTGTAGGACTATTCCTGAGAAAGAAAAGATTGAAATCCTCATTAGTAATATGGTTCCTGAGATGAAGTATGAAGTTAAGAAGATGGTTTTTGAATCCTTTGATACCATAATTGAAGTTGCATTTAGAATTGAGGATGTTTTGAGAGAGCAAAGTATTTTGACAAAAAATGGAAACAACAATAATAATGGTCATAATAACAACAACAACAAGGATAAAGGAAAGAACATAAATTGGAATAAGAAAAAACAAGTGGTCAATGATGGAGTTGTGGATTCCTCAAACCCTAAAGACCAAGCTTTTCTCCATTTGGATAGTGCTAATCAACAGAGTAACAAACCAAGATATCAAGAAAGGTCTAAAGGAGAGAAACGTAACTTTACACAATTAGGTGAGACATATGAAGAGATATTCACAAAGCTCCTTGCACATGATCTTGTGCACCCTTATAATGCTACAAAGTTCTACACACCTGAAGTTAAGCCATGGTGGTGGGATGAGAAGGCTTATTGCAAGCTTCACAATGGCATTGGACACAATATTGAAAAATGTGGGAGATTCAATCATATTTTTCAAGATCTAATTGAGAATGGAAAACTTAAAATAGATGGACTAAATACCAATGCTGATCACATAGCATTCAAAGAGCCTTTGCCCAAGTATGAGAAAGGGGAAGCTTCCCAACCTAAGAATGGTAGGGCTGCAATCAATTATACTTATACAAATGAAAAAATGTTGTCAATATGCTTGAGGTTGTAGAAGAAAGTATCAACATGATGGAGGATAAAGATCCCAATGGTTATAATTTAAATTTGAAATCTCCTACCTTTGGCAAAAAACCTATTTTGGTGCTAAGGGGTGCTCACTCTAGAGAGTCATCTCAAGGTCCCCTTGTTATTAGAGGACCCAATCCAAACCAGTCAAGTAAACCTAAGCAAGTGTCTTCCAAAATTCTCAATGTTGTTACACGAAGTCAAGGTCCCCTTGTTATCAAAGGACCTAGTTCAAACCAACCAAGTAAGCCAAAACAAGTGCAATACAAGAATGTTCCTTCAAAATCAGTGGTTAATCCCAAGTCAAATTATAATCTTGTTGATCAATTGCAAAGAAATCCTGCTCAGATTTCGGTCTTTGAGCTTTTAGAGTTGTCTCTGAGACACAAGCAGGTCCTTGAGGATGCTTTGCGCATGGTGAACGTCCCCAATAATTTAGACGTTGATCAATTCTAGAACATGGTTAATCATATTGCAAGCCCTCATTATCTTTCCTTTTCAGAGGAAGATGATAAATCTTTGAGCCATCCACATAATCTTGCCCTTCATATTGAGGTTATGATACATAGGACCCATGTTAGGCGTGTGTTGATAGATGGGGGTGTTGGGCTCATTCCAGAACTTGATTTTTGCTAATTTTCTTGTTGTTCTTCAGAGGCTGCCAAACCTGTGGAGAAGGAGACCCAAGAATGGGAGTTTTTAGGTTTCCAAGAAGGATAAGGATGGGAGTTTGGAGCCATTCCATGTGCATGCTCATACAGAGTTTTCCTTTGTGCTGAATAGTGCCGATTTGTGGGTTTTCGGGGTTGTTTTTGGTTTGAGTTTGGTGTTTTCAGTTGAGTGTTTCATATCAGTTTGGGTTGTTGCTGTATTTCAGACTTTAAGATGTTAAAATAGAGCTGAATATATGTATTGGGTCATGATTAAACTTCTGAGATAGTTTATGAGTGTTTTTGTGGTGTTTTCGAGCATTGTGTGTTAATTTCGGGAGCCCGATTGAGCATAGTTTTGTTCTACATTTGTGAGCTGTTGTGTAAAGGCTATACAAATATGGAAATTTAATTTTTTAGGCTTTTATGCTTCTGAAATTTCTATAAAAATATCCATTCTCATATTTATTAATAATTTGTGAAGTTGTGAAGTTTTTTGGCACTAATTTGGACATACCCGATTTGGGTTTTATTGGGAAATTGGCAGATCTTTGTAATATTGGTTGTTTGATTTTAAAGATCTGATTTGAGGCTTGAAATACCATGAAAAATTAGTAAGGGACATTTCAGTGGTATCAGAGCCAGGATCTTGCTAGCCTGAGGGTTTGTAGAAGTTGCATGTCAGTTTTAACAACTACCCAGATCTTGCATGTCAGTTTTGACAACTACCCAGATCTTGCATGTCATATTTTATGGTTGCATGTTGCTTCTAATTAGTTGCATGTCAAAATTTATGATCGCATGCAACTAAGTGAAAGAGAAAAAAGATATTTGCAGCGAGAAAAGAATAAAGAAATTTTGATCAAACCCCCAGTTGAAAGCAAAAGTACAAAATCCAAGGAAGAAAAAATTATGGCTGATCCAGATGAGATGGAAAAGAAATTCTTCCAAGACATCCAAAATACTCAGAAGCAAACAGTGGATGGTTTGGCGGAAACTAGAGAGGCTTTGCGAATATTGACAAAAAAATTACAAGGAGTTGCATCTATTAATGAGAAAGGGAGCACTTTAGAGGAGCCAAGAAATGGGAGATCCACACCATATAAATCAACCAAAACTATTTTCTTGCCTGCAGATGAGCCACCAGTACCAAATCCAACCATTAATCTAGTGGAAGAGGTTACAGGTAACTTGATTACATTAAGAGCTACTTACAATGGCTTAGATGATGACTTTCGTAGTTCAGTTCCTTTTAGAGAATATGTGGATATGATGAACACTTTGATGCCCAAGAAAGAGAACAGGAGGGAGCATGACACAAGTGGAAGAGAGCTCAAAAATAAAATAAGCAAGTTTACAACACCTACTTTTGATGTAACAAATAAAATTTCAGCTAGAGCATGGCTACAAAAATTATAAACTTTCTTCACACTTAACCCCATGAAAGAGAGTGATGCTGTTCAATTTGCAAGTCTACACTTGGAAGATGTAGCCTATGATTGGTGGTATCATGGAATGACTACTCAAGGTCACGATTAGGTAACTATATTTGAAGATTTCAGTCAAAGAGTGATAGATAGATTTGACCTCAAGGATGATGAAGAGTACTTTAAAGAATTGTCAAAGTTGAAGCAAACCAAATCAGTTAATGAGTATATAGAAGAATTTCAAAAATTGGCTATTATGGTACCTGATATGAGTGAAAAGAGGATTGTTTATATTTTTCTTGATGGTTTAGAAGATTCTGTTAAGGGTTTGGTTAAGGCTTTCTCACCCTCAAGCTTACAGGAAGCTATCAAAAGAAGCTTGCAACTTGAAACTTGCATGCCTATGAAATCAATCACTAATCAAAAACCCCTAAATCTTTGGCAACATAAGGGAAATTTTCAGAAAAAGACTTTCCCAACACTACCACCAAAAGATGTGACAAATGTGGCAAAAAAGAAGGTAGATGAAGAGACTAGGAGTGAATTACGAAGGAAAAAGCTTTGTTTTACTTGTAGAGAACCATGGGTTCCAGGACACAGATGTTTGGGGAAAGGTCAAGTGCACTATATTGAAGTTGCTTCAGAATTTGATTCAGATGAGCATGAGGAATTTTATGATACTGAGGAGGAGGTAGAAGAAGAGAAAGTAAAAGAAATCAGCAAGGATGGCACTTTAGCAGCATTATCAGGAGTCCCAAGATACCATCCCTTTCGAATTCGAGGGGTACTAGCAGGGCAAAGGTTGATCATTCTTCTTGATAGTGGGGCAACTCATAATTTTATTGATGAGGGATTTTTCATGAAAAGAGGGCTTAAAGCAGAAGATTTTGAGGGATTCAATGTTACTGTAGCTGATGGATTCACTATGCCATGCACACGGGTGGTGAAACAACTCAAGATGACCTTAGGAGATTATGAGTTATGTGATGACTTCTATGTGGTTGGTATTGGGGAGACAGATCTTGTATTGGGTGTTCAATGGTTGCACTCTATCAGAGGCTATTACATGAACCATCAAACTATGGAGTTTAAATTTCATTCCAATGGGAAAGAAGTCATATTGAGAGGGTTATCGAATGGAGCACCTAAGGCGGTCTCTGCAAAGAGGATGGAGAGGACTTTTTGAAGAGGACAAGTAACATGGGCAACAGGAGTCATAATCCAACCAACAAGCTCTCCAAAGAATCAAGGTAATTTCCATTTTGAAATTCAAAATATTCTTGATAAGCATAGTATAGTTTTCAATGATTTGCCTCCAGGATTACCACCAGATAGAGGTTTTGAGCATGTTATAGAGTTAGAATAGGGTGCTAAACTAGTTATAACAACCCCATACCACCATCCAAGAGGTTATAAGGAAGAAATTGAAAAAACTATTAAAGAACTCCTGGACATGGGATTCATAAGGCCTAGCTCTAGTCCATTTGCATCATCTGTGGTACTTGTCAAGAAAAAGGATGGTACAATGAGAATGTGTATAGACTACAGGGCTCTAAACAAGAAGACCATAAAAAATAGGTATCCCATACCACACATAGATGAACTCATTGATGAGTTACATGGTGCTGTATACTTCTCAAAAATTGACTTAAGATCAGGCTACCATCAAATCCGAATGAGGAGTGAAGATGTGGAAAAGACTGCTTTCAGATGTCACTATGGGCACTTTGAATTTCTTGTTATGCCATTCAGACTCACTAATGCACCTGAAACATTCCAATCTTGTATGAATAAGGTATTCAGTCAGCATCTTCAAAAATTTGTTTTGGTATTTTTCGATGATATCTTGATATACAGTAAAACATGGGAAGAGCATCTAAAGCACATAGACACTATTTTGGGAATCTTGGAGCAGCAATCCTTCTATGCTAAGATATCTAAATGTGAGTTTGGTTTGACAGAGATCCTATATTTGGGACATATTATAAGTTCTAAAGGAGTACAGGTTGATCAACAAAAAATCCAGGCAATTTTGGATTGGCCTCTACCCACTAATCTTACACAGTTGAGAGGTTTCTTCGGGTTGTGTAGCTACTATAGGAGATTTGCCAAGGGATTATCTCAGCTTGCTGCCCCCCCCTTGACTGATTTGACAAAGAAAGGAGCTTTTGTTTGGACAGAAGAATCACAAAAAACATTTGATAAGCTTAAGGAGGTAATGAGTTCATGCCCTGTGCTTGCAATTCCAGATTTCTCTTTACCTTTTGTTGTTGAATGTGATGCTTCTAGAGAAGGTATAGGGGCTGTCCTAACTCAAAGGGGACATCCAATAGCATTTGAGAGTAGAAAATTAAATCAATCAGAGAAAGGTTACTCCATCTATGATAAGGAAATGTTGGCAATCATGCATGCACTTCATAAGTTTAGACAATATTTGGTATGTGGGAGATTCATTGTAAAGATAGACCATAATAGCCTTAGGTTCTTCTTGAACCAAAGGGATTTGAATGATCGTCAACAAAAATGGGTAAGAAAATTGCAAGCTTATGATTTTGATATTGAATACATGAAAGGAAAGAATAATGTGGTTGTTGATGCTCTCTCAAGAAAGCCCACTTTGTGTTCCTTATCATCTATCTCTGCTGATTGGAAAGTCTCCATAATTTTAGAGTATGCTAAAGATTCATTTGCCACCAAGATTTTGGATAAGTTAGTGGATGATAACAGATACAAGGTTTTTGATGAATTGATTTATTACAAGAACAGGATCTTCTTAGTGCCAGGGTCAAAAACTAAGGAGAGGATATTGAGGGCCTTTCATGACACACCTTTGGCTGGTCATCAGGGATACTTCAAGACATATAGGCAAATTTGAGAGCGGTTTTCATGGAAGGGTATGAAGGAGGATGTCCTTAAACACATTAAGGAATGTATGGTATGCCAACAAAGCAAGAGTGAGCAAAATTTTCCTGCAGGGTTGTTGCAGCCACTTCCTATTCCCGAACAAAAATGGAAAAGTATTTCTTTGGATTTCATCACTGGGTTGCCCAAGGTTCAAGGTAAGGATTGCATATATGTGGTGGTAGATAGACTAACTAAGTATGCACATTTCTTTCCTATCACATCTAATTTCAAAGCATCACAAGTGGCCGAATTGTTCTTCAAGGAAATTTTTAGATTACATGGTTTGCCTAGAAACATTGTTAGTGACCAGGACAGTAGATTCCTCAGCTCTTTTTGGAAGGAGCTCTTTCATTTGGCAGGAACTGAACTCACTCCCAGTACTAGCTATCACCCTCAAATAGATGGACAAATAGAGATAGTTAATAAATGGATAGAGGATATTTGAGGAACTATGTTTCAAATCAACAACATGCTTGGGTGAAATGGTTACACCTAGGGAAGTATTGTTACAATACATCTCATCACATGTCTATTGGTATGCCTCCTTTTCATGCTCTTTATGGTTATGATGCCCTTTCCTTTGTTGATCTAATACTTTCCGATAGCAGAGTACCCGCAGCAAGTGATTTCATCAAGCAAAGCCAAGACATAATAAGGTCCCTCAAGGATAATCTACAACATGCATAGAACCAACAAAAGATATATGCTGACAGGAAAAGGATTGAAAGATCTTTTGAGGTGGGAGATTTAGTATTTGTTAGGTTGCATCCATATAAGCAAAGCACTTTGAAGAGGAGTGGGGCAGAGAAACTCAAGCCAAGGTTCTATGGGCCTTATAAAATCATCAAGAAGGTAGGAGAGGTAGCTTATAAATTGGAGCTCCCACCAAACAGCAAAATACATAATATTTTTCATGTATCTTGCTTAAAGAAGGTTCTATGCCAGCAAACCATAGTATCTACAAAATTACCACCTCTTGATGATGAAGGGAAATTAGTTTTGATACCAGAAAAGATTTTGGATACAAGAGAGAAAAGGTTGAGAAATAGGAGCGTCATAGAGCATTTGGTCAAATGAAAAGGATTACCACTAGAGGATGCAACTTGGGAAGGAGCACATATTCTTGAGAATTTCAACCTTCATTTCTTGAGGACAAGCAATATTTGGGAGGGGAGGACTTGTCATGTCCCCTTTTCAAATAATTAAAAAATAATAAACTTTGCTAAGGCAGGCAGGCTCCAAAAAGGTGAAGTTTTAGAAAAAGGGGCTAATCTTTGGAAACCAATGGACTAATAAATAAAAATTATTATTAAATTATATTTTTTAACCCCTCTTGGACGTGAGTTAGGGTTATGCCATCTTTTAAGGGGTTTGGAGGCATTTTGAGCTCATTCCAGAACTTGATTTTTGCTAATTTTCTTGTTGTTCTTCAGAGGCTGCCAAACCTGTGGAGAAGGAGACCAAAGAATGGGAGTTTGCAGGTTTTTAGGAAGTCTAAGGATTAGAGTTTGAAGCCATTCTATGTGCATGCTCATACAGAGTTTTCCTTTGTGCTGAATAGTGCCAATTTGTGGGTTTTCGGGGTTGTTTTTGGTTTGAGTTTGGTGTTTTCAGTTGAGTGTTTCATATCAGTTTGGGTTGCTTCTATATTTCAGACTTTAAGATGTTAAAATAGAGCTAAATATATGTATTGGGTTGTGATTAAACTTTTGAGATATTTTATGAGTGTTTTTGTGGTGTTTTCGGGCATTGTGTGTTAATTTCGGGAGCCCGATTGAGCATAGTTTTGTTCTACATTTGTGAGCTGTTGTGTAAAGGCTATACAAATCTGGAAATGTCATTTTGTAGGCTGTTATGCTGCTGAAATTTCTGTAAAAATTTCCATTCTCAGATTTATTAATAATTTGTGAAGTTGTAAAGTTTTTTGGCACTAATTTTGACATACCCGATTTGGGTTTTATTGGGAAATTGGCAGATCTTTGTAATATTGGTTGTTTGATTTTAAAGATCTGATTTGAGGCTAGAAATACCATGCAAAATTAGTAAGGGAAATTTTAGGGGATATCAACTTAACTCCCTCACTGCATTACCAGTTTCACCTAGGTCTTATGGTAAACCTTCACAAGAGATGAAACCTTACTCTTCAGCTATGACATTATTTGACACATTTGTACAGTTGTCAGTGCCTATTCAAGATAAGAAAGAAGATGTGGTTGTTAAAGATTAGATTTATAGAGAAGATAAGTATATGTACAATGAAGATTTCACTCCTTCACCTAATGCTTATGGAAGAGGGTATTCTTTTGTTAAGAAAATGGGTTATCCTGGACATGGTCCTCTTAGTAATAGATTGGATGCTAGAGTTGAACCCCTGATCATCAACTTTTTGGATGCAAGTCTAAGAAGTTAGTTGGCCTAGGGTATGTGGATCACAGTAAGAATGTTGCTTCTATCCTTGATAAGTTATATAGTGAAGAAGAACAAGAATACATACCTAATTCAGAAAACCAACAAGATATGTGTGAAGATTGGGTCCCTTCTACTAATCTCCTTTGGGGAGATTTAGATAATCTAGTATCTCATGAGACAGTTGCCAATTTAGAACAAGAAAGTGTGACTCTTGATAGTATTGAAGCTTCCACATCCAGGCATCCCAAGCATTCATGGTGTAAGCATCCTAGTCAAGATTTTGAAACAGATTCCAATGAGTATGAATGGGATTCTTTCTTAGAATCTTCCACAGTTAATATGGATGTTGATGTTGTTCATACATATAGTTCTCAACCTGAATTATTTAATGAGTCACATATAGGACTAGAGGATTTGAACTTGCATTTTGCCTTAGTGGATGATTCTTCACTTGTGAGGACAAATCTTGATTTGGGTAGTTTAGGAAGTTACTTGACAGACCTTGAGTCTTCAAACACTAGAGATATCATCCATATTCACAAAATAGTTACATATAATTAAATAAAGAAAAGTAACCCCTGTCAAAAATTAAACCCTATATTTAATATTTTACGGTGCATATAGTTACTCCTGATACTTGGTAAAAAAAAGTTGCAACTTAGTAAATTAAGCTATTACTTATCTTTAAGCATTCATATATGTAATTGAAAACAAAATAAACACAAGAGACACCAGATTTAATGTGGAAACCCAATATGGGAAAAACCACCAAGTAACTAGTCACCAATTTTCACTCTTTTGAAGTGAGCCCTGTTAGGAGCCAACCTTGTTAAAGGTTACAATACACACTGTTAGGTGTGACCTTGTTAGAAGATTTAGTCACCCTATTAGGATTGGCCTTGCTAGAGGTCTTTAGAACAATTCAACTGAACTATCACCTTGTTAGAGGATTTACAAATGGCTATTAAACCAACTCTGTTAAGAGATTTAAAATCACTGCTAGAATGGTTAGAAAGTAATAATGAATTGACTTGAACAAGATGCAATTGAATTTGCTAGATACAGGTCTCTGTTCAGCGTCATTAGATCCTCCTTGATCAAATATGACTCTGCTGCTCCTTAATGATCTTTGATCGTTCTTCAAAATTTGCTTCCACAATAATCAGTCTTCATATCACATTAACTTCTCATATCTCCATATCTTTTTTTTTGAATTCACAACTTGACTTCTTACTTATACCATTTAGGTTGTCAAGTCGGCCCTTTTACATGTTATATTTACCAATAAACAATTCATCAGTCAGCTTTAGATATTATTCTTAAACAAATAAATGTCCTTTAATGGCCGACCCTACTCGGTAAATACTACTTCCAAGAATTTCTAGAGTTAACCTTTATGGCTTAGTTAACATTACAATATCTTAAAATATTTTGGCTATTGAGTTTACTCAGTAAGAATTTCTTTTACCAAATTACTTTTGATGACCAAGTGAACTCGGTAAGAACTATTTTTACCAAATTACCTTTGATGACTGAGTGAACTCAGTAAGAACTATTTCTATCATATTTTCTTCAATTACCGAGTGAGCTTGGTAAGAACTAAATTTCTTTGATTACTTTGAAGGCTTGGTAACCAACTATCTATTCGGTAGACACTGTTTATTGACTTGCTGACCTTCTGAGTTTGGTAGACACTGTCTATTGCCTTGCTGACCTTCTAAGTTTGGTAGACACTATCTATTGCCTTGTTGACCTTCTGAGTTCAATAGACATTGTCTATTGTCTTGCTAACCTTTTGAGTTTGGTAGACACTGTCTATTGCCTTGCTGACCTTCTGAGTTTGGTAGACACTATCTATTGCCTTGCTAACCTTCTGATTTTGGTAGATACTATCTATTGCCTTGCTGACCTTCTGAGCTCGGTAGACACTATCTGATGACTGATGTGACATTTGTGTGACATCAAATATAACACACAATTGAACAATTGCATCCAAAAAAATTGTCAAAAATATTCAAAAATTGTCAAAAACACTCAAAAAATTAATTGTAAAAAATATTCAAAATTTGTCAAAAATATCCAAAAATTTTCAAAAATAGTCAAAAATATCTCAAAAATATCAAAACAACCCAAAATTCAAGCCCAACATTGCCCAACACAACCCGAATCAGCTATTTAATGTTACATTAATTATTTTTGTATTTTTCAAACTGATGATCCATTGTCCATCTATAATTGTTGCTCCTTCGAGACAAGTTTGCATACCTCGACTAATTTTATATGAAATCAATGGTGAGGCCCACTACATTGAAAAATATTTCAATATTTTATGGCATATTTTATTTCCCTATTACCTTTGGCAAAAACAATAAATAAGTGCCTCAATTAATTAAGTAGTATAGTTATGTCTTGAAACATATTCCTGGGCTTTGGAAAATCCGGCACAACGTGAATAGTGAAAAAGGCTCCAATAGAGTCCCTTTTCTTTCCTCCTACCAAGAACAAAAATTCCATGTGGATTCCTAGTCTTATTTAAGTTTTAGAGGCCACAATTAATCTAGACCCCTTCCATAAATATATCAATGGTATTCCAAAAGGCCTAGATATCTATTAGACTATTTCATCATCACCTAATAGGGGGCACAAAATAAGTAAGTGTGAATTTGAGAGATCATAGCCTCTCCTCGCCTTTTCAAGCTCCTCAAGAATCTTTTTAGCCCCAAACACCTTTTTCAAGGCCCTACTTCACCTTTCTAGGCTCCTCAAGCACCTTTTTAGGCCCAAATGCCTTTTTCAAGGCCCTGTTTTACCTTTTCAAGCCCCCAAAGTGATTTTTTAGGCCCTCAAGTGTTGTTTATAGCCCTCAAGCACCTTTTAGTCCCCATATGCATTTTTCAAGGCCCAAACATCCTTCTTGGACCAACAAACACCTTTTTCAAGGCCTCTCTTCTACCTCTTTTAGCCATCAAAGCCTCTCCTAGGCCCAAGCACCTTTTCACAAGCCTCATGAGTATTCATCTTGGAACACATCTAGAGAAAAATCCCAACTTTGATCTTAAGCTTGTCTGTAAAGGCTATCAATATATACATAATTGTGCCTTACAATTTGTGATTTAGCATTTCCTACTTTTTCCACCTTAAATGCCATGGCTCTCCAAATGTTACACAAGTTTGTACCTATCTTTCATTGAAAACCCAAACCATGATTTAGTTACCCCATACAAGTGAAGGTCAATCTTCCTCTACATATTTTGGAAATTTCCAACCTTCCAAATAGTTGCAAAAATCCCAAAAATATTCAAGTATTTATGACCACAACCAAAAATAGTCAAATATTTATCAAAATTCCAAAAAAATTTAGATATTTATGAACATGTCTAAAAATAGTCAAATATTTATCAAAATTCCAAAAACATCTACATATTCCTCAAAATGAAAAAAATATCCAAAACATATCCAAAAACTAGCAAATATGGAAATGACATTATTTATTTGATGCTTTCAACATCACGGATCATTAGCATGCGCACTAGTCACCCTTTTATTTTCCATAAAAATACACTTTTTTATTCTGTTACGATGGTAATGACAACAGTACATTCAAATAGCATTTGGTGGATCATTTATTCTAGCCTCCCTTTGTGGAGGTGGCGGAACAGGGTGTCCGATTAGGGGCATTTCCACAAAACCAATCCCATAGGATGAGGCCCCTAGCGCTAATCCTCCTTGCACCTACACCACATTCATGGGAATTATAAATATCCCACCATGCAATTGAGCATTTAGAATTTGTGTGAGTTCCCTATCTACAAACTAAATCTCTCATCACTTCTCCTTGAAGAGAGACTGATGATAAAGCCCAATATAATAAGCATCTTCCTGGTGCACATTCACAATCTATTGCATATCCACAAACACATTCTCCACCAGCTTGTGTATTCCTAGTCTATTAATCACTTATTAGGCCACATCCCACTCCTGTTGCATTTGATCAATCACAATTTTCCAATGCTCCTCATCTACTTTCTCTTTACTCAATCTCTTTTGTAACTACCTCACCTTTGACTTGCTCAATGCTAACTGCTCTTGCAACTGTAATGACAAGGTGTTCAATTTTGTGATTGCCTTCTTAAATGAATCAGACTACCTTGCAATAAAACTACTTTGTTCTAACATCCTCAATGACTCATGTAGTCTTTGCACTTATGATTTCTTTGCTCACTGACCCGCATCATTTCCCTCTGCTCGTGACTGTTCCACTCATAGTTTCACTTCCAACGACCGCACTTGATCTCGCTTAAAATTCACCACTACTTGGAGTCATTTCTCTTCTGTCTACACTCCATCATTATGAGCTTTCTACATCAATCCCAACAAAAATGCAACTTCTTGCTTCACATTATCTGCCTAGACTCTATCTACAACCAACATTTTCTGTAAGTCCTCTACCTCACTTATTACCTACATTCCTCCCTTTGCCTTTGGCAATGGTTCCACCACACTAAATCCACCCACCTCCTCTTTCATTGACTTTTGCCCTAGAATTCCAAGGCTAATCAACTGACTTACTATAGTTGTCACCTCCCCCATGTTGACGTCTTCTATTGCTCTTTGAATTTTTCTCATAGTCTTCTCTAGCAATTCCATCTCCCCTGCCTTGGTCAGTGCTTTTGACACACTCTTTGTCACCCCAAGCAGATTAGTCTTTACCTTATCATCAGCTCCTCATCTAATACAACCTACAATGCAAATTATGATGTGCTCCCTCACAATATCATTAATGCTAATAATGTTTTTTCTTCCACTCTAACTCCCAAACCCTCAGGTTGTGTTTGTGCTAGTCTTGCATGACTTGATTCACCTCGCTCATGGACTAATTCCTTAAGTTTAGACTGATACACCAATTCTCTAGAGGTCAACTAAATGTGCTTAGCCCTTTTTCCTTACCTCACCCATTCTCCTTGGCTAACATCACCCTCCTATTGTGACTAATCTAGTGAACTTAACATGCTTTCCCTTCCAAACTTCCTCAGAGTTCTCAAAAAATAAATGGCTTTGTTATACCCTTCACCATGCATCATTTAGTTTTCATATTATCCATCTATTTATAGATGTCACTCACCATGACTCAGACTTTTTTGGCCTTTCTACATGTCTTCTCTTTATATCAAATCACATTAGTACCAAGTACATTTAGCAATCAGCTCTACCATACCTACATTGTAACCTTTACCAACACATATCTTCTGCAATAATCACTAGATCTCACTATTGAATCACCATTGATACATCTTGTTAGTAAATACTTTTGTCCTTCAATAAGAAATGTAAATAATGGCTCAATATACCTAAAAAGAAGAACAAAAGTAGTAACAGTTGGATTAGTTATCATTGATTGATAACTATCATTTGAATTAAGAGGTACAGCTCCCTCATTTACAGATTTGCAATGAATTTATATAATAAGATGTACCTATAACCTGAAGGTACTTAATGGCTTTTAGAAATTCATTAATAGACATGAAATGAATGTGATTTCGAGATTTATAAATAGTGCATGAGCAGAAAGACAAACAAGTAGCCACAAGATTACATGGTTAATCTTTCTTATTTTAGAGAAAATGGATGAAAGATTTCTTCATTTTACAAACAATAAATGACATTGCAAGAAATGTATATTAGATATGACAAAATTGACTATATAATCAGCATTTTGCTTAATAAATTCATACCCAGACTCCAAAATCTCACATATAAAGTTCCTACACCACAAATACATAACAACATAACCATAGGATTACCCTATTCCTACAAATCAAATCAAAATGCAAAAAAAACAAAATTAATCTCTACTTTCCTTGTAGTAGTTGTAGAACCTGTAGACTGGAAAGAAGAACCCTTCTCTCATTATTTTGTGGACTATTTATCTTCTCCTTCTATCGGTTCCTTTTTAGTTTGAATAACTATTTCTTGAAACTACTCACATCTCCCAATGTTATTTTTTCCTCATATGATCTTTAAATAACATTATGTATTCTATTGTCCATTATTGAGGAAGGGTAACGTATCAAAGATAAACATAATGTTTAATGAAACATTATGATATTGCTTACATTCCTCCAAGTTTTTGCTTATGGGCACCTGTCACTACTATGCTGAGTCATCATTTAAATCTGCTCTTTATCATGCCTCTTAGCTTTTTCAAAAATAATCACTATTTTTATCTTAGTGATAGTCATTGGTAATTTATATTGCTGCACTTAAATTGTCATAACTTTTGATCTATAATTAATTTTGCAAAACGGCTTGGAGATAATTTGGATAATTAGGTTTTCTCAAACATATCAAAAATTTAGCTGAATCCAATAATCATATTAAAAGCTATGGGCCCCACAACATGACTATTTTTTCTGACTACAGCACATTTGTATTTGCTAGTATGTTGACATACCTGCATTTTGAAGATCACTTCAATGAAGATTTAGAAAACTTGATTTTGGACAACATATCCAAAATTCAATCAGATCCAATGGTGGAGCTAAAAGTTATTGCCCCCCCCCACCTTGCATTGTGAATGTTATTTTTTATGCTAACAGAAATATGTGGTTACAGGCTGTATTAAAACTTATAACAATATATACACCAATACTTGCACATGAATCACATGTTGGAATTTCTTTGCTATAAATCTCATTATCCACCACCCTCTTCTAGCCTTGGATTTTGGACTTTTGAGCTCGAAGTTGAGCAGAATTCCTAGATCTTGAACCACAAACCTTGTTGAACTTTCAACTTGAAGTTGAAGTGATCCGAGGGTTCAACTTCAACTTCAGCTTAGGAACTCCCAAGTAATACCAACATGCCTTCATCTTTGTCAACATCGACAACTTTAAGATTGATGCCTATCCTTAACTTGGATATTCTTCCATACAAATTGATTCATGTTGGATTGTGACTATTTAGAGATGATGGAGCATATTACTTGAATAACAACTAAAACTTCAAGCCTTGAATTTGACCCTCGAACCAAATCCATACATTTGAGTCGGTGGGCTGATTGCAATTTTATGTATTGAATTTGTGTCTTTAGGACTCACAACCAATGAAATTACATTTCTAAATATCTAAACTTATGGAAACTTGAATCATTGAACCTTAATGTTTTGGGCATTGATTCTACAAACTCGAACTTGAAGTTGAACTTAGGAAAATTCAAGTTCAAGTTCAAGTTTAACATATTATCAACTAAAATACTATTATCATAAAGACTGTGACCTTTTTATGACCTTGGACAAAAATTGAACTTGAAGTTGAACTTAGGAAACTTCAACTTCAACTTTTACCTAGACAAAATAATTTACCTTAAGAGCAAAGAATAATATAAGTGTAATAATTGGCTCTGACTGGGGATGTGGACTGTGAGGGACATAAAGAATTCAATAGTCTCTGATAAAAGATCAGTGCTTATCCATTGGGAAAATAGAGTCCCCAAGAAGAGAAAACTAGGAGCTACTTATAGAGAGGGCAGAAGGAAGTAACACAAAGCCAACTAACAAAAACACCTAAAACTACCAACTAGCACACGGCTTGAACATTATTCAAACTAACACTATGCACACCAAAAGCATATTTATATGGTATATAAAAAGGTAGGAAGGAAACCTACCAAAGTAAATAGAAGAAAGAAAGAGAATCAAGGGAATCCATTTACTGGCTAGGAGAAGTAGGAGCCTTTTTGCATCAACAAACCAAGCCTCAATAGAGCAGCACCACTCCATTTCCATCTACTAACTTCTTCAATGCCAAACCTCAAGCTAAAAACACACATGAATATATTGACACAACACTTCTTCCCAAACAACCATAACTCATCATAGCATTCTTTTTCATCCAAGAAATTATCTTCCACATTCATCAGATTAGATTTCATTTCAAAGTAAAAAAAAATGAAGAGTAGAAGCCTCATCAAGAAGTGGTGTACAATGTTTAAAAATGTTGTCCTTAAGAGTCACCCTTTGCATATGACTTGTAGTGTCATGATTAGTTTGTAGGCAAAGAGATGCCTTATCTCTATGAAGAATTAGATTACCATCAAATGGATTAACTTGAGAGAGGTCTTATAGCTGAAGATACAATAAGAACTTGCCTATGATCTCTTCTTCTTGAGTAAGGAGGTTTCCTCTCCATGTTTCATCTGGGTAATCTATGGGTTTAATATTAACTTGAGCACCCCTTTCTTCAAACAAAGTTTTAGCATGAGAAGGAAGCTTTTCTACATGTACTTTCACTTTTTCATTATTAAAAACTTTTCCTGCAAAGGACTGAAATGAATTACTAGACAAACTCGTGCAGCCTATTTGTAATATGTTCATACCTTGACTATTCAAAGAGGGATCTTCTTGCCCAAAAAAATATGCATATAATGCCTTTATCTTCCTTGTAAATGAGAGTATCATCCAATGTCTCAACTGAGTGGTCAACCAGTTGGGAACCAACTCCAAATTTTCCTCCTTCCATCAAAATTTTAGCATTTTATGAAATGGAAGAAGTGAACATATTTCCACCATTTAATGATGAAACTTGAGGCTGAAATAGAGGCTTCTCTTTTACAACAGTATTCTCACAAAACCTCGTTTGCAAGAATAGTGGATTGAGGTCACTCCAAATGACTTTACTTTCTAGATTTTCAAACTTTTCTTCACTCATTCTTATTGCTATTGTATTTAGTTGAAACTGGATTGCCTCTACTAGAAGTGCAAGATGATCATCTTCTTGAAAATTGCCCAACTTAGAGGTGTGTAGTTCTATCTTTGTTTTAGCATTCTTATCATTTAGAAAGGAAGTATCTTGCTGAAACTTATCATTTCCAAATTCAGCTAGTGATGGGCTTTCATGCAACTGATTATCACCAAATTCATCTTTAGTGGAAAGCCCAAAAAAGCAAGTCAGCATATCAAATGATTGAGGAAGATGCTAATCATTATTTTCAGCATGCAAACCAGATTTTTCTGCCATATCCAAGGAATCATATTGAGAAAGTGCAGCTTCATGATGGTCTACATCGCCATACTCAACATGTAGATGATATGCTCCAACCATATCATAGTGGTTGCTTTTAATCAAAGGAGATTCTAGAAAATATCCTTCTTGGAAAGCTGTGAAATTTTGACAAGAAGAGGCAAGAGGTGCTGATTTTACTTTCTTTTTTAGTACAAGCTTCTTCTTGGAAGGCTCAACCTTCAAATAATGTTGTTGTCCACCAAGGTAGTTTTTCATTTGAGGAGTCCATGTAGATTTTAGGCCACTAAGAATTAAGTCATCATCCAACTTGATTGCCTCCTTTTGAGCATTGACCAAGCTTTGCAGTGCAAGATGCCTTAACTCAAAATGAACATCAACCTCCATTGCAGAAATAAAGATGCATAACTAGTTGATTTCATTAGGCTAATGAACTAGAGGTATTTTACCAACACTTCAGTTGAATCTATCAACAAAATCCCTTACAAATTCATCCTCTTTTATCTAAATGTGAAAAAGATCTGTCAATAATTGATAGGCATCAATGGTGAGCTAAAACCTCTCAAGAAACTTTTCCCTAAGACTATCCCAAGTGGTGATACATTTGGCTAGTAGATTTTGAAACCATTCCATAGCATTTCCCAAAAGACTTTGAACAAATAGCCTGATGAATACATTCTCTTCCTGCACACCAAGAACACCACATGCAAAAATGACTACTTTGATTTGATCATTTGGATCTTGAGTCTTATCTCTAAAAAATTTGGGAAGGTATTCTGATGATCTTTTAGGCAAGGTTGAATACTGGACCAAGGCAAATGGTTTGATCTGAGCCCCCCATAGCCGAGTGACAACCATAGCCATAATACACATTGGAACTCCAAAATCAAAGATTCAGTAGGTTTGAAATACAGAGCTACCAACCTCCATCTTTGGGGAGGTACCTTAAGATATCTAAGAAAAGAAAACACTAGAAATTTTCTTTCTTTCCCTAGTGGAGTCGCCAAAAACTATTAGTAAATAGTTTTTTCCTTCAACAAGAAATATAAATAATGACTCAATATTCCTAAAAAGAAGAACAAAAGTACTAACAGTTGGATAAGTTATCATTAATTGATAACTATCCTCTAAATTAAGAGGTACAACTCCCTCATTTATAGATTTACAATGAATTTAAATAATAAGATGTACCTTTAACCTGAAGGTACTTAATGGCTTTCAAAAATTCATTCATAGACATGAAATGAATGTGATTTCAAGATTTATAAATAGTGTAGGAGAAGAAAGACAAACAAGCAGCCACAAGATTACTTGGTTAATCTCTCTTATCATAAAGAAAATGGATGAAAGATTTCTTCATTTTACAAACAATAAATGACATTGCAAGAAATGTATATTAGATATGACAAAATTGACTATATAATCAGAATTTTTCTTAAGAAATTCATACCAGACTCCAAAATCTAACATATAAAGTTCCTACATCACAAATACATAACAGCATAACCATAGGATTACCCTATTCCTACAAATCAAATCAAAATACAAAAAAACAAAATTAATCTCTACTTTCCTTGTAGTAGCTATAGAACTTGTAGATTGGAAAAGAAGAACCCTTCTCTCATTATTTTGTGGACTATTTATCTTCTCCTTATGTCGGTTCCTTTTCAGTTTGAATAACTGTTTCTTTAAACTACTCACATCTCCCAATATTATTCTATCCTCATATGATCAATATATAACATTATGTATTCTACTATCTATTATTGAGGAAGGGTAATGTATCAAAGATAAACATAATGTTTAATAAAACATTGTGATATTGCTTACATTCCTCCAAGTTTCTGCTTATGGACACCTATCACTACTATGCTGAGTCAACATTCAAATCTTAGTGATAGTCATTGGTAAAATATATATTGTTGCACTTAAATGGTCATAACTTTTGATCCATATTGAATTTTGAAAAATGGCTTGAAAAAAATTTAGATAATTATATTTCCTCAAACATATATGAAATTCAGCTCAATCCAATGGTCAGATAAAAAGATGTGGTCCCCACAACATGACTTTTTTTTTCCTAACTGCAGCACATTTGTATTTGCTAGTATGTTGACATACCTACATACAATCCATTATAAATTTTGACTTTGGCCAAATTTTGAAGATCACTTTAGTGAAGATATATAAAACTTGATTTTGGACAACATATTCAAAATTCAATCAGATCCAATGGTGGAGCTAAAAGTTATGCGCCCCCCCCCGCATTGTGACTGTTATTTTTTATGCTGACAGAAATCTGTGGTTACAGGATGTATTAAAACTTGTAACAATATATACACCAATACCTACACATGAATCACATGTTGGAATTTCTTTGGTATAAATCTCATTATCCACCACCCTCTTCTAGCCTCGGATCTTGGACTTTCAAGCTTGAAATTGAGCTGAATTCTTGGACCTTGAACCACAAACCTTGTTGAACTTTGAACTTGAAGCTAAAGTGATCTGAGGGTTCAACTTCAGCTTTAGCTTAGGAACTTCGGAGTAATACCAACATGCCTTCATCTTTTTCAACATCGACAAATTTTAGATCAATTCCTATCCTTAACTTGGATATTCTTCCATACAAATTAATTCATGTTGGATTGTGACTATTTAGAGATGATGGAGCATATTACTTGAATGAAAACTAAAACTTGAAGCCTTGAATTTAACCATGGAACCAAATCCATACATTTGAGTCAGTGGGTTGATTGCAATTTCATGTATTCAATTTATGTCTTTAGGACTCACAACCAATGAAATTACAATTTTGAATATCTAAACTTATGGAAACTTGAATCATTGAACTGGAATGTTTTGGGCCTTGATTCTGCAAACTTGAACTTGAAGTTGAACTTAGGAAAATTCAAGTTCAAGTTCAAGTTTCACATATTATTGGCTGAAATACTATTATCATAAAGACTACGACCTTTTTATGACCTTGGACAAAAATTGAACTTGAAGTTGAACATAGGAAACTTCAACTTCAACTTCAACTTAAAATTTTACCTTGACAAAATAAACGACCTTAAGAGCAAGGAATAATATAAGTGTAACACATCCCACACTTTTTTGTAAGTTTTTTACAATAGTCACTTTGAGAAAGATTTGAACAAACTTGACACTATTGCACACAGCTGTGAGCACCACTAGTACCAAGTACATCTAGCAATCAAATTTTCCATACCTATTGTTAGTACTTGATATGGACAAGATTTTAAAACTTCAATTGCAAAATTTTGAACAACTTCAAACTTAAGTTCAAAGAAGTTCAAAGTAGTTCAAAAAGTTTCATTTGACAAGTTCATTGGTTGTCAAAGTTGAAGTGCAGGTTCTAATTTCCAATCTGAGTTTAACTTTGACATTTGAAGACTCAGCATTTACAGATTTGCATAAGTGGGTCCAAAATTTCAAATAATCCAAAAGTTGCAAAACTCAAGCTTCAACTTCATCTTCAAATGTACACCATTGTCAAACTTGGAACATCAGTTCAGGCACAAATTCGTTGGTCAGCCTTCAAGTCTAGCTTCAAAGGATACAGATCAAAGTCAAATTTATAGGTGTGAAGTAGTAAACCCCCTGAACCCAATCACATGTTATCAATCTCCTTAGATGTTTCACATAATGCCCGAACTATGAAAACATCACTTTAATATGTGCTACTAAGTGGTTTTCATGGTTAGAGACATGCTAGAGAAATGATGGATATCATCAATGAGTAGTCTAATTTGTTCCTTAGAAGTGATAGTTTAAAGATGAAGTACACAATCTAAATCTCCCTATACCATACTAAAGAAGTACAAAGGTTTGAGTTTTTAGTGCATGCACCAAGAAGTTTATTATAATAGTCGAACCCAAAAGCATTCAGTGGTATATGCAAATATTTTGATTCATTCGAGATAAAGGTAGTTTCTCTTCTCCAAAACATGGTTCCTAAGACCTATGCAAACAACATGGCTATCAAACTTTGAGCGCACACAAGGAGTCATATGGCAAGATGAGAAGAGTTGCGGGTCCCTAGGTGACTTATTCTAGCCAAAGTTAAACCCAAGGCTTGTATTCACAAGATGATTCTCTCAAAATTGTTGCTTGAACATTGAATCATGAATTTTCCATTATGAGTATAGACTTTCACCCCACACAATGAACTATACTCTTAGTTGGTGTGAATGTTGGAAACATAGCTTTATGGGATGTGGGTTCACGAAAGAGATTGGCCCATAGAAATTTCAAGAGCTATGGGAGACTGGAAGTAACACATATGTGCAATTGAAAGAATTAGTTATTTTTTAATGTTGCAAGTTCTAAAGATTTCCACATTCAATAGATCATCTTGTCAATCCATTATTCGAGATTCCTAAAGTCGCAAGCTACACAGAGCTTGGATAACATACCATTTGAGCTTCAGGATGAATGTATGTGGAGTTTTCAACAAAGAGCATTAGAATAAGAACATATTGAGTCATGGGAACTAGCCTACGAATGGAGATATCGTGGAGAGATAGTGTTCAAAACTATGGGCCCTTTTCATTTCAAAAAATTAACAATTGCAGAGCATTTTGGATGGAACACTGAGTTTTCCAAAGAAGTTTTGAGGGCTCACAATCACATTCCAAACAAATGAAGAGATCCTTGAGCTGAGCTAATAAGAGGAATGAGCATTGTTATTTTTACTATGAATGATGGTGGTATTAAATTCATTATCGAGCCATAATAAACAAAAGCACGAGGTGCTCATTGAACTCAATGCATAAACATGCATGATAATCATTAGTCATAGTGTTTCAAGGCTGATTCAACATGAAGATCAAAGCGGTAGACCAATACATAGCTTCTATGCATCATGTCCAAATAAAGTAACTGAAGTCTGTGATAGAAAAGAAGTAACAATAAGAACATAACCGGGGCTCTAAGAACATGGAATCTATCTTAGAAAAGATAGAACATTGTATATTTTGAATTGAATGGTCAACCTTTAAAAAGAAACATAGAGAAATTAAAACCCAAATAAAGAGCCCACCCCCAATATTTGAGTGGTGATTGTGCATACTTGGTAAGAGCACTAGCAGTTATAAGTAGAGAACATATAAGGGTTGGGAGTCACTATCTGTATGGTTATAGATGTTGAAGTAAATGCCAAACCAAATGCCTCTATTTAGAACACATATACTCTGGTTGATATGAGTAACATATATGAAGAAAACATAAGGCTCCAATTCTTATATAGCCAAAGGGTCATTTGAAGCTCAATCAAAGGAAAGATGGTGTTCTTATTTGTATTATTCCCATGATGATAAAGGATCCAAGGAATATTAGCCCGGTGTTATGTCCTCAATTTGAAGATTGTGGTATGTTGTCAATTACCTTTGATTTATGTAACAAATATAAAACATAAAGAAAATTGAAGGATGGGCACCATCAATTGCAAAACTTATATATGAATTGGCCACTTGATCAAGTAACAAATTTGAAAGAAGACATTGCATGAAGAGGCAAGGAAGCTATGAGTTTCACGAGCCTAGTGGAGGAGCATGATATCGGGTTACATAGCGAATGATTCAAATGTTGTAACATCATGAAATCTAGCACCCAAAAATTATAAAGACTAAAGAATGCTCAGTTAATTTGGTGTACAATGCAGCCTTATAAATCAAACCTGAGATATGAGAATGACAGATGTCTTCATGGAAAAATAAACCCACAAATGTATGTAGGAAGCCATCTAATGCCAATGAAAGGGGTTTCAAAGATTGCAAAGACTTTAGTATTGGGATCCTACCAAGATAGCCACATATCATAATAAATAGTCAGTTGCCTAAGATTGAAATAGATATAGCCACCTGTCAACTTATTTTAGAGGTTGTGTCATTAGGTAAAGATTCATTAGGCCACATATCATATAATAAAGGGGAATTTTAAAGAACATAGAAACTATGAAGAGAAGAACAGGAACTACCAAAGAATATTCAGTTCCAAGAAGCAGTTACTAAAACTAAACAGAGACTAACAACAAGAGAAGATAAATAGGTATCAGCAAGTAAAGATAAGGGTTCAATCTTTTTCTCTCTAGTACTAAAAACTTGGTGCTACAGCAAAGAGAGAAACTTTTCTAGATTATTTCCAGCATTAGCCCATTTTCTTGTGAAGGTCATGAGGAGCAGAGCCAGGGTTTTCCTTTCTTTCTTTTTGAACTGTGTGTGTTAGAAATAAGACAGTTGTGTTTTGTTTGAAATGCAGAGAAAAACTTTGGATTTCATCAATGGTGACTATAATAGCAAATGCATCTTTATGGTTTTAGAGGAGGGAGACTTGAAAGTTAAATTGTATGTCAAAACTTAGAGTTTGAGCAATCTACTTTCCACTAATCGTGATCTTTGTATCACTTTAGTTTTCTCTAAAATATGATGTTACATCTCCATAGCTTTGTTTCTACACTTTCTTAAGAAGATTGATAATCTATTTATTAACTTCCTCCTTTGTAATGTGTTAGGGTGAATGGGCTTTGTATCATTTACCATTTCTTTTCTTGTAGTTGTTTAGGTTTACGCATCTATGTTGTATTTACAGATAGATGCTTGATGACCTTTTGTGCTTTTTGGTTAAAAGCATTCATAATCAATTCATTGAACATCTAAAATGGGGAGTTGTACCTGATAAAATTTAGAGGAAGGTTATCAATCGAATGATAACCTGTCCAACTGTTGGTGCCGATTAATTGTCCCACTGGGCATTCAGAGTTGTATGTGCATGCACTTTCTTGGAGGACAATCTATTCACTAACATATTTTTGGTGACTTTGCTAGGGAAAGAAGCAAAAATTCAAGTGCCTAGCATTTGTTTCCTTAGTTTTATGGCTATCTCCATGTGCTAGGGATTGGCGACTCTATATGAAGACCATGCTAGATATAGAAGCCATGAGAAAACAAAGGCCAGACCCTTCTCTCTTGGAGCTTTGTCAAATTGAAGATAAAGTGTTATGTGACTTTGTGGAAAAATTTAGAGAAAGTATTTCCAAGGGTATATAGAGAAACATAAGCATTGAAGATGGTGCAAGATCTTGGCTACTGTGGAAAGGCCTCTGTGGAAGATTTCATAAGTTGAAAGATTTGCAAAACCTTGAAGAGAAAGTAGCTTGGTTGAAGAAGCATCTGGAGGTAGATGATGATGAACCTCCCATTATCTTAGTCTCACCCATGTATCTCAATCTCCTTGTTATGAATGACCAAGAAGTACAGCCAGAGTTACTCCAACCTCATGTTGATCCAGTTTCAGTGGATAAGAATATATGTGCCAACAATGGAGAAAGGGTAAGCAATAATGGTCAAATTTCATCTCAAGGTTTTTCTTCATCTCATGTAGAAAGTTTTATAGAAGAAGATCATGGTGACTATTCTTTATCTAAAGATTTTGTTGAAATGCTTTCTCAGGGTGCTTTGTCTGGAAATGAATCTTTAAATGTTACAAAAGACTATGAGGGTATTGGCTCTTTGAATGAAGATTCTAAAAAAGATTCTTTCCTTGAATCTTTTCGTTATGAAGATATTGTTGTAGCAGACCTTGTAGATAATGTTGATTTTAATGGAGAAATCCCTATTGGTGAGAAAGTAGACAACTTGCCTTCGAATTTTCAATCTTTAACCTTTGATGTTGATCATCTTTCTTTTAAAAATCTTATTCATGAAAGGATTTAGAATAACATGCAGCCTGCAAATGAACTTCATATTTTTCTGAAGAATGAAGATGATTCCTTGTGCTTGCAAACCAGTGATTAGCCCATGCAAAGACTTGTTCTATTCAATGATGAAATATGTAACCATGACAAGGTGAAAGTGCATGAAGAAAAGCTTCTTTCTCATTATGAAGGTGCTAGAATTAGTAGTCAGTTTGAAAATTGTCCAGCTGAAGCATGGAGAGGAACACCACTTGATCAATAAGAAGAAGTCATTTCCAAATTCTTGTTAGGCCTTCAGCTAGAAGATCTCATTCAAACCAGTCCTTTTGATGGTGATTCAATTCTTCATAGAGATAAGACAAAGATACCTTTAGATGAAGACACCTCTACTGAATTTCTAGTTGAAATGAAGAAATATGAAGCTCATTTTCAATCTAACAGTGACTTAGCTGATGTGTTGGAGAATGTGATTCTCAATGAAGAAGATGAAATCATAGGCACATTCTTGTCATCACTCATGCTAGATCATTTCTTTGATGATGCCTCAAGTACTTGTTCAAATCAAGTTCAGAATGAAGCATTTATTGATAATTTTTCTTTTCATCGATCTAAACATAGTTTTGCTGATTTGGATTGTGGGAGAAATGCTAAAATGTGTGATGACATCTTGGAAGAGAAAAGAATAGAATCCATGGTATGTTTGATGACAACTGGTTCCTTGAAAGAAATGAAGAAGGCATATCTCTAAGGGTTGATCCTATGTTGAAGGAGGCATCATTATGGCTGCAAGTTGACCATAATCATGTGCAAGAATTGAATCTTCATGATAGTATTTTGGGGCATTATGTATCATCTCTTGGTGAGATTTCTTCATTTCATGTTTTTCAGCTTGAAGTGGAATCTAACCCTGTGAATATGAAGGATCAATTCTTAAGTGAAGATGAGTACTATGATGAGTTATGATTTTTTGAAAAAGAGAGTTCGATCAGCATATGTATGTACATGGTTAGTTTGAAGTTTGGTATTGAAAGAGTCATCATCAAGCAATATATTGGAGCTATTCCATTGAGGTTCACTTTGCTGATTCGGAAAGGCTCCTATTTCTCTCAACCAGTAAATGGATTCGCATAACTTCTTCTTTCTTCTAGTTCTTATGGTAGGTTCTCTACCTACCTTTGTAAGTATTGTAAATAAGTTTTTGTTGTGCATAGTGGTAGTTTGAATAATGTGCAAGTTTCATGCTTGTTGATAACTTAGGTGTGTTTTGGTTTGCTAGTTTAGCCCTGCTCCCCTCTGCCCTCTCTGCAAGCAACTCTCGGTCTTCTTTTCTTGCTAACTCTATTTTCCCAATGGATGAGACACTCATCTTTAACCAGAGATTGCTGGAGTCCTCTGATCTTGTATCAAAATCAGTCCCCCAGTTAGAGCCCCTGTTAGTACCTGATATGGAAAAAAATTTAAAACTTCAATTGCAAAATTTTGAACCACTTCAAACTTAAGTTCAAAGTAGTTTGAAAAGGTTCATTCAATAGGTTCATTGGTTGTCAAAGTTGAAGTGCAGATTCTAATTTCCAATTTGAGTTTAACTTTGATGTTTGAAGACATAGCATTTATAGATTTGCATAAGTGGGTCCAAAAGTTCAAAGAATCCAAAAGTTTGGATTTGCAAAACTCAAGCTTCAACTTCATCTTCAGATGTAGACCATTGTCAAACTTGGAACGTGAGTTCAAGCGCAAATCTTCTAGTTAACCTTCAAGTCTAGCTTCAAAGGATACAGATCAAAGCCAAATTTAGAGGTATGAAGTAGTAAACCCCCTGAGCTCGATCAAATGTTATCAATCTCCTTAGATGTTTCGCATAATGCCCGAACTATGAAAGCATCACTTTAATATGTGCTACTAAGTGGTTTCCATGGTCAAAGACATGCTAGAGAAATGATGGATATCATCAATGAGTAGTCTAATTTGTTCCTTAGAAGTGACAGTTGAAAGATGAAGTACACAATCTAAATCTCTCTATACCATACTAAAGAGTTCCAAAGGTTTGGGTTTGTACCGAATGCACCAAGAAGTTTATTATAATAGAAAAACTCAAAAGCATTCAGTGGTATATGCAAATATTTTGATTCATTTGAGATAATGGCAGTTTCTCTTCTCCAAAACATGGTTCTTGAGACCTATGCAAATGACATTGTTGTCAAACTTTGGGCACACACAAGGAGTCATATGGTAAGATGAGAAGAGTTGTAGGTCCCTAGGTGACTTATCTTGGCCAGAGTTAAACCCAAGGCTTGTATTCACAAAATGATTCTCTCAAAACTATTGCTCAAATGTTGAACCATGAATTTTCCATTATGAGTGTAGACTTTCACCCCACACAGCGAACTATACTCTTAGTTGGTATGAATGTTGGCAACATAGCTTTATGGGATGTGGGTTCATGAAAGAGATTGGCCCATAGAAATTTCAAGAGCTATGGGAGACTGGAAGTGATGCCTCTATGCGATTGAAAGAATTAGTTATTTCTGAATGTTGCAAGTTCTAAAGATTTCCACGTTCAATAGATCATCTTGTCAATCCATTATTTGAGATTCCTAAAGCTGCAAGCTACATGGAGCTTGGATAACATATCATTTGAGCTTTAGGATGAATGCATGTAGAGTGTTCAGCAAAGAGCATTAAAATAAGCACATATCAGGTCATGGGAACTAGCCTGCGAATGGAGATATTGTGGAGAGATAGTGTTCAAAACCGCGGGCCCTTTTCATTTCAAAAAATAAACAATTGCAGAGCATTTTGGATGGAACACTGAGTTTTAGAAAGAATTTTTGAGGGATCATAATCGCATCCTAAATAAATGAAGAGATCCTTGAGCCAAGCTAGTAAGAGGAATGAGCATTGTGATTTTTACTGTGAATGATGGTGGTATTAAATACATTATTGAGCCATAATAAACAAAAGCATGAGGTGCTCATTGAACTCAATGTATAAACATTCATGATAATCATTAGTCAAGGTGTTTCAAGGCCAAGTCAACATGAAGATCAAAGCCATAGACCAATACATAGCTTCTATTCATCATGTCCAAATAAAGTAACCAAAGTCTATGACATAAAAGAAGTAACAATAAGAACATAGCCGGGGCTCTAAGAACATGGAATCTATCTTAGAAAAGATAGAACATTTTTATATTTTGAATTGAATGGTTAACCTTTAAAAACAAACATAGAGAAATTAGAACCCAAATAAAGAGCCTGACCCCCAATATTTGAGTGGCAAATATGCATACTTGGCAAGAGCACCAACAGTTATAAGTAGAGAACATATGAGGGTTGGGAGTGGCGATCTGTATGGTTATAGATGTTGAAGTAAATGCCAAACCAAATGCCTCTATTTAGAAAACATATACTCGAGTTGATATGAGTAACACATATGAAGAAAATGTAAGGCTCCAATCCTTATATAGCCGAAGGATCATTTGAAGCTCAATCAAAGGAAAGCTAGTGTTTTTATTTATATTATTCCCATGATGATAAAGGATCCAAGGAATATTAGCCTAGTTTTATGTCCTCAATTTGTAGATTGTAGTATGCGGTCAATTACATCTCATTTATGTCACAAATATAAAACATAAAAAAATTGAAGGATGGGCACCATCAACTGCAAAACTTATATATGAATTGGCTGCCTAATCAAGTACCAAATTCAAAAGAAGACATGGCATGAAGAGGCAAGGAAGCTATGAGTTTCATAAGCCTAGTGGAGGAGCATGATATCGGGTTACATAGTGAATGATTCGAATGCAGTAACATCATGAAATCTAGCACCCAAAAATTATAAAGACTAAAGAATGCTCTGTTAATTTGGTGTACAATGCAACCTTATAACTCAAACCTAAGATATGAGAATGATAGATGTCTTCATGGAAAAATAAACCCACAAATGTATGCAAGAAGCGATCTAACATCAATGAAATGGGTTTCAAAGATTGCAAAGACTTCAGTATTGGGATCCTACCAAGATAATTGCATATTATAATAAATGGCTAGTTGACTAAGATTGAAATGGATATAGCCACCTATTAGCTTATTTTAGAGGTTGTGTCATCAGGTAAAGATTCATTAGGCCAAATATCATATAATAAAGGGGAATTTTAAAGAACTTAGAGACTATGAAGAGATGAATGGGAACTACTGAAGAATAGTCAGTTCTAAGAAGTAGTTACTAAAACTAAACAGAGACTAACAAAAAGAGAAGATAAATAGGTATCAGCAAGTAAAGATGGGGGTTCGATCTTTTCCTCTCTAGTATTTCAGACTTGGTGCTACAGCAAAGAGAGAAACTTTTCTAGATTATTTCTAGCAGTAGCCCATTTTCTTGTGAAGGTCATGAGGAGCAGAGTTAGGGTTTTCCTTTCTTTCTTTATGAACTGTGTATGTTAGAAATAAGTGAGTTGTGTGTGTTAGAAATAAGAGTTTTGTGTTTTTTTTGAAATGCAGAGAAAAACTTTAGATTTCATCAATGCTGATTGTAATAGAAAATGCATCTTTATGCTTTTAGAGGAGGGAGACTTCAAAGTTAAATTGTATTTCAAAACTTAGAGTTTGAGCAATCTACTTTCCACTAATCGTGATCTTTGTATCACTTTAGTTTTCTCTGAAATATGCTATTGCATCTCCATAGCTTTGTTTTTACACTTTCTCAAGAAGATGGATAATGTGTTTGTTAACTTCCTCCTTTGTCATATGTTAGGGTGAATGGGCTTTGTATCATTTACCATTTCTTTTCTTGTAGTTGTTTAGGTTTACGCATCTATGCTATATTTATGGATAAATGCTTGATGTGTTTTTTGGTCAAAAGAATTCATAATAAATTCATTGAACATCTCAAATGGGTAGTTGTACCTAATAAAATTCAGAGGAAAGTTATCAATCCAATGATAACCTATCCAAATATTGGTGCCGATTAATCCTCCCACTTGGGCATTCAGAGTTGTATGTACATGCAAATTCTTGGAGGACAATCTGTTCACTAACACCTACATTGTCAACTTTACCAACACATATCTTCTACCATGATCACCAAATATCACTATTGAATCACCACTAATGCATCCCATGCTTTGTTCCAAGATTTTTATGACAGTCACTCGTAAAAAGATTTAAACAAACTTGACACTATTGCACACAATTGTCAGCACCATTGTCCACAAATAATGTTTTTCCTATTGTTATGAGCTTCTAGTACCTCAATAATGTGCTTGCTAGATGTACTGAGATGTATTCATGATATTTTATTTGCCTTTGGTTTTTCACTATTCTACTCCAGTGAACCTTTGATTTTCTGAATTACTGATTTTTAAGTGTCTCCTCTTGTCTAGAAGGCCATCTATGCCTTGACTAGATTTGTATGATAAGTTAGGTTAGGTGCTTTATTTGATGTGTGATTGTTTATGTGCTTGTTTTTATTTACTACAACTATAACTTTTTTTCTTGATAGTTATCTTATCTTTCATATACATTACCTTCTTTTTTTTTGTGCTTCTCAGTGTGATACAATATTCATATCACCATAGCTAAGCTAGTGGTGGTTGTACTAGGTCACTTTTTTTACTAAATACTCTATGATGACAGTTAATTTGCATCTCTTTACAATAAGTTATAGCTAATTGCATTTATTTCATTTGCATTTTCATCTTGGGTTCCTTGAAAACAAACGATTGGTATAAATTTTAGACAAGCTTGACAAACAAAATTTAACAAAATAGCTACATAATTCAAGAAAGGCTATCAAATTGTAGGACACAAAACAACATACTTGTGCATGGTTAACACTCAACTATTGTGGACTTTGTCTCATCATAACACTACCACCTAGGATCACATCTCATTTATTCCACCTATTGCATTATGTGACTTTTGAATCTCAAATAATTCCAGTCACTAATTTCTCCTATTTTCACCTCATATTACATTGTGTGACCTTTGAATCTCAAACAATTTTGATCACTATTCATTACACCATTCATCATATTCCATGCATTCACTATTTACCCATTCTTCCTTGGATCTCAAGTTTCATTTGTAACTTTTGAATCTCAAATGTTGAGTCTCATTCCTTCATGTCTTTTCATCTCTAGCACAATCATTTCCTTCCTTTTTTCACTTGCATTCATCTCATCTTCCCTCTTCTATTTTTATCTTATTATTATCATCTTGTACTTCATTGCATTTCCCCACATTTCACTTTTTGTATCACTTTGTTTATCATTTTTCTTTCATATTCATTTCATTCATCATTATCATTTCATTTCATCATTTTTCATTTTTCATTGTCCTTAATCATTTTTTACTTCTCACATCATTTCATTTTTCATTTTATGTCATTACATTCCATTTATCATTCTTTCTTGTTATATTTATCATTGTTGTTTCCTCACATTTTATTTATTATTTCCTGCCATTTTTCATTTTTGTATCATTTCATTGTCTCATCTTCTTTAATTTCATTTTATTTCATCATGTTTCATTTATCCTTACACTTATTTCTCATCCCATTTATCACATTTTATTTATCATTTCCTTTCATTTTATCACGTTTCATTTTCTTTTACCACATTTTATCATGTTTCATTTACTCACTTTTCATTTATCATTTCATCCCCATTTCATCTAATCACATTACCTATTACTTTATCACATTATATTCCATTTAAATATATCCTACAATCATAGTTCACTTATCCTTTCATTTTCCATTTTTCATTCATCCATCATTCATACACATCCTTTCATGTTATTGCATTCCATTTATATAGTTCATTGCTCACCTTTCATTTATCATTCCATTCCATTTCATTCATTACGGTTCTTCAACTTTCATCTACTCACATTTTATTTATCATTCATTTCATTTCATTTTATTATTCATTCCATTTCCTTTTATCACATTTTCATTTCATTACATCACATTTCATTATGTCCAATTTCATTTCATTACATACTACATTTCCTTTCATTTCATTGCATTTCAGTTCTACATATTTCATTACATTCATACCATTACATTACATTTCCATTCATTACATTTCATTTCATTCATGCATCTCATTACCAAACATTTCATTCATACATTTTACTCATATATTTCATTCAACTACTTCATTCACTATCCACATATCATGTTATTTGATATACTACATTACTTATCCACAAAACTATCATATCAATTAAATCACAACATCAAATGCATACAATAGTCCATGATACAACAAGTACAATGTCAAAATATCTCAAAGATTGGATAATCATGTATCAAAAGGATCACATCTACATGAACATCAAAAGGTCATCAACATGAATAAAAACAAGTCCCAACATATATCAACATGAACATAAAAAGGTCACAAAGTACATACACATGGACATCAATAGGTCATCATCAATGATACACATGTTATGTCAATGAAAGTTTGATATAAAATGATACACAGATCAACCCTATGTCTCACCATTGACATCATCTGTCTATGTGTGCTCTACAGGTCCCTGATTGTTGGGATCACTCCTCTCATCTCAAGGATCTTTCTATATCAAACTTTTCATTAATGTAATAGGTATGGATACAATCATCTAACTAGTCATAGCCCCATCTATCCTTGATGGTAATGGTGGCAGTGGTGGTCTTAGTGTCATCACTACAATAAAATCTTGGGCAATACTTATCAACTCACTCATTTGTGCCTCCATGGCACTCATCTGAGTCTCTATATATAATCACCCAAATAGTCTCTCTAGTGGAAGTTACCCCTATCATAGTACCTACTACTTCCCCTATGGCTATAATCCCTATTCTCTTAGAGTTAGAACCTATATCTATGGCCTCTATCACCAAATAAACTGCACATCATCAGGTAACCTAGCCCTCACCTACTCTATCCTACTCTAACTCACATCATTTTCTTACTAACTAGACCCTATACCACTACCTATGGCTCCCTTCATCCTCACCCTAACTTGGCTATGGATCCCTCTCTATCTCTCTGTCGACCTCTATACTGGGCCACGTGTGATAACCCTTAGTTGTGGTAACACTGCTACCCAACCTTGCCCTCCATATCTCCCTCGTATCCTTGCTCCACCCCTAGCTCTACCTCTAGTTTGAAACCAACCCCTACCTCTCCCTCATTCACCCTCTTTATCCCCATTATCTCCCCTACTTGACTAATCCTAAATCCCTAGTATTGGCTCTGTATGATCCCTATATCTAAGGAATGGATGCTCATGGAACCATCATTTGTAATCCCCCTCCACCCCTATGTTTATCTCCATGTCTCTCAATGCCCATACTGTGGTGTCTCTATCATTTGCAAAAATGCCTCTCGACAAGCCTCATACTCTAAGGTTGGCCCCCACACTAGTCTCCCAATTGAACTTGTGCATAATATGTTGATCCTTGTGGCATGCCCTACTACTGACCAAACTATCTCACTACCCTCTTGAAGAAAAATCTCGTGATCAATGTAGGGTCTAGCCAAGTAAATATCTCAAATAAAATATGTATACTATCTCATCATCATCCTTGGGCTACACCTTAGTAAACTTATATGGCCTCCACACTACCTCATCCATATCATCTAACATCTACCACCGATACTTTTTCTTTCCTAGATGGGCCTGCATGATCACACCTAAATAAGTATATATGTATGGCATATCCTATGGTTACTGACACACACATATCTGTTGGATACAATTTTTCAATTGTGTGTTGTCTTTAATGTTACACAAATGTCATATCAGTTATCAGAGAGATTAAATCAGTTGTCTTTAATCTAGTAACTAGATATGGAAAATCAGTTGTCTTTAATCTCTATGAATTCTTAAAGATCAGTAATAAGTTAACATATAGTACATCTATCGAGTTATAGCATTTTTTTCTATGTGGCTACTGAGTGATAGTAGTAACTAGTTTTTTAAGACATCTAAGGGATTTGTGGATTTGTTTTTGTGGTAACTGATTCACCCCCCCTCTCAGTTACTCCATCTATATTTCCAACAATTGGTATTAGAGTTTTTGGTGCTTGCAAGAAGGATTTCAAGGATCTAAGCTAAAGATCAAGATGTCTTACAAGAGGGAAATTCCAAGGCTTAATAGGGATAATTTTTCAGCATGGAAAGGTCTCATGAGACTCCATTTGGCTTCCATTAGAGATACGAGATTGAAATATCTTGATGAAGCATATGTAACTCCCACTGGTACATTATCTATCAATGACATTTCTAAGAAGAAGACTCATAACACCATGATGATAGACATTACATCTACCTTAAGCTATGAAGAATTTGATGATATCAAGGATTGCAAAATTTCCTTTGAAACGTGGAACAAGCTGAAGGAAATCTATGGAGGTGATGATAATGTGAGGAGAGCCAAAGCAGAAATTCTAAGAGGAAAATCTGATCAAATGAGGATGAGAGAGGATTAAAACATTGCCAAATATGTTGAAAAAGTCAAAGCAAGCATCAGTGAAATCAAAGCTTCTGGAGGAGATATCAAAGAGGAAATAGCTATAAGTAAAGTTCTTAGAACATTGCTTCCCATTTATGCAATTAGAGTTTCTACAATTCAAGAAAGAAGATGTGAGAAAAATCATAAGATAAATTTAGAGGCCATAGTAGGAAGATTGACTGCATTTGAGCTAGATAACTATGACAACTATGTTCTAGCTTCCAAGAACATTGAATCAGCATTTGAAGCCAAGCTTTCACTCAAAGAAAAGGGCAAGAAGATAAAGGATTCTTAATCAAAAAGTGAAGAAGAATCAAAAAAAAATTTTGATAGTGATCTTGAGGTGGTTGAAGCTCTACTTGCAAGAAAATATTCTAGAGGCAAAGGAAAATACAAAGGTAAAGTTCCTCTAATCTATTTTTCATGTGAGGAAATTGGTCATATTGCTACTAGGTGCCCAAACAAGAAAAACAAGGATGAGAAGAAAGGTCACAAGTGCAATGGCAAGAAAAATTTCAAATCATTCAAGGAAAAAGGTAAGAAAACATGTTTCATGGCTAAGGATTCTAAGGATTCTGACAATAGTGAGGATGAAATTGTTTACATTGTTGTGAAAGATGAATCTGATAATGATGAGAAAGATAAGATGGAACTTATCTCTCATGTGAGAAAAAATGATACATGGATCATAGATAGTGGTTGTTCACGTCATATGACTAGTGACAAAACTACATTTGAACATTTTGAAGACTATGATGGTGGTAGTGTGAGGTTTGGTAATAATGAACCTTGTTGCATAAAAGGAAGAAGAAGAATCTCACTAACCAAAGAGCTTGTATATGATAATGCCTATTGGGTTGAAGGACTAAAACACAATCTGTTGAGTGTGGTACAGCTATTCAATAATGGATTCAAAGTGGAATTCATCCATGGAAAGGTGAGACTGCTGGATGAAAAAGGAAAGTTGATTGCATCTGCCATACAAAAAAAAGGTAATTTGTTCTATCTTGAACTTGGTGAATGTTCATGTTTTATTGCTCAAGTTGAAGAAAGTTGGTTATGGCACAAAAGGTTATGTCATGTGAATTTTGATAACCTAGTGAAAATAAAAAAATTCAAAAAAGTAAGAGGCATTCCTAGTATAAAGAAATCTGAGGTTGGTCTATGCAAGAATTGTCAAATTGGTAAGATGGGAAAGACCAGCTTTAAAAGTAAGAACTATCAGTCTGAAGAATTTTTGGAAATTGTGCATACTGATTTGTGTGGACCTATTGGAATCGAGAGCTATACTAGAGAAAAGTTTTTCATTCTTTTTGTTGATGATTACTCTAGAATGATGACTATCATGTATCTATGAGAGAAATCAAAAGCATTTGAGAAGTTCAAATAGTATTTGGCTAGAGTAGAAAAAAAAATGTGAAAAGATTGAAATGCTTTAGGTTAGATAGAGGTGGTGAATTCATCTCCCATGAATTCAATAACTTTTGCATTGAAAGAGGAATCAAAAGACAGGTATCAGCACCTGGTACTCCTGAGTAGAATGGAATAGCTAAAAGGAGGAACAGATCTATCATGGATTGTGCAAGAACTTTAATGATTGAAAAGAACATTGCTATCAAATATTGGAAGGAAGCTATTAGCACTGCAGTTCATACCTTGAACTGAGTATAGTTGAAGAAGGACTCATTCAAAACCCCCTATGAGTTATGGTAAGGCTATAAACCCAATGTAAGTTACCTAAAAGTATTTGGAAGAAAATGTTATATTTTGAAAGAATTTAGAAAAGTAAAATTTGATGTGAAGGATGATGAAGGTATATTTTTGGGATATTCTTGCAAGAGTAAGGCATATATATGTTTGAATTTATCTACTCACAAAGTCATAGAAAGTGCACATGTGAAAGTTGACGAGTTTGTAGAAAGGACTGAAGAAGAAAGCAAAAAGGAACTAGAAGATTATAGGAGATTTGTTTTCATTGAACCTGATACAATGCTAGACACATCTGTCAATCAAGAAACTTCTACTCCTGAGTCTTCAGTCACCAAGTTGCAAGAAGTTTAAAATGAGTTGTAGGAACTCGAGTCACATTCAGATGCTATTGAGCCAATGCCTACCAAGTCTGAAGGACCTGAGCAACAATCAGATCAACTAGAGCTAGAAGTTGAAACTCAAAATGAAGATAGTGGAACTCAGTCAAAAGGAAAGGAACCTATATTAGCCAAGTATGTCAGGAGACATCATGCACCAAATTAGATCATTGGAGACAAATCTGAAGGTAGTATGACAAGAAGTAAGCAAAAAGGTACTTGTTTGCTTGTTGATTTTGAACCTAGAAATGTCAAAGATGCATTAGAAAATGAAAGTTGGATTGAGGCTATTAATGAAGAGATAGAACAAATTGAGAAGAAAAAAATATGGATTCGTGTGCCTAGGCCTAAAGATAAAAATGTGATTGGAACTAAGTGGGTATTCAGAAATAAGTTGAATGAAGATGGTAACATAACAAGAAACAAAGCTAGACTAGTATGTAAAGGCTACTTTCAAGAAAAATTAATAGACTATGGAGAGACTTTTTCTCCTGTTGCAAGACTGGAAGGTGTTAGGACCCTACTTGCATATGCTACATACAAAGGATTTAAGGTATATCAGATGGATGTCAAATTAGCATTTCTCAATGGTATTCTGGATGAAGAAGTCTATATTGAGTAACCTGAAGGTTTTTTTGATCCAGATAAGAAAGACATGGTCTGCAAATTACACAAAGCATTGTATGGTCTGAAACAAGCCCCTAGAGCATGGTATGAAAGATTGCATAACTATCTTATTCAAATTGGTTTTCAGAGAACTAATGATAATAGTAGCTTGTATATCAAGGAAGGACCAGATAAAAAAATTGTTTTGGTAGAAATATTTGTGGATAATACTTTGTTTATAGGAAATGATGATCTATACAAAGAATTTTCAGAGAAAATGAACAAGAAATTTGAGATGTCAATGTTTGGTGAGATCAAATTCTTTATTGGTCTTCAAATTTAGCAAAGAAAGAATGGTATCCACATCACTCAATCCAAATATGTCAAGGAGATACTCAAAAAGTTTGGTATAGAAGATTGCAAACTAGTTGGGACTCCCATGTGTACTAGACTAAAGCTTACCAAGGATGATGAATAAAAAGAGGTAGATCAAACCTTATATAGATCAATGATTGGAAAGTTGCAGTATATAGTTCATACAAGGCCAAATATTTCTCTTGCAGTTGGAATTGTAGCAAGATTTTCAGCAAAACCGAGAGAAAATCACATGATGGAAATCAAAAGTATCATGAGATACTTGAAAGGCACTGAAGATTATGGATTGTGGTACAAATTTGGAGGTAATCTAGACTTGAAAGTGTTTATTGATGCAGATTGGGTAGGAAACATTGATGACAGAAAGAGTACAAGTAGAGGAGCATTCTTTCTTGGAAAGAGGTTGGTTTCTTGGACAAGTAAAAAGAAAAATTGTACATCCCAATCTACAGCTAAAGCAAAGTATGTTACAGTAGTAGTAAATTGTTCCAATATTGTTTGGTTCCAACAATTATTGTAAGGCATCAAAGTAGAGATCAAAGAACCTATGGCTATGTTTTGTGATAATACAAGTGTAATCAAAATATCTAAAAATTCAGTGATGCATTCAAAAACCAAGCACATTACAATAAAGTATCACTTTGTCAAAGAATTGGTGCAGGATAAGGAGATCAGATTGGAATATGTCCATACAAAGGAACAAATTGTTGACATATTCACCAAACCATTACCTAAGGATGCATTCTTGTATCTAAGAAGTAAGTTGGGGGTCATTCCCCTATCTAAAGCTCACTAAAATGAAGTTCTAGTGATGCATCAATAGGTGCCAAGTTGAAAATCTATTAGTTGATGCAGCATAGTCATGGAAACATTGCATATGAATTAGTACTTAAGGTACATTGTTACTCATTTAGCTTATGTTGTCTTTGGCATTTGTTGTCAAAGAGGGAGAGTATACTGTCATATCTTTTTGAAATTTGAATTTGTTTTCTATTTGAAAAGAAGCTATGTAATTCCTTTACAAAGGGAGATTATAGTGTTAGAGAAGTTTGTGGCATAAAATCTAAGAGGGAGAAATGTTCTATCAGAAAAGACTTATTTTCAAATTTCATCTACTATAGCATGTTGTGTTGCCATCAATTTCAAAGAGGGAGATTGATGGATATGATTGTTCAATTGTGTGTTGTCTTTGATGTTATACAAATGTCATATCAGTTATTAGATAGAGCCTACTAAGCTCAGTTGGTCAGCAAAGAAAATTCTAGAGTCTACCAAGCATTCCTGAATATACTCTATGGAAATAGTTTCTACCGAGCTCACTCAAGCGTCGAAGGATTCTATGACAGAAGTTAGTTTCTACCGAGCTCACAAGGTCAGTGAAGGAAAGTTGGTTTTTACTGAGTTCACTTAATCTCCAAAGGATTTTGTAGAATTCATAGTGTTCACTGAGCTTAAGTTGGTCAACATTGGAAATCATTTCTGGAGCAATTTTTACCGAACAGAGTCAGCCAATGAAGGATTTAATTGTTTTGAGAAAAAAAGTTTAATTGTTTCATGTAATAATTGTAGCCAACTAATGTAATGATTATTGGTAATTGTAACTTGTAAATGAGCTGACTTGACAATTTGTATGGTACAAATAAAAGGTCAAGTTGTGAATTCTAAAATGTAGTGAGCGAGCATGCAAGTGTATTAATTGTGAAGAAGGTGTGAGAAAATTTTGAGGAAGGATCAGATATTCTTGAGGAGTAGAAAAGATTTATTCAATTAGTGAAGATATAGTGAAGTAGAACTAAGATCTGTATCAGCAATTTAGTTGCATCTCATTCAGGTCAATTCATTGTTACTTTCTCACCATTGTAGCAGTGATTTCCAAATCTCTTAACATAGTTGGTTTAACAGCCATTTTGTAAAACCTCTAACAAGGTGAAAAGTTCTATTGAATTGTTCTAAAGTCTTCTAGCAAGGCCACTCCTAGCAGGGTGATTAAATCCTTTAACAAGGTCACACCTAATAGTGTGTTTTGTAACCTTTAACAAGGTTGGCTCCTAATAGGGCTCACTTCAAAAGAGTGAAAATCAGTAGCTAGTTACTTGGTGGTTTTTCCCATTTTGGGTATCCATGTTAAATCTAGTGTCTCTTGTGTTCATGTTATCTCTTTCATGCATGCATGTTAGATATTTTTGAATGCTTAAAGATCAGTAATAAGTTAACATATAGTACATCTACCAAGTTACAACATTTTTTCTATGTGGTTACCAAGTGACAGTAGTAACTAGTTTTCTAAGACATCTAAGGGATCTATGGATTTGTTTTTGTGGTAACTAATTCACACCTAAATAAGTATATATGTATGGCATCTCCTATGGTTACTGACACACACATATCAGTAGAGTAATAGGAAGGTTCTCTCATGTCCATATCTATAATAAGACTACACCTATTGATAGTGATGAGGCACTAGAATACACAACTTAGTGCAAATCATGATATAAATGGGCCAATATGTAGTTACCCCATGTGAACCTCCATAATTGATCAATCATGTGCTAGATAATCTAGCCCCATCCCAATGGACATCCCCATCCTTTCCTATCTATCAACAAAAATCCACCTATCAATTTGGCCAACACAATAGGAAATGGGTTGTACTGTAACATCTAGAACCAAGATACACTATCATCCCTGATGCTATCATCACCAAATAAAACTTTGAATGATGCCCCATCTACAGTCTAATCATAGTACACAAGGTCTCCCACTATTAGGATCTGCAATATTCAATATACATCCTCAAGGGTCACAATAATCTCTCCCATGGGTATGTGGAAGGTGTTGTGGTCTGAGTGTCATCTCTTAACCATAGTTATGAATAATCCTCTATTCACTCAAAATAGAGGCATCTGTAACAAATAAGTGAATCTACATCTATGAATCATCTATCAATCTAGCATGAACACCCTACCAATCAGCTCCAATGGCCATGTGTACAATCCATGCTTCATGAGCTTGTACTTGTTGACAGTTGGCTAATAGAGATATGCAAGTATTGTCACTTATGGAAACACATGATGTACATGCTCATAGAAATCCTCAAAAATTAAGATACTTAGTGTTTGGTAATTAGAAAAATGTCTAAGTATAGAATTTGGTTTACAACAGTCTATTGTTTTGTTTATAACTTGTTACTGACATCATATTACGACTAGTGAAGTTAGATAGAGATAGTATACATGTTGGTGAAGATGTGTATAACCTTGAAAGTCAGTATGAACTATACTAAATAGAGATAATCATGTTTGAAGAAAAATAGGATACTTGAATTGAAGGAAAGGATTATTTTGTTTATAAGATAATTACTTGTCCAATTAGGGCCAACATCCTAGATGTTTACTTCAAGTTGGAAAAGTGAATTGTGGTCTTAGCTAACCCAAGAGAAATTTTTGTAAAGGCATGGTATTTATGCAAAGGACATCTTGCAATGAGAAGTGTGATTACAAGTGCTATCATGTAATTGTGATTGTATGTGAACTATTGTGAAAGCGATATATGTGAAGTTTTGTATGAGCTTTTCTATGATCTGAGATCAAGTTGAAGATTAGAGATTAGTCAAGAAAGAAATTACAGTACCTATATTCCAAAATTCTCATTACTTGTTTAGGTAGTGATCTCTGCTTGTAATTAGAAGTGCATGTTTGGGCAGTGTGTTCATCTTGCATTTACTATACCACAACTCCTAATAGGGTTAGAATCTCCTAACAAGGATTCAAAGTCTCCTAATAGGGACTCCTTATACTAAATTTTCTCATTGACTCCTAACAAGGTCCATCCTCTAATAAGGAACTTATATATTAGTATATTATCTAGTGCATGTCATCTCCATCAAGGTTTTCCCTTGGCTAGGGCTTCCCTCATTATAAAAATATGGTGTTATGAGTTATGTTTGTACATTGTTACTACTACTATTTAGTATTACTTTATTTCTTGTTATGCATGGTTTAAAGTAAGAAATAACACTTGGTGACTAAAGTTTTTAGATTACTGATTCACCCCCACCCCGCCCCCTAGTAATCCCTTTTTCTAAAAATCAGTATCAAAGTGCAATTAATTTGAAGAGGCTTAACAGCTTGAGTAATATCCCTATTTATATGGAACAATTGATGAAGAACTTTGAAGAAGATCTTGAACAAATTGATCTCCTTACTGAAGAAAGAGGTAAGTTTAAGGACAAATATGAAGACTCCAAAGTATACATTGGTCAATTGAAGGAAAAGATTCATCTCAAATCCAAGCCTGAACCTATTGAATCTAGAACTAGTGATGATGATTATTCAAAATTAAAGATAGAGTACAAAATCTTGAAGCATGAATTGAAGATTACAAAGCTAAAGTTGACTTTCAGAAATGATCCTATAAAAATTAAATTTGATTTGAAGACTAAAAATGAATATCTGAGAGAAAGTCTAGCAAAGAAAACATCTAAATTTGAAACATTGAAAGAAGATCATGAAGAACTTCATAAGTACAATACTATTGTGAAAGGTGAATTAACTCAGTGCAAGCAGTAGCTTGAGAAGCTTTATTCTAGAAAATAAAAGCTTGATGATTTAATGTCAATATAGAGACCTACTTATGATAAGACTAGTCAAGAAACCTAAGATTAGATCAAATCCAAAAGAAAATTCTAATGGTAAGATTGAATCCAGTCAATCTTCTAATAAATCTAGAGAAGTTGGACAAGAAAAGGAAGTTGAAATTTTGAATGAACCAAAACAAGTGGAATCTCCTACAGATTAAACCAAGTATGAAATTAGAGGTAAGTGTTTTTTATGTAATGAAATAGGTCATATGAAAAGATATTATACAAATAAGTCATTTAATTATGTTAAGGACTTTTATTGTCATAATTGTCATGGTATGGGTCACAAAACAATTGATTGTATGAAACCTAAGTATGATAATGATAGAAGAAATAATAGAATGTCTAAAAATACTAACCTTGTAGATAGAAGAAGATATAATGGAAGGACATCAAGTGAAGGAAGACCTTATGAAGATATAAGATAGATAGTGTGTTATAAGTGTAACAACTTTAGACACATTGCTCCAAATTGGCATGCACCTAATGATCCGTAGAATCCTAGAAACAAAGCACCATTATGTTAGTTATGCAACAACTTTGGTCATATAACAAAGTACTATAGAATGGATAGAAACTTCAGAGATAGAAGGAACAAGAGAAGAAACTTTGGAAATAGAAGGAATGATGGAAAGAGCATTAGAAATGATAGAAGAAACCATGAAAGGAACTCCAGAACTAACAAAGACAATGAGGAACAAAGAAAAATTGTTAGTGAACTTTGAGAAGAACTTAATAAGGCATTTATGAAAGGAGTAGATATCTCAAAGGAAAAGCTAGATGATGATGAGATAGGAAGATTGTAGTTAGTTGTTGAGTTTGATTCAACTAAGTTGAATTAAGCTTGTTCACAACATTAGAATTTGAGAGCTTCATCTAGAGATGGAAGTAGAGGTAGTGAATTTGGGAAATGGTGTATCCAATTATGTTTAGATGGTGCCTAATATCACTTATAATTTGGAGCTTATCTAACTAAGCTATGAAGGAATTTAGAGTTACCAGTATTATAGAAAAGGTTAATTCTATAACAAAAGATGAAAAGTATGTTTTTATAGAGAATGTTGTGAAGCGCAATCTTGTAGAGTTTTGTCATGATGGAAAATAGCTATGGAAAACCTTGGATGGCATTGGAAGATCAAAAAATGATCTTGAGTAGTTATTTGATTATGGAATGTAATTGATAGCTTTTTGGTGTTTACAAGTACACAAATAATGAAAGTTCAAGTTGATGGAATAAATGGAGTATAGAATTGATTTTTACTTCATTGTGAATACATCTAAAGAAAAGAGTACTCAGAAGTGACTTGTTAGAGTGATTTCAAAGAAAACCCTATTTTCATAAAGAGGTATTTTATCATTTTTCTACAAATTTTTTTGGTAAAAGCTCTTTTTTGATAAAATCATGGATATGCCAATAGTGCACAATGTTGAAAATGAGGATAGACCTAAGTTGAAGGTTGTTTTCATGAAACCTACTAAAGGAAACCCTAACTCAATGTTATCTATCACTTTGAATAACATAGTATATCTTGAAGATGTAGGAAGTTATCTGAATAGTAAGTTTGAGTCCATTGGTAGTGAATTCATGAACAAAGATATAGAATTAGTTTTCAATCATGATGTGACTATGAAGCCTGGATTTGAACATATAAAGGAACTCGACATATTCAAATATCATTTCTATTATGAATTGGACATAGATCATTTTGAGTAGAATCATTGATTATTCTGTATGTGCAAGCTCAAAGATTGATGAACTATCAACCAGATTCATCTATGCATCTTATAAGATATGTGTAGAGAAGGAACAAGTAAATCTTAGTGAAATTCTAAGAATGCAACTCTTAGAGAACCTAGAAAAGAACAAGAGGACAAAGAATGGTGTGTTTATATTTTAGTCATTGATAAATCACATATTCTTTCATGTATTTAAAAGATTTCCTTATTTATCAGTCATAGACATAATCAGAAGTGATAAATGTACAATGGAAAAGATTAAAAAAGTATGCATAAGGAATCCTATAGATAAGATATTGGACACTAGCAACCTAATAATGAGAACATTTTAGAATGAAATGAAATAGAGATTCTAAATTGCACCTAAAATTGTAGATAGATTTGAAGAAGACATTTGTGTTTTGGTTGATATAGATTTTACTTATATTCAAGTAGTGGAACCTCAAGAGACATTTCTTGATCCCTTGGGTTATGAATTGAATGATGATATAGTAGTCAGTTATATTGATTTATTATTGAAATTAGAGAAAGAAAAAGAAAAATATAGATTTGGAACCTATGATTAGATTACCTAGTCAACTCATCAGCAACCTTGGAGAAGGCATCACACAAGAAAATAGAATCTATTATGAAGAAAGCACTATCAGAGGTTGGTATAATAGAGAGGATTCTAAGGTTGTAAGGAAAACTATGAAGCAAGGAATACTGAATGTGCAACCTTTGTCAATATCTATTGCAAGGACATCTTCAGAGCAAAACACTCCATATGGAATAGTTTTAGATGTGCATCCTAGCAAGCCTAAGAGAAAATTTGAAAGATTGGTGGAAGCAATGACTACTAAGACAAAGAGTGTAAAAAAACAAACCACCAAACTAGGAAAAATATAGAAAACATTGTTGACAATTGTTTAGTCTAGTGATGAAGAGGAAGAAGAACAAGAGATCAAGCAAGCAAAGAAAGTGATATTGTCATAGCAATCAATAGGAAAAGCTCAGCAACCCTAGAAGCTGAAGATAGAGAAGATTAACACAGTTATTTTCGATGAAGGTAACTTTTTTTAGATGAACAAATTTTATGATTTGTATAATAGTTTTTAGAAGGATCAAATTGATATCTCTACTGTGAGATATATTATAGAAAATAATCTAAATTTGAAGGATGTTGAGGGTGTAGTAAACCAAAAAGTCTATGATAGACTTATTGTGAAGAAGGCACCTGCAAGAGAAGAAAATCTAGAACTTCAAAAGTCTATGCTTAGAACTATTTACAAGACTGATGATGAAGAAGAGATTAAAAGATTATTGAATAATCTTTCACTTTACTTAAGAAATAAAGTAAGAGCATTTTTTTATGGTTGGTGAAAAAGATAAATTAAGAAGTGAGACTGCAATAGCTATCAATCAAATGTTGACAGAGCCAAAGGTAGCATCTCCTCCAGTATCGAGAACCTTGGAAGTGTTAGTGATCGGTGACACTATGTAGATTGATCAGATCAATGTTACCATTAACATTGATGATACCAATCTATTTGAAGTTTTGGAACCTAATGAACCTAATACCAAGGATATTGATCATCAACATACATTAAGGCAAACTGAAGAAGAGAAGAGGTTACTTGAAGAAGAAAAAAAAAATAGAAGAAGCCAAGTAGAAATTGCTTGAGGATAAGAAGAGAAGAAAGGAAGAGGAAGAAAAGAATAGAATAGTAGAAGAAGTAAGTAAAAAAATAGAAAATGAGAGAAAAGAAAAGGAAAAGAATGAAGAAGAGAGAAAGAAGAATGAAAGAGGGAGCTAAGAAACAAAGGGAGGATGATACGAAGCCATTTAGTTCATCTATTTTGCTCTCTCTTGCTAGCCTAGCATCTAATGATGATGATCAAATAGATTTGATATCATCCCTATCTAAGCTTATACAAAAGAATATGATAGTAAAGAGCCTATAGAAAACCTTGATGGAAGTTACTAACAGACTACACAATACTTTGGCAGTACAGTACACTGAATCAGATCCTGAATAGAGGGCACAATCAGTGCTAAAATCATTTGATAAAGATTTTAATAACTTGTTGAATGTTGCAAAAGCAAAGGCATAGATTTCACATGATGCTAACTTGTTTGGCACCATCTGTTAGAATATTAAGAATGATTTGGTTAATCTTGATACTTGTATTAAGGAACTTTGAAAATGTCATTAAGATGGGAAAACATTATATGTTGAGTTTACTTTATGATACAAGCTGACTAAGGAAATCAATTGTCAGATAGAAGAAAAGATGAGTGAGCTAGAGGCTTTACCTACCCAAATCCAGCATCTATCTTGCAAAATTGATGATTTTGAAGGACAAGTGGCTAGTATCCACAGTGATATTAGGAAACTGGAACTTTAGAAGGAACAGATTTTGAAGAGGATATCAAATTTTAGAGAGTCTATTGCTCTAAAAATATCTTTTGTTGAGAAACAGTTGGAGGAATGAGTCAAGGCCAAAGACACATATTCTAACTTTTTGTATTCAGATCTTAATATGGTTGAGATTGCATCATATGCTCTATGTGCAATTCTTACATAAACTGGATCAACCAAGGAGACATGGACTAAGGGTATGGATAGTCTGAAGGAAAATTTTGATGATTGCATGAAAATCCTCTCAACATAAGGAAGGACAACATTTTTGGATAGTTTTGGATAGATTTCTAACATTTTGACCTTTGGCATTGATGTCAAAGGGGGAGTAGTTGTAGAAAATTAGAAAATACTTAAATTGTCAAAAGGGGAGTATATTGTAAGTACATAATGTGAAACATATTGTAAGGGGGAGCATATGTAAATTTGGATAAATTGTAATAGATGTAATGTAATATGTTTATTTTTGTTGTGTTAAGTTTTTGTCACTTAGCCAATTTTTCCTATTTTGTTGCCATCAATGCCAAAGGGGGAGATTGTTGACAATTTGCTAATAGAGATATGTACTTGTTGTTATTTATGGCAATACATGATCTACATTCTCATAGGAAACCTTAGAAATAAAGATACTTAGTGTTTGGTAATCAGAAAATTGTCTAAGTATAGAATTTGGTTTACAACAATGTATTGTTTTGTTTATAACTTGTTGATGATGTCATATTCTGACTAACAAAGTTAGATGGAGATTATATACATGTTGATGATGATATGTATAATCTCAAAAATCAATACGGATTGTACAGAATAGAGATAATCATGTTTGAAGTGAAATAGGATAGCGAAATTGAAGGAAAGGATTATTTTGTTTATAACATAATTACTTGTCCAATTAGGGTTGACATCCTAGGTGTTTACTCTAAGTTGGAAAAATGGATTGTGGTCTTAGCTGACCCAACAACAATTTTTGTAAAGGCATGGTATTTATACAAAGGACATCTTGCAATGAGAAGAATGATTACAAATGTTATCATGTAATTGCGATTGTATGCAAACTTTTGTGAAAGCGATAAATGCGAAGTTTTGTATGAGCTATTTTGTGATCTAAGATAGAGCTGAAGATTAAAGATAAATCAAGGAACAAGTTACAATACCTATATTCTAAAAGCCTGATTACTTGTTTGGGTAGTGAGCTCTTCTTGTAATTAGAAGTGTGTGTTTGCGCAGTGAGCTCATCTTGCATTTACCATACCATAATTCTTAACAGGGATTCAAAATCTCCTAACAAGGACTCCTTATACTAAATTTTCTCATTGAATCCTAATAGGGTCCATCCTCTAACAAGGAACTTATATATTAGTATATTATCTATTAGGTATCATCCCCACTAGAGTTTTCCCTTGGCGAGGATTTCGCTAGTTAACAAAATATGGTGTTATGAGTTATCTTTGTGCATTGTTACTGTTACTTTTTAGCATTACTTTATTGCTTTGTTATACATGGTTTAAAGTAAGAAATAACATCTAGTTGGCAACTAAATTTTTTAGATTACTGATTCACTCCCCCCTCCTCCCCAGTAATCATTATTTCTAATAGCACCTATCTACCTATTTCACCAAAAACTCAACCAATGATGTGAGTTTTTATCACAAGTGATCATCATACATCAATCAAATGTCAACATCTAGCTACTCAGCTAATGGTTCCATCTTGGACTTGTTACTTGTCCTAATTTATATCCTAAGATGGACATGTTTGTTTTCCCTACTCTGTATCCTAAGAGGGGCATCATTTTCTATCTATCTTCAATTTTTAGATTAATCCTAAGACATCACTTGGTGACTACCTTATTCCTATTTTTTGTTGGTTATGATAGGTCATTTGATCAGATAAACCCATAGCCTAGCCTTATGTGTTATCTTACACTCAATAAATGCCTTGCAATCTATTTTTTCTATTCAAATCATCATTACCACCATTTCCACATACAAATGGACTACAAAAATTTTCTAATATGCATATGCACTATTTCTTGACCCATATGCGCTAGTACATCAATTGAATGTGCTATAATAGGCATATGCACTAATAAAATCATTGAAAGTGCCATTATAATAAGCAGATGTACTATTCCTTATGAACAAGCTACCAAAGGATTGGCATGTGTTGTTTAAATATGCAGAAGAACTATTAGAGTTATACACACTAAAATATCTATCATATGCACTCTAAACATGAACCTTCCACATGACCTTACAAACCCTAAAAAGAAAATGCGCTATTTTATAGTCCATATGTGCTACAAGATACATCATATGCATCCAAACATTCAAATGTGCTATGAAAAATCATTATTTGCTATTATTTTTGTGTATGAGCTAGTTCATTACAAATCTAGGGTTTTATATGCATTATTTAGCTATGCGGATGTGCTATTCTATCAGCGGATGTGCTAAAAGATTTTGAATATGTTTAAAGAAACATTAAATACATTAAAATGTCTAAAATACTACATTCATGATAGAAATCCATGCAAAAATCCAAAAACTCACACAAAAATTCAAAAATCTCGAAAATAGAGGATCTTGATGACTCACTAGAGCATCGTAGTCAGCTAGCAGCTCGAACCTGTGACCCCTCTCAAATTTTTGCTCTTGTAAAGGGACCACCATCCTCACTAGATCAAAGCTCAAAATCACCAAAAGTCAAAAGGGAGTATAAAAAAGACATGGGTAAAAGGTCTTTTGACCTATTTAGCCCTCCTTAAGGGCTTTTATATGACATTTTTTTCCCTATTCACCCAAAGTAAAACTTTTTCCCTCATTTTCTTGAATTGGGTATTATTCTAAACCAACTTGATCATCATCATTTATCCAGCATCCACATTTCAGAAATAAAATTGGAATATTCCTCTTTTTCACATTCATTTTTTCTAATTTCATTTCTGAGGGGGTAGTATACTAGGGCGTAAAAAAAATTCAAATATCAAAAACATGCTACCCAAGCCAAAATTTTAAGGTTAAATCAAATTGGGGTATCCAACCAAGTTATCTAAAACAAAGAATTTGAAAACATCAATATTGAATCAAACATCAAAATTAGACATCAAATCACTGATGATCAGACAACAAATTATCAGCATTCAGGCATCATATCAACCTTAAGTCATAAAAACACCATTAATCAGGCATTCAATTATCAAAATTTGACTTAAAATTAGAAAATTAGATAGTCTTTGAACTAATATGATTTGCATATTAGCTCAAAGAGGGGCATTTATAGACACCTAAAAATTGGCAAAGACCTAAAACAATGCAATTTCGATCAAACGATGCAAAATTAATTATAAATTAGAGGAAAACAGAAGACTTTTAAATCAATTGTTACCTTAGGTCATTAATCAATCAAATCATCTATCAAATCAAAAAAGACCTAAGTCAACTTTAAAAAGAGAAAAAACAATTCCCAAAATCATAAAATGAAATAAAGAAAGGAAAAAGGAAAGATGAAAGTTGAAAATAAATGGAACATTTATTAAATCAATAAATCTATTTATCCTCACAAAAGTGAAAATCCTCCTTTTTACATTTAAAAGAATTGAAAAAACCTCTTTTACCCTCACAATCTAAGTCTCTTGGACTCTTCCTCTTGGTGCCTTATGAGATATTTACAGTTTCACCATTACCCTCTAGTCAAAAGTCAAATCTTAATATTTACCCCAAACCCTTCTAAAATCCTATAAATAGGAGGGAAATTCAAGAGCAAAGGGACCCAAGTTTTAGGCATCTACACTATAGGCACATTTAGAGTTATCATCTTTTAGCACAGTCATTATGGTGAATTCATATCATTTTGATAGCAAGTTATCATTCTTTTTATGTTATTTGGTATCATTTAGCATATGTTTAGTCTATTTCATGCTCATATCATGTCATTCTAGGGTTATTATACTTGTATATTTTGCATTATCACATAGATCTTGCATATATCTATAGATCTAAATTTATGGCATACTCTCATTCTAGAACTATCACTAAGATGTTGGTCTAAGAGAAATCTTAGTAGTTATAATTAGGGAAACATGGGATGTTCGTAGAGTCTCTATTTGACAATGATTTATTGGTTTTAGATTAGTTCATTCTCATTCTATTTTCACTCTACTCCAAGGTCTCACGAATACATGATTCCACTGTGTACAAGACCTATTGGGTATAAAATTGGTTTTCTCCTTAGTAATTAATTTGGGGAGAACTAACTTGATCCTATTAGTCATCATCTTGGATAAAATTATATAGATGGTGTTACAAAGAGCAATAGAACGGAAGTCTCTAGGATCTATATGATCATCTTTCTTAAGTATCAGTGCAATGAAGGTGTTATTATTTTTTGTTAAAAGGGAACCCAAATTTTTTGTTGCTTCTATGGCTACATATAGATCTTCGTCTAGAATATGCCAGCTTTTCTGGAAGAAGAATGCTTGAAAACTGTCTAGCCCTACAAACTTATCAGGATTCATACTAAATAGGGCATTTTTTATTTCTTCTTTCATGAATGCTTTATTTAACATCCTAGTATCTTCTTCAGTGATTAATTTAGGTATAGATTCTAACATCATATTTTGGGCTGTAAGATTTGAATGTTCATAATTATTTAGAGTGTCTACATAATATTTAAAAAAAATTTCAATTATTTGTGATGGATAATCTAATATAGTGCCTAAACTATCCTTACTTTGCAATATTCTATTGATGTTTCTATTCTTGATTGTACTATTCTAGAAGAATTTGGTGTTGCAATCTCCTTCCTGAAGCCACGTTTCTCATGATTTTTGTATCCAATAGATCTCTTCTTTGTTCAAGAGGTCTTCATGTTTATGTGTTAATTCTTTTTCTTTTTCAAATTTGTCATTGTCCATTCCTTGTTGGATGTCAGTTTTATTTAAGTTTTCTATTTCTTCTTTTATCTCTATTTTTTCTTTAAAGTATTTTTTATTCCATTTTAAAATGTTTTGTTTTAGTATTTTCAATTTGTAAATGAAGCAAAACATTCTAGACCCTTTCACTACTTCTTCTTTCCACTAGTTGTTAATGTTTTCCATGAAGATTTCATCCATAAACCACATTTTTTCACATTTGAATGGATTTCTTGGAGGTTTAATAGGTTCAGAGATATCTAGATAGATAGGGAAGTGATCTGAGCTAGCACAGGGCAAAATAGATGATTGAATGGTATAATCAAATATCTGTAAATTCCCTTTGAAGATGAATTTATCTAATATTTTTGCTATCTAGTAGAAGTCCCTACACCTATTGAACCATGTAAATTATGCATTCGTATGGGGGAATGTCTATGAGATGGTCTTGTTGAAACCATTCTTTGAAGTCTAACATAGTTTGAGTTATGGTTTGAGATCACCCACTTTTTTTGTTAGATCCATAATGGCATTGAAGTCACCTCCCATCTAGACATTCTCTTCTTGAAAGATGTCCATAAAGTTTCTAATTTCATTCCATATTATTTTCTTTTCTATGGTCTATACTGGACCGTATACATTTATGATTATGAATTGTATATCTGATTTGTAACTTTTAACTTTACCCCCATCCAATTTTTATTTACTAATAATCTTTCTAAGTCTATTTTTTTGTAGATCCTAGATCAGGCCCATTCCTCTTGAAGCTCCTTATGATTCCTTCAAAATAGTCTTCCAAATGCCAAGTTTTTTGTTAACTTCTCACCTTCCTATTTGTTTAGCTTAGTTTCCTAGATTATTATTAGTTTTGAGTTAAATGGGGCTAAGTTACACTTGAGTAAGCATTTTTTGTTAGGGGAATTTAGTCCCCTAACATTCCAAGATGTTATCTATTTTTTGGGCTATCCCTAATTTTGTCAAAAAAATGGTACTTGTTAATTAGTATCTCCATCTATTTCTACCATATTTTCTAATTCTTCCTCTCTGACTTCTTCTAGTAATCTTTCTTGAATGACTCTCTCTTTCTCTATCAACTCTATCTTGTCCTCACCCATCTCTTTATTTAAATTTTCCTTAGTTAATTCATGTCCTTCCTCCAATAGCTCCACTATTATAAATTATTCCCAAAATTCCTTGGAGAGCCTCTCTTAATTATCAATTTTATCCATATTCCCAAGTTTTTTTTGTCCATAATACATTCAGAACTGAAGCTACTTACTTGGGAATTTTATTGAGTCTATTTGGGTATTCCATATGTTGATCAATTAAGTTATCTAGTTCCATTTCATCAGTTGGCTCTGAAGTGAAGAAGGTTAGAGATTCTGGTTGAATGATTGTCTCAAATTTTAATGAGACATGCTCTATTTGAAAACTATTTCCTATTGATGTAAATGGATTTTTTTCATTCTCTAGAGTCTGCCAGAACTTATGCTTTCTTTTGTCAAAATACCCAAGGATATCTTGTGAGCCCTTCTTTCCTCTTAGTATTGTGTTTAGCAGTTCTACTTCATGTATGTTATGTCCATAATTTATATTTGAATCTCTATTTGTTACACTTACTTGGAATACTAGATTCTTATTAATATCAAGTGTGAGAGATTCTAAGTCTAAAGCTCTATATGTTTCCTTCTCCTTAGCTATGTTGAGTAGCTTTTTTCTCAATTCCTTGGATTTCCCATTAACTTTTTGGTTCTCTTGATTCTTGTCTACATATATTACTTGGGGTGTACCCATAATTTTTTGGTTATTCTGTGGAGGAGGATTCATGTCAACTAATCTTGCTCCATTCTCAATTCATTCTTCTTCTGTCTTGTTTGGGGGATCCATGTCTACCATGCAATCTTCATGATATTGAGTATGAGCCTTTTCCCATATTTCTATCTAGTCCACAGTATTGTTATGCATCAGGATAAATTCATTTATCAATTGATTATATGTTTTTAGAATTTCTTTTATATTCTCAATAGAAATTATGTGTTCCACACATTTGTCACATATCTGAATCTTTTTGATATCATCCTCATGTGTAGAGCCTATTAATCTGAGGTTCTTCTCTAAATATTGATCATTTATTTATGCCATGCTATTAACTCTAACTCTTGATTCTTTTTATGAGATAGGTTCAGATAGGGGTGAGCAATTTTGTTTCAATTCCTAGATTTCCTCTCCATCTTGAATCTCTCCTCCCTTTGTTTTCTCTTTTTCTTGAGTAATCATACTTTGTATTTCAGTTGCCTATTTGTTGCATTCACCCATTGTATTACCTTCCTCTATAATTCATGTCAAAATTTTCTCAATGTTTGCTTCATTTTGAGTTGAGATTAACTTATCAAAATTTGTGTTTCTTTTTGTAGGTATGAGTTAAGGTTTTGATAGATTTGTTGTTAGTCAGTTGTTAATTAAATATAAATCTTTCATTTGTCCTTCATATTTTTTAAAGTTTAGATCATAAATAGATCCATTCACTTCATTTTCTGTATAAAGATTAACTATAATTTTACTTGAGTTGTCATTTTTTTTATCCACTTTTATCCCTATAAGATTTCCTAGTGTCAAACCTAATCTTACCAATGTTTGAGTGTGCAAAATTTCCATAGGGATGTTTTTTATAATTAACCATTTTGGAAATCTAAGCTAATGAATTGATGCCTCAGTAAAATTTGGTGACCATATGATGAAATTAATCAAAAAACTCTGAAAAAGCATGGAGGAGCAAACAAAATTTTAATTTTAACTAATTCAATATTACAATGAATGTATACTAATCTATGAGATAATGGAATTATACTTACATATTCTAGTTTGAATGTATGAAACAAGTCCCCAAGTCTTTCTTCACTACCTTCCGGAGCATCCCAATATGCATATAGGCCTATCTTTTGGCATTAATGTCATTTTCCTTCCATGATTTTGTTACTGGTGATAATGGTCTTTTTTGTTTTTTGACCTAATAGAGCTTGATGTGGTCAAGATAGGGTTTTGTAAATGTGTTGCTAAGTTTTTTTGATGTGGAGGGAGATACGGCTTGGAGGATGAATTTAGGGGTTTGGATCTATCTATAGGTTTCTCGATAGTGTGATTTTGATATCTCATTTGAACCTAAAATATTTATGATTGGGCTAAATTTGTGCTAGGAGTCTAATTAAGAGATGAAAAGGTCTTACATGGTTTTGGGTCAATACCTATGGGTGTATTGTTTGCTAGCAGAATAACTATAGGTTTTTATTGATGTAGATTATGTTCAAGATGGTATTTAGATCTAATTCCTAAATGTGGTGGATGTGTGGTGGAAGAGATTTGAAGTGAAGGATACCTAATGTGTTTGATAAGTTTTTTACCTTGACTAGTTTTGATGAATTGTGCTTGGTTGCTTGGGTTGGATCTGCTTTTCCTAATTTAGTTGTATGTTTTGACTCTGCCATTTTTGTTCATTCTCTTTCAACGAGTGTTATGATTTCCCAATTTCTTAGTGTCGTAATCAATTCTTTTATTTTTCTTCCTATAATGCATTGTTTTCCAACCAGGGCTCTATTCTACTTTATTTGTTTCAGTAGCCCTTTGTATCTGGATAGCTTTGCTCCTTTCTTCGTGTAGTTTTAAGAATATTATGAATTTTCCTTTGAAGCTTGTTGGGACTAGTTTTATCTTCTCGATGCCTATATTTTCTTACTTATTGTCATTCTAGTTCCTTTTTAGTAGTTCAAAATGATTGACAATTTTTAGCTTAAACTGGGGTTTGAAGGCAGAAATGTTTGCTATCTTCTTTTTTGCAATGTCGCTATTTTGTAGAGCTATCTTTACTTTCTTATTCCTAATTAATATTTTAGTTTAAACTTAAGAAAATAGAATGATTTTAAAAAATTATTTGTAAAATTAGTTTGAAATCTTTAAAACCATATAATTTAGTTTGAATAAATTAAAACTTACTTAAGATTCAACATGCTTACTTTAGTTTATAATAACTTGTTTCCATTTACAATATTTAAACTTACTTTCATTTTTAACTTCTTCTTATTTTGAAAATGTAAATATTTACTATTATCCTCTTTAGTTTTCTTTATTTAAACTTTTATATTTATTTTTAACTTCTTATTATTTTGAAAATGTAAATATTTACTATTATTCTCTTTCATTTTATTTATTTAAAATTTTGAATGTATCCTTTTACCTAGAAGGCAAATTTTATTTTTTCTTAAACTATTAATACATTCTGTAGACTTAACTATATCCACCCATATTTTATTTTGAACTCATTTTTATTTAAATTGTAGTCTTTTTAATATATTTTAAATTCATTATTTTAAACTATAGTCTTTTTCTTATAGTTTTCTCATTCTATTTCTCTTTGTTGTTTTTTTTTTCTACTACCTATTTTATTTTATTTTCATATCAACATACAAATAGGGAAAAGAAAGGACATAGAGAAACATAGAACATGAACGCACTAAAATTTTAACTATTATACTACAAGATAACTATCAGAAAATAAAAATTATATTTAAGGGAGGAGACCTACCTCCAAATTTGATTGTAATTGGTCTAAAATTTGATGTTTCTTATTCCCTCCAAAGTGTTGACAAAATCAATCCTTGCATTTCCTTTCCAAGTAGACCTCAATATCTCTCAGTAGCCTCCACCTATAGGATCTCTCTTTATTCTCTTATGTAGATCCTTAAATTAAAATATATTTCATGTATCTTTATTTCATGTTAAGTAGATACATTTGATTTTAAGGACAAGGACATTAGTTCTTAATTTGGAAAGGAATTTTAGGATGGATAATGTATTAAATCATAAGTAAATGTAACACTAATAGATGGCTTAACTTAAGTAGTAACGATGAAATGTTAAAAAGGAAATTAAGTAATGTTATGTAAGGGTGACATTAGGGGATTCTACATATGTGATTAAGAGATTTTAGCAAGAAAAATATGTAATAAAAAAATATTCTTCAAACTTAGTAACATTTAGTCTTGTCCTTCTAAGTTCCCTGCCAGGGCATTACATTTGGTATCAGAGCCCTCGGTTGCTACACTACAAGTTCTAAAGCCTACTATGCTTAGGAAAAGAAAGAAAAAAGAAAACATGAAAGATTTAAAAATATTATTACCTTTTAATCCTTAGGATGCCTCCTCAAGCATGAAGATTAGAAAAGAGTTGTTCCCTCTAGAAGATCCCAACAAGGGAGTTTTCAAGGATAGTATATTAGAATAACCAAATCCTAACTCTAGGAAAAGGATATAACACTAAGGATAGGTGTGTCATAAATCACTAAAATACTTCATCTTGGTGGTGATAGGAAAAGGAGTGTTTTATAAGAATTTTTAAAAAGTTATATTTGTCTAGTGCATAACTCTAGTATTGGGAAAGACTTGTATAAGAACTACATAATTCATTATTCATGATAAACCTATTTTTTCAGAATTAATGTCTAACATTATAGAAATTCCCAGCTTAGTTAAGATCAATTGTAGCATGTTCTATCATTACAACTATTTGAAAACATTGCTAAGCTAACCCCAAAATTTCTAAACATATTTCTCAAACTCATTTTGGAACATAGAGTATTGTGGTATGGACTCGTACGATATTATACCTTCTTGGGTTGTGAATTATGAAACATGGATGCCCGATATATATAATTATGAAAACAAGATAATATTTTTTAATGAATAATCACCATTCATTTTTCTTGTCACAAAAGTTTCCACCCTTATCTAAAGTTTGACCTAAAGGTGACCTTATGAAACATCAAAATAATCTCCAAGTTGTGGGACTTGAACAATGAGATTGAGTCTCTAGAAGGTTGAGTTCCTCACTATCAAGAGGCACTTAACTACTTCTTTGAAGGAAAAGGGAGAAGGAAATGCATGAAATCAAACTACCTAGTCTAATCTAGAGGGATGATACACAAAATAGTACATTCAATCTTATCTCTACCTAGAATTACATAGTTCATCAATATAATCCCAAAGTACATAGATTCAAACCTTGCTTCAGCTAAAAAACCATATACAGATCAAAAACCAATGGAATGTCATAAGGAAGGAACTTCACTCTATATCATTCAAAGGACAAATAGATACAACATACAACTTGAAGAATGAAAGCAATACATTAACATAAGGCAAGAAGGTTTTGCACATGTATTAATGGAAGAAAGAGGTACAATGGAGGAATATATTCACACAATGGCAAAGAGAATTGTAGTAGTAGAGTATGCAATACAGTTTCTATAGAATCAAAGAAAGACCAACTGATCCCTTGAAAAAGTTACAAAATTTTCCTTTATAGCTTAGGCATAATTAAGAAGACTTCCACTAAAACCTAAAGCTCAACTATTATCTTCAAGTTGTAGAGAATAACTACTTATCTAAGGATGATTTGATTGAATGCACGTCCTAACACTAAAAAAATTTGATCTTTTACGTGCAACTTGTGCCCTAAAGAGATAGAAATGGTGGCCATAACTTCTCTAACCGATAGATGGATTACCATGGTAGTGGTAGAATATTTTCATTTAATAGGCATCAAGAATAATACCAAAAGTGACTCATTGATGGCAAACAAATCCTTAGATTTCATGCAAACACCTTTTTCCTTAACCTTTTCAACTACTTCGAAGACATTTATTTCTCTCTTGGTGGATCATTTACTACATCTAATTTCACATAAGTTTCTTACTACTTCACTCCACCTAAAAATCATATCCCCATCATTGTTGTGTAGATGCTCATCCTTTTGGCTCTATTTAGTGCCAACCTGTACCTCGTTCTGTAATTTGAACCTTAAAGTTTTTTCACCACCTCAACGGAACATCAACACAACCTAGTCATCTTTGCATGCCCATTACCTTTCTCAAATTTCATTAGTTGGAGGCTTTCTATTATTTTCCAGCTCAAAAAAGAAAAAATTCTTTACTCATATTTGACGTAGGTCTTTATGACCTTACAATAAGTTGTGGCTCATGGCTTCAAAAACCTTCACTATTTGCTCTTGCAATATCACAATCAACTACCTTTTCATATGATTGTGGATCCCTTTTTGAGCCTTTACACTTATGTAATTTTCCATTCGTCGTAAGATCATAACCCTCCACAACCTTTTGCACTTTATGTCTTATGATCTTATGATCACAACAAGGTTTTGTATCATTAAAAATCTCCTTTAAGTTTCTTATATTCTTAAGAACCACAGTCTCTCATAAGATCAAAGCACTAGAAGAAATGACCTGATTTGGAGTTGTGAACTTACTCTTAATATTTTATAAACCCTTTGTAGCATCACCAATAGCTATCTATCTTCTTATGATCTTACAATCATAGCTTTGTGTAACATCAGGCTTCACATTTTCTTGCCTTACAATCTCTCGATCGTAGTCAACTAACGTTGTTGTGACTTTGGGAGCTATCTCTTAACCATTACCTTTACCTTATGATCATACACTGGTTTATATCTCCCCTTTTCCATAACTTTAGAGACTCTCATAGTTTTCCCTTGCGATCTCACAATCACTATCTTTCATAAGGTCAAGAGAGCCAAATGCCATGTGTCTCAAATTCTTTATGTTCATGAGCCTGGCCCCACCAACCTTTAATATTTTCCTTCTTATGATGTTATGATCTCCTTGTCTTCATAGCTTTGAATGCCTCATGATCTACCCTTGTGATCTCATGATCCTCTATCCTTTCATATGGTCATAGGTCTTCTTGTAACCTTTTATGATCATGTGATCAACAACTTATCATAATATAGTATCCCCTACCATATACCATAAAATACTTATGATGACATGATATAAGATGATTGTTAGATGGAAAACTTCAAAACACACACCTGTGATGCTTTGAAAAATGGAATATCATAAGATCAGGATACTTAATACTTTCCTTTACAATCCCCTACAAGCCTTCACTTCATAACATTGGGAGAGGAAAAAACCAAGGCTTATTACTAGATGTTATTTATCCCATTCATAAGATCATAAAACTTGATGGGAAATATGAAAATGACATACGATCTCCCACTCAAACACAAGACCTAAGGTAAAGGCCACATCTGATTGTAGATTTAGTGGTGGTGATGAGGGAATAAAAGGGGGCTAAAATGGCTAACATTTCTGGTGACTAGGAGGGGATTCTTGCCTATTAATCATAGGACTATTAGCCTTAAGCAATCCATTTGGATATAGAGTCAAAAAAATGAGCTCTGCTCTACAACAAAAATTATAACCTCTATAGCTGCAAAAAACCTCAAAACCTATTATTTCAAAGAGAAATAGTTTGTGCCTATGTACTTAGTGAAAATTGAGAAACTACTCTATTATGTACAAAAACCCTTAACCTTCCCTAGAATTAAGGCTTAAGGTAAATTCCATTGACTCGAATTTGCAAAATGTCACCATCAAGCCTGAATAACTAAAAAGCATTGGCCTCTTTACAGCTGGTGATAACATATGGGCCACTCCACATAGCATCAAACTTGGAGTGTCTACTTGGTTAAGCTCTATCTACATCCCACTTGAGAAAAAGGTCTCCTTCCTTTAAAACCCTATCTTTAGCCTTTCTTTCAAAACTCCTTTTGACTTGTCATTGATGTGCCTGAAGTTTCTACATAGCTTGTTGTTGGTTTTTTCTTCTAGTTCAATCAATTCTTCCATCCTAACTGCCATAGCATTATCTTCAATTAGCTTCAATTGATGAGCTAATTCAAGAGAGGGAAACTCAAGTAAAATAGGAAGCCTTACTTCCCTTCCATATACTAGCATGAATGGTGAGTTACCAATTACTCTCTTAGGTATAATCTTATTAGCCCAAAGGGTTGTTCTTAACTTTGAATGCCAACACCTCTGATTATCTTCAATTTTCCTTTTGATAATCTTGATTAGGTTCTTGTTGGAGGACTTAGCCAAGCCATTTCTCTAGGGATAGTATTTGAGGAAATGCTCAAATAGATACCATGGTCAACTACCCAAGAGTAAATGTGGGTCACAAAGGACTTGGCATTATTCGATATAATTGTTAAAGAGACACCAAACCTAGTAATAATTCCATCAAGGAATTCCACTACTAAAGTCTCTATATTATCCTTCAAATCTATTTCTTCTATCCACCTTGTAAAGTAGTCTATTGTAGCTATGATCCACTTGTGACTAGAGCTAGAAGGTGGATTGATTGGAAAAATGAAATCCATCCTCCACTAGGAAAACGGTTGATCAACCTAAATAGGATGAAGGGGAAGAGCTATTAACCTTTGTTTACCTAAAAAGAAGGCACACTTCTCACATTTCCTCACATGTTTATGATAGTCATTAAAAAAAGTTGGCCAATAATAACCAACTCTCATTATCTTTATGGTTGTTTTTCTAGTTGATAAGTGACCACCATTAGGGCCATCATGAAACTCTTTGTTCATTCTATTTGTTTGATCAATTTTAATGCATATTAATAGGACTCCATTAAGATCTCTCCTAAAAATAATCTCATCTACTGGAAAAAAAAGAAATAGATTTCAATCTAAACTATCTTCTTTTAGCTCTGTCTAATTCTTGTGGATATCCTCCTCCCAATAATAATTTTTTCATATCATGTATCAAACTATTCTCATTTTCATCTTCTATTGGTTATTCCTCTAATACTAGTACAACCTCTTCAGTCATTTCTTGGAATGAAATCATCTACTCACACAATCCTTTACCTCTCACAAGCTTTGTAATTTTGATGTTAATGTCATATTCAATGACCTTGGTGATCCATCTACCTCTTTTCTCACTAATATCTTTTTTCAAGAGGAACTCATTCACACTTGCATGTGGAACTAGCAGCTAGACCTTATTATGTGATAATAGATTTTTGAATTTCTTTGAAGCTCTTATGATAATGAGAAATTTTTTTTTCACATAATTGTATTTTTCCTCATAATTCTCTATCCCTTCACTAAAAAAGGCTATAGGTTCCTCTTCATCAACATCATTCAATTGTTTCAAGACAGTTGATATGCTTGACTCACACCCAAGGGTATAGAGAATGAAACCTTTATCAAAGTTGGGATTGATAAGGGTAGAAGCTAATGTTATTTTTTCTATGATTCTTCAAATTTGGCTCTCCCTTCCTTTATCCAAGTGAAAACCATATTCTTCTTCAGCATGGCTATAATGGTTTTGACCATGGTAATAAGGTTAGGAATGAACCTTCTTACAAAGTTGGTTCTACCAAGGAAAATTTGCAGCCCTTTCTTATGACTAGGAAGTGGAAGAGAAAGGATTTCTTTTACTCTTTCTAGATCAGTGGTTAAGCCATCCCTAGACACAATATTCCTTAATAGCTTTCCTTGACTAATGAATAACACATATTTGCTTGGATTTAAGCATGATTCCTTGTACTTGATGAACACCTACCTCAGATGACCAAAGTGGCCAACCACATTCTTTGAGTAGAGTACTATATCATTAAGGTAGACTAGTAGAAAGTTCTCAAGCATACTCTTGAAGGACATCTTCATTACTTTTTGGAAGGTAGCACCTACATTATTAAATCCAAAAGGCATCTTTCTATAGGCATAAGTGCCCCATTTAGTAGTGAAGCTTGTCTTGTATCTATCAGACTCCTAGACTAACACTTGGTTATAACCTAAAAACCCATCTAGGAAGAAAAATCTTTTAGATCCACTAACCTTGGATAATATTTATTCCATGAAAGGGAGAGGATGGTGATCTTTGAGAGAGGGCATATTTAGGTCTATAAAGTCTACACATAATCTGATTTATCCACTCTTTTTTCTAACAGGAACAAGGTTCGCTACCCAAGAGGAATGCTTAATAGGAAAAATAATATTAGCCTCTCTTAGCTTGGATAGCTCCTTTCTCATCATAGGCTCAATCTTAGGATTGACTAGTCTTTTTTTTTTCCTAACAGGCTTTGCATCACTATTTAAATCTATGGTATGTTGAAACAAACTTGGGTCAAAACCATTTAAATCATCATATGTCCATGCAAATAAATCATTGAATTCTTGACATAAATGAACAAAATTTTATCATTCGGCTTCAAAGAATACCTTTCCCAAATTGAGAACCTTTCCATTAGCAAACGCAACTGGTATGTGATCATCTTTATTTGTAGCTAGGTTTAGACCCTTTCTCCTTCCTTGATCATCAGGATTGAAAACACCTTCTAAGGTGATTAGACCCTTAGGAAACTTGTTGGATATGAGGTTCATGATTTGATCACCATATTTCATTTTTAGCTTGGACTGATTCCTATTAGAGAATTCTGCCTCACTTTGCAGAAAGTCATCAATTTGCACGTCAAAGTAAAACATGTACCAATTGGAATGGTTATCTGAAACTACAAGTATTACAACTAGTTTGATTTGTTTCTCTCATTTTTCCTCAATATGCTCTAGTACATCATAGTGAGCGCCTATTGCTTCAATTATATCAGCATGTTTGTTATCTCTTCTAGGGACACTTTAGATATTGAATGCTTGGAAGCCCTCAAGTAGATCCCAAACTTTGTGCTTGTATGATTTGAGCAGATTATTGTTTGTGATGTCCTAGTTTCTTACTTGGTTAATAACTAGCTTACTATCTCCAAAGACCTTTAAATATTTGATTCCCCTCTTTTATGCAATTTGGAGGCCTTGAATCAATTCCTCATATTCTACTATGTTGTTAGTACAACTAAATTGGAGCCTATAAGAGAAATAAAATTTCTCCAGACTAGGGAAATAATCATTACACCAGTACCTAAACCATTTTTGTTTCTTGAGCCATTAAAGAACATGTTCCATAATCCATCAATGTCATCTTCTATTTTTATGAGATGAGGAATAGGAGCATTCTTTTCCAATATACAATAGGTGCCAATTATTATTTTTGGAGCTTCTTGTGCTGGGTCAAACTGAAAAGAAATGGCACATTCATCTAAAATATAATTAGTTACTTTTTTTATAAAAGTGGCAAGCTCATGTGTCATGTCCTTATCATATATCTTTTGGATTGAATAATTAATGTTTATAGGGATAGGTGTGTAGGTCTCTATGTGATTAAGGGCTATAGGTTCTACCCTTATGGAAGCTTTTGTCCTATATCTTGTCCTAAAAATATATAGAATCAATCTAATTCAATATAACTACCTATATGTGTGGTGAAATCTCTAAAAAGATAGATGGTAAAATGTGGATCAACCTCAAGTACCGATATGTCTTGAGTGATAATACAACCAGGGTATGCATGCAATGTTATTTCCACATTTTTTAGAATACCTACTATTTTGATAGATATACTATCTAACTAAAGCACATCTCTAACCATTGGTTCATATTTAATACTAAGGAGTTCAACTAAACATTTAAGCATCACAGAACTACTAGCTCCAAAATCTATCATGCAAATATGAACTATTTTCTCCCCTATAATTAAAGAGACATAAAAAGGAGGAGGCTTGTTTTTCTTACTTGTGTCTCCTTCTTTTGTTGGTTGCACCAAACTTGTTGCATCATCTAAGGTGGCTAACTTATTTGACACCTCTATACTCTTTAACTCTTGTTTTAGTAGCTCCCACTATGGTGGCATAGTGGTAATATCCCATAGAGGTATATTAATACTAGTCCTTTTCATATGATCTATTATGTTGTGAGGAGTGCTAACTACTTTTGACTTGAGCCTTGGATGCTATAGGGACCAATGAATGAATTTGAGAAGCTTGAGGTTCAGTAGACCTCTTGTTTCTTATGTTTTTCTTATGTTGGGGAGCAACATTTGATTGTGCATTTATAATTGGAGTATGAGAGGCAACACCTAAAATTGAAGCCTGGTTTAATGGAGGAGGTGTAGCATTCTCAATGGCTCTTCTTTTTCTTCTAGTATTATGAACTATAGCATCATAGTTGTCATGGTTAGCATGACAATGTTCCTTTGGTTGATGGTTCATAAAAGAAAAATCACCCTACTATTGTAGGGGAGAACCATCAATAGGTTGACTAGCACTATATTGTTGTCTTGTTACTTGATCATGTGTAGTTAGTGCTTGGGATGGTTCTGCCTTATAGAACATATAATATTCATATAAATAATTGCAAGAAGGACAAAAATCTTACTCTTGAGCAAGGTTTTTTTGAGGAACTAATGTCCTAACTTAATTTGTTCTTGCATTTGTATCAAAGGCATTACCCATAGGCCTATTTCATGTCCATGGGGCTTGACCCTGATCTAGTGGTCCATTATATGTAAGGTTTTGGTGATGAGGTTGGAAAGGCCTACTATTTTGAGATTGTTGCCTTTCCAAGGTCACCAACTTATTATTCACCTTTTGAACCACTGAAGAATGGTCTTGAAACCTCATGTCCATATATGTGCTCTGATCCTTGATCTTGTCAACATTTTGCATCAAGGCTTGCATCATTTTCTTCAGCTCTCCTAACTCATTGGAGGATGTAGAGGCTATTGGGGTTATGGAAAGAGGTTGGCTTGTGGATGTGATAGGAATAGGGGCTATTGTAGGCTGATGAGTAGGCATGTTAGGAAAGAAAGGCATAGGAGGCCTTGGAGCTAACTTCCCTCCTTGAATCAAGGTATTTTCTACTCTTATGAAAATTTCATATGTAGCTAGTAAGGTATCCCCTCCCATGGTTTGTAAAGTAGTAGCAATATCACTATTGAAAGCTCTAGGTAATGCAAGAAAGTATTACTAGGGGAAGGTTTTACTACAATAAGTATTCTATCCCATGTCTTTCAGAATCTATTAATTAAAATTTTTCATATATTCATGGGGTTCTCTCTTAATCATAGTTAGTTGTTCTAAAAGTGATAGGTGATCACTCTTATCTTCAAAATGTTTGCATAATATTCCTCCTAAACCATCCCAGTTATTGATAGAATTATGTAAAAATTCCCTAAACCATTGTAAAACTTGTCCCTTTAATGATGAGGCTAAAATTCTAATAGCAACATCATCCTCTGTATTACTATGTATATTACAAATGATTAAAACTTCTTGAATATGTTCTATAGGGGAAATAGAAGTTTTACTGATAAAATATGGTATAATTTTAAGAGTAGATACTAGGATATCATGTCTTTGGGCTAAGATGAGAGGACTCCCTCCATTTAAGGTAGAAAAAATCTTATCCCTATGGAGGGTCATGTGGAATAATGATCTATTTAGATGAAAAGATAGTGCCCTAGGCTATGATCTATCAACTAGAGGAGTAGAAGGAGATCTAATAGGCATGTGTGCTACTTCTGAACCCCTAACTAGTAATAGAGAAAGTCTATTTCACTTTCTCTAAAAGTTACCTTTAAAAGATGCCCTCATTTGAACCTTGGGCATGAATCACAAAAATTATGTAGAGATGGAGTCACCAAGTGCTTCAATGTGAGCCTCTTGAAGGCTAAAATGCCAAGAGTAGCACTATCTTCTCAGCATAGAAGTTGAAGTCTTTTCTTGACACCAGTGAACTAGTAGACTCCTTAGTAAGCTTGAAAGTTTTCCCAATGGGTGTCTGAAAAACTATTGTCACAAAATTTTTGTACCCTTGCCTGAATTTTGACCTAAAGGCAACCTTGTAAAACATAGAAAAAAATCTCCAAGTTGTGGGACTTGAAGATTGAGTCTTCGAAGAAGGCCGAATTCCTCACTATCAAGATGCACTTAACTACTTTGAAGGAAAAGGGAGAAGGAAATCCATGAAATCAAACTACCAAGTCTAATCTAGAGGGGTGATACACCAAATAGGACATTCAGTCTTATCTCTACCTAAAACTACACAATTCATCAATATAATCCCAAAGTATATAGATTCAAGCCTTGTTTTATCTCAAGAGCCATATACAAATCAAAAACCAATGGAATTTTATAAGGAAGGAACTTCACTCTATATCATTCAAAGTAAACATAGATAAAAGATACAACTTGAAGAATGAAAGCAATACATTAACAGAAGGCAAGAAGGTTTTGAAGTGTATTAATGAAAGAAAGAGGTACAACAAATAAATATATTCACTCAGAGGAAAAGGGAATTACACTAGCAGAGTATGCAATACAACTATTATAGAATCAGAGAAAGACCAAATGACCTCGTGAAAGAGTTACAAAATTTTCCTTTATAGCTTAGGCATAACTAAGAACACTTCCACTAAAACCTAAATCTCAACCACTATCTTCAAGTTGTAGAGAATAATAACTATTGATCTAAGGAAGATTTTATCTGATGCATGTCCCAATACAGAAAAATGTGGTCTTTTACATACAACTTGGGCCATTAAGAGATAGAAATGGTAGCCATAACTACTCTAATTGATAGATGGATTAAAATGGCAGTAGTAGAATGAAATTTTCATTTATCAGGCATCAAGAATACTACCAAAAGTAACTCATTGATGGTGAACAAATCCTTAGATCACCTACAACCACCTTTTTCCTTAACCTTTCCATCGACTTCCAAGACATTCATTTCTCTCTTAGTGGGTCATTTAATGCATCTAATTTCATATAAGTTTCTTACTACTTCACTACACTTGAAAATCAGATTCCCATCATTGTTGTGTAGACACTTGTCCTTCTGGCTCTATTTAGTGCTGACCTATGCCCCATTTTGTAATTTGAGCCTTAAACTCAATTTTTTTTGCCACCTCAATAGAATGTTGACACAACCTATTCAACTTTGCATGCTCTATACCTTTCTCAAATTTCATTGACCGAAGGCTTTCCATCATTTTCTAGCTCAGAAAAGAAAAAACACTTTTCTCATATTTGACTCGAGTATTTACAACCTTATGATAAGCTAGGGTTCATGGCTTTGGAAACCTTCACTATTTTATCTTGTCATCTCATGACCAACTATGTTTTTGTATGGTCATGTGTCCCCTTTTGAGCCTTTACACTTATGCAATTTTCCATTCATTGTAAGATCATAACCCTCCACAAACTTTTGCACTTTATGTCTTGTGATCTTATGATCACAACAAGGTTTCATATCATCAAAAAGCCCCTTTAAGTTTCTTAAAATCTTATGGACCACAGCCTATCATAAGATCAAAACACTGGAAGAAATGACCTTATTTGGAGCCTCAAACATACACTTAACCTTTTGTAAACCTTTCATAGCATTGTCAATAGGTATCTATCTTCTTACAATCTTACAATCATAGCTTATTCTGTTGTCAACCAAGAGCTCCAGATCAATGCCATTTCAACATGACCAACTCTATTTTCTCTATCTTCACAATCCTTCAAGAAATGTTTGCTATATCCTAAAAGAATAAATCAGCTACAAGACTTCCACTCATCAAAAGATTAATTATCAGTCAATTTCTTCAAAACAAACTTCTTCAAGCTTTGCAAGGTAAGATATCTTAATAGAAGAATTACCTAGAACCAAAAACTCTACAAATCCTCACATGCAAGCAACATGCAATTCACAAAACTAGGCTTTGATACCAATTGAAGGGAAAGTGAGAGCACCCTAGAAAGTCATCTAAGATCAATATGCAGATCCTGTATCCAATAGTTCCTTGAACAACTTCAAATAAGCAAATACAAGTGCATACTACTATGTCATAAAAGCAAAAATAGACATAGTCGATTTGCCACAATTGGGTATTTGAAGGTGTCTCTTTTGTTACCTAGAATGCATAGAAGTTATGGAGTTAATTATTGGATGATCTGGAAGCTTCTGGATAGCCTATCTCTCTTAGTTGCATGTACTAGTAGTGGTTGTGGAATTGGTCTACAAGTGGGCCTAGAGTCACAGTATTATGTTTTTCCTCTTGGATGCTTATACATGCATTGCTTGGATTCTTGTTCATTGGATCTAAGGGGTTTATAGATTTTCCTTAAAAATTTATGATGACACTCATCTATGAAAATCCATTATTTTGGGTTCAATTTTTTGGTGTTTTTTCAAACTTTTGAATCTTTCAGATGAGAAGTGGGTGTAGATGTGCATGGTGTTCTTAAACACAATTTTTTTGTAGGTTTTGCATGCTGAAATAAAAACTTGTAGTTTTTGATGGATCTACTGAAGAGCTATTTTCTTGACTCTTGTTCCTTTAGAGTAGAAGAGCATGCATTCTTTTTGCATGGTGAGAGGAGGTGTTTTTTTTCTCTACATGGAGATGTTGGTACGTGATTAGTCACTCAACATTTCTTTGGTGATGCTTTGTTGGATTCTTGGACTATGGTTATCGATGTGGACATGATTGGAAAATTAGATTTGTGTTTGATCTGGTGTTTGAGTCATGTTTTCTACATGATTATTCTATTTTGATCTCATCTGTACATGTCACTAATGTGATAGTGGGTTTGCATGTTGCAATGATTGGATCTACAAGTTATGTAATCAGGTGGGTAGGCCACCCATTTAATTGCAGTGGGATAACTTGGATGTGGACTATCTATATCCATCAAATTTGGTTCAGTGTTGGCGTAGACTCATTAGCTAGCCTTATTTGTGGTCACTTGTGCATTTGTGTGGTTGCTTTGGGATGAGAACATGGATGATATTTGAGTACTTGGATAGTCATTTATGGAGTCCTAAAGCATGGTGAATTTCCTTAGTGTGGAGATCTTGGTTTCACTTAGTGTGATGTGTGGGTCTGGGTGACTTTTGGATTTGGAGGATGGTGTGTCATATGCTTAGATAGCTCAGTATCACATTTCAGTGGGAGCTTTGGTAGTGGCTATATTTTTCCATCATATGGTGATGGATGATCTTCTTTGGTGTTGTAGATGTTGGAGGATGCCTTAGATCCTATTTCTATAGAAGGGTCTTTCACATTTTTTGGTTCACTATTTGGAGATGGTATCTTCATGTGATTGGAGATGTTGACATCTTTAGGATTCAAGGGGTCCTTGGTAGAGATGTTGTTTATGCTTTTACTTAATATGTTATCATGGTGGCTTTTATGTCATGGTTTTCTCTTTATTACCAGTTTAGAGTTGTGACATGATACAGTTATTTGATATGATCACATGAATCATGTTATCTCTTTGGAGGAGATGGTTTAGATCATGATGTCATGTTTATGTTCCTAATTCCATGGTTGGAGCTTTGACATCAATCTTGGTTCATTTTCTTGGTATTGAGTACTCTGATCATTTACTTAATACTTCATGATAGTGTTATGTTGCAGTGGATTTTTGCATGGAATGATTGAATACAAGTGTTTGTAGATACTTGCAAACTTAGGTGAGGCTAGAGTTCTCTTGAGATGAGAGACATATTGTTGAGATGTATACTCTTAATGAGATTTCAATAGAAAGTCTGAGGAGCCTACACCTTTGTTGGATGTGAGTTCAATAGAGACCTATGAGGATTTTGTTCTTGGATAAGTCATAGAGTGACTTGCATATCTTGGAGGAAAATTCTCACTTCCCACTCTTGGTCTACTCAGTAGTTTATCACTTGAGAGGTATTGCCCAATGTTACTTTTAGGTGCTTTATGTTTTCTTTCATATTCATGGATCTTGAGCTGCAATTAGATGGTTTTGGAAGATTTTTTGTGAGAGATGGATAATATAATTATCTCTTTGAGGTGTATTTTCATTTATGATGACAATAGGAGATGGTAGTGGGCTGATTTCCTAAAATGGGAAATGGAGTTGTTTGATCTTCTTTAAGAGGCTTACATCCATGTAGATTCATGATATCATATTATGTTTGATCTCTTGAGGATGAACAGCTTTGGATATTGTTGTGGATTTTCTCATAGGTTGTGAAGGAGATAATACTTAACATAATTGAAATTTAGAAGTGTTTACATGCTTGTGATTTGCAGTTTCTTTCTTTGGTCTTGGTTATCTTCTTGGATGTTTTGATTTACATAACATTGTTTTTGAGATCTGTTGGAGCTATGGTGGTTACTATTTTATGGTCATTTGTTATCACTTGTACTTAATTTTTTTTTGTGATGAAAAAGTGGTTCATTTATCTTTTTTCTTTGTTGGATGTGGAGAACATGAGAGAGTTGTGGAGACCAGATGAGATAGATGTTTCTTGCAGTCTTTTTGCTACAGGATTTGCATGTCTTTATGGATGGTCCTAGGTACTACATGGTTGCACTTTCTTTGCATTTTTATCAATAGACTTAGTATTCTTTTGATTTTTTAGATTTGACATTACTTGTGTAGTGGGATTTCTTGTATGTGTTTGGTCTTTATCGACTGGTTTGCACATAGAGCTTGAGGTTGTAGTTTATGGGTTGGTTATGTTACTGGCATGAGTTTTCTGGTGTTGGATACCTTTGAGGTATGGGTGATTGGATGGGTTAGCATTTAATATGGATGGCATTTTCAATCTCATGGGTTTATCAGTTGGATTGGACCAATTAGTTTGGTTGTTGTCCTAGCTGATGTTTTATCTTGTTCTCTAGAGGTTGACTTCATAGTTTTTTTGGGCTAAGAAGTTGATGTTTTTTATGCTTTTATGTAGCTCACGAGTGTAGTGGAGTGGTGGAAATGTTGTGTAGCCTTTTTTATCACTAGTACTTTATGCTAGTGCAGTTGGCAGTCTTATGTATGCTATGGTCTATACTAGACCAGACATTTCCCAAGCAGTGGGACTTCTAAACTAGTTTATGGTTAATCCTATACAAGTACATTGGGATGCATTTAAGTGAGTATTTAGATATTTGAGGGATACATTATATTACTCCATCTATTATCATGGTAACTCTTCTAGAGATTTGCATTCAGTTTGTATTTGTAGGTTTGTGGTTTAAGACTAGGCAGGTGAGATATTGACAGCAGGAGATCCACCAATGTTATTGTGTTCACTATGTTTGGCGGTGCCATTAGTTGGATGAGTAAGTGACAACCTATGGTTGCTTTTTCCACTACAGAAGCTAAGTACATGGTTGATAATCATGTTTGTAAGGAAGCCATTTGCATTAGGAGATTGTGTTCTAATATTGGTGTTGATGTAGGATAGATTACTATTTGTTGCAATAGTCAAAGTGCTATTTGCAAAAAATCCAACTTTCCATGCCAGAACGAAGCACATTGATGTGAATTTAAATGTGTGAGAGATATAGTGGAAGATGGAAAGGTAAAATTGGAGAAGGTAGTACTATAAATAATTTTTCAGATGCATTGATGAAACTAGTGGGCATAGAGAAGTTCAAATGGTGTTCAGAGCCTATGGGCCTTTCAACCTATAGCGGTTAGTTCTTGTTATGTTCTTGTTGCTCTTATAAGGTGTTCAAAAACTGGGAGAATGTTAGGAATAAGGTGTCTCAGCCTTGGATAATTCCTATTCTTATTATTTTTTTTGTAAATGTATTTTTTGTAAATAATGTAATTAAGTGTGAGTGCACATGTCTTGTTGGCATGTTGATGTGTCACTCCACTTGCATGTGTTAGCATCTTGAACTATGAAAAATTCCTATGATGGATTCCTATGACATGTAAGGGCTATTTTTGGAATATTTAATATTGTGTAAGGAAATCATAATTGAAATGGTTATGACAAATTCCTATGATGCGTAAGAGCTATCTTTGGAAGGTGTCCTAAAAATGGAAAGCACATTATGTAAGCACTTTGAGGGCCATAGATAGTGGTGTAAGAGAAAGATGATAAGTTATTTGCACAAGGTTATGCTACCGAATCTTCTCTAGAATGGAGCAAGATGTAAATCTCCATGTGAAGGCTGAAAATATATTGTAACTTATTGCTGAATACTACATTAGCTTGATGGTTTAGAGGGTGGATTTTTTTACCCAGAAAGATTTTCCCCACGTATAGTTGTATTCTCTATTCTATCTCATTCTCCTAGTTTTATTTAGATTGATAAATTGCAATCACTTTCCTTTAAGGTTTTAACTATGGGAAATCAACTATGTTTGTTTCCACTTTTATGGCATAGTAGTATGCACTTGTATTTTCTTATTAGAAGTTGTTCAAAAAACTATTGGATACAAGATGTGCATACTAATCTTAGATGACTTTTTAGGGTATTCTCTATTTTCCTTCACGCCTGGCCCCACCTAGCTTTAACATTTCCCTACTTATGATCTTACAATCTCCTTACCTTCATATCTTTGAAAGCTTCATGATTTTCCCTTTTGATCTTGTGATCTTTTGTCCTTTTGTATGGTCGCAGGTCTTCTTGTAAGCTTTTATGATCATGCAATCAACAACTTCTCATAACATCATAACACCTGCCATCTACCATAAAATACTTATAATGAAATGATATGGGATGATCATAAGATTGCAAACTTTAAAACACACACCCATGACACTACAAAAAATGGGATATCATAAGATTAGGACACTCAATACTTGCCTTTACAATCCCCTACAAGCCTTCACTTCATAACATCAAGAGAGGAAAAAACCAAGGCTTACGACTAGAAGCTATTGATCCCGATCGTAAGATCGTAACACTTGATGGAAAATATGAAAATGATATATGATCTCCCACTTAAAGAAAAGACCTAAGGTAAAGGCCACATTTGTAGTCCCTCTCCCATTTTACTTTTGTAAGTTATCTTGATGGATGCAACCTTGTTGATCTTTCATTGTGAGGGGATCATGATTGTGACCATGAGTGGTCTACACCCTTGAGGTGATTGGATTTATGTTATTGTATCAGTTACTTTGCTTATGCTTATGGTTGATTTATGATATTATGATGTGATTTATGGTTCACTGAGGTTTGTACCAGTGGTTAATAGGATTGATGTGGTATCATGATGTTGTTTCATGATTACCTTGAGATGTGTGTAAAGATTGCACTATGTACTATTACCATGTTATAGTAGACTAGGTTCTTGTAGCAGTGCTTAGTCATGTTTATCACTATGTTCTCTTATGTGTTTTAATTGCCTTTTCATGTGGTGTAATCAACCATTATTAAATGCTTAAATAATTAGAGATGGATTTTCCATGTTGGATTCTTTGGTTATGTGTTGCTAATATTTACCTTGTTGTATTTTGATCTGAGAGATATTTGTTACTCATGTTATGTTTTATATTTGAGACAACCTGAGGGTCAAGTATTATACTTGATTTTAGTATCATAGATATTAGACTACTATGTTGTTCAGTTGATCATATTACATCATAATGCTATTTTGAGATGACATTGTGTTTTATGATGATATCTTGTTATTCGATATTTGGGCATATCTCTAATTATGTTATGTGATGGATTTTATGCTATGGTTATTTACTTCATTCTTGCTTCATTATGTTCTATGCGAATGTGAGTGATGTAAATAGATTATTTTAGTATAATTGAATAAATGGCTAAATTAAGTTAATTATTCCATTTATTGCTTTGGCTATGTTGTTATATGCAATTGCACTTGATTAGGTTGTTTAGTGTTGTAGGATTTATATCCTTGGCAATGGCACGTGGAGTTAGTGATTCAGCCATTCATATTTTACCGATGTCATCCCTGTATGGTTGAAGTATCCTTATTTTAATTTTTTAATTAAACCTTTCAATGATTAGTAAATTCAAACTCATTTGCATTATGTGATTAGACCAATAAGTGTGTATGTGCATTTAGAGGTTCACATTATTGTGAAAGTTGTTAAGGAAATTCTATGATTTTGGTGTTTTTGGGCTTTATTTTATTTTATTTTAATTTCTAGAAACTTTTCCATAGATGAATTCCTATTACTAGGAATATCCTATTTTCATTTGGGTCAATTTAGGGTTTAACTAGGTTGGTTGGTTATTTTTCCTAATTGACTATTCACTCGAAAAGTGAATAAGTATCCAAAAGGAATTGAATTCCTCACTTCTCACTTTAGAATTAGAAAGTTTGAGAGTAAAACCCAAAATCCTCTTCATGAGGAATTCATTTTTTGTTTGTTATGGGAGATATAGGTGTCGGATCATCATGAGGTTGGTCTCATTAGATTTAGCTTGGGGAGACCTTGGATTGTTACGATTTTTAGCTATTTCTACGAGATTTTATTTTATGGTTCAAATTCACATTTTTCCCTTTTGGCTATGAGGTAGGGCTCTCCCATTTTATTGTTTCTGCTCCATTTCTACTTCTATTTTTGGTAGCCATTTTTTAGGAGGCTGTGAACTAGTGTTCCCCTCTATTTCTATTTGTTGGTTTTGTCTAGTTGGTTGGGTATAAACATTTTCCTTATTTTTGGGATACTTATCAAATTAGAAGTGACCCAGATCACTTACTCTCACACTAAAGTTTATCTGAGCTGACTGACTCTTACACTCAGATCTGAGCCAGTTAACTCCCTCTAATTTGGGAATCTTCCACCTTAACCGAACCTCATCTTCAATCCTGACCATCGGTTGAAATCAATCTCAACCGTTGGAGTATTTCAAGAAAATCTATTTAAGAGACCCTCATTTCTTCATTTTGGAGGGATTTTTGATTTGCTATCAAATTGTTGTCGCATTTTGCACTCACTTAGCTCAATACATTCTCACATATTTTCATCATTTAGCTTAATTTCATTTAGCATTTAGAATGTATGCATCTAGTATAACTTCTTTTACAAGTTCTTAAATTAGTTTGCATTATACATTTAGAGTAAATTTGCACATTCATCTAGCTTAGTTGCATCTCTCAAATCCTCCATTCTTAGAGGGTCTAGTTGCTTACACCTCAAATCTGAGGATATTTAATAAGCAAAATCTCTCTAGATAGAAGGCAACAGGTCGCCTTGCCAGACTATTCTTGGGTGAACAATCTCATGTTCATTCTAGGATGAATCCATGAATAAAGACCGTGTCGAAGTGTCTATGAGTTTCAGAGGCCACATTTTACAGGTACATTTCTGGCACCCACCGTGGGGCTGAGAAATCAATTTTCTGGCCTCATTCTTTTTATTTTGCATTTTTTGTTTATATATTGTTTTGCAGGTTTGACTTGTTGCAGGTTTGAAGATACTTCAAGAAGACATCCAATAGTCATGAGCATTTGAGAAACCTCTTCCTCTTCTCGATATTAATCTTCTTCTATTTCTCTTCTTCTTCTTCTTCCTTCTCATGTTCTAAAGTTTTTTTTTTTTTAATTTAATCAAAATTCTTTTTTTAATTCTTTTTTTAATTTTTCATAAAAAGTATATCAAATTGATGAATTTTGGTATGAATTTTTTTACTAAAGGTTCTAGACAATAGAGTGAAATCACATGAAAAATTTTAGATTTTTTTGATAAAATGTCTATTTTATATTTATTTTTAATGATTTTATCATATTAAAATTATTTGAGCATGTAGACCAATGCATATTGATCTGATTTTTTTTTTTGAAGGTTTTGGAAGATGGCTTACATGCACAAGAAAAATTACAGAATTTTTGAAAACAAATTGAATTTTTAGTAATTCATTAATGGTTTTTTCATTTAAAAATTAATTTACCCTCAAAATTGTCAAATAAAAATCTAAAATTTTTACTGAAAGTTTAGAATGATGTTATGATACCCAAATAAAAATTTCATATTTTTCAGATCTAAAATGTATTCGTAATAATTTGTTTATGGTTTTCCATAAAAAAAATTAATTTATGAGATAAATCTCAACATTTTGATCTGAAATTTTTATTGAGGATTTGAGACACTTTCAAGAGGTCACAATAAAAATTTAAGATTTTTCTGATTAGAAATTTATTTTAAATGTTTTTTTTAAAAGCTTTGTCATCAAAACATTAATTCATGATGCAAATTCTTGGGTTTTAATCAAACTTTTTTTATTGCAGGTATGTGGAAAGCGACAATGAAGGACATGGAAGGGTTTTAAATTATAAAGGAATGAACTTGAATGATTAATCATTTTTCTTTGAATGAATGTTGCAATTAAATTTAAAATCCAAACACACTCTTGAATGCCTTCAAATCTAAAACAATCAAATTCAATCTTGAATGTCTTAATAAATTGACAAATCTTTCATTTGAATGAATGTGCTAAAAACTCAATCTTGAATGTCATGGATTAATATCTGCATATTTTTCATTGGAATGAATGCTATAACACACTCTTGAGTGCCTTAAAGAGAACACATTTTCGTTGGAATGTATGTTGATCAACACAATCTTGAGTGCTTAAGGATCAAAGAACCATAGTGATAAAATATTTGGATTTTGGTGCTTAAAATGAATACATTCAATCTTGAATGCATAAAGGAATTGAATCTTTTCTCTATCTATTTCTTGTGTTGACGACGCTTGATTTACTTTTGCTGATGAACTCTTGATTTATTATGTTGATGACGTTGTAAGTTGGAAAGAACCTTGCATGCTAAACATGAGTGTCTTCAAGAGTAGAATACAAAAACTAAAGATTCATTGGGAAAGAACGAGTGTCTTTTAAACCCCAAGTCCACTTACATATTCACTCCTCTCATGCCTTTGGGTGATCTTGAGTGCACAAGAAATAAGTGGACTTGTTTTATTTTTTTAGGAGGCCTGCTTGGGGATTTCATCACCCCTTGGGATGACCTCAACTCCTGTGTTCTAGTGGAGTATAAATATCGAGAGGTGAATTGAAAGATACCTCTCTTGAAAGTATAATCTTGTTACTCTTGGCTAAGCCCCAAAGAACTTTATACCTTTGGGAAGTGAAGGTGGAGATTTGGGTTACTGTCTCCTCCTGGTTGTGTGGCATTATTTTCTTTCATCTATAAATTTGGGCCTCACATACCTTGTGTATATCAAGGACACCTTATAGTTGACCTTTGTATATCCTAGTTGAAAGCCTTGATAGGATTGTTGATGTGTTTGGTGTGCTTGAGTACTCAAAGTCCAAAATCTACATAGAGATGACATTTTAGGTATGGTCTTAGTCTAAACCTATCAAACCTTTTATGTGTGGTTTTTCACTTAAACCTAGGACATCACAATGGCTAACAAAAAATGCTTTAAATCCAATATGCCTAGTGAGGAAGAAGAGATACTTATTCCAAACATGAAGCAAAAAATCCAATCAATGAGCACTCAACTTCAAAGACTAAAGTAGGAAGATGACACATCATCAAACAAATTCTCCTTGTGAGATTATTTACCTTCCTATAATGTTGAGTCCAAGCCATCTCAAAACAATCTGAAAACACCCAAAGAAATCTAGAAATATTTTTGAAGAAAAACCTTGGGAACCTAAACCAAAGCATGATTTCACCCCTTTGGGAAGATCTTATGAATCAACATTGGAAGAACTTCTTCAAAATAAACTCATTGTATTACATAAGGTCACTTTGGCAGGAGTTTCCTTTATGCGTAACTATTGTGCCTATCATAGACATAATTTACATAAAACTTCACATTGTAAGGAGCTGAAAAACAAGATCCAAGATCTCTTTGATAATGGCAGAATTTGAAAGTATAAGCTCTCATCTACTATAGATTCTACTCTCAAGAAGGATCAACATCATGAAACCATGTCTAGCAATGGTTCAAATGCAACTTCTACTTTTACCAACATGCCATCACCTTCTAAAGTGTCTAAGCTTTCCAACATACCTCCACCAAACAAAGCACCTAATTCTTTTGCTATTGACTATGTATACCCTCAAGGGTTGCCTCTAAAAGAAACCCAAGATAATCTTGATTTGGCTACAAGCTTCTCCCATAATACTCAAACTAAAGATCCAAAACCTTCATTCATTGCTACTCCCATTATTCCCACTCCAACTGGCACTTCACTATCTCTTCAAGAGCCTATCATGAAAACTCCACATCCTACCTTGTCCTTAGAAGTGGATCCATATCAAGAGGATTTAAAAAAATATAAAGATCAAGATCAAGAACCCTCGCATATCCCTCAAGATGTCATCCCTCAATCTCAAGCACCATGTAGTCCTCTATCTCCCATATCATACCCCTCTACTAGGCAAGATCGTGATATTCCTTCCACCATCTCTAAGGAGACTATTAAAGACCAAGAGAAGGATACTTTTCCTCTACTACCTAAGATTCCTTTTGAAGAAAGTTTTCCCTCACTCTCTTGTTCTACCTCACTACATTCACTTCAAAACTATTCTCAAGCTTTAAATACTCCTGTCAAAGGTATTGCTCCTATAAAAATTACTCATAAATCTATTGATGGCTTTGGTCAAATTTCTCACTCTAAAGATGTTGATATCCATACTCATGGTCCATTCACATATTCTAAATCTATCCTTGGTCCCTACCCATCTAAGCTAAAACCTTCAAGTCTTCCATCCATATTCGGACCTTATGTTCCTCTATCTCCTACTTCCGCTCTTATCTCATTACACATTCCTCCTACCCTACCCCAAGATCAACAAAGATGCACATACTTGGACTCTTCTCATCCACCTTTCCATCTAAACCAGTCATATTGGCCTCATTCATCCATAAATCCCAAGTCCTTTGGAAGCAATTTGGATGATCAACTCAAAAACAAGTGCATGAATCCATCCTCAATAGTTTAGTATGTCTCCTCTAATCAACATGTGAATGTCAAGAAGGAAAATATGCAAAAGAGACTGCAAAGGTCCACTATTCAAAGAGCTCAACCGAGGAAAGTGTGGGTTCTTAAATCTATTATTGAAGAAATGTGTTCCAAAGCATCTAATGAAAAATTGAAAGCTATATGGATTCCCAAGTCTCTTTGAAGGACTTGAATATTGAAAAAAAATCAAAGTTGACATTCAAGCTTCCAAAGGTTTCCACTCCATCTCCTTCCCAACATCTTCCTAAAAAGGTTTCAAAACCTTCTACTCCACCCCTCTCCAAAATGACTTTGCTACCTCATATATCTAAGCCTCAATCTATTTCATCCATATTTCCTCCATCATTCCACTACCCTTCAAGGTGTGTGTCAATGTTGATCTTGCCTAATATCTCATCCACCCTCATGAGATCCTCTAAATCTTATGCCTACTTTCCATCCTTGCTTGTTTCAGTCTTCCAAAAACAACAACCTTATCCTCCATCTACCTCTCATTTTCCTATCATTTCCCTTCCATTACCTTATCAGCATCTTTGAGTGTACCCTTCTATGGCCTTGGCTTCTCATAACTTATCTTTCTTATAGGCATGCTATATAACTTGAGAAAGGCTTGAATTCTTTCCAAAAACTCTAAAAAGTTTTTTTTTTTTTTTTAAAGAAAAAAGAAAAAATGTGCCTCAGTGAAAACATAGAAACAGGCACCTTGGTAGCAAAAGTAAAGATAAATAAATCCATCCTATGGTGAAAACTACTTCTTGTGGCACCTTGGATAAGTACCATGATGAAAACCTAGTAAATAGGCATCATGCGTAATTCTTCCATCCATGACTTCCTATCATGATCATGCTTATCCTTCAAATTTCCTCATTCCTAAAGTCATTCACTCATAACCTCCATAACAAACTTTTCTATCCTATTTAGTTAACCCTTTGGTCTTGATCAATGAAAGAAAGAAGAAAACTTAGTTCTTAGCAATCTCTTGACATGGTCATTTTCATGGATTACTTACATGATACCCTTTATTACACCATGAGCTTATATTGTTATATCCTTTTCCCTAGCTTGGGTAATCTTGTAAAGGCATTCCTTGAGGGTAACATTCACCGCTTCATACTCCTTGCCTATCCATCTCCACTTATCCACCAACTTGCTACTACATCTCATCCTACACCTTGTTGGACACTGGAGCAAAATCAAGGTAATCCTTCTTGCGAGCTAGTAATCTCTAAAAAAGTTCTAAAATTTGAAAATTCCTGAAAAAATTATTAAAATCAGAAAAAGTCCTAAAAAAAATTGTTACCTTGATGAAAACCTAGCAATAGGTGCCTTGGTAACACCAAAAAAAGTGAAAAATACAAAAAATACAAAAAATAAAAATAAAAAGAAAAATACCAAAAAAATTGAAAAACAAGAAAAGTGCCATTGGTGAAAACCTAGAAACATGCATTATCGTAGCAAAAAAAAAGAAGCTCTACCAAGAAGGTGAAAACCTAGTAAACAGGTGCCTCTTGTTCCCAATGCTCCATCTGGCAACGGATCTTCTAGCTCTCTGTATAGTTGCTTCACTACTTTTCCTACTTTTTGCTCATGTATCAATGGATTGAGTCTTGTCACAGCTTGAGGCCATTCCCCTTTAGTGTCACTCTTTTCAAGATTCTCTTCATAGAATCTCTTTCACGATAGTTACCAGTCATTCTAGTTGTGTTTTCCTACTATCACTAGTGTCACTCCTTTCAAGATTCTCCTCATAGAATCTCTTTTGCGATAGTCACTAGTCATTCTAGCTATGTCTACCTACTATCACTAGTGTCACTCCTTTTGAGATTCTCCTTATAGAATCTCTTTCATGATAGTCACTAGTCATTTTGGCTGTGTCTTCCTACTATTGCTAGTGTCACTCTTTTCAAGATTCTCCTCATAGAATCTCTTTTGCAATGGTCACCATTTGTTTCAACTATGTCTACCTACTGTTGCTTGGGTAATGTTTTCGGATTCCTTTATGGAAGATCTCTCTTGCATCAGTCACCAATTATTCTGGTTGTGTCTGTCTACTATCACTCAGTCCCCTTTAGGATCTTCATCTTGAAGATTCCTCTTTGACCTCGATCACCATTCATTCTGACAGCGTCTACCTACTGTTGTCAGCCTACTGAAGAGATTTCTTTTAAACATACTCTGTACACTGATACTTGACATCAATCTTGTAACATATAAATGAATTGAAAATGACATACTTGTTAGGATATGCTGAGCTCTTTTCTTTGTTTGCTTCATTTTCACTTTATCATGTCTCCTCAAGTAACTCGATGATGTCATTTCTAACTAGAGAACTAATGACTAGGGGCATGATCTTTTCTCTTTTTTCCTGTTTGCGATTTAGTTCCAAAACATCTGAAACATTCATGAAAGATGGGTGTCCGCTATAAGAGCCTCCATCTCGTGTTGGATGGCCATGTGTACCTCGACTCCTCTTAATTGGATAATCAGTAAGATTTGTACTTTTCCTTATTTATTGAAGTGAATTCTTCATGCTTTAGTAATATCTAATACTTGTCCGAGTAAGTGAATGTACGGGTCACTGCGAGTACAAATCATGAATGTTGTCTTAGGATACGGATGCAAAGGCCATTGTGGACATACTATTTATTGATTGCTTAGCATAAGAAGAATCTTCTATGTGTTTGGCATGTCTACATGCAAGCAACATTCTAGTCATCCTAGCATTTATGCTTTGATGCTTATGTTAACTTGTTATATTAAAAGGGACAAATGTTGTAGTCATTCTGGTTGCTTGTGCCTCGAATGCTTACATTTAACTCTAACAAACCTATGACATATGTCCTATTAATATTTCCATGATTTCAAAGTTAGTGGTAATTGTGGGACATATAAGCTTTCTTTAAGTCCAATGATGATAAATTGTCGAGGCTCAGTAACTAAACCTAGGGTTGCATTTAACATAGTCTTGCATTGCATACTTCACTTGAATAAGCATGTGATTCAATTGCAAATCTACTTTCACCTTCTATGATGAGGGATTGTTGATCTCTTCAAAGTATCATGTTTCTTAACAACTGCACAAATAATTGATCAATCACCCTCTTGGCTATTCTGGCTACTTTGAATCCATTTTCGAGATCGAATTCAAAATTTTACACACCTAAGTGCCTCAAAAACGTGTTTTAAAATTTTTGGGCCCAACATGATTGAACACTTATGCAGTCTGAATTTTTTTGATATTTTGGGATTCTTGGAATTCTTTCAACTCAAACTTCATCATATTTTCAAAATCCATTTTTGAAATATACAACTCAGGTCAATCATGGCCAATTTTGGTTTTGGTCAAACTTGATCTTCTAGACCTCAAAACCATGTCAAATTAACTCTGAATCTTCTTTTGATTTCTTCTACATTCTGTTGAATCTCATATTTCTTCTACTTCTTTATGTCACATTTCTAGTGTGTCATCTTTCAATTTCACTCTCGAGGGGGCAGGATGATTACATCATTGAATACTTATTGCTCAGGGCATCTCGTTCCCATCTTATGTCCTCATCATTCGGGGCATCTCACCACTAGGGGCATCTTGTTTCCCTCTTTTTGGCATCTTTTTCATCTTTTCATCATTTGATTACAGGTATTGGGATAATCTAAACCTCAACTCCTGAGGATCAAGCCTCATTCTGGGGATGATTCTATGACTCATAATTCAATCTTGCTATCTTTTATCAATTTCAGGTATCTAGGTGTTCTATCTGGATCCTCAAAGATTAAGCTTCATTCTGGAGATAATATTTTAAATGCTTTCAATCTTAGGTATCTAGGTGTTCTATCTCGATCCTTAAAGGTTAAGCTCTGTTCTAGAGATAATCTTTTAAATGCTTATCAATCTCAAGTATCTAGGTGTTCTATCTGGATCCTTAAAGGTTAAGCTCTATTCTGGAGATAATCATTTAAATGCTTTCAATCTTAGGTATCTAGGTGTTCTATCTGGATCCTTAAAGGTTAAGCTCTATTCTGGAGATAATCTTTTAAATGCTTTCAATCTCAGGTATCTAGGTGTTTTATCTAGATCCTTAAAGGTTAAGCTCCATTCTAGAGATAATCTTTTGAATGCTTTCAATCTCGAGTATCTAAACATTCTATTTGGATCCTTAAAGGTTAAACTTTGTTCTAAAGGAAATCTTTAAAATGCTTATCAATTTTAGGTATCTAGGTATTCTACTTGGATTCCTTGGGATTAAACTATGTTCTAGAGATAGTCCTTAAAAGCTTATCAATTGGTCTTCGTATCATCAATTTCAAAACCAATCTCATTTCTTGATCCTCGCATCATTATTTCTTATTTTCTTTGAATTGAACGTGTTGCTCACACATTCATTCAAAGAGGGGAAAAATGTAATACCCCAAAATTGGCTCATTGCCATGATCACCAATTCTGGTCTATTTTGATCAATCCTAAGACTTATTCTAATAGGCAATTTTTATTCTACTACTCGCTACTTGACTTAATTGTCAGATGCAGAAAACCCTAATCTGCATTCATCATACTCATTATTTAATCCATATAGTATGCACTCATATTGGCCACATTAAACCTATTTGATTTCAATTTCATTTAATCTAAAGTATTCATACTTTATTAAATTAAATTATCTCCTAAGGCTAATGTACTATGGGATTAAATTTATTTAATTTAATAAATATGCCTATCTCAATTAATTAAAAGAAATTATTTAATTAAATGGGGAAGGTATTTCTAATTAATTAAACAAAATTATTTAATTAAATGGAGAAGCTACTTCTAATTAATTAAGTAAAGTTATTTAATTAAATAGGAAGTTATTCCTAATTAATTAAATAAAGTTATTTGATTAAATAGAAAGTGTCTCTAATTAATTAAATCAAATTATTTAATTAAATAGAAAATATATTTATGAGAGCATCTCTCATTTTATTAAATTAAATATCTCTCCTAATTTTCTCTTCAGTTCAAAAATGGAAATTCCTAGTTCACTACTGATCAAATTAGAAGTGACCTAGATCACTTACTCTCACACTAAAGTTTATCTGAGCTAACTAACTCTTACACTCAGATCTGAGCCACTTAACTCCCTCTAATTTGGGAACCTTCCACCTTAACTAAACCTCATCTTCAATCCTAACCGTTGATTGAAATCGATCTCAACCGTTGGAGTATTTCAGGAAAATCTATTTAAGAGACCCTCATTTCTTCATTTTGGGGGGATTTTTGATTTGTTATCGAATTGCTATCACATTTTGCACTCACTTAGCTCAATACATTCTCAAATATTTTCATCATTTAGCTTACTTTCATTTAGCATTTAGAATGTATGCATCGAGTATAACTTCTTTTACAAGTTCTTAAATTAGTTTGCATTATACATTTAGAGTAAATTTACACATTCATCTAGCTTAGTTGCATCTCTCAAATCCTTCATTCTTAGAGGGTTTGGTTGCTTACACCTCAAATTTGAGGATATTTAATAAGAAAAATCTCTCTATATAGAAGGCAATAGGTCACCTTACTGGACTATTCTTGGGTGAACAATCTCATGTTCATTCCAGGATGAATCCACGAATAAAGACCATGTTGAAGTGTCTATGAGTTTCAAAGGCCACATTTCACAAGTATAGTAACAAATATATATATATATATAATCTATTAATGAGCTTATTTAATAATAATTTTTCTAAATTTTTATCATCAATTAATATTTAATTTTAGCAACCCTACTACTAAGCTTACATATGACTCATAACCTTTACTTATCAACTAATTAAATTACTAGTTACTCTATACCTACTTCCCCCCCTACTAACCAACTTTCCACTCAAAAAAACTCTACTCTTTATCCATGATATAATATTTAATAGTAATCAAGCATCTGAGATTTTCTAACTATATTTAAGTAAATACTACTTACTAACCTTTTACCTAACTCCCTTACCTTAACACTTATCTTTATTTCCCTTTCAAAAACATGGTCCCCCTTTCTCAAGACTCACGTGACATGCGATTCATTACATAGCCTTCTTTATTTTTGGGCATCCCTCATTCCTAGGTTTTCATGGATGGTCTTGCTACATTGATAGAAGGGAAGGATGTTGACTTCCTCCTTTTTCCTTTTTTTTTCTTTTTACTTTTTTCTCCCTCACCATTAAGATGGTGACTTCCTTAGGAGAGTAGGACTCTTTCCACGTGTGAGGAGAGCGGATATATAGGGAATCCAAGGGTGGTTAGCCTTGGGAAGGTTTCCAAGGATTTAAAAACACATTTTGCTAAAAAGTTAATATGGAATGCCTTTTCTAACTAAGGGGTGGATCTTCAAGTCTTATCAGTCTATTAAATTTTTGTATTTGAGTGAGGCTATACACATGGTCCACTTTCTCCCAAGGGGTATCTAGGCTAGGTATTTAATTTTTTATATAAATATATTTTTAGGTAATTACATGTATTAATAGAATTAATATGTATATTGTCTCATAGGTTTTAGTTTGTGTTGTTATTATTATTTCCTTTTTTCAATTGTGGATTGTGACATGCAATCACATGACTGACATAAACATAATAAGGCTAAATGGGATGAATAAAGAAAAGTTTATTTCATAACTCATTATTTGATGTATCTCTTTTGTTGACAAGACAAGTGTAACGCCTCACTATTTGACCCAAAAGAAGTCATCCTAAAGTTTTACTAAGTTTGTCAAACTTTTTTTTTTAAGTTAAAGATAATAACTTAACAACAGTTATAACATAGAAAAAGAAATCAACATTCACATAAACACATACCATAAAACAGATTACAATTCTTAAGGGTCCCATGACGTTGAATCACATTTAAGTTTAATTAATAATAAATCTAATATATAATAAATCCACATCAAATAATAATATACCAGTGTGAATCCATTTAAATAATATACAATTATATATGATGTCACTTGGCAATAAACAGAATGCACAATCATCCATTATATAGGTCACAGGGTATGAAAGGCTAAAATAATATACATCATGAAATAAATTACATCATCTCTTAAGTTCTTATGAAATCAAATACAATACAATAGTACAACCATCCATTATAGAAATACAAGAATATATAGAAAGGAACATCAACACAAACACATCCAGCAGGGGCATCTAACGGTTGGATCTCAATGGTATAAGAAAAAACACTACCACCCGACCTCATGGAACCCAAAAAGGTCCACTATGATCGCGCTGAGGAGATAGTCTCAAGTCCCAAATAGGATAACAAACCCAACAATCAAATCCAACATCTAGGTTCAAGGAATCACCTAAAAGCAATCTAACTCAAAGGTACCAAGACACAAGTGTCAACTAATCCCAAAGGCAACATAGACACGTAGGAAATCTACTATGCAAGCAGGAAAGTGTCATCACATAAATCAATGCTAGAGTTACCCTGGCAATCTAACTTGACCCTGGCCCCCTAAATTAGTATCCTTTCGTACTGACAAGGCATACTAACAATGCATGGTTGCAACCAAGTGTCCTCTCTACTCCCATCCTAGTATGTACTAGCACTCAAGGCATGGGCAAGGAAATACAATGACTCTTACTAGGTTCATTTTATTCCCATTTAGTGTAATGTTTTCACTTATTAAATAGGTTACAATGGGTTACACTGGCAGCCACTTTAGGCCTCGGTCTCCATTGCAAGCCATTTCCTGACATGACATATAGATAACCTACCCTAAGCTCAGTAAAATCAAAAGATTGCAAAAAATCACATACCATACATCAATTCTTAAACAAGCAACTGACAAATATTGAAAAAGCCTGATCATAATCATAGATTCCACCAATACAATCATCCTAACAGGACTGATCCCAAAATCAAGTATACATAAACCAATCGATGTCAAAACATGACATCACCAAGAACAAATCATACAAACACCTCAACCTTATATAAGCGATTGGAAAGAAATCCAAATACAACTAATTAAAGACTCAAAAGTTATATCAGATAGGTCACACCATTCACCTTAGTTTCATACAAGAACATTTGAAAGCAATAATAATCAATGCATCAAAACATCTCATAGGGCATACTAAACACATTATCATGGTTGAATATAAAAGATCGAGATCAAAACACCATCATGACATCACAAAATAAAACTCCCAAGCCTCTAGTAAATATCCTAACTGGCCAATGCTAAGTCAAACCAAAAAACCCCAGCACTAATAAATCACACACCAGTTTAAAGTGCATACACAAGTGAATTTCATAATTCATTAAATTTTGAAAACCTTAAAGTTTTATATTTACTAAAGGTTTTCAGATTAAATCATAGACAATTCTATAATGGAAATCAATTTTCTCAAACAAGGATTTCAACCCAGAGAAACTATGTAAATAAAAACACAACAGACATGAAGAAGATGGAAATTCAAAGAACAAGCAACTACTACACAAAGCCACAAGATCCTACCTAGATCTAATGCTAAAACAATGAACGCACAAACACACAAAAATCTTCCTTTTCTTTCGAAATCCCTATTTTCAAAAATTGGCTCCTTTGAACCTGTGTATCTAGAAATGAGCTCTAATTTCCTTAATAAAGAGTTTTTCCCCCAAATCAAGGCTTTGATCATGCAATCATGCGAAAACCCTTTGGCTTTAATTACTATATTTTAATTTTCATGCACACACTTTATGCAATTTAATTAAAATAAACTTTATTAAATTAAAGCTTTCTCTCCCTTATTAAATCATGTGACATTTTTAATATAATATTTATTAATTTAACTAATAATATTATTTAGAGTTTATTCAAAATAAAACTCTTAAATAAATTATTATTAAATTAAATTAATATAAACATGCCTAAATTAGAACTTTAATCAAATCTTTTAAATTTAATTATTTCATGTACATTTAAAGAACTTTTTAATTAAAAGATTCTTTTATATTTTCTTTTCCTCCACTTATTAATTAGTGTAAGCACTATTTAGTTTATTATTTAAATTAATAAGAATAATTAAAGCTCATTATCTAAATGCAACTCTAATTTAATAACTATTAATTAAATAATCATAATAAAACAATATTAAATATTTAATCTTTTAATATTTTAATTCTATTTTTATTCATCTTCTTAAATTCGACTTTTAAAATAAATATTTTAAACTGAAGTACATATTTAATTATTTTTTAATTAATTAAATAACATCATATTCTAATCTTTCTTTAACCAATTTTCTAAATTTAGACCTTTAATTTAGACTTCTAATTTTAGACTTTTTATTTAAAGCATAAATTTAATTAGTTTTAAATTAATCAAATATTCACATATTTTAATATTTTCGTTTTGATCAAATAATATTTATTACTTAACTAATAATATTATACAAAGTTTATTATTAAAATAAAACTCTTAAATAATTATTATTAAATTAAATAAATATAAATATGCTAAAATTAGAACTTTAATTTAATCATTAAAATTTAATTCTTTTATTTAATTAATTTTTTAATTAATTAAATATGATTAAATATGAATTTTCTATATACAATTTTCATACAACAACTTTATGCAACTTAAATTAAAATATCTTTATTAAAAAAAAAAATTTGTCATTTTAATTAATCATGAGATGTTTTTAATATCATATTTATTAATTTAACTAATATTATTATTTAGAGTTTATTAATAAAAATTAAACTTCTAAATAAATTATATTTAAATTAAATAATTATAAATATGCCAAAATTAGAACTATAACTTTATTTTTAAATTCTATTCTTTTATTTAAGTAATTCATGAGACATTTTTAGTAATATATTTATTAACTTAATTAATAATATTATTTAGAGTTTATTATTAAAATAAAAATCCTAAATAATTATAATTAAATTAAATAAATATAAATTCGTCAAAGATAGAACTTTAATAAAATATTTTAAATTTAATTCTTTTATTTAATTAATTTCTCAATTAATTAAATATGATTAAATATCAAATTTCTTTATAAAATTTCCATTAAATTATCTTTTAATTTGATTTAATTATAACAGAAAATCACAACAGACCCACAAAACTAAATATGACAACCTAACTGAAAGCAAAGAACATAATCAAACTCTAGGGTCAAAATCACAAATTCACGTCACTTGATGATTTTGGATGGATAAACTAACTCAGATACTTGTCCTATCTTCTAAGACAATTGGCTTAGGGTTTAGGATTTGGACTCAAGAGTTATCTCCCCACTTATACCATTGAAATGCTACGATACGATACGCTCATCCTAGCAGTTCAAGGAAGTCAATACTCAGTACCTACAATCTGCATTAAATCCACGCATGTACAAACATAATATTCTAAACTAAATGGGCAATGGCAAGAAGTGGTTCATCATGTAGATCTCGACTAGTAGGTGACTATGACTCCTTTCCTCAACCACATTAGAAATATCAAACATAAAGAAAACATACATGCACACCAGACACATGCAAGTATGAGGTAAGTATCCCTATAAACCGCATAAAAATTATTTGTCTAACTAACATTATTCAATAACTAAAATAACTGGCACTAAGTACCTCAACATATATATATCAACTGAATATGAAATACAACTAATCAATTCTGGTAATCCAGCACCATTAATTATAAAACATAATAATAGAATAGGCCTAAAAGAATCGAGTCAAAGAAAATCAAAAAAGTCAAGTAGGGGTAGGCATTACATCAAGATACTTGGAATATACCTATGATTATTTTATTGTCTATATTTGGGAGAGGAATTATTTCCTTCTCCCATACAATTTCTAGAGAGTAAAAATGCATCTACAACATACTTTATATTTCCTTTGTACCAAGATTCATAACCAAGAACCTTAAAATGAAATTACTCAAGTCTACATTGAATAATCATTACAATATACTTCTCACATGAGAATTCCATAAGGTTTAGCCATTGATGGAATGCAAGAATCTAGGTAAGAACAAGAACTAAATTACATAACTTCAATATGGTTTCCCACAATAATAGGTATTATTTTACATGAAACCATCTCCTTCCTTTCTACACAACTATGAGAATGATACAATATCCCCCTTACATTCACAACTACATTCATAACGTCAAATCTCACTTTACACATTTATAATAATACACCATAGAGAGAAATCCCTTATCACATTACAAAGAATAGTAGTGGAAGCTTAATATCACAACATATTATGAGATGACATGGGAGAAATTGGTCCTTTCACAACACTTGATTTTTCAACATTACAAAGGGTGGAACCCTGATCTCTTCATAGGATCTTTTCTCACAAATCTTGCAAAACAACACAAAACTAGGAACCATGGAGGCTCACCTCCCATCCAAGGCCTCCAAAGAGGCCACCCACCGAGTTGGGGAAACAAATCCCAAATGGGTTTCACACACTACATCTGCTAATACATACACCCACACAACACAACACATAACAATCCCTTCCATGGCTTGCACAATGATTCGCCATTGAAATCATGAACACATTGGGTGAAGGTGGACTCTTCAAAGAGGAGAATGTCATATCCATAATGCAAAAATCAAACTGCAATTGCATTTCTACCTCTTGAGGCTATCATAAAATCTCCCCTTTCTTACACATACCCTTAAACCTCCAAAAACAAAAAAATCCATATGGCTTCGATGGAGCCCATACTCCATGAAAGAAAGAACAACTCCTCGTCTTGAGGTAAATTTTCTCAACTACAATGTTGAGCCCAACTAACCCCATCACCCAAGGCTTCTCTTCCCTCCCAAGGGTGAGTGAAGCCTTCACACCCATTAACAATTCAACATTCAAATCAAAACAAGGAGATCAAGAAAGAAAACCAAGAAAATGCATGAAGCACAATGCACAATCACACCATCACAACACAATACAAAGATTTACAATAACTATACATGATCCCATAACAACACCACATGCTTTCAGATTCATTATGCAATGATACAAAAAAAGAATGGTCATGGTTTGAGCACCAACCTTGGTCCAAGATAAAGGTAATGATAGTTGATGAATAGCTCCCTTAGTCTCCCTCCCAAAATCCTAACTATCTCTAAACTTAGAGAGTGAGTAAACACACCACTAGTTTGTCCATGTCTCCCTAAAAAGGCTTTTCCACTATCTATTTTGGCAAAAACACCAAGCCACTCCTCTTACAAACTTCTCCTCCCCTAAGTTTTATTTTTTTGACTTAGTGGAAACATGGGGAAGAGCTCATGTGACAACTCCATTTTCAAATTGGTGGAAGAATGCATTGGTAAAGGGGCCCCCTAGGCTATCTAAGCATTAACATGGTAAAAATTAGGCCCCTAACATTTTATACTATCATATGGGTAGCTTATTTTCACATAAAGGACACTTTGGGACCACCTAATGACCCTTCAAAACCCTAGTCAAATATAATTTGAACTTCCTTTTGATAGTAACCCATCCTATCCCTTATCAAGTGGATTTAATTAATCTTTAACAGGGTAATTAGTTCAAGGATAAAATGCTACCATGACCAAAACCCTTAGGTAACATGTCATTAACACACAAAAATCTACAAGTGTCAAGTGACACATTAAAGCACATTACACATCATCATGACATGTCTCTAATGCATCTTTGAGATTAAAATTTCCACATACACACAATCAAGCTTACATTTATGAAATAAAATACATCACAATGAGGCTTTTGAATCTTCCAAAGATTCACCTTGGCTAAACTATGTTTACATATGGTTGGACCTTGTTTCCCCAATAATATTTTTCCATAGTTCCACTTCCTGCACACTAAACTCAAGCATCAACAGTCCAAAGAAGATCACATAAAATACATATCATAAATGCATACAAGTTCCAATGTTATGTAATCCATATTACATAATTCAACTAAACTTCTTTTCTTAATCATTTCCAATAAAACATTCCAAAATATTTATAAAAAAAAATTCACATATCACATTTAATCATTAATCAACATGATCAAATTAACATTTTGCATCACATCATAATCTAATTTCTATACTACCATGTGTAAAGTTGCATCAATATTTTTTTGATCATCTCATACATAATATTTGGTTCTTAATACATTTCATAGATGGAAAATACTATTGTAAATGCCAAAATCAATAGATAATATGAGCCACTATACATCTAAGTCTCAAATAAATGTAAAAATATCTAGATCCCAAGTATCAAAATGCAAGTAAAATATCTATGCTATGACGAGACGGGGTAAGGCTTCTGTTAGAAATATAAGAGGAGTGACTGAGAGGGGAGGGGTGAATCTGTTACTACTAAAATAAATCCCAAATCACTTAGATAAAACTAAATACTGTTGAAGCTTGGTAAACACACATATAATGTTGTAACTTGGTAATGACTGAATTAGCTCGGTAAATGTTTAACATATAAATTTATAGATGTTGTCTATGATTACCATTACTTTAACTGAGTTGCAAACATATAAAAGAAAATAGCATGAACACATATGACACCAGGATTTAATGTGGAAACCCAATTTGGAAAAAATCACCAATTACAACTATTTACTATTTTTCACTCTTCTAAACTGAGCCCTGTTAGGAGCCAACCCTATTAAAGGTTAGAAAACACACTGTTAGGTGTGACCTTATTAAAGGATTTACTCACCCTATTAGTAGTGCCCTTGTTAGAGGTCTTGAGACAATTCAATAGAACTACCACCTTGTTAGAGGATTTGAAAATAGTTGTTAAGCCAACTCTGTTAAGAGATTTAGATCATTGCTACAATGGTTAGAGAGTAACAATGAGATGGCCTAATTTGAATGCAACTAATTTTCTGATTATAGATCTCTATTCTAGCTTGTACTTGATCCTTCTTGATTGAATATGGCTTTGCTACTCCACAAGGATATTCTGCTTATCCTTCAAATTCACTTCCTCTTCTCATCACTAGCTCTTCAATAACATCTTCATGAACTTTCATGCTCACACTTTGAAATCACAACTTGACCTTATACTTATATCTTCCTCTTTGTCAATTCAGCTCAAATACAACTCAGAATAATCAATATTCATCACCATAGTCAGCTAGAATCAATAGATAAATCAATTAAGCTTAATATGCCAAAATAAGAAAATCCTTCGTTAGCTGACCCAGCTTAGTGGACACTGACTCAAAAATGATTTCCTTTGTTAACCAATACAAGCTTAGTTGATACTACAAACTCACAAAAATCCTTTAGCAACTAAGTGAGCTCAATTAGCACTGGTTCCATCCAACTTTTCTTTCTTAACCTGGTGAGCTTGATTAACACTCACTTTCTGCAACTTTTCCTTTGATGTCTGAGTGAACTCGGTAGACACTGCCTTTTGAACTAGGAAAACACAAGAATTCTTGGTAGATATTAAGAACTGTCTTCAGTACCTGAGTGAGCTCAGCATATACTGACAAATAATGATATGACATTTGTGTAACATCAAAGACAACACACAATTAATCAATTGTATCCAACAATCTCCCTCTTTGGCATTGATGGCAAGACAACATGTCATAGCATAATGAAATTTTAGATTTAGACTTGAGAACTCCCTCTATCAATATGAGCTCTTCCTTTCACTAGAATCTATCTTCTATCTACAATAACTTCTACCAAGTTCATTCAAAATATTCTCCCTCTTTCAACAAACTTCTTCTTTGGAAAACTTCTCCCTCTCTAGTTCCTTACTTTATTCTGGTTCAAAAATTTCTCAAAGATATGATAGTAAACTTCTCCCTCTTTGACAACAAATGCCAAGGAAAATAATTCTATAAATACCATTGTACCTTAAGTACTAATTCATCTACAATGTGCCCTTGATAATTCTGCACCAACTGATTGATTTGTAATAGGTTCTGGTTGATGCATTCACTAAACTTTATTTAGTGAATCTCAAATAGAGGAATGACCCCTAGCTTACCTCTTAGCTATAAGAAAGCATCCTTAGGTAATGGCTTGGTGAATATGTCTGCAATATGTTCTTTTGTATTCATATATTTCAATATGACTTCTTTGTCTTGCACTAATTCTCTTAAGAATTGATATTTTATAGCAATGTGGTTTGTTTTGGAATGCATTACTAAATTCTTTGATATATTGATTGCACTAGTGTTGTCACAGTATATGACTACTAGGTCTTTGATCTCTACCTCCATTCCTTCCAATAGTTGTTTGAACCAAACAATATTAGAACAATTGACTATTGTTATTACATATTCTACCTCCACTATGGATATAGATGTACAATTTTGCTTCTTGGTGGTCCAAGATACTAGTATTTTACCAAAAAAGAATGCTCCACCACTAGTTCTTTTTCTATCATCAAGACTTCCTAGCTAATCAGCATCAATAAACACTTTTAAGTCCAAATTGCCTACAAGTTTGTACCATAAACCATAGTCTTTAGTACCTTTCAGATATCTCATGATTCTCTTGATTACCATCATGTGATTTTCCTTAGGATTTGCTAAGAATCTTGGCACTATTCTAACTACTAGAGCAATATCAAGTCTTGTGTGTACTACATACTGAAATTATCCAATCATTGATATGTATGTGGTCTTATCTATTTCTTTGGAATCATCATTTTTGGAAAGCTTATGTCCAATAGACATAGGTGTTCCAACTGGCCTTGAATCTTCCATTCCAAATTTCTTCAGTATCTCCTTGATATAGATTGAGTGATGTAGATATCATTTTTGATATATATGTAATCCAACAAAGAATTTTATCTTACCAAACATGGACATCTCAAATTCTTTACTCATTTCTTCTAAAAATGCTTTGCACAAGTCATCATTTCCTATAAAAAGAGTATCATCAACAACTATTTCTAGCAACACAATCTTCTTGTCTTGATATACAAACTATTGTTATTATTTTATTTTGAAAGCCATTTGTACCAAGTAATTATGAAGTCTTTATTACCAAGCTCTAGGAGCTTGCTTGAGACCATATAATGCTTTCTGTAATTTGCAAACCATGTCTATTTTTCTAGAATCTACAAAACCTTTTGGTTGCTCAATGTAAACTTCATCAAAAATTCCATTCAAAAATGTAGATTTGACATCCATTTGATATACTTTAAATCCTCTATGTGTTGCATATGCTAGTAAGGTTCTAATACCTTCTAGTCTTGCCACAAGAGAAAAAGTCTCACCATAGTCAATACCTTCTTCTTGAGAATAACCTTTGCACACCAATTTTGCTTTGTTTCTTGAAACTTTTCTATCTTCATTTAGCTTATTTTTGAATACCCACTTTGTACCAATTAAATTTTTATCCTTAGGTCTAGGAATAAGAGTCCAAGTTTTTTTCTTTTCTATTTTTTCTATCTCTTGAATCATTTCTTCAATCCAACTTTCATTTTCCAGAGCATCCTTAACACTTTTAGGTTCAAATTTGGCAAGTAAACATGTACCTTTTAATTTTCCTCTTGTCATTTTTCCATCTAATTCATCTCCAATGATCTAATCAAGTGCATGATGCCTTATGACATATCTTTCTTACATTGGCTCTTTGGTATTTAAATGAGTTCCACCATCTTCTTCTTGAATTTCAATTTCATTCTTGAGTCCTTTTTTTTTTACTCAGGTCCTTTAGGTTGTAACTCGGGTTGCATTGTCTGCAACTCAGTGACTATTGGAGTTTCTGGGGACTTGAGAGATGAAGCTTCTTTTCTCTCAAATAGATTTGGTAGGGTATCAGAGTCATAGTAAAAAAATCTCCTGTAATCTTATGGCTCTTTGTTTCTTTCTTCTTCACTCTTTTTTGCAAACTCATCAATTCTAACATGTGCAATTTATATAATTTTGTGAGTAGAAAAATTCAAACATCTATATGGTTTACTTCTGTAGGAGTATCCTAGAAATATGCCTTCATTGCCTTTTACATCAAATTTTCCTTTTCTAGATTCTTTCAATATATGACATTTGTTGTCAAATAATTTCAAGTAACTTACATTAGGTTTGTAGCCATACCATAGCTAATAAGGTGTTTTGTTTAAATCTTTCTTCAATTGTACTCTATTAAAGGTATGAACTACAGTGTTGATAGCTTCCTTCCAGTATTTGAGAGCAACCTTCTTTTCAATCATCAGGATTCTTGCACAATTCATGATAGATCTATTTCTTCTTTTAGCTATACCATTCGATTATGGTGTACTAGAGGTTGATACTTATCTTTTGATTCCTCTCTCAATGTAGAAATTATTGAATTCATGGGAGATGAATTCACCACCTCTATCTAATCTTAAGCATTTCAACCTTTTTCTAGTTTCCTTTTCTACTCTTTCCATATTCTACTTGAATTTTTTAAAGGGTTTTGATTTTTCTTTTAGATACATTACTGTCATCATTCTAGAATAGTCATCAACAAAAAGAATGAAAAACTTTTCTCCACTATAGCTTTCTATTCCAATAGGTCCACATAAATTTGTATGAATAATTTCCAAGACTTCTTTTGACTATTAGTCTTTTCTTTTGAAGCTAGTCTTTCCCATCTTACCAATTTGGCAATTCTTGCATAGACCAATGTCAAGCTTCTTCAAACTAGGAATATCTCTTCCTGTTCTATGTTTTCTTATCTTAACCAAATTATCAAAGTTTACATCACACAGCCTTTTGTGTCATAACCAGCTTTCCTCTATTTGAGCAATAAAACATGAACAATCACTGAGATCAAGATAAAATAGATTATCTTTTGTTTGCTTGCCAGATCCAACCAGATTTCCTATTACATCAAGTAGTTTGGCCTATCCATTCATGAATTCTACCTTGAATTCAATGTTATTCAATTGTGCTACACTCAGTAGATTATGCTTTAGTCCTTCAACCCAATAAGCATTGTCATATACAAGTTCTCTAGTCAACAAGATACATCCTTTTCCTTTTATGTTACAAGGTTCATTGTTTCCAAATCTCACACTATCTCCATCATAATATTCCATGTGCTCAAATTTTTTTTTGTCACCAGTCATATGATGTAAGCAGACACTGTCAATAATCCATATATCATTTTTGCTAACATGAGAGATAACTTCCATCTTATCTCCTTTATCATTAGATTCATCTTTCACAGCAATATATACCATTTCATCTTCACTGTTATCAGAATCTTTAGCTATAAAACAAGATTTCTTACCTTTGTCCTTGGAGTTCTTGTAGTGCTTGGAGTTGTTCTTGCCTTTATGCTTATTTATTTTCTTGTCATCCTTGATTTCCTTATTTGGAAACCTAGTAGCAACGTGACCAACTTCTTCACAAGAAAAGCATATCAGAGGAACTTTAACTTTGTACTTTCCTCTTCCTTTGGAATACTTCCTTGCAAGTAGGGCTTCAACAACTTTAAGATCACTATCTAAACTTTCTTCTAATGTTCCATCTTCTTCACTTCTTTATTGAATGGACTTTGATTTCTTACCCTTCTCATTGAGTGAGAGTTTAGCTTTAAATGCAAATTCAATATTCTTTGAAGTAGGAACATAGTTATCATAGTTGTCTAGTTCAAAAGTTGTCAATCTTCCATCTAGAGCATCCAAGCATAATTTGTTATTTGGATCACATCTCATTTCTTGAATAGTAGACACTCTAATTGCATAAATAGGAAGAAGAGTTATGAGTACTTTACTTACAATAGTTTCCTCCTTAGTGTCTCCTCTAGATACTTTGATTGCACTAACACTAGCCTTGATCCTTTCCACATAGTTTGCAATGTTTTCATCTTCTCTCATTCTCATTTGATCAAATTGTCCTTTGAGGCTTTCTTCTTTGGCTCTTCTTACATTGTCATCTCCTCCATAGATATCTTTTAGTTTGTTCCAAATTTCATAAGAAATTTTGCAATCCTTTACCTCATCAAATTCAGCATAACTAAGAGCAGATGCAATATCAATCATCATGATATTATGATTCTACTTTTCAGAAATGTCTTCAATAGATAATATTCTAGTGGGAATCTTGTATTCATCATCAAGATATTTGTAACTTGAATCACTGATGGTAGCTAGATGTAACCTCATAAGTCCTTTCCATGTTGCAAAGTTGTCTCTATTCAGCTTGGGAATCTCTCTTTTATAAGACATCTTGATCTTTAGCTTAGGTCCTTGAAATCTTCTCTGCAAGCACCAAAAGCTCTGATAACAATTATTAGAAATATAAGAGGAGTAACTAAGATGGCAAGGATGAATTAATTACTACTAAAATAAATCCTAGATCTCTTAGATGTCAGTACAAAATATAAACTAAAAACTGAATACTACTTAGGCTCAGTAAACACAAATAAAATGTTGTAACTCAGTAATACTTGAGTTAGCTTGGTAAATGTTTAACATATAAAATTTTAGATGTTGTGTGTGATTACCATTTCTTTAACTAAGTTACAAACATATAAAATAAAATAAAATGAACACATATGACACCAAGATTTAACATGGAAACCCAATTTGGGAAAAACCACCAATTGCAACTAGTTACTATTTTTCACTCTTCTGAAGTGAGCCCTGTTAGTAGCCAACCCTATTAAAGGTTATAAAATACACTATTAGATGTGATCCTATTAGAGGATTTACTCACCCTATTAGGAGTGGCCTTGTTAGAGGTCTTGAGAAAATTCAATAAAAGTACCACCTTGTTAGAGGATTTGAAAATAATTGTTAAGCCAACTCTATTAAGAGATTTAGATCACTGCTACAATGGTTAGAGAGTAACAATGAGATGACCTGATTTGAATGCAATTGATTTGCTAATTAAAGATATCTATTATGGCTTGTACTTGATCCTTCTTGATTGAATATGGATTTGTTGCTCCACAAGGATATTTTTCTTATCCTTTAAATTTGTTTCCTCTTCTCATCACTAGCTCTTCAATAACATCTTCATGCCCTTTCATTCTCACACTTTGGAATCACAACTTGAGCTTATACTTACATCTTCCAGTTTGTCAAGTTGGCTCAAATACAACTTAGAATAATCAATATTCATAACCATAGTCAGTTGGAATCAACAGATAAACCAATTAAGCTTAATATGCCAAAATAAGAAAATCCTTTATTAGCTGACCCAGCTCAATAAACACTGACTTGGAAATGATTTCTTTTGTTAACCAATAGAAGCTTGGGTAATACTAGAAACTCACAAAAATCCTTTGGCAACTGAGTGAGTTTGGTTAGCACTAGTTTTATCCAACTTTCCTTCGTTAACCAAGTGAACTCAGTTAACACTCACTTTCTACAACTTTTCATTTGATGCCTGAGTGAACTCGGTAGACACTACCTTTCAAACTAGGCAAACATAGGAATTCTTGATAGACACTGAGAACTATCTTCACTACCTGAGTGAGCTTAACATATACTAACAGATAATGATAAGACATTTATGTAACATCAAAGACAACACACAATTAATCAATTGTATCCAACAGCTTCACAATTATGCTAGCCATTTTTCATATGGTGTTTGAACCCAAATTTTATTGTATTTTTGGGGTTTTTGTGCCCAAAGACCAAATGGGTTTTAATTTTGAAATTTTCTAGTTTTTGGGTTTTTTACCTCATTTTTTGTGCTACCCTATTTTCTCATATTTTCTTGGCATGATTTTGGTCATGGACTTGGATCATCCATTTGGAGGTCAATTAGACCCTTGTTGCACTTTTATGTTTGTATCGAAATGTGTGTCCAATCTATATTATCAACTTTGTGTTTGGTTGAGTGATTTTATACCTAGGATTACTATTTCTTTTGGACCATTCTTATTATTTTGTGTACACTAGGATTCATATAGAATCTACACTCCTAGATTGAGGCAGGTTGAGTGAGTTCATGATGTTTGGTCTTGTTGCATAATTTGGATTTGTGTAGAATCCATACTCCCAGATTGAGGCCCATTGAGTGATTTCTTAATCTATGATGTTATTGGCTTTAGGATTTGTGTAGAATCCATCATCTGAGTTGTTTTCAATTAAGTGATATTTTTCTTTTGTTATGATCTTCATGATGGTGTTGTACCACACACAAGTACATGTGCATACATTTTTTGGGTGACTTGCAAGGCCCGATCTTCCATGGTACTTTTAGGAGTTATGATCATTGGGGTTGGGTTGGAAATGTGCATGCCTATGAGCACTTTTCATTTGATGAGCATGGGTAGGATAGGGTAGCATATGGAGAGGGCTTCTATCTCTGCAACTCAGTGTCTATTTCCTGAGGGATTGCATGCAAAAGCTTTATAATCAAGTGATAACTAAATAAAATGTGTGAGTGGTAATAAAACTTAAGATAATAAAAAGGATTTGGGATGTGCTCCTTCTGTTGGGAAGTGGAGAGTTTTCGTTACCAACTTGGCCTTGTTGATGCCAAGCAACTCTCCATGATTTCTACCCCTACTTAGTATCCCATTGAGTGTATGACTAGGACCTACAATTTATGCACTATCTATGTTCTTGGTTTCAGTCATCATTAGTGTCTGTCGTGAGTGTTAGCCATGGACATTATGCTTTATGTGTGTTTATGGTTGGATCATTATCTCCATCAGCATGGTAGGAGTGGACCTACGGGTTCCATGTGGTTGGGAGGCATAGAGCTACCTATACCATTTTTGGGGACCAGTGTATAGAGATGATCGTTTATCCTAGTGCGACCATTGCTCAATATTTTCACTTGATATTTTAGGTTTCAGAGTATGCTTTCTTGTGATTTATGCTTTCATTGGAATGTTTGTATATCATGTTTAGATTATGTTAATTTATTGACACATTCCCTTAATATGATTATTAGCATATGATAGATAATGTTATCTATTTTTAAGGATTATCTTATGCTTTACTTCTAGCATGTTAGATTTCCTTATTCTTATGTTTAGCGTGTTTTAGTAGTGATGTCCTCATGAGATAGTTTTGATGATCTAGTTGATAATTTGGGATGTTACATGTGGGGGATGGTTAGGGGCCACAATGGTCTTATGATGTTATTATGGTTAGGAGGAACCACGTACTTAGCTTGGTTGTTTTAGTACACTGCAATGTTGCTTTGTACATTTCTTTCATATGATGTTCAATTTATGAACCATGTATGTACATTGCAATGTTGATTTTTGCATGTTCTTTCATATATTGTTTTGGTTTGGATGTTAGCATTATTTATTCTCTTTTGTGCTCTAAAGTGATCATTCCTCTATTTACGTGGATCTGGTACTCCCAAGTGTGGAGGAAACTTATTTCCTTATCCTTTTCCCTTTATTTTTATAGCTTACTAATTTATATCCTCATGAAAAATTATACTTTCTCCCGTGAGAATGCAAATTCTCAAATGGTCTGTTAGGTTTCTTTACGTGGCTTGGTGTTCATCCTTGTGTGAGACCCCACACTAGTTTGGGTGCTTTTGGTTGCTGAACCAAGCACTTTCTCATGTGGTTTGATGTATTTTCTCATGCAAAGGGTAGATCCTTGTGTGCTTTTTTGTACTTCCTCACATGAAGGAGAACTTCCTCACATGAAATTCTATTAGTGATGTTTCCTTACATGAGAAATAGGGGTATCTATGCTTGTCTAAGATTAGTTTGAAAGTTGGTTTTGGACACCTTGTTAGGTTTGACACCTTCCTTATTCAAAATAGTCTTTCTAAGGGTTTAAAATATATCCTTTAAGTATAAGTTGATGTATATTTAATTCCTTATACTTAATATATATTTTAATATATGTGACGATTCTCTTGAGACAGGTTTCAAACCTCTCTGAGATAAGATAAAGATTCTAGGAAATTTTAGGGCTTCAAAAATTTAGACTTAGCCAAATTTTAGGATTTTGCATTTATCTTCTAGCATGGTGTTTAGTTGATGATTGGGTGTTCTCTGAGCTCTCATCTTGTGCATGGTCATTGTTGTCCTCTATTTGTGTGTGTCAGTTTGGTAGTGGCGTTTGGAGATTCATTAGTTGTTCAAATTGTGGTAAAGTCTTCCATTGTGATCTTTGCGATCTATGTATGATGTTGTCTTGTGCATTCATACTTGTAAAAATATATATATCTTGGCTTGTATTGAATCCTTGTTCCAAGAATCTTTGGGCAGGACACTACAACATCTAATCACAAATTTAGTGATGGTGACAAGGGAATAAAGGGGGGTTAAAATGGCTAACAATTTTTACATAAAATTCAAGAGATGATAAGACTGCAAGTTTTAAAGAACCATTTATCATAAGATCATTAGTTATTAAGTTTATATAAGTACTACATGAATACTTGATAAAATATTTGTTAAGGAATGCATTTGTCTTCCCCTACCTTAACTTATGATGAAAATAAGCTTGTAGGGAATAACTTAAATTGTTAGAAAAAGTAGTTGTAGTTACATGGCCTTCCTATTCTAGTTTGAAAACTGAAGAACCATTAAACTAAATATATTTTCTCTTTCTTTCCCAAACTCTATAAAAGGCCAACAATTTGGAGTAATGTAGAGTAATAAGTTATAAAAATACTACGTCTTGTGTCCCTCTCCTCCTATTATATAGAATTTAATCACTCTACTTTCAAGAAAGGTTGAATAGTTGAAAAAATCATATAAGTATTATCCTTAATAATATATTAGCCATAAGAAACTAGTCTTAAGGACTAATAAAGGCCTGTATGAAATTAACAAATTTTTATGAGAAAATAATTAAATATCTACCTGATATCAATAAAATCATATATTAAGCATAAGTTTTAAACTTTGTAGAATATTGTAAGATAGCCCAAAGCTACTTCTAGCTAGGAAAACTTGGGACAATAGAAATTCTAATTAGGATAATATTTTGATACTAGAATATAATAAGGTAATTAATCATGAACATAGATTAGCAAAATGTATCCCACCAAGGGATTTGTGATATTTAACAAATAGAAAAGATGCAAGAAAGAACTCCTTCTTGACCAACTAAATACCTAGGAGAATTATAAAAGTAAAAACTTCCAGAAATCATTGTAGCTTGTGGTTTAAGTAGAAATAAGTAACATGTAATCTAATAGGAATTCAGTCACCTAGTATGAGAATTATGTTTTTATCATTTGTTTTTATGGTTTGATTAGTGGATTCTATTGTTTATAATTATGAGTTCATGATCTGTATAGTTACATTTTCATGTCTATTTTCTATGATATTTGTTTGGTATATTTATATAAGCATATATGGTTACACATATATACATATATAAATTTACATTGTTACATAGTTAATGTATTTAAGTATTTATGAATGTTATAAATTGTTTGTGAGTGAGTTATTTATACACTTAGATATTAAGAGAAATTTATTAAAATATAAAAAATAAATAAATTAAAAGGGATAAAATAAAAAAGTATAAGTATTTAGAAGAGGAGTAATAATATGCATTCAAGAGAAAAAGGTAATAGATGTTATCCATGCGGAAGAATATGAAACCAAAACATAAATATAATGATGGGCATAAAAAAAAGGGTTATAAAGCACTAGAGAGGGTATCTACATCCTCTTTGGGCCATTTATTCATTATATACCCCTAAAATAGCCTTAATTTACCCCTAAAATGCCTAAACAACTTGTAACATAGTAGTTAATTACATAAAGTAAGACAATTTTGGATTTTGGAATTACTTTTATTTTAAAGGGTGGTGTCTTTTTACCTAAAGAGGTATGAAATCTATCCAAGAATGTGTGTGTGTGTGTGTGTGTGTGTGTGGTTTAAAATGTAAATATAAAGGGGGGGGATGGTTGAAAGGTAGAAGAGAGATTGGTTTTACTTTTTATGAATATTATGTGGAGAAAAACTAATGATATGTGAGGGAGAGTTTGTGAGTATAATTCTTTAGGGATTTATAAGTTTCTTTCCTTTTTTGTAGAAAGATTTATATATGAGAATTTAAAGGGTTGAGAGAGGGATTAATTACTATTTGATTATTTTTCTTCCGTTGATATTTGTGAAAGTGGAGAGGGTTTGAATGGTACTTCTCAAGTGAATTTATTTTACTCTTTATCTCCTTGCTCCTATTTCCATTGAATCTTTGTAGGACTTGAGGTATGGATTGAATTTATTGATTGTATTATTTATCTGATAAAATATAGGTCTATTTATATATTCTCATGATGTATTATATTTTTCTATTTTCACCTCTCTTTTTATGATCCTATTACAAAATATTTTATCCATATGTTATTAATCTTTACACTTATTGTTATACTCTCATCTCTTTCTATTTATTTTGAATGTTTCTATAAATCTTGCTCCATTTTGTTGCTAAAAAATTTCCATCTTTCAATTACTCATTTACTTTGAACCTCTCCCTATTAAACTATGATTTTAAATTAACTACTTATTCTTTCTTTTTTCTATATATATATATACACACACACACACACTTTTTCTATTAAAAATAAATAAATTTAAATGTAAATAAGTTATTTTTAAATCAGTAAAACTTGGTAACTTTTAGACTTGTCATTCTAGGTTCCCCAACAGAGCATGACATTCGATATCAAGGCCTAGTTGATTACCGGTTGCTAAGTAGATAGGTACCATTATTTTATGTTAAGTGAGATGTTATCTTATAGTTTTATCTATGCATGAAGTTTTAATGTTGTGAATTCACTTGTACCAAAAGTAACCTTATCTCCCAACCTAGTCCAAGTGTGCTTATACTATCTTCAAAACCCTACTAATACTTTTTAAGATAAAAGGGGTGGTACATGCTCTTAGTAGTTTCCAAGCTAATGTTAGACCACTTGAGTGTGATCCACAAATTCCTTCATGTATGTCAACTAATCCACATTCGGACTCATCATGTTCTTGGAATGCCCCACTCGAAGATCTTTGGAATACAAGGATAAAACATGCACTGAATAATTTTTTCTTAAGATAAGTTACTCAACAACAACATAAAGTAACCAAGTGCAAGAATGAAACATCTACTCAAGATTTTAAAAGTAGGGAAACATAGCTAAACTCAAATGTACACCTACACCAGTGTAAGTCTAATAGACACTTCCAAAGATCCCCAAGCACTAAACTATAACTTAGAATCCAAGAACACACATATCAAGAGAATATACTAAGGAGATTTTTTTTTTAAACCCAAAGTAAAAGTTCCTAGCATGATTAAACATACAATTCCATCTACAACTAACTATATCATAATCAACAATGAAATGCAAAGACCCTCAAACGATCATGTACAAAACAAGGGTGCAAGGTTATAACCACTCATCTACTAGACACCATGCTAAAAGACAAATGTTGAACCCTAAAATTTTATAGAATCCTTATCTTAACTCTTGGAGGGTTGGAACCTATCTCAAATGAATCATGGCACATATTAAAATATCCATATAGCTTATCAGTTTTAATATGGGAAGGTGCAAGGCCCAAAAGGGTAATCAAAACTATAATTCACATATTCTCAAAGTGTGTGAAAATAATCACTTTCTTTCGGGTGATAAAATAGCCTTCATGCTTGCACAAGACAAAATTCACTCTAGCACAAGTATTTCCCACTAGCCACGCAAGTTTCCTCATCAAACATGTGCAAGACTTTGTCTTTTCATGTGAGACTTTATCTTGCCATGCAAGGGAGTACATACTCATGAGAGAGAATGAATGTTCATGTGATAGAATACATATGTGTGTGAGATACTACTCTTCCCATGTGACAAAATCTAACAGTGCATCAATAAAGCAAGAAGAAAATGTGCAAAAATATGAAACCTTCACACCAAGGAGTACAAGATCCACATAAATCAAAGATTGATCACTCAAGAGCATAAAAGTAAATCTAAGAACTTGAATGGAGCTAAAATACACATTGCAATAACATACATTCATCTTATCAACAACATCGATCTACAAAATGAGAATAAGCAACATCACAGTGAAATGGATCTATCAAAGAGATATAACTAAATAAAATCAACTATGCTCATTTCCTCCCTATTGTAATGACATCATGAGATTTCAAAGATCCTAACTACACCCCTGAGAATGAATCTCAAATTTCCAACAAGATAGTTGGAGTTGTCTCATGAGATCATTCTTACCAATAACAATCAATTAACATCAGATGTAATATGAAACATCTAGCATGCTAACCTACCAATAGCATCACTAATCCAAAGCAGTGATAAGAAGTCTCAACTAAGAAATATGATACAAAATTATGATATAGAAATGCATCAAGTAACATACTAAACATCATCTAAACATGATATCAAATTCATCCAAAGTAAAACATAAATTACAAGATAATATACTACGGATACATCAAAGTACTAAGTGAATATCTAGCACCAGCCTCAAACTGGAAGAAGACCATCTATGTAAACTAGTCCCCAGCAATAGTATAGGTAGCTATGCCTCCTAACCACATGGTACCTGTAGGCCCACATGTACCATGCTCACAGAGATAATGACCCAACCACAATCACATAAGACAATCGCCCATGGCTAACACACATGCCAATCAAGACTATGATACCAACATCGATATGATCATGAAGATAAAGTAGTAAATTAGGTCATTGTTCAGATCCACTAAGGATAACTATGTAGGGACTCAAAAGGAGTTTAAGTTTCCTTGAATCATAAAGCCCAAGATAAATGTAGTATGGCTCAACTCCCTGAAGGAGGCCAAATACTCGACATGGCTCAACTCCCTCAAGAGGCCACATGCCTAGCATGGCTCAACTCCAACTAGAGGCCACATGATGTACCCTTGTATGGTATGGTTCAACTCCCTCAAGATTCCACATACCATATGAGTTTTCTCTTATCTTATCATTAATTTTTATTTCTCACTTATTAATTTTGGTTATTACTTGTTTAAAACTTCTTTATGTTACCTTATCGACCACTTTCGTGCTGGGGTACAAAAGAGAAGCCACTCTGCTACCTACCCTACATAACCATGGTCATTACATGATGAGTTCCCATAGGAAATGCAAGTTCCCAAACCAACCCACAAATGAACAATCCCTCAACTGACCTATATCTGGGAGTTTGGGTCTTGCAAGATCCCATCATACGCATGTGCATATGCTTGTGTGTGGGCACGACCAACTTCATGAAATAATCAAGTTATACCAATGAAAGGGATGGATATGATAAATGAAACAAATGATACAAGTAACAATCTCACTCAACCAGCCTATATTCGAGAGTACGAATTTGACATGAATCCCAATGAGGCAACAACACACCCAAACAACATGAATTCACTCGATCAACCTAAATCTAAGAGTATGGATTCTACATAAATCCCAATGATGTGAAGGAAAACTATGGTCAGATTGAAAACATAATAAACATTCTAATTCCATGACCAAGAAAAATGCCAAGAAATACCTAAGAAAACTAGGCAGCAAGCAAAATGAGGCGATGTGAAAATCGCTCAAAAATAATATTGTCGAAAATCAACAAAACTAAAACCCATTATCCAAATGGTTTCTAAAGTCCCAAAATTCAAATAAAAATCAACTTTTAAGCTCGTATGCAAAAATGGCTAGCATAACAACTCAAAACTTCAAACTAAAACCCATGAAAATACTAAAATGTTCACACCCACCCAATCGGATAGAACTAGCATACCAAAATAGAGGGGAACACTAGTTCTGAACCTCTAATCAATTTCTTATAAAATAAAATGGGAACTAAAATAAAGAAAAAATAATTAAATGAGAAAGCCCTACCTCATAGCCAAGTGGGCAAAATGGGAAAAGCCATGAGAAAATAAATGGGTTATCGAATCAGACAAACCCATTAAGGAAGTGGAAAAATTCTAGCATGAATCCAATGAGTCACTCCATGCTCAAATCCACCAAAAGAATTGATCACAATGAGAAAATGTAGGAACTCCTCCAAGAGGGTTTTGGAGGAAATTCCTTGTTTCTGAAAAACATGATAATAGAAAAAGTAAGTATAGAAACTCACTTTTGGTATAATATAATCACTTTATCAAGTGACTTATAAAACAGGTTATTAATTCACTTAATAATATATTTATCCCCTTTTCCCAAATTAAATTAGGAAATTCCAATTGAATTGAAATTCATCTACGATAAATTATCTGGGAAAATAAAATAAAATAAATCAAATAAATAAAATCCCTCTAAGACATTAAAAGAATTTAATTTATTTTCTATAATAACTGTGAAATCCTAAATGCATAGACACACTTATGGATCAAATCACATAATACATTAGGAATCTAGATTTACCAATTAATCGGAGGGTTTATTATAACACAATAGAGATACATCGCACATACAGGGACAATATTGGCTCAACATGAAAGGTCTGATCACTAAATCCATGTGCCACTAACGGGGATATTTATTTGCACCATAATAATAGTCTACTACAAGAACGATGTAAATACATATAGAAAAATTAAATCACAATAAATCCAACAATATCCATTGATAATCCTGAACCATAATCTCATCAATCAAACATAAGCATAAATAACCAACTAATGCAACAATAATCAAATCACCCCAAGGGCATTGACCACTCATGGGTCCCAATAATTATAAATGGGAGAGGCACTATAGCTCTAGACATCTAGTCCTTGTCTATATAAATATTTATCTATTAATACATGTCATAAATCATTGTGAATAAGATTACATTTCGCATTATGAGTAAGTTTTTTAGCAATGATTTGCTCTCGATGATAAGAAAATATACGGTGGTAGCAAGATTAGTCATTTCCTATAATAGAACAAATCATCCAAGAAATAGGAGAATCAAGGCAAGGTATAGTAACATCTCCACCATGAATTCATAATAAATCATTCTCTAGCATTTGTAATATCGAGGCAAGATTTTTTATTAGGAAAATAGGTTTTGAAGGGGCCTTGAAATCATGTACAAAAGATACTTAAGGTACAATATTAAGTTCAAAGATACAACATGGAAAAAAGAGAAAAAACCAGCATGTAAACAAAGCCAACTATAGAAGGATAACATAACTAACAAAAGACATAACCAAAAAGACACAAAAACAAGTGCAAGAAGAACAACAAATGGGACTTAACCAATTTTCTTAATCATCTTATTTTCTTGCTCCTCAAGCTAGTCCATCTTCTCGACGGCTTCGATAATCTACCTAATATCTAAAGAGGCCTTAACAATCATTATTCTAGTGGTGGTTCTAGCCCTCCTCTCGATCTCTTCCTTGTTATAAGTAGCAACACCTTGATCTTCAACAATAATGACAATGGCTTTCTCACCCATACTAACATCCAATTTACTAATGAGGATTTTGGCATTCTCATTGGAGGCTTTAAGGATTTTATAGATTTGATCTACTATATTCCTGATGGTACTCTCAATACTATTCACTTTATTGTCCATCTTTAGCACCTGGGCCTCCATCCTCTAGAAAGTAACCATGTCAATCAAAGACCTCATAGGAGGTTTCTCCTTCTCAGCAGCATCCTAGATATTTTCATGATTAATTCTCCCTTCCGCAGTCCCCATCCTATCCTTCAGGTCCATGACTTGATGCAACAACCACTTAATGGACCTAAAATTATCCAAAAGATTATTCTGAAAATTGTTTAATAAGTCCTTATCCTCCTCCTTTATATTGTTACTAAGAATGATCATAGAAGGATCGATGATCACTTGGAGATCCACTTAACCGAGTTCCACTTCTCCAACATTCATGTCAATCTTCTCTCTGTGATATCCCTATTTTGATATATAACTTAATAATAAATGAGTAGTATATATTATTAAAATGATTAATAATGTATATAAATTATTATTATTATTATTATTATTATTATTATTATTATAATATATATATATATATATATATATATATATATATATATATATATATATATCGTAAATATTATCACATAACTATATGTGTATACAATATATATACTTATATATGTAAGATATTAAAATACTATATTATTGAATACAAATAATTAATATATACAAAAAAATCAACTATTAACAATTCAATCTTAATTACTTATTAAAATAGTATTATAAATTACAAGGAATATGATTTATATAATTAATATAATATATAATCATATTTAATGTAATAATATATAATATAATTATCGTATTAATGTAATTAATATTAATAATGAAAGGGCGTGACTCTTGGAGATACATATATAGGATATCAAATAATGAAAAGGGGGGAAGTTAGAAATATTATAATAATCATAAGCAGAGAGAAAGATAAAGGAAAATAGAAAGAATCATTCGGCAATTAGAAAAAACAAATAAAGAAATTGATGAAGGTCCAATATGGGACATTACAATTGGTATCAAAGCTAGCATACTGCTAGCCTGGTAATACATGAAGACATTTAGTCTATGATGCTTGCAGATTTTAGACTTTGAGATTGCTTTACTTTAAACAGTGATCATGCAATGAGTTGAATGATATAAAAGGTAAAGAATTGTGTTACACACACTCAAAGGCACTAATTTATATGCATTAGGGTTGTTGAGATTGATACAAGTCGATTTAGTCTTCATCTAATGTGCTCAATGGGAATAGACAAATTTTAAACTTCATTGCGCTACCTGCGTGTGCATTTATCTGATAGCCTGATGAGGTTATTTCTAGGCATGGAAACAATAGTAGTGATCATAAACTAATCTTTCGCTGCAAAAAATTGATTATTTAATGTCTATATCAAGGCAATACTAAATGAACATGGATTCACTTTGTCAATTATCATGGTCACTAGAAGAGACAAAACAGAGGAGCATCATGATGTCATATATAGAAGATTATAATTATATTTGTGGGTCATCTGATATGTATAGTGTGAAGGAGTTCAAATGCCAAAATTCAATGGTTTTGGTACTTTCTCATTATAGGAATAAGAAGATTTGAAAGTCATAGTTAAGTCATATTAGCATATGATTGAGCATAATTGACATTTGTAGAGATGACCTTCTTATAGATATGCACAATTAGTATCCACCAGGCAAAAAACATGAAGATCTCTTTTGACCGCTGAGTAAATCATAGTAGTTATTCAAAATGAAATCTTTCTTAAACCATGTCAATCTAAGAAAGTCATATCGATGGGAGCAATTGAGTTAGATATAATCAGCTATGGATTTGTAGAAGCCACACACTATAAATTGTATATAATATGACTGGGGGGTTCCGCGTGAAGTTGACATAGAATTGGTCATGATAGACTTCTTTGTGTCAAGAAGATACAAGCGGGATTATCCCTATGGCAAGGAGAACTAGGGAAATTATTTTTAGACAATAGATAGAGACACCCACTAATCAAGTCCTACAAATATTGAACTGTCCAAGCTAAAGGATAAGGAATGTGGTGATAGCACAAAATGACAATGCCCACTTGTTTATATGGGAAAGTGTTCAAAACATTCGTGAGCCCTGGAGTAAGACAATGCAATTTAATTGTTAATGAAGATTTTATATCACAAGTGGATAATAGAAAAAAGATGATGCATGTTTTCATTGGATAAAGATAACTTGTCACACTACCACAATATGTAGCCATATGAATGATGTATAAACATATTTTATGATTGATGGTAGTTTGGAAAAGGCATGCTGAAGGAAAATATATAAGGTATGTCTTATTCTTATCTATTTCATTTACATCTAGAAATAGATATTATAGAAATCAATGTTGTTTCTTAAAGGAAAATAATTACTCCCAAATATTATTATAATTTATAATATTATTATTTGAAATGCAATTTTCAATATTTATATTCAAATATCTAAATAAACTTAATATTGAGAGTTGAATTACCTCCCACATTTGACATAACTTTCTAATATTCTTATTAAGTATAATTGTTCAATAAGATTATCCCAAAAGTTATTTGATATGAAGCATATTTATGTCAATGATAAGAATTTTGGTATTAGTGTGTATTGGATAGGGAGTGTGCATAGGGGGAGGAGTAAACCAGTCGTGTTGGAGCAAGAAAATCCCAATATGGATAAAGATCTGAGGGAGCCCCAAGCTAAGCATTTCCAACCTCGAGAAGCAATAAATCTACCATCCACATCAAAATTAAACATGTTCCTAGTGGGTAGGGAGTGTGCACAAGGGGAGGAGTAAATCGGTCATGTTGGGGCAAGATAATCCCAATATGGATTAAAATATAAGGGAGCCCCAAGTTGAGCATTTCCAAACTCGAGTAGCAGTAAATCTACCATCCACTATGGAATTATACACCCTATTACAGTACTGTCCAAAGAAAAGTTGTTAAAAACATGCATCTTCAAGAACTTTTGATTTTGAAAGGAACACGATATTCATGATCAAAATGGTAAAACATTGCCTTACTTTTTCTTATTTCAATTTTTCAAGAAGATTCTAACAGTTTCTACATTGTGTCTACATTTGTGTGTCTACCTCATGCTTGCATCACATCTTCATGCATTAATCTATCTACTTTGTGTCTTCATTCATATGTTCTTTTACATGCTATTATATACTAACATGTTTACTTTGCAAGTGTCTAACACATATGAAAGAAAGAGAATGAATCTAGATTTTGAATGAATGAGGACCAAATCAATTGCTTGAGAACAACCAAATTCGAGAGGGAAGGACCGCGATATCCCTATTTTGATATATAATTTAATAATAAATAAGTAGTATATATTATTAAAATGATTAATAATGTATATAAATTGAAAATATAAGTTATTATATATATATATATATATATATATATACTTAAATATATTAGATATTAAAATACTATATTATTCAATATAAATAATTAATATATATACAAAAAATTAACTATTGACAATTAAATCTTAATTACTTCAAAAAATAGTATTATAAATTACAAGGAATATGATTTTTATAATTAATATAATATTTAATCATATTTAATATAATAATATATAATATAATTATCTTATTAATATAATCAATATTAATAATGAAAGGGTGTGACTCTTGGAGATATATACACACACACATGTGTATATATATAGGATATCAAATAATGAAAAGGGGGGAAGTTAGAAATATTATAAGAATCATAAGCAAGGAGAAAGATAAAGGAAAATAAAAGAAATCATTCGGCAATTAGAAAAAAGAAATAAAGAAATTGATGAAAGTCCAGCAAGGGACATTACACTCTCTCACAATCCCCAACCTCACTGTATCCATACTCATATTTGTCTAGGTCAACTTCATACCTTTCAAAGGTGTAGGGGTTTCATCAATAGACTTGGTCTTTGCAATTTGGGTGGGCAAAAAATCAATGTCATGTTCCTCCATAGTTGAAGCATCTCCATACTGATCCTTAATTAAGAAAATCTAGTGAGTAAATCAAACTCCACCCACCTTTCATCTTACCTTTACTAAATTTTTATTTCCTCTTAGTCAGCTTGGCAATCTTTTCGGTACCCTCTTCTTGAATATCTATGTCCATTTCATCCTCGTCCTCCTCATAGTCATCGATAAAAATGACAATATTATCTTATTTCTTGGGCACAGGGGTCCTACCATACTTCAAGGGTCCTGCCATACTTCAAGGTCAGTATTACCTTCCTCTTCTTATCAATCTCCTTACCTTTCCTTTCCTTGTTGTAGCCAACATCCTCATCAGTATCCATAGACTCCTCTTCATGAAAATTCTCATTTGACTCGACCATTTTCTTTTTCTATTTTTTTCTAGAAAATGAATTCTTCTTGAGATTTTTCATAGGGGTTTTACAGACAAAGCCCTTACCCTTCCCTTTGGTTTTTGGCACCATCTCCTTTTCCTTTGAATGCAAACCTTCATGATCTTTGGTGCCAGAAAGGCCCTCAAACTCCTTTGACTCACTCTCTTCCACATCCTTCATCTCTCTCACCTCATGGAATTTTCTAATAGAATGGGCTTTAATGTGCTCATAAATGAGAAACATTAAGCCCTCATAGAGTGGAGGGTTGGCCAGAGTTTTCTCCCTTACCCCATTAATGCTAGCAATCATAGAAGATAAAACATAAAATAGAATTGAAATCTTAATGTTGTACCTCAAATGATTTGATAGAAAAAAATGGTGTAAGAATATCCTTGAAATTCTACCATCAAAAGTCACATAGCAAATTATAGCCTACAAGACAAAGTGCCAAAACTTTTTGATGCATTCAGGCTAGAAGTATATCTTACCTTCTCGCTTCACCAAAGCCTTGCTCTCACCTGGCTCCTTAGGAAAGTTGTAAATGGCCACATTTGATAATTTGTGATCTCTATAAAACTTTATGTCAATCATATGAATTCCCATCACCCTAGAGATAAGCTCTTCAGTTATGGTAATTTTCCTGTTGTCAAAGTTTAGAGTTCCATCATTCCAATTCCATAGAAATAGCTAGGTGACATTTTGATTGCCTCCATAAAGTCTCACCATGAAAGTGGCAAGGCCACCTCTCTCTAAAATTTTCCAAACCTTCATAAGCCTCTTTTATTTGTCATAGTTTGATGGTTTACGATGCCTACAATATCCCCCATGGCTTTATTGTGGTTCTTGAAAGACAGAGAGCAATCTCTTCAAGAGTTACCATGGCATTATCTACTTTTTTTTCCACCCTCAGAACCCATTGAAAAGTAACATAGGAGATGTACTTTTGAGATCATCTCTCATCCTCTTGTAAAGTAATAATTTCTCATATTTTGTTTGGTAGACATCATTTACTTTATTTATCACTAGTAGTGAATCTTTGTAGATATAAAATTCATCTACCTTTAGTTCAATGACAATTATCATATCATTGATCAAGGCTTCATATTTTGCAATGTTATTTGTATAAGGAAAAATTATCATGTATGCCTTGCATAGAGAATATAATTATGGCATGATAAATAGAGTTACAACACTAGACCCTTATTGAGTGTATAATTTTTCAAAGATCATCTTCCATATCTGTTGTGTTAGAAGAATGATGGAATAATCAAGGAATTTTGTATTTAGGGGTCAATTATCTTTTAATATTGCTTATGTCAATTGATCAACAATTAATTGTCCTTTTATAGCCTTTTAACAATATATTTGATGTCAAACTTGCTAAGTATCATGACCCTTTTATCCAATCTTCCTATCAACATTACTTTATTCAACATATACTTCAATGGATTTATCTTCATAATTAGCCTGATAGAATGAGGTAATATGTAGTGTCTAAGCTTTTGAGAAGAAAAGGCCACTACCAAGAAATCTTTCTTGTTGATGATAGTGTAATTCACCTCTTATGAGACTAGAGTTATAGTGATATAGTAAATTGCTCTTTCTTTCTTGTTTTCATCTTCATGTCCTAGGAGTGCCCCTAGTGATATAGCAGTTGTTGATATGTACACGATCAATGGCTTCCCTTGAATAGGAGACATTAGAATAGGTGGATTTTCAAGATATTATTTCACCTGATTTAGACTCTTTTTATAGTATTCATTCCACTTATAGGTGACTCCTTTGTGTAGAGTTTTAGTAAATGGTTGTTCTTTGTATGTTGGATGTGATATAAACCTTGTGATTCAGTGTAGCCTTCCTTACAACCCTCACATTTGACTTATATTTTGTGGTAGTTGCATGTCTGCTATAGCTTTTACCTTTTCAAGATCTACCTTAAAATGCCTTTTTATGATACAATGTAGCCAAATAGTTTTCTAGATGTGACCTCGAATGCACACTTCTTTGGATTAAGCCATTAATTTGAATTTTTCCATTTGATCTAAATTAGACCCAAATCTTCCAAATGTGTCTTTCTTTCCATATATTTACCTAGGGTATCATCCATGTAGTCCTCAATGGTCTTGTGCATCATATCATGAAAGATAGTTGTCATGTCATGTTGATTAGTTGCTCCTACATTCTTTAGACCAAAGGGCATAATATTCAAATATAGAATGTTTTGCAAGAACAAGTAAAAGTTGTCTTCTCCTAATCTTCAGGCATGATCTTGATTTTATTATATCCATAGAATCAATCCATTAGTTATTACATCTTATATTCATTCATCATTTCCACTATCATGTCTATGTTAGGAAGTGGAAAGTCATCATTCAGACACATTTTGTTTACATCTCTAAAATTTGTGCACACCCTTATTAATTTGTCAAGTTTAGAAACATGTATAGTATAGGAGATTCACTCAACATAGTCTATTGATCTAATGAATCCCACTTTCATCAACTTCTCTAGTTTAGCTTTGATCAGTAGTGTTACGTGAGGATGCATCTTTCTCAGCTTATATATCATAGGTTACTTGCCAGGTGCACTAGATAAATGATGCATGATTAGATCAGGGTCAATACCTTGCATATCAGAATATTTACATGCAAATTTAAACTTCTTTTCTTTAAATAATATTGTGAAATATTTATTTTCCTCTTTAGTTAGGGACTAAGATAAGTGTATAATTACTGGATTCTCCTATATTCCTAGATTCATTGGTTGTGTATGTTCTACCAATAGTGAATATTGTTTCTAGAAGTGACTTAGGAGAACATCAAATATGCCATCCTCAGGCACCTCAATGAGGTTTCATCTTCATATACATCTTTCATTTTTATTATTTTTTATTCAAACACAACCACAATGTGGTTTTTTGGCTTGTAATTGGAAATATTTTGAAATACCTTATAAGTTGTAAAACATAAAAAGAAACTAATTGTCATATTTAGAATATCTAAAAAGTACAAGGACAAATTAATAAAGTAACCCAAATCTCTAAAATTTTGAAATCTACAAAATTCAAAGTGGGTATACTGAGGATTAGATCAATTCTTTCTTGTGACAAACTCTCCCTTCTAATCCTTAATTAAACAAATTATAACCCTGTTTGATTTCTAAACTTATGTAGATGATAACTATTTATTTAGCTCTTATTTTGGTACTTTTTTTGTTGCCTCCTAAAAAAACCCATGTTTACACTACAAAACTACAACCACCACACGCTGGTTGAGACCCTATGAATTAGCCAAATTCAATAATAAGGAGACAAAAAAATGGAGGTGGCCCAATCAATAAGATTTATCAAAAATCTTCTATGCTTCATGCCCTACAAGACCTAAGGGGGGACTCCCTAATTCTATGATATTTTCATGCATTCATCTCTTTCTTGGAATAAATTTAGGTAAGTAACTCCACTATTCAACTTCAACACATCAAAGGGAAACAAAATTTGGGCTAGAAACCTTACAGTCTTCCTTTCAAAAGAAGAGGATGGAGCTAGAGAATAACTTATAATAAGTTGAACACAAAGAGAAACATGATTTGATTTTTTATTTAATTTTTTTTAGCAAGACCCATGAGTGAGACAACAAGAAAAAGCAAGATCTTAGAGCTAAGATTAGTGCCTATGCCATTGGTCATTTGAGTCATGAAAGATACAAAAAATTAACCAAAATACTAAAATAGATTTGATTCTATGTATACTTCCTTATAATATCTTACAATAGCAAGTTCAATCTATCCTACTTATCAGATTCACATGTGATATCACCAAATTTGTATTTTCTCATGTTTAACTTAGTTGATCACTTGGATTGAAGCATGAAATAAGAAGTAAAAATCTCATAATAAGAAGCTGAAAGAACATAAAATCTTGTTACATTTCCATCAAAAACTTTACTGAGGGATCTAGATGAAACCCTCATTCTCATTTATATTCTAATCTATTTTTTATTCACATTAAAGAAGAACTCATAAAACTCAAAACCATAAAGACCCCTCATCGATTAATCTATTGTGCTCAATAAGAAACTATACATCTTGTTGTGATGTGGAGCCTAATCAGACTTAGACATTTATTTGGTGGTTTCTCCCTAGATTATTTCTATTAGGGTTTGGGGACAGCACCCCCAAGATGAGGTCAAGAGGCAATTCCCCCAAGACATATCTAAAATGAATCTACTATCGTAAAAGGTGTCAGCTATTATTTTTCTTCTACTAATATGTTTCTAGATTCGATTAAGTTAAGATTTTTTACCATCAATGTTCTGAATCGCACTAAGTGATCTATCTTTATTATTTTTCTATTAGATGACTTATTCTAGCCCTAATTTTGTAAGTGGATAAAGATTGTATAAAATGGCTTAGGGTTAGTGATTTCATAATGTATGATGCGATTGTAGCTTATTATGGTAATATTGAGTTGTAAGGGATTATGGATTGTAATCACTGAATAATAATAATATTGGACTTGTTGTTGGTGAGCGTAGCCTATGGATTGGGTGAACCACGCTAAATCCTTGTGTTCTCTTCTATGCAATTTATTATTTTTTTATATTGGTTATATTTTCATGTAATTATTATTTATGTCCATGGTTAATCCTAACACATCTACTATTCAATATACAAGGAAAATTTTGAAACAATGGTGGAAAACCAAGCTACGAAAACTTTCCCAACAAGCTAGAACCAACCCTCTACAATGAGAGAAATAAAGAAGATATAGAAGAACAAAGAAGGGTTGGATCTGATCTTCTCTTTCCATGTGTCTTCCTCATCCTTCATATTTTTTGAATTAAAATCCTTTATCCTCTTTCCTCAAATGATAACCCAATCTAATCTCATTATTCTTATTAATAAACTTGCAAAATACCTCTCCAAATGATGAGAAAAAAAATTGGAAGGAGAAACCAAAATTTTGCCAAGTCCTCAATTAAAAGGGCCACCAAAAGGCTAAAATAAAAAAATAATGTTGTTGGGATAACCTCTTCCAAGTTTGCAACAAATGTAGTTGACAGTTTTTCAAAATGTTGCCTCTAACTGCCATTGAAAAGCCATGAAAAATGCCTTCAATGTTCAATTAAGAAAACCCCTTATTTAAAAAACATGAGAATATCTCCTTCCCAATTAGACATGCACCTATTTTGTCTACAAAGTCAAAATCCTCATATGCTCCTCTTTTAGAAAGATATAACACTTATATGTTTGGATATCATTTGCAACTGTTACCCCTCTATGAAAAATCTACTTTGCTAGAAAAATATCCCCTGTTGTGTAAATAGTCTGGGTGGTAAAAATATATCCTCTATAGAAAATAGTAAGCCCTTTCAATATTATTAAATTCACTTGATTGATCACAGCCCTTTTCATTGCTAGGTTTCCTTTAAAATTTCCTCACCTTTTATTATAAAGTCTTAACTATAAAATAAAACTTCCTTTAAAAAAAACATACAAGCCTTCTTTAAAAGGAAGTGTACGCTTAAATAGAAATTTCAAAGGACCTCTTTAATAAACAAGTCAACCAATAAAATAAAAATACCTCCTTTAGCTTATTTTATTTATTGGTCACCTTCCTTAACAAGCCCAACATCCTTTATCTTTTATATTTATCATTTTTCTAAGCCTGTATGTTACCCCCATCACTTTAGAAAATTTTATTTAATATTCTTCATTTGGAAAAACCACCCTATTTAATATCTCCCTTGGACCCTGTAATTGTCACATGAGGAGGAGTTGTTTTTTTCTTAATATTTCAATTTCCCAAACTCTCTCCAATTCTATTATGCACCCTTGGCTCACCATGTGGCATGTGAAACTGGCTCATTCTACCACATAGAGTATATTGGACCATTAGCTTTGTAGATTGACCAAGACACACATGTACCACATGGCGCATTATTGCAAACCCATGAACATTTTTTTGGGCCAACCACTTCATCATGACTATGCAACCAATTGTCATGTGTCCACTTCTCTAACTAGTCTCCTCAAGATGTTTTCCATGTGGATTATCATTATTCATCCACCTAATTCTAAAGTACCTCTACATCACATGCACATTTTTCCAAAATCTTTCTTTACCATTATGCAACTAGTTGAGGAACCCACTTTCAGGCCTATCTCATCATCATAAGACAACTCATCTTTAGACATTTAAAGATCCAAAGCCTTTAATTAAAAAAATATTAGAACTTTATCGCACCAAAAATGTGGGATAAAGTTCATAGTATTTTCCTATGCAAGTGGCCACAGTGATTCTTTGTAAATCAATATGCATCATCAAAATACTCCTTCATAGTAGTCATGTGCACTATTGGCATTACTACCTTACCTAGAAAATTAAAAAACCCTCAATTTAGTGGCTTCTATACTAGACATTGGCATGCTCTCACATTCATCAAAATGTTGCCTTTATACATAAATTTGACATTTCCTACAAAAAAATATGGGACCTTGATTGGAGTATGGTTCGCATGGGAAGAGACAATGTGTGCCACCACCTACTAAGAAAGGATGCCCACAAATTGAGCCTCCTAAACTGATTTGGAAAGATACTCGTGCATTTAAAAAAAATGAGTTCCTCTTTATAATCTTTGGCAATTTCTACTAATGACAGCGCCAAATTTTCTCAAATACACAACCCCGTCTATTTTTAAAAATTTAATCTATGTTTATCAAGAAGGATAAGAAATAACTCAACTTTAACCTCTAAATAATCCTCCATTATCTTTTGTGATTGGCCTCCAGGGTAAGGGAATCCATTTCAAACTAGAAATTTGATTCATCATATTTATCTTTGATATGTGCTTATCCACACATCCCACATAGGGAGTCAATGCAACATCTTCTCACAACCTTCATATTAGATTTTGCCAAAATTTAAAGGGCTTCAGTTGAAACAATTCATTTGTTTTCTTGTGTTTCTGTGCATTGATTGGGAAGAGAATTCAATAATAGGAGGCTCTTCATTTTGGTTATAACCCTGATGGTGGTGACACACAAGTTCCATTCCACTAATGAAGAACTCACAAAAATATATTGTGAGAATGGTCTTTAGACAATAGCTTTATAGAAACAACCATTACAGGAGTGAACCACAAAAATGTGTAAGTCATGGGATCTCCTTGGTATGTTTGATTCCTCCCTTTTTTGTTTACTATATGTATAATCCCATACACCATTTGATCTTTTGATTTCAAATGGCCTATTCCACATCGTATATATTGCACCCTTTCAAACTTTCCTCTCAATTTGAAATAAAAACATGCCCACCAAGCACCATCATTTCTATCCTATTAAACACATGCCTCTATTAATATATGTGGTATCATTTATTTTCTTTACAAAATTTATCTCATAATAAATTCCAATCCCCTCACATATTATAATACCACTTATCAATGGAGATACTCACCCCTACTTTGATCTATTGGGAAATGCATAACACAAATGTCATTATGAAATCACTTGCATCTTGAATGATAATATGTGCATAGTAAACTCATTTGGTTCCCTTTTTATTTCAAAACAACTATTAAAGAGAAATTTTAGAACACTTCACTGTTGTTTAGTTAAAGGCATGTATTGTTGGTTCCAACTGGTACTTAGAGGGGAGGTGAATTAGTACCATTCAAAAAATATGTCATTCTTCTAAATCCTCCTACTAACCTTAACACAACCCACTTTATGCCTAGAAACAAGGTAAATGTAGTAAGATAAAAACAAGTTTATTCACACTGAAAAGAATTCATCAAGTTAGCTCAAATATTTTGTACGTGGAAACTCTCAATGTGAGGATAAAATCAATGGTGGGGATAATATGCTCACTAACCCTTATAATGCATGTAAAGGGGTACCTTGTTAAGAGCTACAAATTCTCCTTCTAGAAGTGCATTCTTTTAGGAATGCCTGCAACCTATTAAGGTTATGAAAGCTTTTTTACGGCTAACTGGTTAGAGGATTTACAAGTCTCTTTCTCAGAGACACCTTATTAGAGGATTTTACAATAATATTTCAAATGAAACTTGCCTTGTTAGGAGCTTACAAATAGATTCAATGGTAAGAAAGTATACTAAGTGTTTGACCTAGATGTGGCACTAGTTTTTCATGTATATCTTTTCTTTGTTTCCTCTAAAGATACATTGATCTTCCTAATCACTTGGTGAGTTCTCTTTTCTCACCTCTCCTTAGTTTCCTATGAAAAAAATTCAGTATTCTCTTCTCTCTCTACTACACTTTCTTCTACTGAGTTTTTCCATCTCCTTTTTTTCTCTATTCCTTTTTTGCAGTGCTTTTTTTTGTTCAATTTTTTTTGAAGGTTTGATACTTATTGTACATATCTCCCAATCAATGTCAGGGAATATTTTCCCATACTCAAATTATCTCTCTCATCTTGAATTCAAAATCTAATTTATAAGCTTGCTCTATTCAAAAAGGACCTTTGAACCCTACGCCTAGGGTCTAGGTTGGTAGTGTTTCCAATCTCTTTGTGAGCCAATGGTGGCTTGCTGGCTTTATTTGCTTGTGTTATTTATCTTTTTATCTTGTCACATCTCTAGTGACTCGTGACATTAATGACTTGGATGAGTTGCAATCCATATCTAATTTCTTATGCCAACATGGGTGTGCCAGAGTATATGTTAGTGTGTTTCTCAACCAGTAACTCTAACTTCTTTCTTATGTTGCTTCTTGTAACTAGTTCTCACATATTTTTCAAAATATATGTTCTTGGCCATCAATGACAACACTCAATAGTTCTCTTAGTCTTTCTGTTGAAGATGCATGTGAGGTCAATAATCTCCCCCTTTGGAATTGATGGCAAAACATATTTTACCAATATGTCCACTCTTTTCAAAGTTGGTTATCATTCCTTTTCTTGTAATGGTAGATGATCAGTAGATGAATGTGGTCATATTTGTTAGAAGTTCCCCTAACAGTGCTTCTCCCTTTATGTATTATTCTATTTTGTGGTTATTGTGTTCTTTTTCTCCCTTTTCTCTTTCCTTCACCTTCCTTGTGATGTATTTGTTGGTAAAAAAAATTTCATTTTAATTTAACTCTTAAATGCCCAAATTTGTGAACATCTATTTACAATAGTTGGAAAGTTGTTATGAAATGACTAACTTCCCTCTGAATTCTTAAGTGCAACTCCCTATTGAATAGTGATTTGTAATGAATTATGTTTGCTTCTATATCTAAAATGGGGTGTGTTCTTAACCTGAGAACAGGAAAGGTAAACCAAGCTAGGCCTAAACAAGGACTAAATTAGGCAAGAATTGATATTTTAAGATTAGTTAATTCAATGGATTCACACATCTTATGAACTCGCAAAGCTTAACAATTCAGCAATGCATGCTAACTAAAACTAAAAGCCATCAGGAGGAAATTAACTACAGAGATTAAAAGATCGACTTGAAGGAAAACACAAAAAGGGAATTCTCTTAAACCTATGATAACTATACTATTATCTTTAGTTTACTATTTCAAACAGGGGAATAAAACTCTATTCATTCCTTTATTCAATTCAAATGAAAGAGAAAACAAAAAACTAACATAAACAGAATGGAACAGAAAATAATTGACATAAAATATCATTCAATTACCTCTGCAACATCAAGTATTTCACACCAAAAATTAGTTGACCTTTTATTAATCTTTCAATTTAGTACATATGGGTAAAAGCATAAACCTGTGTCACCATTTTGTAAAGGAAAAGGCTAACAAAAGTATAATTGTTCACCTTCAATGACATAAAATTGGTATTATTATTTTGAATTTGAAAATGAAGTAAACTAATGAAATGTGTAGAAATGGATGAAGTTTAGGATTATAATTTTTAATAATTATTTGGAATAAGAATTGATACATTTTCCTAATTTTTATACATGATTTTTTAGCTGCTGAAAAATGTTCAAAATTAGGGGTCTAGTTCACACCACAAAATTATATGGAAATTAATTTATTTAACTTTGATCTTAGACTATGTTATAGATAACATACATAGGGAGAACATTCAAGAACAAAAATTGGCTTCAAACCTATATTTTCTCTTTTATAATTATTCAAATTTAACCTCACCTGAAATCAATAGTTTTCATCCCCTACCACATTTTTCAAAACAAATCTATTCTAACTAGGATAAAAATTATATATTCTAGAAGAGGATTCTCTCCACTAGAATGTCATATAATTTTTAAATAATTTTGATATGATTTAATATGTTTTTTCTTTGTCAAAATTGATATCTTTTTGAGTGTTAAAATAATTTCTTATAGAGTTTTTTAATTACAATATACTATATCTAATTAAAGCATTATAAAATCTATATGAGAATGTTCTTGAATCAGAGCTCTATAAAATGGTGTTAATATTCTATTCAAAAAAAATCCATAAAAAATAGTAAGAGTTATTGAAATGCCACTTTTCTGAAATAATTTTATTTTTTTAGTAATTGGATACAAACTATTATAAAACATGCATTTAATAGACATTTCCAATTGGAAATGTGTGAGACCATATATAACTCAACTAGAATGAATTTATCTAGATCATGTATTTGAACAAATTTGATTTTTAGATATAAATACTCAAATTCTATTATTTTGATAAGTTAGCCTAAAAGCTGACACAACTTTGTACTTTTACCCATATAGGATTTTGAGATGAGTGTTACAAAATGGGACTCAAATCAGTTCATCTCCTCAAAATTGACAAATGGCAAGGAGCCAATTCACCTATTACAATCATAACATCAAAAAATGAAATGGCGAGATATGAATCACTTCACCTTCTTTCCCTTTTCTGACTTTTCCCTATAGGCCTTGGTGGTGACAATGATTGGAATCAATTCTTCATGTCTATGAACATGTACATTAGTGTATCTCAAAAGCCACTTGGAATGCTCTCTGGCTACATCTTTGACATAATTTATCCACTCTTTTATCTCCTCAATAGCCACATGTACACACCAACCAAATTTTTGGAGCTTGGAAACTCTATTCTAGTGACTGAAAGATATCTCTGTCAAGCCATCTATATAACTGGAGAAGTTGTTTTGCATGACGGCCACTCCAATGATCCCCTTTCCTTCTCCACTAGTCTGGGAATCTAAATGTAGACCTCTTATGAGTTCATAGTCTCTATCTTCATCCTTTTTCACTTTGGCTTCTATTTCTTTAAGTCTTTTCTTTGCCGGCAAGATCATCTCAAACTTAAATTGCATGCTCTAGAGCCACTCAAATAGAGGCTCATCTCCCTTAGATAGAATCTTTGCTTCCAAAGCCTCCTTAGCCTTCATATGGATAATCATTTTCAATAAAGAAATACAATCTTCACTCTTAACTTTCTTTGCTGCTAAGGTGACTTGATTGGCTGAAATATTATCCTTCTCTATTTCAAGCCTCAGTATTGCATTGTCAATCTATTCTATAATAGCAAGTCCTTCTAACTTGAGTTTCCCAATACACTCTCTACTGATCTACCCAAAATGTTTATCTTCTTATAGCTAAGAGATGAGTGCTTGAACATTAGTACCAGTAGGATCACTAGTAAATTACATTCTGGAGATGCTTGCCAATAGAGTGACTAATTGCCTGATAAAGCCATTGAGTTCATGAATTTTTGCCTTCATTCTGACTTTTGATAATTTAAGGCTTTCAAGTTATTCCTCTATTACATCATTTGTTCAATTCCATAGGCAAACCTTGGTATCATGTCTAACTTCCCCAAGATCCATAGAATGTAGGGAAAAATCATCCACAGACATATCTTTGATTCTTCCCTCTTTAGTGGGTTTGGCAATTTCCATTTTCAGATGCCTTATGTCAAGATCTTGTCCAAGGATTGACAAGTTGTTCTTTTTTACTTTTCTCAATGTTAATCTAGTGTGGATAGCTAGAGATAGAGTCCATTTATTAGGAACTCCTTCCTCTCTCCTCTTCCTTTTTCTATCTACGGTGTCCTCCAGCCATGACTTTGTGCCAATCACCTTGGATGTAGTCCCAAGTGTATCTATACTAAACATCATTCTCTTGACTAGGGTTAGCATTTTTGTAGCCAAAGAGAAATGATTCTTTGGGGCCTGTGAAATGAGCTTTGAAGATTCTGGCCTCTTTTCTACCTCTATAGTCTTCTTTGTTTCTTTATTGGACTCAGAAGACTCACTCTCACTTCTTCCACCATTTCCAAGATCTACTACTTATACTTGGGGACTACTTGGAAGAACTCGGACCGCACTCGTAGGTGGGATCAAACTACTATGTGGTGAGAGAGCAAGTGTTATTGCACCATCTTTTAATTCCTCTATCTTCTTCTTCTTAGCCTCTGTTGGAGTTTTGATCATGGGTAGAGAGTTGTCCTAACAAGTTTTGGCTAAGGGAATGCTTTTGTTAGAAGGTTAATGCAGGAGCATCCAGTGGTGTAAGGGCAATCCTATATCACCCAAAAATATGTTTAATGTTAGTTTTTGATTAATTTGTTTTCATTTCTAGATACCCATTTGGGTCAAATAAAGATTCCAACTCTCATAGTTCCACTGTTGGTTTTCTGGGTTAAATTTTTTGAGCACCTTGGGATACGTGCTAATGTAGAAAATACGTTATTTTATAATTGAGCCATAATAATAATGATTTAGAGGGTTTAATTTTAAGGGATTATTATACTTGTAATTTAAAGCACTCCAAAAAAAGAATCAGTTAAAAAGGCTTTACGATTTGAAAGTTATTGCAGTTTTAAGTTTCCTGGAGACCTCCTAAGAGCACTTCAAAGTCATATTTAAGGCATTAAATGGCCTTGTGAAAGAAAAAAAAATGGGGGACATGAAAACCCTTTCCATATAGTTATATAGCTCTTGGAGAGCCTTCCATAAATGTAAACAGTTCGTCAATCAGAGTCCCGAATCAAAAGTTATGCCTCCCAGAAGTTGGACTACCATTTTTGGATTCTTCTAATTTTACATCAACTTTTGACGTGTTTTCTAGAACCTTCTATTTTGGAAATGGATTCAAAATGGCATATTCTAAAATTTATTCCTAACCCTAAACCTAATTTTGTTTACTTAGGACCTTTCTGGCATTGTAAAGGCAATTTTTGGTGGGGTTTGGGAGAAGGTACTGTAAGAAGGGTTTTCTCTAGAATCTAATACCATTGTAAGCCCATAGGGCATGTCATGGAGTCTATTTTTTTTGTATTTAATGTAATAGCATATTAATTCTAATAATAATATTCCCCCTTTTCCTATTGTGTTAATTTTTGTCTTGGATTGTGCCCTCATCAAGTGGTATCAGAGCAAGTTTTCCTGAGTGTGTAGATAGAGCACCAACTATGAGGTAGTTTGCACTAGGACTTTTTGGTTGTAGATTTTGTTACAAGAAGATGCCTCCATGAAGGGAGTGTGGTGGAAGGGGTAGACTTGTTACTCCGGAGGTTAGAGCCCTCCAGAGACAAGTCCAGGCATTGCAGGAGGAGATCCGTAGAGGGATGAATGTTGTCGTAGGCGATGAAAGTAAGGAAGAAAATGAAGAAGAAGGAAATATTGGGCAAGAAGGGGAAGGAGATAGAGAAGTGCTAAACTAGGTGGAGGAGAAGCTTTTTAGGGCCATTTCCAAGATTAGAAAAAGACCTAAAATTGATGTTGGCATGTTTTTCAGGAAATCTAAGCCCAAATGAGTTGATCAACTGGATCATTAAGCTGGAGGAATATTTTGAGTATCAAAATATTGGGGAACCTGATAGGATTAATTTTTTGAAGGCCAAAATGAAAGCCCATCCCAAAATTTGGTGGCAAGAGATTTAGTTAAAAATAATAGAAGAGGAAAGGAGAAAATCACAAGATGGGATTGGATGGTGGAAAAACTAAAGAAGCAGTTCATTCTTATTGATTATGAGCTTAATTTGTTCAAAAATATGCAAGGGTTAAAGCAAGCAAGAAAATCTATCCAAGAATACATAAAGGAATTTTATCGAGTCCTTATTAGGAAATAGGGTGGGGCATACAAAAGCAAACAAGGAGAAGGTTGCCCGTTATCTTAGTGGATTAAGACCTAGTATTTAGGAGGAGTTAAGTCTGGTTAGAATGACTAGCATTGAAGAGGCATACCAGTTTGCCTTGAAAGTTGAGGAGACCCTAAATGAAAATTTTAATGGAAGGCAAAGAGGGTGCAGTCAAGGAGGAAGAGGTGGTGGTAGGTCATTTGGAGGCCAAAATGAGAACCATAAGAAAAATAAAGATGTGGGTACTAGCTGAAATTAGAGGAATGAGGGTTTCAACTATTCCCGTGATCAAAACTTTGGAGATCAGAGAGGAAGAGGTAGAGGATGTGGACAAGGTGCAAGAAGAGGAGGCTTTTGTGGTACCTATTTTATTGTAATGAAGAATTTCATTTTACTTTTGAATGCCCTCAACTCCAACGAAGGACAGATAGGAGAGTTGATGGTCAAGCAAGGGTTGCTCATATGGGTGATGATGCATAGTCATCACATTCAAAGGATGCAAAAAGAGGAGAAGTTCTAGTTAATGAAAGGGTCTTACTAAGCAGTGAGATTGAACTTGGACAAAGGAGGAGTTTGTTTCATACCAGGTGCAAGTGTGAGGGTAAATGTTGTGATGTGTTTGTATATGGTGGAAGCACTAACAACTTGGTGTCAGAGGAGATGGTCCCAAAGCTAAAGCTCAAGAGGGAGAAACACCCCCAACCCTATCAAATTACTTAGGTGCAGGATGATCATAAGGTTTTGGTTAGTGAGAAATGTTTGGTAAAGTTCAAGATTGGGAGTTACCATGATGAGGCTCTTTGTGACATCATTCCAATGGATATCTACCATTTATTGTTGGGAAGGTCATGGTAGTCTGATAGGCATACTATATGTGATGTTCATGCAAATACATACTCTCTCACAAAGGATGGAGTTCACCACAAATTGAAGCCCTTGATAAAGGAGGGTGAAAAGGTATGCAGTAGTGCTAAGGTATGTCTTGTTGATGGAAGAAAATTTCTAGATGGCATGAAATATCAGCATATGTGTTATGCTTTAATTCCTAGAAAAGATAAGGAAGGTAGTAGTGAAATTCCACTTCAAGTCTTAGGTCTATTAAGTTAGTATGGAAATCTCATCTCTGATAATGTTCTAGAAGGGTTGCTACCAATAAGGCAAATAAGTCATCAAATAGATTTAGTCCCTGGATCTAGTTTTCCTAACAAGGCTACTCATAGGATGACTCCTAATGAGACTGAGGAGCTAAACAAACAAGTTCAGGAGCTTTTGAGAAAAGGTTTGATTTGAGAGAGCTTGAGTCCATGTGTAGTACTTGAAGTACTACCACCAAAGAAGGATGGAGAGAGGAGAATGTGTACAGACTCTCAAGCTATAAATAGAATAACCATCAAGTATTGGTTTCCTTTGCCAAGAATGGATGATCTTATGGACTATTTGAGTGGAGCTTAGTACTTCACAAATATAGATCTCCATAGTGGTAATCACCAAATATGGATATGAGAGGGAGATGAGTGGAAGATTGCATTCAAGACCAAGGAGGGTCTATATGAGTGGTTAGTCATGCTCTTTGGACTGACCAATGCAGCAAGCACCTTCATGCAACTTATGACTGAGGTTCTAAAGAAATTTTTGGGAAAATTTGTTATTGTCTATCTAGATGATATTTTTATTTTCAATAAGTCTTTAGATGAACATTTATTGCACATTCATAGTGTCCTTGAAAGGTTGAGGGAAGAGAAATTGTTGATTTATTTGAAGAAGTGTAGCTTTGTCAAAAGGGAGTTAGTCTATTTAGGGTTTGTTGTATCAGCTGATGGTCTCAAAATGGTATTGGAAGTGATATTGGGGTTGTGTTGAGCCAAGAAGGTAAACCTATTGCCTATTTTAGTGAAAAATTGAATGATGCAAAGAAAAAGTATTATGTTTATGATCAGAAGTTCTATGCAATAGTTCAGGCCTTAAAGAAATGGAGGCATTATTTGTTTCCAAAATAATTTATTTTGCATACTGATCACCAAGTGTTGTAGTACCTAAATAGCCAAGATAAATTGAATCAAAGACATTTAAAATGGGTAAATTTCATGCAAAGTTATACATTTGTATTAAAACATAGAAGCGAAAGGTCTAATAGAGTTGTAGATGCATTAAGTAGGAGATAGTTGTTGCTAACAATAATGCAGGTTGAAGTGGTTGGGTTTGATGAACTCAAGAATCTATATCTTGAGGATCTTTACTTTGAAGAGGCTTGGAAGGCTTGTAAAGAACCTATTACTCTAAACAAGACCAAGTGGCTAGTTTATATGATTCAGGATGGTATGTTGTTCAAGGGAAGTCAATTATGTATTCCAAGGAGTTCCATGAGGGAGAACTTGATCTAGGAGAAGCACATTGGAGGAATGGCAAGACACTTTGGTCAAGATAAGACCATTGCCATTATTAGAGAAGATTATTTTTTGTCACAATTGTCATAGAACATGAAGAAGTTTGTTTAGAGTTGTCAAATATGTCAAACAGCCAAAGAAATTAGTCAAAATACTAGACTCTATCAGCCATTGCCTGTTTCATCGAAGCCTTGGGAGGACATAAGGATGTATTTTGTTCTTGGATTTCCAAGGACATAAAGGGGTAATGACTCAGTACTTGTGGTGGTTGATAGGTTCTCCAAGATGGCACATTTCATTCCATGCCACAAGACTCATGATGTAGTGCATATTGTAGATTTCTTTTTGAGAGAGGTGTTGAGGCTACATGGTCTCCCATAAGGTATTGTTTCTTACAGATATACTAAATTTTTTGGGTATTTCTGGAGGACTTTGTGGAAGAACTTGAAGACAGAATTAAAGTTTAGTTCTACACATCATTCGCAGACTGATGGACAAACAGAAGTAGTGAATAGAAGTCTGGGCAATTTGCTGAGGTATTTAGTAGGAGATAAACCCAAGGGATGGAATTTGATTCTACCACAATAAGAATTTCCTTACAATAATTTTGTAAATAGGAGTACTGGTAGATCACCATTCCAAATTGTGTATGGGAGTAGTCCAAGGATTGCACCAGAGTTGAGGAAGATGGAGCAAGGGGAGAGGATAAGTGTTGAGATAGAAGACTTTGTTGAACATGTCAAGAACCTACATGAGGAGGTGCAAGCACATATTACCAAGATGAAACTACAATATAAGGCTAGGGTAGATCAAAAGAGGAGACATGTGGAGTTCCAATTTGGAGATCAGGTTAAGGTATATTTGAGGAAGGAACAATTTCCAATGGGTACCTACGACAAGCTGAAGATGAAAAAAATTGGTCCCTACAAAATTTTGAAGAAACATGTTTTAGGGAATGCATATGAGCTGGAGTTGCTAGATGGGATTCACATTTCTCCTATTTTCAATATTGTAGAGTTAATGGAATGTCATGATGATGGTGCAGATGAGGAGTTGATGTTGGAGCCATGTCCAATTCCTATTTCTATGAAGGAAGGGATTGAAGAAATTTTGGATAGTCGTGTAGGCTAGAGTACCAAAAATAATCAATATGAAGAATACCTAATGAAGTGGAAAGGATGACCAATAGAATACTCAACTTGGATATCCACAATGGAGGTTACTCATTTGGGTTTTCCTCTACCAACTATAAAGTGACAGGGTCATTTTTCAATCTACCCTAGGTGTCTAATGCAGGAGCATCCAATGGTGTAAGTATATCACCCAAAAATGTGCTTAATGTTAGTTTCTATTTAATGTTTTTTCATTTATGGATACCCATTTGGTTCAAATAAAGATTCCAACTCTCATAGTTCCACTATTGGTTTTCTACGTTAGAGTTTTTGAGCACCTTGTGATATGTGCCGATGTAGAAAGTAGGTTATTTTGTAATTGAGCCATAATTATATGAGTTATAGGGTTTAAGTTGGAGGGATGATTATACTTTTAATTTAAAGCACTCTATAAAAATAATCAAGACAAAAGGCTTTACAGTTTGAAAGTTATTGTAGTTTTAAGTTTCCTAGAGACCTCCTAAGAGCACGTCAAAGTCAGATTTGAGGCACTAAATGGCCTCATACAGGCCCAAAAAATGGGGGATGAGCTAGGCTCATCCATAGGGCTATAGATTTCTTATAGAGCTTTGTGGAAATGTAAATGGTTCATCAATTGGAGTCCCAGATCAAAATTTATGCCTCCCAAAAGTTGGACTACCATTTCTAGATTATTCTAATTTTACGCTAACTTCTAACATGTTTTCTAGAACCTTCTATTTTGGTGGTGGATTCAAAATGGCATGTTCTAGAATGTATTCCTAACCCTAAACCTAATTTGGTTTACTTAAGGACCTTTATGGCATTGTAAAGGCAATTTTTGGTGGACCTTGGGAGAAGGTACTGCAAGAAGGGTTTTCTCTAGAATTTGATAACATTGTAAGCCCATAGGGCATGTCGTGGAGTCTATTTTTGTGGTACTAAATGTAATATCATATCAATTCTAATAATAATATTCCCCCTTATCCTATTGTATTAATTTTTGTCTAGAATTGTGCCCTCATCAGAGGTTGATCACCTCCACCTGATGATTGTGTTGGCCCTTGGGTAATAGCCAAGGTTGCACCTGAGGTTCCACCCTAGGAGGAGGAACCCGCTGCAACTTTTGGGGAAGCTTGAGCGAATGTTCCTTTTCTATGACTCCTTCTAGCTATGGTCCATTTGACCCATTTTTTGGTCCTCTTGTAGATTCAAGCCATTATTATATCTAGCTCTTCCCTAGAGTCTTCATAAGGTTTTGAGATTATTGGAGTGCCTCTGAGTTTGGTTAGGTAAGTATTGTTATACATGTTCTAGACATCATCATGTACTCCTTCTATATCAATATTAACTTTGTACATTTTCACCTGATCAATTATTGTTCTGGTGAAGGCTCGATCATGGCTCTCAAACTCATTCTTGCAATCAGCCTAGTAATCCTCAATGGTGGTCATATTCTTAATTACACTTCTAATATGCAAAACATCCCTTGCATACCCATTTAGGTTGAACATGGGTCTCATGACTTTGTACATGTCCAACTTATACTTCATCTCAAACACCTTCAACATGTTCTTGGCATTAGAGCGAGTCTCATAGCTGAAAGCCCCCACCTTCATGGGGAATTCATACCCCTTCTTCTTCAAGCTCCCACTCAACACATTCACTTTAATGGTATGCCACATGTTCTCAATTAGCACAATTATATCACTAGGATATCTTGGTAGATTCAAGGGGAAACCATCAAAATCTACAAGATGCAAATAAGAAAAGGATGAGAATTGGATGAAATAACTTCCAAATTGGTTGATGGTTTCCATGGCTTTAGGACTAAATTTTATTTCTCGACATCCTTGTAGCTCTCTGCAAATCCTCATAGTAAATGCATCATTAACTTTCACATACTCTGCATAGTTGTTTTCCAACTATAAGCATGGATAAAACTCATAAGACTTCACATAATTAGGAAAATTCTCCACTCTCAGGAGGTCTAGCCATAGTTGCAATGAGGCTAACATATAGATGAGGAAATAGGAATATAGAATGTATTGTAAAATTGTGTAGCATGGAGAGCATTGGACAAAAATTTTCTTACCTTATGGGCCCAATCAATATATTGGATGTCAGAGAAAATGACTTGCACTAAAAAGAAATACTACTCAATGAAATTTAAAGCTTCTACCTCACCTTTCAACCTATGTAGGAGAACTAGGATATCAATAATCTCTTATTTGAGGTTGGTCCCAAATAAGGTCTTAGGAACCTTACTCTTAGCACTCCATGGTTTTTAGAACCATGTCTACATGATTTCTTTCCTCTAGATCATCTTCTTTGTAGAGAACTCATAAATAGCTCCTCCAATGGTCAAGTCTGAGAATTCTTCCCATTTTGTTACTTGAAGATAATTCACCATAGTTTTCCTATCGATTGAAATCAACACTATATCATCAGGTAGCACAATCTGCCTTATTTCTAGGTTGTAATGATGTATACATTCATAGATTAACTCTGGGGCCTAAACTACAACTAGAAAACTAGTTGCCTTGACCAACCCACATCCTTGGAGTTTCTTAGTGATGTGGTGAATTTATTCAGACCTCACTCTCTTTTGAAAATCCTCCATGTTGTAGAAATGAAGAGAGGTGTCTATGAAATTTTACAATTGGGATTTGATTTCAAACAACCTGTCAAAACCTGTAAACTTGGTTGCCATGACTTTGAGAGTAAGATTTGAAATGAGATAGTGAAAGGAATGGCTAATGCAACAATTAATAACTCTTCAAAAGTTATGCACATTAATAGAATATCAATTCAAAGAAAGAGTGGTAGTTTGTTCAACTATTTTTATTTCCATATATATGCGTGCCTTGATTCATCCATTGATCTTCAAAATTTGTGCCACACAAATGAATTGAAGGAGAGATCCATTGAAATAGTAAATGTAGGAGTTTAATGGACATCTAGGGGTTTTTTCACTATTCCATTGGATTCAATGGTAACTTTCTATCTCCCCATAACTTACTTTCCCATTTTCCTCTAAGTTTCGTGAAGTTACCAATAGAATACTCCATGTAAGAATGTTTTCTAAGGTTGATTCTGATCATTATCTCTTTTTTGTAATGGTTAGATCCTTTCTATTATCAATCTAAGATGTTTTATTCACAAATTGTGAATCTAACTTGAGCATCAGCTTAATTTTCTTTGGAATTCATGAAATTGTGTTCATGGGTTGAAAACCCGCTAAGGAGAAGATAGTTTTTATTTCTCCACCAACATTTCCTTTCTTAGTTGAACTTTAGACCATCATCCCTCTTGGAATCAGAAATGTCTAAGTGAGCTGCGAAGACCTTGTCAAGGACCACTTATCATTCTTTTTCCTCCTAAACTACCTTTTTAGAAAACCAACTTCATGGGTAGAAAACCTGCCGAGGAGAAGTTATTTTTGAGTTTTCCACTAGGGATGATTATGAGAGCCATGATGAATCTAAAACATTTTCTAAATTCATAGTTGCAAGGTGAACATTGATTCACCATAGGATGCCTTTTTATTTTCATGTTTTTGATCCATGTGCATCATTTATTGCCTTTTATGGGAAATCATCTTCATGGGTAGAAAACTCACCAAGGAGAAGATGATTTATGATTTTCTACAAGCTTCTATTTTTTTGAAAAAGTGGTAGGTCATAAGCAGATATAACTTGTAATTGATCATTGAATGAGTAACATAAATCTCCATCAAATTGGGCACTAACCTACCTATAAGATCACTCAACAAAATTAAGAACCACCCGGCTATGAATGAGGGGAGGGAGAAAAGGGAAAATCTGATGAAGACTTGTCCAACCTAAGAGCGCATAGACCTAGAATCAACCACAACCAAGAATTGACTCCTCTCATTAAAACACAAGTATTCACTTTTTCTAATTAGTAGGGAATGAAAAGTGGGGCAACAGTATTCTCCCCCTTTGATGTCTCCCTTTTATTTTTTATTTTCCATTTGATTTTTTTGTCTCTCTTTCTATTCTCCCTCTTTGTATCTCATTCTCCTCATTTTTGTCATCAATGATAAAGGTGGGTGTGGAGTGACTATAGGCTGCTAAATATATCTTGATATTGATCATGTATGGTTACAACATGGGTGTCCCATGATGCTTTCATATTTTTAAGAGCAATGATCTCACCGTTCATGTCTCCCAAATGTGTTTATAATTCATTCATTGTGTTGCCTTAGAGTTGGTTGATGATTGCTTTTGCTTTTGTATTTTACATCTCTTGATCTCATTGTGGTTTTGGGAAGGCAATGAAAAAACACTTAAGTCATTACTTAATAGAACTTTGTATGTGTTGAGTAAGTAGTGTATGTTGAGCAATATACATAGTTAGTGTTTTTCACTAGTATGTGTTGAGAAGATGGTATGTGTCGAGTCGATCAAGTCATACATGCTAAGTGATTTAGATGCCAAGTAAAATAGTGGATGTCAAGTCATTTAGGAGCTGAGTTACAACATTAAGGATATAGTGAATGTCGAGCATCAAAGCTTTTATGTGCCAAGTAAATAGTTTTTCACATAGTTGTTTGTAATGATACAAACTCATATGTAAACCATTTTTGGGCTGACTTAAGGATTGTTTTATGATTGTAGAAGATATAAATGAAGGTATATTGAGAATCCCTATGTAGTATATGCAACCAATTAGAATAAGGGATGTATTAAGTGGAAAAATGGATGAATAAAAATTGTTGATTCCTACCTAACCCTATCTCACCCAAGTCTTCTTAAGGAGGACAAACCCTAAAGAGTTTTCATGTGTGTATGAGAAGACAAGGTCAAATTCTAAGTGTAGAGAGAGATCATTCATGGTAATTATGGATTTTATGGAAAAGATATGAATTGCAAAATCAGTTAGAGAGAATAGAGAAGAGAAGTTAAAGGACAGAGGAGACATATTTGATTAGGAGGATCAAGGATATACTTGAAAAGAGAAGATCTAATATCTAGTAGAGAGGTGCTAACCAAAGGATTAATGTTAAAACATCCTAACAGGTGAATCAATGAAAATATCCTAACAAAGTAGTCTTAACAAGCTTTTGTAAATCCATTAATTGAGTGTTCATTTGATTGCAAGTTTAAGTCCTCTAAAAAGGAAAACTTTTAGTAGGGTGTTGAAATCCTTTAACAGGATAAGATTTAATAGTCTTTGTAAGCCTATAATAGGGTAGACCTTTCACAAGGTAGATCATAGTATATGATCAAACAATTGTAACCTTAATTGGAAATACTTTACAACTATAGTAGTGAAGATTTTTGGATATCATCCCCACCTTATTTTGACCTTCTCATTGGAGAGTTTTTGGGTAATAAACTTATTGTGTTATGTGTTATTTTTTTTATGCTATGGATGAACATGTGTAGCTAGATATTTCAATTTACATGCTAAATTATGAGATGGATGTGTGGTGAATATTTGATAGTTAAAAGTTTTGAAGTACTAATTCACACCCCCCCCCCCCCCCCCAGAGTTTACTTTCCCATTGTTAATTCCAACAATTAGTATCGGAGCTAAGTTCTCTGGAAAGGAAAGCTTTACATTTTTTAGGAAAGACCTTGAAGATGGAATTCTACAAATTGTGAAAGACTATTGAGAACCCAAAGATTAAAATCCAACTCGCTCTACACCAACTCATGGAAGCAAGAGATGAACTACAAAATTCATTGAAGAGAAGGAAAGAGATAGCTATTGATAAAAATGACACTCATTACCAAGAGGAAGATACTACTAGATTGTTTGAGAATGGAAACACAAGTGAGTTTGATGCATTAGTTATAGATCTTATGGAAAATAATGATGCCCTAATTAAAGAAGTTAGAAATATTAAGATAGAACAAGAAGTACAATCAATATTTCTATGTGAGGTGACTGAGCAAAAAAAGAAAGTTTAGGAAGACATAGTCATGATTGAAGATGATAAAAGAACATTGACCAATAGATTAGAAAAGAAGACATCAGAGGTAAATAAGATTTCTCATAGACAAGTGGAAATAATGAATCAAGTGATGATTGTAAATCATGAATTGAATGGAAAGGACATAGAAATCACAACCTTAAAGTTACAAAATCAATAACTAAGGAATAAACTGAGAAAAAAAAGGAATTTACTGAAAGTTTCAACAAACCTAGTGAAGCCATCAAATACTTTGAAAGACTGATGAGATCTCCTAGATCTAATAATGATACTAATGGATTGGGGTACACCAGCACTAAGGAAGGAGAATCATCTAAAAGTGGTGAACAAAGAAACAACAAAGGTAAGAACTACAGACCCGCTTGTCATAATTGTGGAAAGTTAGGTCATACATCAAATTTTTGCAAGAGAAAAAATCCAAATTAGAAGCTTAAGAAGAAATTCAAGGGTTATTATCATAAGTACAACAAGAAAGGACATTGGACACATGAATGTAGGACCAAGGCCTTTAGCACATAAATATTTGAAGGATACTGCCACAATTTTCAAAAGTATGGACATAAAGCATATGAATATCTAATGCCAAGTGGACATTAAACAAGTAGACAAAAGTACAACACAATGGAAAATCCAACAATTGGGATTACAACACACGGTACAGTTGTCAGTATTGTCAAGAGTTTGGACATATTCTTAAGAATTGCACTAGAGCACATTTTAGAGACAACTACAATAGATGGTTGAGTGAGACTACATGCTAGTCATATCAACAAAAATTTTCCAACCAAATTACCAGTGTTGAGTAATAGTAACAATAAAGGAAAAGAAAAGCTCAATGTGAAAAGGTCAAAGTGCAGATAAACAAATCATGGAAGAAGGAAGATTGCAGCACATCAAGTTTAGGTGAGGTCACTTCATCCAATGGATTAGGTGAAAACATCACCCCCAACTAGGAAATCATAAGGTATGTATGGGACTAATATTTCAAATTTATTTCATACATCAATTCCAAGAATCTGGGTTTTGAAAAGATAATATATGCATGAATTAAGATGCAATGTATTGGTCAGAACCTCAGAGAGATCTATAGTTTTGTTAGTTTTCATGTTATTTAGGAGTGATGGAATCATATTAGTAGTGGTCAAGCTCAATGTGGTTTTTGAGTGTAGTGGAAATCATGTATAAGTCGAGTGAGTGGAAATCCTATGATAACTAAGCTTATAGTTGCATAAGCATTAAGCATTTATTGTCAAATATCAAGGGTTATATAGTCAATTTTTGACTCATTTGCATTCATCAAAGATCAAAGAGTGCATGAAGAGCATAAGGTGAACTAAGGAGAAAGGTTAAAATGTTTACAAACTAGATTCAGTTGCTACTCATTATCATTCATTAGATTCAAAAGGTATTTCACTAGTGTGGAGTTTCGTTGTTTGAATTTTTGCAAACCCTGATTACATAAAATGGTGTCTAGCTCTTCTAAAAATGTTAGGAAGGAAGGAAAAGAATTTTTTAATGTACAATTAATTAGTAATTAAATTAGAAAACTACCCTTCTGAGCTATTCCTGGGATATCATATAAGAGAGACCCATTTGGCATCCTATTGATGATACCACCAAAGGTTTTAATGATACAAGATTTCAAATACTGCTACACTGGAAAGATAGGAGATGTAGGAGACATGGAAATAAGAGATGCATATGGAAAATTATGTGATAATGGAGCTTTGAGGGAAGAGTACAAGATTGTTAAATAGAAATGGTTAAATCATGCCCTAGATTTTTCTCAAGTTTTTAAGAATGATTGGATACACATTATCCTGAGTTGTATACATAGAAATATCATTTGGTTGGAGAATGGACCCATTAAGATCACTAAAAGGATCATCAACTGAGTGACAGGGTATCCAACCCTAGATAGACCTAAAACTCTATGAAGTGATGCAAAGGAGGTAATTGAGAAAAATACAAGGGCAATATGGAATAAGAGAGGGATGTCCATAGACACAATCTTAGATCCCCTAATTGACTTTGTAGTGAGATTCATTGCTCACAAGTTCTTTTAATTGAGTAGATTGAATAGTGTATTATGCATGGTTGTGGATTTAGGTTACAAGATAGTGAAGAAAGATTGCACTTATAACCTTTCTGAGTTACAACTTTAGTAGTTATCAAAAAACTTGGAGGCCATAAGAAAGACAAAGAGTGAAAAATGCAAATTTGGTTCACTACTTGTCTACATTTTCTTCTAAGTATAGAACACTTTTCCAACATTTGGTCAAATAGTGTGGAAGACAAACAAGTTGGTGATAGTGCAAATTGTGGATCCAATTCAGCAACTTGGAGAGAATATTGAAATAGTGATCACAAGATACTTTGAATATTTCATGAAGTCTATGAAGCAAAGACTAAGGATTCTAGTGTCACTAGTGGAGAAATATTATAATGATGTTTTCTTCTTAGTTGATGTTGATTTTACATATGGGTAGGTAGCCATACTTAGGGTCAGATAGCTCAAGCCATTGCCTTATGAAATCAACGTGGATGAGGCATTTGTAGCCATCACAACACTATTCATAAAGGACATAGACAAGAGTGCCACCTCATCTGGCAATTATGAGGAAGCCAAGTCAAGTATAACAATAGACTTGAAAATAGCTATTGTTCTTAGGAAGAAGAAAAAATTAGTGAAAAAGTTGAAGGAGAGATTGTTGGACTAGCTGCCAACCTTTCCCTTTGGGATTTATGACATGGCTTAATCATCTCCTATGTTGTATAATTCTAGTGGTTGTATCAGGAATTAACAAGTTGATCTCTTGGTGCAATGACAACTCTATCTTGTAACAAGTGGTATCAAAGCTTGGTTATAGGTTTGAATCTCCTCTAGTAATGTTGAGGGGAGAATTATTGGACTAGCTGCCAACCTTCCCCTTTGGGATTCATGCCATGTCTTAATCACCTCTTGTGTTGTATAAGTCTAGTTATTTTATTGGGCATTAACAGGTCAATCTTCTGGTGGAACAAAAACTCTAGCTTGTAACAAAGATTTAGCAAAGGGGGAGAAGGAGAAGAAGATGAAGATGAAAATGAGGAAATATAGGGCCAAGCCCTTATGGAACTCATACAATTTCAAGGTGAAGACCAAGAAGAAAATGTATAAGGTGTCAAGGAAGAAGAAGTCAAGGAAGCACCCAAACCTAAGAAGAAGAAGAAGAAGAAGAAGAAGAAGAGGAAGCCAAAGGATTTTGTATTAGAAGAGCCAAAGAAAGTTGTGAAACCTACACAATAGAAGCCAATAGTACCTATTACCAGGGCTAGCACAAGGGTAGCTACTAAACAAGAAAAAAAAGTTGGAAAACCTAAGGGTAAAAGGACTATTGCTACTATAGAGTAGAGTCAATTAGAAAAGAAAAAGAGAAGAAAGTATGTTGCTACAGATGAGTCAGATGAGGACAAGACATATTTAGATGACATGAGTCAATTTAGGTAGTAAGCCACAATCTATCCTCTCTAACTTAGATAATCTGTGTGATAATATTAGGCATAATGTTGATTTGTCAAGATTCACGCATGTTGAATTTTATAAGTTAGGAAAGTTAGATATGAATAAGGTGGAGGAAGCTATATATGATATGATGGACACATTCAAGACCGCACCTATTGAGATTTCCAACTCATTACCCAAAAGTTTATATGAAAGAGTTGAGCAAAAATGGAAATTTAGTTTACAAACTAAAAGATAGATTAGGGAAACCACTCTAGCCCAAGTCATGCCTAAATTGCCAAAGCAAATGATAGATGAGGTTATGGAGTTGCACAGAGGTAAATTTACTCCAAAATATAGAGCATTCAATATCTTGAAGAAGAATAAAGAGGATGTGGTAACTAAGAGTAAAGTTATAAAGAGCTCTATTTACAAGTTACCCATTCCTACTATAATAGAGAATGGTGAGCAAGAAATGAAAAATTCTAAGAAAGATGAACAAAAGGCAGCAAAGACTAAAAAAGATGTATCAGTCAAGGGTGGTCATGTGGAAGGCACTAAGGAAATAGTATGAGAAGAGGCCACAGCTAAGGATGAGTAGCAAGATGACCAAAGTTTACCTAAGATACAAGTGTCGAGTGCTAGTCCTCCACATGTAGACCAAGTAAGTCAGCCAGACTTAGTCAAAATCAAGGATGTCTCTAGCAATTTTTCTTAGAACATTAATCCCTTGAAAAATAACAATTTGAAGAATATCTTGAAGGATTCCACCATCATAGCTAAATTATGCTCAAATCTTGTATTGGTGTGAATAGAAGAAATTGATAAGGCAAAAATAGCATTAGGAGGGGAGAAGCAAATTGACACATCTAGTGTGCCCCAAGAGGTAAAAGTTACCGAAGAACAAAGAGTAAGCACTAAATAGCAAGGTTTTATTACAATGCTAGTTGCATTACCTCTAGTGCCATTCATTTTGCATAAGCAAGCCTTAATTATAGTTGAGAAGGATGGAATTAAAGTTAAACTACATCAAGAAGCAAGTCCTTCACCTACATCAAAAATACAAGGTGAAAAGCAAGAAGATGCAAGTTAGATTAACCAGTCTAAAGAATTGAACTACTACTACAAAGGAACAAGTTTCCATATAGACTCTAGTCACTCTACTAGTTTCTATTACTCCTAATAGTAGTTAAGTTCTTCAGAGGCTAAGCACTCATGCCACCCCATTGTAAATATCAAGGCCAAGTGTAGATACATCTAGAAGATTAGAAGATATATCATATGGAGTTGTAAGTCTTGATGAGGTGATTGAACTTCCAAAGCTTGATCTTACAAAAATCACCATTGAGAAAATGAGCATTCTACAAGAAGCTTTACACAAGAAGAAACAACAAGAGTTACTAAGAAGGGAGTACAAGTAGAAGAAAGTTCTTCATGAAATAAAAGATATATTTATTGATGTTTTTAGCCTCCTAGTCCCTAATGAAGAGAAACCTATTCTTGAACAAATGGTAAATATTGTTGAGAAGATCAATGATGAAGACCTAGATGCAAACACCATACTATTGGAATGGTCTGAAAGAAAGTTTCACTCTAAATTTCTTAAGAAGATTTCTAGTGCTATTGCACTAAGACATGTTGACTTAGCAATCAAAATGGATAATGTGAAAAAGGTGTTGGAGAGTATCTTTTCTCTATACAAAAATCTTTGTGATGTAAATTTATTGACACAAGAAGTACATAGGGATATTGATTGGCCTCAAGGAGATCTACAATCCACAAGTGCAATAATGAAACTATCTCCTAGTCAAAACTAGAATCATTTTCAGATACTACTATCTACTCAAGGTAATCTGGCCATATTACATTCACAAGATGCTAACATAAGGGCTACCTTGATTAGTATCCAGTCCATGTTGACCCCATACATGGAAGTATTGCATAAGGAACTAGCCTTCATTGAAACATTGATGAAGAAAGATAATCAACTTTCAACACGTGATGACCTAGTTGACCTTTCTTCCTAGCTAGATGTTCAATACCACTCTCTAGAGGTAGCATGCAATAACTGGGATGCAGCATTGAAAATAATCATGGAGGTCCAAAAAAAGATTTTGGATAAACACACTATCAGTGTACCACCCAATTGATAAAAGTGTCAAAAAAGGGGGATTATAAGGTTTTTACAAATTAACAAATGCATAGTATAGTTTTGAGTCAAGGGGAGTCTCATGTAGAAATATGGAAAAACAAAAGATCACACACTTAATCAATAGGAGTACAAAATTAAGTTACAGATAGGAAATATCAACTTAGGGGGAGTTATACAATTTCAATGCAATAAGTTATGACATTTATGTCATCAGCTTTGCCAATTTTTGTAATTTTCTATGAAAGCCAAGCAATGTATATAGATTATCTAAGTTATGCACAAAAGTTATGTTTTATATGAATGACCAAGTGTTTTTTCCACTCATGTCAAAGGGGGAGATTGTTTATCTCATTGTGGTTTTGACAAGGTAGTGATAAAACACTTAATTCATTACTTAATAGAACTTTGTATGTGTCGAGTAAGTAGTGTATGTCAAGAAATATACATATTTAGTGTCATGCACTAGTATGTGCCAAGTAGATGGTATGTGTCAAATCACTGAGGTTCTAAGAAAGTCATACATGCTAAGTGATTATGATGTTGAGTAAAAATAGTAGATGTCGAGCCATTCAGGAGTCGAGTTATAGCATTAAGGATATAGTGAATGTCGAGCATTAGAGCTTTTAAGTACCGAGTAAATAGTTTTTTGCATAGTTGTTTGTAATGGCACAAACTCCTATATAAACCATTTTTGGGCTGACTTAAGGATTGTTATATGATTCTAGAAGATATATACAAAAGTATATTGAGAATCTCTATGTTGTATATGCAACCAATTGGAATAAGGGATGTATTAAGTGGCAAAATGGATGAATCAAAATCATTGATTCCTACCTAATTCTAGCTCACCTAAGTCTTCTTAAGGAGGGAAAACTCTAAAGATTTTTCATGTGCATATGAGAAGAGAAGGTTGAATGCTAAGTATAGAGACAGATCATTCATGGTGACTATAGAGTTTATGGTAGAGATATGAATTGCAAAATCAGTTAGAGAGAATAGAGCAAAGTAGTTAAAGGATAGAGGAGACATATTTGATCAAGAGGATCAAGGATATACTTGGAAAGAGAAGATCTAATATCTAGTAGAGAGGTTCTAACCAAAGGATCAATGTTGAAACATTCTAATAGGTGAACTAGTGAAAATTTCCTAACATAGTAGTCTTAATAGGCTTGTGTAATTCTCTTAACTGAGTGCTTTTTTTATTCTAAGTTTAAGTCCTCTAACAAGGCACACTTTTAGTAGGGTGTTGAAATCCTTTAACAGGGTAAGATTTAACAGTCTATGTAAGCCTTTAACGGGGAAGACCTTTCATAGAGTAGATCATAGTTTATGATCAAACAATTGGAACCTTAATTGGATACACTTTACAACTGCAGTAGTAAAAATTTGTGGTGTCATCCCCACCCCAATTATACCTTCTTATTGGAGGGTTTATGGGTAATAAACTTATTGTGTTAAGTTTTATTTGTTTTATCCTATGGATGAACATGTGTAGCTAGCTATTTCAATTTACATCCTAAATTGTGAGATGGATGTGTGGTGAATGTTTTATGGTTAAATTTTTGAAGTGATGATTCACCCCCTCCCCTCCCCCCCCTTATAGTTTACTCGCCCTTTGTTAATTCCAATAGCATCTTGATGATACATATCACTGGGGATAGTTTACATTGTACTTCCATAAGCATGATGGTTCTCTTCTCTTGATCATCCTTGATCTCATGTATGAGGTAGAATATTCCTTGAGTTTTGGACAAATAGCCAGCTCTAGGGTCAGTAACTACATTGTAAGTATCTTTCAAATTTTGTAGTTCCTGTTGATCTTGTTGGACTTTCTGCTCTAGATCCAAAGATAGTGTACATGGATATGATGTCTTCTTCATAACTAGGTTTGAGGCCTTTAAGGTTTCTTTTATCTTTTCTATGTTTTCGTGTAGGGTAGTCTAGTTCTTTGTCACTTCTTCTTACAAATTTTTCATTCTCTTGGTCTCAATCTTCTTTTCAACTAGGCATTCTACACTTCCTTTGTTGTCTTTTTCCTTGTCAACCAATGTAGAGAGTTGGTTGATGAGATCCATATTAGGATCATTTTTAACATCAAAGGCTAGTTCTACAATGATGTTTCTAGTGATTACCAGTGTGCTAGATCATTGTTCCTTCTTGATTTTTTCTTGCCTTAGTTGTTGTTTGTGCTCATTGATCTCTTGCAGATTCATGTCTATAATTTTTTCTTTCTTTTTAGCTATGAGTGCATCCAATTATGCCTTTCCCATGACTAGTCCTGCATCATTTTTATAAAATTCTCCTTCATCTTCAAAACTTGAGGATGATGATATTTCCATGTATTAGGTTAGTCTTCTCTTCTTCTTGGCATATTATTCACCTATTGTTCTAAATATGTTTGGTTTTCTCTTTCTTCTTTATTTTTTAATTCTCTTACTTTTTGACATTTTTCATGAAGATGCAAGTCTTATTGTCATGCCTTGTCCTTCTCTATGTATTCTACTTCCTCTTCACTTTTTCTTGATTGGGGATTCTATATCCTCCTCCATTTCTAGGGATTTCTCATATAGAGATTCTTCATATAGTATCTATGCTAGTATAGGTGATCAACTATTATCATCATCATCTTTCTTTGGTGATGATTCAATAGATATGGTCACAATCTTAACTTTTTGATCAATTTGATACTGAGTCATGCCTTGTGGTGACTTGGCTTTCTCCTATTTTGTCTTCTTCTTGATGTGTGTAATTTGTGGGACACCTCCCATTTGTTTATCCTACTTTGTTTCTATTCTAAACCTTTTAGCTTTAGTTCCCTTTGGTGTAGTAGACTCCTCTTGAGTCACATTGGTAATTTTTTATTCTTCTCTTTGAGGTATGTCTTCCTATCTTTGAGGACTAGGAGTTTCCTCTCTTCTTCCTTCTTCTTTCCTCTATGTTCCAATTCTAGAGCTAGTTTCTACCTTTGTTGGTTTGGTCTTGTCTATTCCCTTGACCTTTTGACTGGTTGTTCCAACTCTTCCTCCTAGCAGTTGATTTATCTTCAAGTAGGTGTCCATGTTTAGAGTGATCTCCTTTAGATGTTGTCTTATACTAGCTTGGGTTTGATTCATTCAACCACTTATGAGGTCTATTATATCCCTCATACTTTATACCTTTGAATATTTCTATTAATGTCTTCTTTTTAGGTCCGCTCATGTTCAGTCTTAACTTGATTAGAGAGTCTTCCACCATTTTCTCATAATATTTTACTCCTATACTCCATTTATCATTAGGATCTTACTCAAGTCTCTGGTAAATTCAAGCCCAAAATCATATGGTCTTCTTTCTATTATCCTTAAGCTTCTTAACACAACACTTGTAGCTTTTACTTTGTTTTCCTTAGAGAAGCTTGTGAATCTATTCTTCAAAAATGGTATAATAATGGTTCTTTACAATTGTATTCACAACTACACCAATTGGAATTGGTTTAGATTTCTTCTTACCTTTTCATATTAATTTTTATTCTTCTTATCCCTCTTAATTTAGTAGCCTACATAATAACAACTATTGTTGTTGCATCATTATCTAATTATGATTCTTCAATTTTTAGATCTTCTAGGGATGGTTCTTTTCTCTTTGGTGCTTGGCTCATGCAAGGTGGACTTGTTTCTAACTCTTCCTCCATTTCCTTAGCATGTATTTCTTTAGATGACATAGATTTTAAGGGCTTTGCTTCTTGACTCCTTTTTACTCTTTTTGGTATGAGCTTATGTGTACCCTTTTGCTTCATAAGTAACTTGATATTTTTGCATAGGTACCAAACCTTGGCAAGATGTCAATCTCATTCAAGGCTAATAGATTCTCTATGTAGGGCTTTTCCTCCTCATCTATTACCTCATATCCAAAGGATAATAGCCATAGGATTCTTGGTTGTGTTGAGAATACTATACACTTGTCTTTGGTTGTTATAAAGAAAACCTTGTCCTTATAACTTTTCACCAAACTTGTGAGTATTCTTTCCCTCTAATTCATCTCTATTTAGAAGTTCTTAAAATACTACCATACTATATCAATTCCCCCTCCTTCAAACCTTCTATATAATTCTCCTATTTGAGTCATGATCAATCAATCTTCTCTCTATTTGATGTTTAGGGATCTTATAAATTCTCCCCTTAGATAGACAAAGATACATACCAGTATGGATCCAAACCTTAGTTTCTAATTTGATGATCATTCATTATCTTTCTAATGTTTTCTAGAATCCACCTATAAAGATATACACATACATCAACCCTTGATTTATTATGGATGATTTGAACTACTCTATAAGTGATGTTGCCTAAGACATAGTTCCTTTTACTAGTGTGGCACAACTTATAGCCTAACACCATGGCCACAAACCTCAATTTATGGAATTGAATGTTACTTATGATACATCTCATTCCATCTTGTGTTGTTTTTCCTCTAATTAGAAAATCTACTTAGCTTTCTGAGACAACATTCATCGGTAGATCTACACCAAATTCATTGAACTCAATTATACTTTCAATTAGGGCCTTCGTGATCTTGTAAGGTTGGTCTAACCATAAAAATTGTTCATGAATTTTGTAAAGATCAAATCTTACCCATTCCTCATGGAAGAAATTGGGTATTTCCACTACTTTGATTAGCATGGACTCCACTATATCTTTGTGTTCTTCTTTTAGGGCTCCCTCTTAGTAGAATGTATCATACAACTTTTATACTTCATGATTTTCAATATCTTGTATCTTGACTTCTAGGTATGCACTCACATCTTCTATGAGAAAGACATCATTGTGTCAAGATGATAGTGTGGTTTTCTATTCAATATATTTCCTTCTTACTATAATTCCTTAGTATTTAGGAGGATTTATTTTCCTATTGTTGATTAGATTCACCTTGTTGATCTCTTCTATCATTGTCACACTTGATTCAAGATTCTTTACTTGTGCAGAAATGTAGAAGTTTTTTCTTGTAACTGATACTTTTTTCTTTTAATCTTTTAGGGTTTCATAGTATGAAAGCACAACTGTTTTCACAATTCAAAGTATCAAATGACTCTTGATTCTTATATTTATGTCATAGGACTTGTGTCATTATGGTTAAAATAGTTTGCAATAGCTTTACCTATCATATGAAATGTGTCATTAATGATTTGAGTTGTTCTACAATGGTTACTTATTCACTGCCTTGATCAATAGGCTATGCATTATTTTAGTGTCTGCACTACTTCATTTTGTAAAACATTATTACTAGTTTTAAATTAAAGGACCAATTTCCAATTGTTACCCTCTAAGCTTTGTGAGATTAGTCAATTTGTGAAGAAAGGTGAGATTTCCACCTCTTCTAGCTTTGCTTTAGCCACTTCACTCTTCTTCATCCACTTGGTGGTAAATTATTTATCCAATTGTTTTTTGGTTGTGGTCTTCTCCTTTTTGACTAAGGACTTGTTGTGTTTTCTTCTACTATAGTTGTAGTCTCTTGCAAGATGGCCTATCTTGTGGCAAATATAGCAGGTCATTCTGGTATCTTTCAATGGTATGGTGTTGGTTCTTGGGTTCATTCTCATCTTGCATTGAGTTGTTGGGTGACCTTCATTTCCATAGGTTATACAGACTGGTGTGGGAAACCTTTCCCTTCCAATGGGATACACTTCCTTAGTAAACCTTTGATTATCTTGAGCTCTAGTTTGGAAATATTCTCCTCTATGTCCATATTTTTTGCAATAGTAGCAACATCCAATAATTCTTTTCTTAATAAAATGAGACATATATTTTTTTGTAGTGTGGCCATAGAGATGTTAGTTTTTATAGTACCCTTCATAGGTACACAACTGAATGGTTGTAAACTACTTGAACCAACACACACCAGATGCATGTCCTTTCTTACCACAAAATTTGTAGGTGCGTTTAGCAGTACCCTTACCTTTTAGAGACACACTTCTTGACCTCCTACTATTGAAGATCTTTGCTCCAAAGGTCTTCCTTCATTAGTCTTATTTTCACCTTGCTAGCCAAGATTGATTGTACATTTGTTTCTTCTCTAACCGATTAGTTGCTCATCAATATTTTTAGATCTCTCATTGAATCTCCTAATATTTTCATTGAATCTCCTATGTGCTTCTCAATTCTTTAGTGAGATTGAACACTTGTTAGTTCAATTCCATGAACTATTCTATGTTGGGATGGTTGTTCTCTTTAGTTTTCAGCTCACTTGCTCTCCTTGTTGTTGTAATGGCTTCATCTATTGTTAGGATGGCAACATCTCTCTCTACTTGAGCTTTGGAAACCTCTCTAGTCAAATCTTGTTTTTCCTTCTTAGTTGTGTTTATGTTTCCCTTAGTTGTTCTATTTTCATCAATAGGTTAGAGATGGCTTCCTCTGACTCTTCAGAGCCACTATGTTGATATTCAATGATTGCATGGCTTTCACTGAGTTTTTGTATCAACTTCTTCCTTTTATCTAAGGAATTTCTTAACTTCTCCTTTAGGTCTTCAATGGTATCCAAGGATTCTTATGGTTTCCTTCTTAATGATCCCATTAGATCTTCCCTCAAGTTTATATGCTTTTTGTCACAGGGATCTATGATTTGATACCAATTATTGGTCTAATTGGTACCGAGAATTGGGGTGAATCAGTATCATTTCCAAAATAGATTATTCTTTTGATTCCTAGTACTAACCTTAACACAACCCACTTTACACCTAGAAATAAGGTAAATATTATAAGATAAAAACTAGTTAACTCACACACAAAATCATTCATCAAGAATATTTTGTAAGTGGAAACCCTTGATGTGAAGATGAAAACCACAATGGGGATAGTATACACACTAACACTTAATGCTTATAAAGGTGTTATCCCCAACTGATTATGTAATTGATAGTGGAATATTTTTAGGTAATGATACTATGCATGTTTTTAAACTATGCATTTAAGTTGTTATATAGCTATTGATATCAAAGTCTTAGTTTTCTAGACATTATGCTAACTTGGTTAAGTACCATATCATTAGATTGATGAAGAGGATTTGAAGAAAGTATGATGAAGGCATAAGTGATATGTAAGGTATTAAATGGGTTCTTGAATGAGGTAAAAAATGATAATGTATTATTCATTTAAATATTTTACAATCATGTTTTGTTGCAATAAATTGAAGAACACAAGGTTAATTAAGTAACAGGGTTAATGAAGGGAGAATATATTTACTAAGTGATTACAATGTTTCTTGAGTGATTGGAAAGGAAGAAGGAAATATTGTATTACCCAAGTGAGTCAATATTAACTGATATTTCAGCTAACCAAGAGTTGATGTTGATATGTTAGAAAGTAAAGTCCACAAAGATAATTGAGAGGAGGGGGTGAATCAGTTATCCAACACCTAATTAATCCTTAACCATGTGAGCAATTATTCAAAAACCATAAGAAGTTACTCATACACAATAACACCAAATGTGTTAAATAGGGAAACCATTGTTTAGAGGGAAAGCCCCGTGGGAATGGTACTCACAAAATGATGTACTAATATAAAAGTTCCATGTAAGAGATGGACTTTGTTAAGAGCCAATAAAATACATTTAGTAAATATTAGTCCCTATTAGGAGACTTTGAATCCATGTTAGGAGTTGTAGAAGGTTGAAGGGACCACTATCCAAATAGCTTCAAGGGGAAGACCACTAAACTCATTGTCCAACTAATCTCTATATTATTCCATAAACAATAATAGAAATGAAATAATCATAGCTCCTTCTCTATCCTCTTGACTAAACCAAACCTCTTTAGATCCTAATACCAAATCACCAACTTCACATCCAATAATCCCTTGGATCTCTTACTCGCATTTACCAAATACTTTGCATATCACACAGTCGAATACATTCTTCACAACAAGGAAAGTAACCTTCCTTTATACCATATCCTCAAAATAATTCCTTGATTTTGCCTTGAGGCTTTCTTAATTTATTATAATAGGACCTCATTAAGATATTACAAAACTTTACATCTTTTCACAATTACAAATTATTATTATCCACTCATAGTCTTTACAAATTATCACATGTGCAACTACTGGCCTTGCATACTTGTTTATGTCATCATCATGTTATCTTAAATCATAGTATAATTGCACTCATCCCAATTCTATTCCAGTTAAGAGATACAAATCAATCATCAAAAACTACTTATCAGATAATATGTCTGCTTCCTATCTTTTTTAAATGAAGAATAACTTCCACATGGCTTTGAATTTTTGTACACACACTTATCCACTTCATTAGGATATAGTGTAGAATACATCCTTAACTACGCTTGACCTTATCATCAATACACAATCTATACAACCTCATTCTATGTTTGTTACTCTTCCAGTCTTCGAATAAAAAATACTATATTGACATCAATGATAGACACAATCATGAATGCAACATGGAAATCATAAATAATCTCTCCAATGCTTAGGATACTTTCCCAAAGGAATACCACCAACATGCATGCTAACAATCTCCCCTTTTGGCATTGATGGCAACATAGATGAAAAACATCTAAGTTTTGGGAATGTCAAATCAAACTATGTTATTTTTGTCATTTTTCTCTTCTTTTCAAATCCTCTTCATCAATTAAATCTAAAACTTTCTTGAACATCGCTATGTCTATGCTTTCTCATTCTTAGGATCAACATCAGTTGTTTAGACTCTAACTTCTCGGGAACAACTCACATTCTATCATGGATGGTCATCAATTTTCACACTTCTCCCCCATTCAATGTTTCTCCCCATCGACATCAATAAGTACATGAACAATTATCCCCCATACATATATCTCCTTCATACTACTAGAAGATGTTATCAAGTACTCTCTCTCCCTCATTATGCTAGAGAATGTTTTTCATGAATACTTCTCCCCCATTGACATCAATGACAAAGGATTCATTATGTCAATGATCTACTCAAAGTCTTTAATCAGCTCAAGTGTCCAAAGACACTATTCTATACCAACTACCAAGAGTCCTTGATGACTCTTCTCATTACATATACTCCCCTATACAGGAAGCATCAACATTCAATCTAGATAAACAATAGTGTTATGTTCCACTAGACTAATCATTCTTTGCATCATCCACTCAGAAGTTGGTAGGTGCACAATGCTAAGCATACCTCACAAATACTCAAATGTATCTTTGGGCAAAGGCTTTGTAAAGATATTTGTAAAATGCTCTCTTTCTCTACAACTTTCTCTCTCAAAACATGATAATAGATGTATGCTTAGTCTTAGAATGCAACACAAGATTCTTAGACATACTCATCATACTTGTGTTATCACAATGTATGATAACAAGTTCTAAAAACTCTACCATAGTGTCCTTCAACATTTACTTCATCTACATGATCTGATTACAATTGTTTCATGTTGTTGCATACTCCGCTTCTATTGTACTCTATGAAATACAATCATGTTTCTTGCTTAGCCAAGAAACCAATCTTCCTCTAAGGAAAAATGCTCCACCACTAGTACTCTTTATGTCATCCATTACACCTACCCAATCCACATCAGTATATGCACATAGAGTAAAATCACTTGATCTATCATACCATAGCCCAAAATTAGGTGTACCCTTTAAATATCTGAATATTCTTTTTACTACTACATAATGTGATTCCTTAAGATTAGCTTGAAATCTTGCCACTATCCTAACTATATTTTCTATATATGTCTGGTGTGAGTCAAATATTACAAACCTCCAATCATAGATCTATACTTCTTTTTCTCAACTATAAGTGTCTAAGCTAGATAACTTGTGACTAGTTATCATGGGTATACCAATAGGCTTACAACTTTCTAAGCCAAATATTTTAAATAAGTCTTTCAAATACTTTCCTTTTGATAAGAAAATACCACCACTATTTTGTATAATCTATAGACCCAAGAAAAATTTCATCTCACCAATCATACTCATTTCAAACTCATTCTTCATTTCATCAGCAAATCTATCACTTGCTTCATCATTACCTCCAAAGATTATGTCATCAACAAATATTACAATGATCAACAATCCACTCTCAACTCCTTTTAAATATAAGTTACTATCTTTCGTACCTTCAAAAAATCCCAATTTTTCTAAATATTTGTCCAATCTTGCATACCAAGTTCTAGGTGCTTTCTTTAGACCATACAATGCTTTCTTTAATCTACATACCATGTCCTTTTCATTTTTCAAAGGAAATTCTTCCAACTGCTCATAATAGACTTCTTCTTCAAGTTCTCCATTTAGAAATGCTAACTTTACATCCATCTGATACACTTTAAACTTCTTACTTGTTGCATAGGCCAAGAATATTCTTACTGCTTCAAGTCTGGCAATAGGAAAAAATATTTCCTCATATTCGATGCCTTCTTATTGTGAATATCTTTTGCATACCAATCTTGCTTTATTCTTCACGACCTCACCTTGTTGACTCATCTTATTTATGAATACCCATTTAGTTTCTATAACATTCTTATCTTTAGGTCTAGGAACCAATTCCCAAGTCTCATTCTTCTCAATGTAGTCTAATTCTTACTTCATTGCTTGAATCCAATGATCATCCTTGTATGCCTCATCTACACTCTTTGGTTTATCTTGGGAAATCAAATATAATTCCTCATGTACTTTGTTTCTTTTCATAACTCCTTTGTCTTTACTTCCAATAATCTGATTCTTAGGGTGGTTCATTGTCAAATTCTTATTCGGTGTAGGAGTTGTTGCTGAATTCTTATTTCTACTCTCAATTCTAATCTTTGTTTTTCTCTTTGTTTAACAATTTGAGCATCATTCTGTAAATGATCAAAGAAAACTTCAATATTCTCTCTAACAAGTTTAGGATTATCTTCTTCTTCATCAAAAATATAATCTAGCATTCTTTCTCTAACTCCAAACTTTTCATCCACTTTTACATTTGCACAATCAAAAATTGTCTTAGTTCTCTAATTAAAACATCTATAAGTTTTAATTTTCAATGAATAACCAAGGAATATACCTTCACTGCTTCTTGCATGAAACTTACCAATATCATCTCTCTTTATGTAACACTTACTTCCAAAAATTCTAAAATATTTTACTGAAGGTACATGTCCAAACCATAATTCATAGGGATTCTTGTTTGTATCTTTTCTAATATGCACTTTGTTCATGGTTTATACTATTGTTTTGACTACTTCTCTCCAAAATATATTGGATACATCATTCTCAAACATCATTTCTCTTGTTGCTTCAGTTACAAATCTATTTCTTCTTTCAACAATACCATTTCGTTCAAGAGTCTGAGGTGCTAATAACTGTCTCTTAATACCATTTCCTTCACAAAACATGTTAAATTCTCTTGAAGTAAACTCTCCACCTCTTTTTGATCTCAAACATTTTATCTTTACACCAGATACATTCTCAACTCTGTTCTTGAACAACTTAAACTTTTTAAATTCTTTAGGCTTTTCTTTGTGAAATGTTACCCACATCATTCTAGTAAAATCATCAAAAATAATAATTAAGTACCTTTCACAATAGAATCCTCTTGTTATGGTAGGACCACTCAAATCTGTATGAACAATCTCCAATTTTAGTGTGGTAGAGAAATTCTTTCTCAAAAAAGAAACTTTTTAATGCTTAGCCATAACACATTCTTTATGAACAACATTAGTAGGTTTCATGATTCTAGGTAGGTCTCTAATAGAAAATGTTCTATTAGCCTTCACAATATTGTCGAAGGTTATATGATGAAATCTTTTATTCCATAACCAATTGTTATCCACCTTTGCAACCAAACAAGTTATCTCTATAGGGTTTAATGGAAAATGTTACCTTTGGATCTTGTACCAATTCCAGTCAACTTACCATCTTTGTCCTTGATAATGCATGTCTTCTCTATGAATCGCAACTAATAGCCTTTATCAACCAACTATCCAACACTCAATAGGTTATACTTAAATCCACAAAATAAATATCATCAGTGTTATTCTTTCCATTAAGAGTAATAGATCCTATTCTCATGATATGACAAGCGACATTGTTACCAACTCCAATAATTCCTCCATCATGATTTCTAAACTTAACAAAATTATTCATATCTCCAATCATATGATGTGAACACCCATTGTCTATAATCCAATCAAATTTATTTTCAACTTGTGAAACATTTTCTTCTCTAATTTCTTTTTTTAGGATTTTCTTCTTTTATAGCCACAAATCCTAATTCATTGTCACTTCCACTTTGAACTCTTTCCTCAAACTCATCATCTTCAATTACATACAAACAATCTCTAGATCTTCTAGGATTGAAATTATTCTTATTATTTTTCTCTCTTTTAGGACACTTAGAGGCATAATGACCAAATTCATTGCAAGTGTAGCATCTAAAAATTCTCATACCATCTGGTTCTCTTACAAATAGGGCAATTCCTTCTTTAATTCTTCTATCCTCCTTAGATCTGGATCTATTACTGTTAGCATAGTCTCCATTGGTGCTTACACTTCTTGATAAAGAAGGATGAACACTCAATGCACTAAAAGTGGTTTCCACTTTGGGAAATTCTCCATATTGCTTTAAGATCACTTTTGTTGCTTCTAATCTTCCAAGTCTTTCTAGTAAACTTCTCAGTTTAAGGTATCACTTGCTCAATTATCTGTGTTGTTTTTTTAATGGTGGTGTCAATATTTTAAAAATCTTTGATATAATCTCATCTTCATCTTTAAATCCTTGACAAGACTTAATTCCTACAAAAATCTTTGATATTCTACCAATATAGCTTCTCATGGATTCATCTTCCATCATTTTATCATCTTAAAACAAACATATCCAATTCTATAGTATGATTCTTTTAGCATGCTTATCACCTTAAAAAGTAGATTCTAAGGCTGCCCAAATTTCATGAGATTTCTCTAAGGATTTTACTTGATTGTATTGATTCTTAGGAAGAGCTAACAATAATTCTTCTCTGGTAAGTATATTACACATAAACATATCTCTTTTGGCTTCATTGTATTCCTCAAGTTTTCTTTCTTCCACAATCTTCTTTTTAGTCTTTTTCATTAACCAATACCCTAGATCCATACGTAACAAATGAGTCTTCATCTTTTCCTTCCATTTTTCATAGTTAACTCCATCAAGTTTAGGACTTTCTTTACTAAAGTGACCCACAGTTGATATCCTTAAGTTGTTAAGCTTGTTCTTCAAGGACTTCAAGGTCTGATACCAATTGTTATAAAGTAAAGTCCACCAAAATAACCGAGAGGGAGGAGTTAGTTATCCAACTATTAAAACATTTATCAACCTTATTAATCCTTAACCAGGTAAGCAATATAATTAGCAACTATAAGAAGATACTCATACACAATAACACCAGATATGTTAACTAGGGAAATCCTTGATTAGAAGGAAAACCCCTGTGGGAATGCTACCCACAAAATGATGTACCAATTTAAAAGTTCCTTGTAAGAGGATAGACTTTGTTAAGAGCCAATGAAATACATTTAGTACATACCAGTGCCTATTAGGAGAGTTTGAATCATTTTTAGGAGATTCCAACCATGTTAGGAGTTGTGCTAACCCTGTTAGGAGTTGTAGAAATTAGAAGGACCCACTATCCAAATAGCTTGATGGGCAAGACCACTGAACTTGCTATCCAACTGGTCTCTGAATTATTCCTTGCTGAATAATAGAAATGAAATAATCTCATCTCCTTCTTTGTCCTCTTGACCAAACCAAACCTCTTTAGATCTTAATGCTAGATCACCAATTTCACATCCAATAATCCCTTTGGATTGCTTACTCACATTTACCAAATACTTGGCATATCATACACTTAATAAATTCTTCACAACAAGGAAAATAACCTTCCTTTCTACCATTTCCTCAAAATAATTCCTTGAGTCAGCCTTGAGGCTTTCTCAATTAATTATAGTAGGACCTCATTAAGATATTACAAAACTTTACATCTTTTTGCAATCACAAATCATTGTCGGCTCACATGTGCAACCTCTAACCTTGTACACTTGCTGATGTCATCATCATGTTGTCTCCTCTCATAGTGTAACTGCACTCATCCCAATTATATCCTAGTTAAGAGATACAAAACTATCATTAGAAACCACTTATCAAATACTTTGTCTACTTATTGTATTTTGTAAATCAATAATAACTTTTGCATGGCTTTGACTCTTTGTATGTGCATTCTTAAGGATTTGAAATAGTTAAAAAGGCTAGTACTTCATCAGAATATAGTGTAGAATACATTCTTAACTACACTTGACTTGATCATTAATACACAGTTTGTATGACCTTGTTATCTATCTGTTAATCTACCAGTGTTCACAGAAATAATAGTATATTGACATCAGTGACAAACACAGTCATGAATGCAACACAACAATCATAAATAGTCTTTCCAATGCTTAGGATATTGCCCCAAAGGAATTCCATTAGTATTCATCCTAACATGATAAAGATATGAATGAAAGTTTTTGAGAAGTGTGAAGTAGTTGAAGGAAAAAGAGTAAAGAGTTGAGCCAATGAACAAAGAAGAGTAGAGAAAAGACAAGTAGCAGAATTGATGAAAGACAGAATCAATCAAGTGAGAAAAAGTCAAAGAAAGAGAAAGAACATAGATGTAAACAAGCATAGGTATTTGATGTTCTTGATAGATCACTTTACATTCTTACTATTTAACCATTATAGTAGAAAATCTTGGATGTACTGAGTGGACCTAACAAGTCTATGAAACTATATGGTAACATCAACTAGTGGTGTTTGGAGTCCTTTAAATTAGCAACTCTTTTTAGTTAAGGATGGGGAGTGATAAGGTCTAGATTATCTTTTGGTGAAATCCACTAACAAGCTCACATTAATAGTATGTATTTAACCTTTAACAAGGTTGGCTCCTAGTAGAGCTCACTTCTAAAGAGTGAAAAAAATTGGGTTGTTGGTCCCAAGTGGTTTTTCCCTTCACATAGTTTCCATGTTAAAATCATGGTGTTAGTTGTGTGAATGTTATTTGTGTTGCAAGTTGTTTTACATGTTTTTACACTTTACTGCAGCTCAATAATAACTAAGATATCACTAGGTAATAAATGGAATTTTACTTTCAATCAGTAATGCAAGGAATAGTTTGTTAACACTTTGGAATGAAGTGATTGAATGTGCTAAGTATTAAGTTAGATGTTTACACCAAGTGATTTTAGTTAATGTTTATGATGTTTTTTTGGTACTAAAATGTTTGAAATGGATTGTATGATAGTTGGACATAACTATTTCACCCCACCCCCCCCCCCCCCCCCCCACCACACACACACACACACACACTAGTTATCTAACAATTTGGTATCAGAGTTGAGTGCTTGGAAAAAGAAGTTTAAAGGAACTTAAGCTGAAGTTTGAAGATGTATAAGAGAGAGGTACCAAAGCTGAACAAGGAGAAATTTTCCTCATGGAAAGACTGAATAAAGCTATATCTTTTTGGTGTTGGAGATAATGTCACACATTAGTTGAAGAATGAACATACTACACCTATTGATCTCCTAATTGTGGAGCAAATGAATGAGAAGAGAAACTATAATAGTTAGATGATTGAGATTGCATCTACTTTGAATGATGTTGAATTTGATGATATCAATAACTATGCAAATGCTATGAAAATGTGGGATAAATTGAAGCTAGTACATGGAGGAGATGACAATGTAAGAAGAGCCAAAGCTAAAAGCCTGAAAGGTAAGTATGATGATATGATAATGAAATAAGGTGATAATGTTTCTCAATACGTTAATTGAATCAAGGATGTTGTAAGTGCAATCAAAGTTGTTGGAGGAGATATTGTTGCTTCTAAAATTGTAAGTATAGTTCTTAGAACTCTTTTTCCTATTTATGCTATTAAAGTTTTTGCTATTCAAGAAGTACAAGCTATTCCTAAAATTGATCTGACACTTTGTGGTCTAGTTAGTTGGATAACTACATTTGAGTTGAGAAAGTATCATAATAGAAAAGTTACAATGGGAAATGCTTTTAAGTCATCACTAACCATTGAAAATTCAAAGAAAGAGAAGAAAACCAAATAAGAAAGTGAGTTTGAAACTGAATATGGTTTGGATGAGATTGAAACATTGCTTGCAAGGTTATCAAGAGGTAAAGGTAAATACAAAGGTAAACTTTTCTTGATCTATTTCAAATTTAATGAGGTATCACTTTGATGCTAAATGTCTTAACCAGAGAAAGTCTAATAGAAATGATAGAAATGACAAGAAAGACTTCGAGTATAGGAAGAACAAAAATTACAAAGACAAAGGCAAGAAGTCATGTTACATTGTTGAGGAAGAGCACACTGTGACTAGTTCTAATGATAACAAGGAAGTGGTTGAAATGGTCTATGTTGAGATCAAGGAACATACAAATGGTGAAAAGTATGAGAATGAAACTACCCTTATTTCACATGTTACTAAGAATGATGCATGGGTTATTGATAGTGGTTGTTCACATCACATGACTAGTGATCTAAGTAAGTTTGATAAGTTTGAAGAAATTGATGATGCTTAAACTGTTAAGTTTGGTAGTGATGTTCTATATTTAGTGTAATGTAAAGGATTACTAACCCCAAATGATAAGATCATATGTGATGATGAATATTGGGTTCATGGACTTAAATATAATATTTTGAGTTTTCTAAGTTGAATAACTCAGGCCACCATCTAGAATTTGAGAAAGGGAAGGTCAAGATCTTTGATAATGAAGGAAATTTGATTAGAATAGGAGTACAAACAAAAGTTAACTTATTATATCTTGGTCCTATAGTTGAGACATGCTTATTTTCTAGATTTGAGGATGTGTTGTTATGGCATAAGCATTTGTGTCATGTAAACTTTGAGAAGATGGTAAAGATCGGTAAAAAAAAGAATAAGAGGCTCACCGAATGTGCAAAAATTTGAGAATGTTATGTGTAAAGAATGAAGGCTCGGTAAGATGACAAAGTTTTTCTAGAAAGGCAAACACTTAAAATGATATTATACAATTGGTTCATATAGATCTATGTCATCTAATTGGTGTCGATAGTTACTATGGAGATAGATGCTTCATATTGTTTGTGGGTGATTATTCAAGTATGAATATTGTAATATTCATGAAAGTAAAATCATAAGATTTTGATATGTTCAAATGGTATAAATATAGAGTTGAAAAGGAAACTAGTAAATCTTTGAAATTTTTGAGATCTAATAGAGTTAGTGAATTTATATCTACTAAATTCACTAACTTTTTATGATGAGAATGGTATTAAAAAATAATTATTTGCACTAAGGACACCACAAGATAATGGTATTGCTAGAAGGAGAAATGGATCTCTCATGGATTATACAAGGACTTTAATGATTGAGAAGGAGGTCTCTCAGATATTCTAGAGAGAAGCAATCAATATTAATTTTTATACTCTCAACTGAGTTCAATTGAAGAAAGGATAAAACAAGAGACCCTATGAACTATGGTATGGACATACACTAAATGTAAGTTATTTCAAAATCTTTGGAAGTAGGTGTTACATTAATAAATATATGAGAAATGATCAACTTGATGTTAAAGGAGATGAAGGTGTATTTTGTGGTTATTCATGTAAGAGTAAAGCTTACAAATCTTTGAAAAAGGCTACTAACAAGATGATTGAAAGTTCAAATGTAAGATTTGATTAGTTTTCAGAGAGGAATGATTTGGAAAGTAAGAAAGTACCTAAAGATTACAATAAGTTAATTTATGTCTAGGAAGAGACACCTGATACTCTACTCAAGCTACAAAACAAAGCTACCAAGAACTAGACAATTGTTACCAAATCTCAGACAATTACACCCAAGCACCAGATAGTACAACTCAAGCAAGAAGCTAAACATCTATCAAGTGAAGAAAATGTTGAAAATCAAATAATAGAACTTTCATTGGCCAAATATGTGAGGAAGAACCATTCATTAGAATAAATAATTGGAGACAGAAGTGTTGGAGTATAAACTATAGAAATCTAAATTTGATATCACCATTAGGTAATCTTATTTATCATCTTCTAGGACATTATTGATTAAATATTTATTATTTTAATTAATTAATCATCATCCCCTAGTTTATTTATTTAATTAATTAACTATAGTCCCATTGATAAAGTCAAATGATATCCCAAGATCAATCTATCAAATTAAATCCATATTCCTCTATTAAACTAAATAAAGGTCCAAATCTATTTAATTTAATCCCAAACCCCTTTTATTAAATATATCATTTAATAAGTCATCCTAAACCCCCTAAACCATCCCTAAAAACTATCTTTACCCCTAATCCAACCCATTTACCCATACTAACATCACTTAGCCTCCTAACTAACCCATCCCATCAAAGCTAAACCACTTACCCCCTAACCCCCATTCTAAGATAAGCCTAATCCCCCTCCTAAACAAGTGCATAACTTTAAGCAAGGGTTAAGACTTGCTAATCCAAGTAAAAGTCAATAGTCTCCCTTTTCCACTTCCTTTCCTATCCAAGAGCATTAATGGCTCTTACATGCCATTAATACCTCTTAAATCCCTCTTGCACACTCTTCCTCCCTCATTACTCCCTTTGACCATCTATTTTTTCCCATCCCCTCACACTCATCCTCCTTATGACAAGTGTCACTCCCTGATTGGCTACAAATAAGTACAATCCATGTGCTCTCCTTTCAAAGCATCCTAGCCCTCCCTCACCATTCTTACATCCTTACATCCTAACCCTCCATATCACTACCCCTTGTCCTATAAATAAATCCCTTCCCTCTCACAATCCATATCATCCACAAATGAAAAATTATAATGTCCCATTACCCACTATAGCACAGCTATTTCACACCCTTATGATGTTAAAATCTACTCACACCATCCATTATTGAAATCTTCACTCATCCCCTCGCATGATAAGCACCCTACCACTTGAAGCTTGAGCACAACCAAGCACACAACCCCTATCTATCTTGACACACCAAAGTCATCACATGGCACACTTGAGGAGGTTACCATTTTTGGTATGCATTCCTCCATGGTGTTTTCCTTTCCGTTCGATCATAAGTGTTGCTTTAATTTAGTTTTGTTAATGTTGAATTTAGTCTTAATGTTCTTAACACACTAGATTTTAGTATTATATTTTGGCATGCCTAGTGGGACCCTACATTTGGGTCACTATAATCATGTCTTTTTGCTTGTTTTGTTAACTAACCAACCTTATGTTTTGCACATGTTTATGTAGGTAGTTGGTTTTCTAACATTGTTTGTAGGTATCAAAGTCCGCAACCAAGAAGCATTCTCTCAACCTTACAACCAAATCCTAGTTCAAATACCTTATAAGCACCGTTTATTCGCAAACTCGCAGTCACAAATTCATGATTTTATATTGGCAGGATTACAAACTACCATGGGTGGGATCATGTTTTTTTATTAGTAGGATCGCTATAAAAACCTATGAGAACACTCGACCAAATTAACTAAAACCTAAATCCCACTTTTTTTCTCCCACTGTCAAACTTGTAGAAATACCTGTGAACGGGAATGCTACCCCCTTAACCCACGGGATCGTGCTGTCACAGGACCACTCTATGATTTTTTCTCACAGCTTTCTTTTCCTAAAATTTCACCAGGTTTATGTACTATGATCTCATGAATATGAAATTACTTTCATATGCTATCAGATTTCAGGTTAACACACATGGGCTTGCTGGTTTGACCAACCAACCCTAACTATTGACTTTTTTTTCTGCTGTAGGGAAATCTTACCAGAATCCTAACATATATTTTTGCAAGTTTTATTAATATACTTGTTGGAAAATCACTCTTGAATGTGTAAAAGAACAATTATAAGTTTTCTTGGTGGAATGAAGGGCTAGGTATTAAAACATTTTTTTATTGGAATGCTTGATTAGATAATTACAAAATCAAATCTGGAGTGTCAAGTTTTAAAAATGAACCAATACAATGAACATTTCTTTTAAGTCATGAATGAACATTATGTGAAAACACTTCAGCTTTGGGGTTTAAAAAGAATTCATCCAATCTCAAATGCTATAAAAACCAACTCATCCTTATTCCCTCTCTTTCAAATCTTTTACACATGATTTCCTCTTGTTGGCCATCATTATAAGTTGGAAATGAATGTTGTATGTTAAAATCATGTGTGTTTTCAAGATTAGCTATTAGGATAAACTAAAGTGTCCAAAATAGAAATGGACCAAGTGTCTTGTGTGTTCTGAGATGGTACCCTTTAACACATCTTTATCTTGTCTATTTTCTACAAATTAAGACCTTAAATTACATGATGCATGTACCAAAAGTTCTTAGCAAGATCATTTGCAACAACCTAGTAGTGCTTCTAGCGAGTTCATCCACCTCTAGGAAGTGCATCCCCTTTGGTAAGAAGCTCAAACTGGTAAAAATTTGGTCGGTATATAAATTAGGGGAAAGGTAAACTTTCTCACTCTATCAGGCAAGTTTTGGCGGTGTGTTTCTGGTGGTAGCCTAAAGTGAGAAAACTTTCCCATGCTTTCAACATGTCTAGAATAGATCCTTAAGTGGATCATATATGTAACAACTGATTGGCTGACTCCATGGACCTATTTACAACCCAATTTAGTCATCATGATTTTATCCTTGGTATGTTAATTCATGGTGCAAGGGAAACAACATCCCTCAAGATTACTCATCATCATGCTCCCTTGGTAGAGGCATAAGGCTACTTGGCTTTCATCTCCAAGAGTCATTGTCCCTACAGAAGGGGGACTTCTATTTGGCATGCCTTGAAGATTCTTTGATGTGTATCATTTATTGATCAACTCTTGTATCGACTCACTTCTTTGATTAGAGGGACATATTACACTTGAATCAAGAGACATCAAGTTGTGGGCCGTTGAATAACATATTGAAACCAAAATTTGACCTTAGAGATAAAGAGTGTGTTTGAATTGTCTTATTTGTGCAAAAGACCCATGAAAAACATTTGTAAAACATACACAATTTCTATGGTTACTATCAAATATTTTTTCTAAAGATTTACTTGTTTGTCTTTCTCAAAGTTGATTTGTCCGTTAAGAGACTGTTTGCTCATAATTTGTCATGTCTGAAAGAGTCTTATCCTTGTTATTTCAAAAATAGTTGTTAGCAAGTCTATTCGCAACAACATTATTCTCATTGGTTCAACTTTACCTTTTTTTAAACTATCCTTGTTATTTTAGAAACAATTGTTAGCAAGCCCATTCACAATAGTTAGATTTTTATGCCACTTTTGATTCAACTATTCTCCTTGATTGAAAACTTTCTTTTTGAGCTCTCAACAAACATTCATCTTCAAACCAAGTTTGTCCTTACCTTTTTCAAAGGATTGTTAGCAAGTCTATTTGCAACAATCCTAGGCCTAGTTTTTTCCACTTTCCTACTTATATCCTAAACCCAAACCACTTTCCCCTTTTTATACAAAACACCATTTTTTTGAGAACTAGTTACTCCCCAAATGATTTATATTTTTTGACCTAAGGTAAAAAGGTATACTTAGTGTAGTCACTAGCTCTAAAGCCCATAGTTGTCATAAATCCCATAGAGTTATCTCATGTCAGGCCAACCCAAGACGAAGTTAAAAAAAAAAGCTAAACTTCTACAAATACCAACTTAAAAAGAAATAGAAATAGAATACAATAACCATACACCCAACCCAAGGATTGCTAAACTAGGCCCAACTAAGAAAGACGGTGCTCATGTTGCACTACAAACTAAGTGGGATTACAAAATTTAGAACTTAACTCTAAGATGCAGTGTCAACCACAACCTGATTGATAACTCTAGTGTTACCTACTTTGATTAGGTCCTTCTTTGTTTACACACACTTATGCCCTTATCTCCTCATAGGCTTAGTCTTTCACATAGCTCCTCGTCCTATTTAAGCATTTGTAGGCTCATCCCCTCCCTTTTTGTCATCAACTTTAGGTTTTCAAAAATCATCCAAATAAGCATCATAAGTCAAAATATCCTTGATTATTTACTCCTAACTTAAGCATTTGGTATCACCTCATTAAGAATTGTTTACCCCAGAAACCTCCACCCATCACACTATCATAGTTATCCTTAAACTAAGCATTTTTTAGGATAAGTTGTCACTCTCGTTTGTGTCCCTCATCACCTTGAGAAAAAGGTTGGGCTACACATGATCACCCTTGTCTTCCAAAAGGTCACAAGGCTACCTTAGGATTGATATTACCATCACGTTTTCAAGTTCACACATAAGGGAAGCATACTTTCTTTTACTTAGCACCATATCATTTAGGTTCCTTAGATATCATTAGGAACATTCCCACACATTCTCCTTTGCATCGTAGAAAGTCCCTCCACCCTAGTCATACCTAGGCAAATCACCTCCTCACATATACTTGTCTCCATCTTTTTTGTACTCCATCCTTAGGGAAGTCATCATTTCATGCCACCTACCACAAGTCTCAGTAAGAATAAATGAAAAAAGAAGGACATGGATCCTAGTCTTAGTAGTAGCATAGCTCAGGCATAGCCATACCCTATAGTCTCCATGGCACCACTAGATCCACCACCACAAATTTTAGAAAAATCAAGTTCTACAATAGATATCAATGCTTTCATGAACCAACCTATACATGTAACCATTTTTAATTCCATCATAGATCAAAATAAGGAGACCATCATGGAAAATATCTTAAGAGATAATGTCGGTGCCTTTGATTTTGGAAGATCACCACCTACCAACATTACAGATCCTATGCATCCTCTATTTGGATGGAAAGAACCATCCATAGGGCCATCTACCCCTCATGATCCCTTATTTTTACCAAGCAATGGGTACTAACCAACACAAACAGAACCGGTAAACCCAAATATCCCTTCAACCCAAGTCAATGCTCCTATTCCACAAAAAAATCAACCCATCATCACTCAACCCTTAGTGCATACCACATCCCAACCCACCACAAGAATACCATCTACATCTGCTTCCACCACCCTTATGTGCATTTCACAACATACTCCTTTTCTACCTAGCAACACTGCATTTTCTCTTCCATCTCAAAACACATCCAATCCATTCACTAGCACCATAAACGTCCAACCTACATCCTAGTACACTATAGGAATGCCTCCATTATTGTCAAATACTTCATCTTCCATCCCACCCAACATCATTATCAATCCATTTGTCACTAGCCAAAGTACTCTTACCTCATTTCCACTAGGACCTTGGAGTTTGGTCTAGCACAAGGGCCTACCATTAGTATTCCCTTTAGCACTACATCCATGTTTTTAACTCAATCACATTCCTCCCTTCCTCCTTAATTCTATTCATTACCACCCATTACCAACAACTTTGCTATACTACCCTTAGGCAATAGCCAAGTCATCTCTCCATCATAATATCCGGTTGTGAACACCCTTCCTCACATTAATTACGTAGCACCCATTAACACTCAGTTGTTTTCTCAAGTAGGAGCACAACCAATATATATTGTGCAAGGTACACACTCTCAAAGCATGGCCCAGGTATTACCCATGCTACCATTATTTTTTCCAAAATCATCACACCAATAGTATGTCTAGGCACTCACGTAGAATTATCTAGTCAGGAAACAACCCCACACCTGTGTCCCCCAACCACAACTCCCCCATCAATAGTCTACCCAGCAGATGTAGCAGTATGCCCAAAATAGATTCCAACAATTAATAGCATCCATCCCAAGAGTTGCACAACCCATATTTCAACCATTACCATATGGCAGCCAAGGTTTTCCATATCAACCTTTGACATCTGCTACATATCTCACTCTAGGGGCACCAAGATTAAGGGCACCCATTATCCTACCTATGAAATATGAATGGGAAAAGATGAAAAATGATCTCAAATCCCTCGGCGATGGGACAAAATCCAAAATTTTCAAATTTAAAAATGATTGTTCATACCCATTTGACAAAACTATTACGATGACACCTTTTCCTAAACACTTTGAAACCCCAAAATTCAATAAATTTAGAGTGAAAAGTGACCCAGTCACACACATCACAGAGTTCTAAATGCACTACCAGGAAGTGGCCTATAATGATGCTTTCCTCATGCAATTTTTTTTCAAAAATCCTAGGGGGCTTGCCCTTGAATGGTTTTTTCATATACCTCAAGGCACCCTTAAGACTTTTGTTGATCTTTCTAAAGCCTTTGTGTCTTAATATGCACATATAGTTGAGACTGAGTTATCTATAGTAGATCTAGTTCATACCAAACAAAAAAGAGGAGAAAGCATTGCAAAATACCTACAATGATGGAAAACTCTCACAACTCAAACCTCATACACCATCTCCAAACATCACCTTGTCAAGATGTTCATTAACAATGCACATCCTAGTCTTTCCAATCACATGGTTATGAGCTATTTACAAACATACAAAGACATTAAGAAAAAAGTGATGGAACTCAAACAAGGGCTCATCAAAGATGGTGCCATCAAATATTACAAAGAAAATACCCAAGATCACAAAAATAAGAACATAGTTACTAATGGCATCAAGACACTCAACATGTTCATGTCATCAGAGCAATGACCAACATACCCACCATATTTTGTTAACAGAAACCTTATCAACAACAACCACAAATGTATCTACAACTACCTATACAAAACAATCGACACAATGTCCAAGTGCCCAGCCATCAAAATTAGACTAACACTATCACAATTTTGGTTGGATCCAAACCATGCATTCAGAGGAAACCTTGTGTATACACCCCATTGACTGAACCCCTTGATGTAATTTTTGAGAAACTAGCCAAGGATAACCTTATTTGACATCCATGGACACAACCTTTAGAACCTAATCAATCTAGGGCATCCTAGTATAAGGATAATGAGTTTTGTAAATTCCATCATGTCAAGGGACATATCAACCTTAAATGCATGCAACTCAAGGACTATGTCCAAGACCTTATTAATCAAAAATAGAGTAGAGTGGGGGCACAAGCCTCACCAAATTCAAGCTATTGATATACCAAAATGCTTTCCCTCCCCACAACACAAATGAGGAAAAGCACCTGTAAACACCCCTATCAATAAAAAACCCAAAAATACTCAAAACAAACAAGGTGACAATGGAGGAAAGTCTCAAAATTATACCTCAGCATACTTGGACTATGGAAACCTCATTGGATGCATATCACAAGTTGAACCTTCTATAAATGTTATAAACATCAAAGGCCTAGAAGCCCAATGTATGGCCACCACTTGAGGAGCTTGACTCAACATAGTTGGCCCATCTATATCTACACCATTGAGACTACCTTCATCAGGACCACCCCCATTAGGACCACAATATAACATCTTGGAACACCTTCAAAATACACCAACTCATATTTCCATTTTAGATCTCTTACGCACAAGCCCACTTTATCAAGAGATCCCCAATAGTACTCTCCATGAGTCACGTGTCCCCACCAACATCAATGCCACCAAGTTCTACAACTTGGTCGGCCACCTATCTTCATCATTTACTCTATCCTTCAAAACTTTTGACATTCCAGAAATCGAACCTAATCATATACTTCCACTTCACATAGTTGTCATTACTTCTAACTTTGCAGTCAAATGGGTCATGATAGATAATGGATCAGCTCTAAATCTATGTACTTTAAAGTTCATCAAAAAATCAAGATACATTGAGGTAGATATCCTCAATGAGGTCATTACTATCAAAGTGTATGACAACTTAGAGCACACCACTGAAGGAACCATCTTGCTACCTCTTAGATTTGGCCTAGCCACTCAAGAAATAGTTTTTCATGTAGTTGAGCTTAACCTTCCATACAAAATCCTCCTTGGTTGACCATGGATTCATGCCATGAAGGTCATTCCATCCACATATCATCAATGCATCAAGTTTTTGCATAATGGCACTAAGATAACCATCCACGCAAATCATGAACCCTTTGCTTACTACAATGTGGTAGAAGCTTCATATACCAACCATTGTCCTAGAATCAAAACTAGTCATACCATGGCTAGTTCCTCTAGCACTTGCCATGATAAAAATACCATTTTAGCCTCCACCCTTTCTAGAGTTAAGATCAACTACCAAGGTTGTGGAGAATATAATATTTTATATGTTTTTTTTGTCAGTGCATTACCACTTGATCCACATACTCAAGGGTGCCTGACATATCAGGGGCCAAAGTCAAATATGACTCCTCAACTCAAAAAACTAGGACCTACTACATTTGTTACCAAAGGTATCCTCAATGGAGCGGAAACAACTCCTGACATTAGTACATGGTTGTATAGAGAACCACCTAAAAAAAGTGAAGAAGTTCTTGGTCACTTCAAACAGAAATACCCATGGTCACATCGCCTTGCTACTGAGAAATGGGATTATCAAATAGGTGGTCTAGGTCATTAGGAGTTAGACATTAGGTAGCATGTGGAAGCATACCAAGAAAAGAAAAAAAAAGGCTTAGGATATGGACTCCCTACAACTAGGGGCACCACAAAAGAAGGCCATGCCTTCATAAACATCCAAAATAGTCCCATTGAGGTTGAAGACATTCTAAGGAAGTAGAAAAGAAATCCTATGATGATATCTTTCTTGATGAAATTATCCTAGGAGCCTCTATGCTCTGCCAATTATCCCTAAATCTCATAGACTTACCAAGAAAAGAAAAAGAAAGGCTTAGGATATGGACTCCCTACAACTAGGGGCACCAAGAAAGAAGGCCATGCCTTCATAAACATCCAAAATAGTCCCATTGAGGTTGAAGACATTCCTAAGGAAGTAGAAAAGAAATCCTATGATGATATCTTCCTTGATGAAATTATCCTAGGAGCCTCTATGCTCTGCCAATTATCCCTAAATCTCATAAACTTACCACTCAGTCACCCTAAACTCATTAATTGGGACCAACCAAGTGTTGTCCATGTTGACAAATTCTCTACGAAGCATGCACTCCTAAGATTCATGGGAGTAGAAACATTGCATAAGTAGTCACCACCACAATCAGCATATTTCTACAAGTTGCATCTAGTAGGTTACTTCGAGGAGGAAATCTCCAGTCACAAAACTGAACTAAAAAATGAAACAAAAAAACAAAAAAGCAAAGAAAAGACATCCTCTGGTGAAAACTCCTCTGGAGCACTATTGAATGACTCAAAAAATGAAAAGAAAATAAAGGACACATCTAATGGTGAAAACCTTTTTGAAGCACCCAAAGATGGAGATTTCATCCTTCCCCAAAGGATCAAAAGCTTACAATATCATCAGTCTTGATGGAAGAAACTAGACTGGTCAATATTAGTCTAACTGATGTACCAAAGATCACATACATTGCAACATCCCTTCCACCCAAATAGGTAGAACTTCTCATCAAAGTCCTTCATGAAAATGTTGGTTTCTTTGCATAGTCCTATCAAGACATGTTAGGGTTCGACCCTAAGTTAGTAGTACACCATTTGCCCATGGATCCAAAGGCTAAACTTGTCAAGAAAACACTACATAAGATGCATCCCAAAGTTGCTTAATTGGTTAAAATAGAACTAGAGAAACTACTGGAGGTGAAGATCATTCACCTGATTGATTATTTAGAATAGATCTCCCACATGGTACCTATCATGAAGCCTTCTGGTGATATTAGGATTTGCACAAACTTTAGAGATCTCAACAAAGCTTGCCCAAAAGATGATGTCTCATTACCAAACATAGACATGATTGTTGATCTCATTGTAGGCCATGAGCTCTTGTCACTCATGGATGGTTTCTTTGGATACAATTAGATTCATATAGAAGAGGTAGATTAGCATAAGATAGCATTTACCACCCCTTGGGGGACATTTTTTTATAACATGATGTCATTTAGATTAAAGAACGCTAGGGAAACTTGTGCAGGAGAACCAACAGTTAATGCAAATCAACACCTCAATATTGAGGTCCATTCGCATTATAAGGAGGTTCATAATATTGTAATGTTTGAGTCTTTTAATTTTATGGGACCATGTCAAGAAAGGGTTTAAATCCCTAAAATTACATTGTAATGTGTCAAAAGAACACATAGTGCGAATGTTTTTGATTAAACATTATAATTGAAAAGCTTACGGTGCAGGCAAATAAGTTAGTTTTATAACTACCTCAGCATATCTTGAAATAGAGAAAAGTGTAACTTAATCAATATAGAAGAAAATGAGTGGGAAAGAAAAGAGTTTAGAAAAGAGAGAGCAAAAGATTGAGTCAAGTGTCAGCTCTCTAGCACTTTTGTAGTTTGCAACAGGTAATGGAAATCTATGTTTTTGTTTATAAAGTTTCAATTTTGCTTAGTTTAATTACACTTTCTCATTTGTTAAGATATTGCATAATGTCGATTCTATTGATTGTATGTTTCTTATTTTTGTGATTTAAAAATTAGTATAAAACTTGATAAGTGGTGGATGATCCTATGTGTTTTAATTGCCAAGAAGAGTTTTTAACAATTTGAAGCCGATATATGTTTGGTGGTTAATGGGGATTGGGTTTAGTTTCCATTGTATTGAAGCCAATATATGTTTGGAAAAGCCTAATACAATGCCTCAAGACATGCTTTATGGAACTCGATATATGGGTATGGAGATTTGATAATGAAGAGGAATAAAGAGTTTTCTTACCCAATTTAATGGAGGTAACCCGATATAATGGAGGCAACCCAAAAGTGCAGCAAGCCTGATGTTTTGATGTTTCTCTATGTGACTGATAATTGAAAAACTAAATTCTTTGAGATGATAATAATGCCTAATATGTTAGTAAGAAAAAGAAGTTGACTATGTTTGGAGAAGATTTTTGACGATAGGTTAATGAGTATTCTTTGTTTTTTTTTTGTTTATTGTTTCCAAGCATGAAAATTTGAGCCCAATGATTATGGGCTTGAATTAAAAAAATGTAATTTTGGAGTGGTTCTAAATTTTTGTTAGCCCAATGCAATTTTAGAGAGGCTTTAAATTCTTGCAGGATGATGAGTTTTACTTCAAGAAAACATCAAATTATATGAAAAGAGGAAAGAGCAAACTTTAGCCCGATTTCTATTTTGAAGAAAGGAAAGTGGATTTGTGAATGGTCAAAATAAATTGCTAATCTATAATGTGTCTTCCATGATAGTATGATTGTTAACCAGTCATTTCTTTTTCTTTATTATTATTCTAATTATGACCCATTTTGGTATTATGAGGTATCTCCAAAATTGTGTTATTGGGTACATATCTTTGAGAAATTACAGATTAAATGTCAGTTTTCTATGTTTTTAGTCGAGCTCAATTTCATTTTAAATTCATTTTACATCAACAACATATCAGCATGCCATGACAGTCATCTTCCATGACCTAATCCATAAAAATCTTAAGGATTATGTTAATGATATTCTAGTCAAATCTCTTAATGCCCTTGATCACTTATCTCATCTCAAGGAAGCATTTCATTGATTGGATAGCTAAGTACTGTCTCATGCTAAACCCCAAGAAATGTGTCTTCGGTATTACATCAGGAAAGCTCATGGGGTTCATTGTATCACAGTCTGGTATTGAGATTGACCCTAAAAACATCAAGGTCATCATGGATATGGCTCCTCCTAAGACACTTAGATAGCTTTTCTCTCTCCAAGGGAAACTACAATCAATTAGAAGATTCATCTCCCATCTCACTAATAAATGTCAACTATTCACACATTTACTCAAAAAGGATCAAAATTTTAGGTGGGACCCTATTTTCCAATGTAGCTTTGAAATGATCAAGTAATACTTGACTAATCCACCTATCTTGGTTCCTCCAGTTGTAGGATGCCCACTCATATCATACATCACAGCTACCCCAACAACACTAGGTGCTCTTCTAGCACAATTTGATGATGAAGGAAAGGAGAGGGCTATTTACTACATCAATTGTACTCTAGTCAAGTATGAGTTTAACTACACACCAATGGAAAAGGCATCCTTAGCTATGGTCTTTGCCACTCAGAATCTCTATCATTATATGTTAAGCCACACTATGCAACTAATATCCAAGATTGATCCATTAAATATATGTTGTCATGTACAGTACTCACAAGGTGACTGGCTAAATGGGTCATGCTTCTTAACGAATTTGACATCCAATATCTCGATAGAAAGGCCATCAAAGGTCAAGCTATAGTAGATCTCTTGGTCAATGCACTTTTGGTTGTAGATCACCCTCTCATTATGGAGTTCCTCAATAAACACCTCTTCTTGATTGAGATACAACCCTCCTAGAAGTTATACTTTTATGGATCTTACACATCCCATGGCTCTAGAGCTGGCATACTCTTGGCCACCCCTCAAGGTGATTAAATTCCTAAATATTTTAAATTGTAGTTCAAGTGTACCAACAACATCTCAGAGTATGAGGCCCTTATTGCACAGCTCAAAATAGCAATTGAATGAAACAACATAGAGCTACAGGTCTTCAAAGATTCACAACTTATTATCAAGTAGATTTTGGATGAATATTAGACCAAAGATGATAAGCTTCAGCCTTACAAAGAATTGATAGATCAGTTAAAGAAACATTTTAGTCATATTCAATCCACACAGATACCTAGATTGTAAAACAAGGTTGCAGATGACATGGCTACTATTGGTTCAGTTTTGGAGATCCCTTGAGAGACTACACAGTATGAATTCTTAGTTGAGAAGCTACACAAGCCTACATACAAGAATGATGAATCAACATGGGTATGCATCTTGGTTGGTCCCCAATCCCCATGGTACCACAAAATTCACACTTACCTACTAAATGGTATCATATCTCCCCATCTCACATGAACCCAATGCTAGAACCTTATTCGCAAAGCATCCCGTTAAACTATAATAGCTCAAACCCTATATCATCATGGATATCTTGAAACTCTCTCTCAATGTTTAGACCAAAATGAGGCTGCAATGGCTCTCAAAGAGGTACATGCCAAACTTTATGGTGCTCACACGAGTGGAATAGTTCTAGCTAAGAAAATACTTTGAGTTGGATATTATTGGCCTACTCTAGAGCATGATGCATGCAACTTTGTAAAATGGTGTCTACCCTATGAACAACATGCTAATCTAATCTAAGCCCTTGCTCAAGATCTTCAACCTATTGCACTGCCATGGTCATTTTCCTATTTTGGATTTGACCTTGGTGTTATAGCACCTCTCTCTTCAGAAGGACACAAGCGGATAATCACTACCACTGATTATTTCACTAAGTAGGTAGAAGTAGTCCCACTTATCACCACCATGAGAGTTAAAGTGTCCAAGTTTATCCTCTATCATATCATATGTCACCTCATCATTCCAGCTACCATTTTTACTAACCATGGAGATAACTTTGAAAACCTCAATATGGAATAATTATGCACTTCTCTTCATATCCATCACCATTTTTCTAGCCCATACTTCCCACAAGGTAAAGGTCATGTGGAGGAAACTAATAAATCCCTACTCAAAATCCTAAAGAAATTTGTTAATGATTTTTTCTGTGATTGGCATTTGCAAATCAACACTGCCATATGGGCCTATTGCACCTCATTATATACATCCATAGGAACAACTCCATACTCCTTGGTCCATGGTGTTGAAGTAGTATTACTATTGAGGTCAAACTCTCATCCCTGAGCATTTCTTTTCAAGGCCAAATAACAAATGAGAACTACATAGTAGCTAGACTCACCTAGCTAAATCTACTTGATGAAAAAAGGAAATGGGCCTATGACCATGTCATGGTCAATCAGAATCACCTAAAGTACAACTTCAACATGAAGGTCCATCCACACCACTTTTAGGAAGGAGACATGGTTCTCAAAGAAAACATGAAGGTCCAAGCCGACTGAGAAAAGAAAGGCAAGTTTGAGCCGACATGGCTTGGTCCTTACATGATCATGACATCTTTTGGCTCAAGGGCCTATCAGCTATCCACACTTGAAGGTGAAGTCTTGAATGATCCCACCAATATTGTTCACCTTAAGAAATTCTATGCCTTAGATCCTCAGTGTATCTTGCTACCCCAGAGGGAAAAAGAGAAAAGGAAAAAATGGTAATGTAAAATAAGCATCCAATGGTGAAAGCTTGGCAATTCAAATGCCTTGGATAGGTACCCTGGTGAAAATCTAGCAAATAGATGCCATGCATACTTAGCCTATTCATTATCTATCAATGACCTGCATCTCCCCCATCACCCCTTTGCACCTCATCACCGATCTTCCCATTTTCCAAAGGTGTTCCAAGAGTTTCATCCCTGCACTCCCACAACTCATGACATATTCCCATCCCTTGGCTTGGAAAACCTATCTAGGTCATGTATTCTATTGTGGTTTGCACATCTATCCTCCCCCTATACCTTATCACATGTATCATATACATTGTATCTTATCCTTTGTTTCATGCCCATGTATCATGCCCTTGTAACAATAATAGTATTATATGTATCATACCCTTGTAATAATAATAGTACTATATGATGCTACCTCCTCATCCTGAAATTTTCCCCATCATATGCAAACCCACTACCCTATTTTACCATAGTTCTTGAGTCATCTGCATGTTGTATAGTCCCACTTGTTATTTTTCAAAATTCTATAGCAAAATCCCACATCACCACTCAGTTGTCTATAGAGATTTATAGTTACCAATTGTGTCATTGTCCCAAATACTATCGCTAGATTCTTACAGGATGCGTCCTTCCTCATAACTAACAATGGCCTATCAGTATCCAATTATACCGATCTCTTTGGAAAAAGGTTACTTCCTCATGGATTCATTATTTCTTCTAATATTGGGGATTTTTTTTGTATTTTTCTTTAAATGGATCTTTTTGAAGTGATTTAGTTGTTCCCTCCTCACAGTTGCCATGATCTTTTATATCATGGTGCACATTGACTGGGGCAATTTGAAAGCAAGGTTTTGATCAAGGTCTTTTTCTACTTGTGAGTCAGTCAGAAATGACCCTTACATATTCCAAACATGTTATCATTTATGATCACATGATGTAGTTGGGAAATATTGTTTGCTTGTGGATCACCTAGCTCTCCTCCCCAATTCCATCTCCCTAAGTCTCATACAAATGTTGTGTTTAAATTTTGTGCATATTGTTTCTGCCACCGGACCAAGGTTATGATCAATCAATGATATGTTTCACCATCCTCCTACACACCACATATGTTTCCCTATCACTCTACTTACCTTTCATATCGTTACAACTCATTGTCCCTGCATTCTCTTAATCTCTTCTCCTATTTTCATTCATCATTTTCCTCATCTTAAATTCTTTATGTCACTCATCCTGATCTTTATGATACATTTTTTTGGGTCCTCCTTGCACTATCACAGCTTTAGATCCCTTCATTATCAAAATCTCTCAATTCACTTTACTTATCCTAAACATTAAGTTCATCTTCATTATCATAAACTTACAAATCATAAATGCTAGGCTAAGGTTTCACTATCATAGTTTGCATTCATTATCATAGTTTATGTTCATTTATCATATTCACCATCATAGATTGAGATCATTTATCATATTCACCATTATAGATTGAGTTCTTTTATCATATTCACCATCATAGATTGAGTTCTTTTATCATATTCACCATTATATATTGAGTTCTTTTATCATATTCACCATCATAGATTGAGTTCTTTTATCATATTCACCATCATAGATTGAGTTCTTTAATCATATTCACCATCATAGAGTATGTTCATTTATCATATCCATCATCATAACTTTAAGTTTATTTATCATGTGTTATGATCATAGATTATATTGATTTATGATATCCATCATAATAGACTTAAGCTCATTTATCATATTTTATCATCATAGTTGGAATTCATTTAATCATGTGCCATCATCATGTTCTTCAATTCATTTTCTTATTTTTTTTCCATCATAGTTTGAAGTTCATTTTATCATATTTTGCCATCATAGTTTGAATTCATCTTATCATGTTTCCCCATCATATTTTGAGTTCATTTATCACTTTTTATCATCATAGTTGGAGTTCATTTTAAATCATGTTTCATCATCATAATCTTAAGTTCACTTTATCATATTTTTTCATCATTTGTGTTCCTTTTATCAAATTCATTATCATAGTTTGTGTTCCTTTTATCATATTCATAATCATAGCTTACATTCCTTTTATCATATTCATTATCATAGTTTGCATCCATTTTATCACATTTTATCATCATGGATTTACACTCATTTCTTGTATTTCATCATCCTAGTTTACATTTTATTCTTTTTTCATTACCCTCATTTTAAAAAGTCCATTCAATTTATCTTTCTCATCCTAAAAATTGAAACACGTTACATCTATCATCATATCTTAGGTTCATTTCCCATTATTTTTAGCTATTATAAACATCATCATAACAAAATTTTCCAAATCTCATCATAAAGAACATCACATCCTACATCACAACATGTCAGTAAAACCATATATCTCATAAACATCACATCTTGCATAAAACCATATCAATTTCTCTTCTATATCTAACCATATGCCTCTCATACAAACATACATGTAATTAATAAATTTTGACATGGTAAATCCATACATCCATATCCCACCCAAAACAAGGATTAGATCTATATATCACACCCACAAAGAATAAAGAATAAATCACTCATCCCTACAAAAATAACAAAGTCCATCATAGTCCAAATATCTAGTATCCATATAGTACAAAGGTCCATATCAATACATCAATTCTGTGCCCAAAAAAATACATCCATAAATACTATATAAAATATAGCATATCACTGATCCAATTCATCCATCACCTCCTCGTCATGAGACTCATAAGTGCCTTATCTACATCCAGCACTACTATTGGTGGAGGTGGTAGCATCATCTATCCTCCTCAAGTACTTGAACTCTTCACTTCATCCCTCCTCCCACTAACCCCCCTATCTTGTTGTTGGCTCTGCCCTATCCTGTGGCTCTACCTTGTGAACGAAGACCCACCAATCCTCTATGAGCCCATTGTGCTTCATCCACTCTCTCCCCCTCCCTACATGCATGTATGGGTCCCAGTTGTACCTAACTGTGTCATCCATATATATTTTCTTAGCTGACACCACCACATGATATCTCCTACAATAGAATCCTATTCTCACCCTCAGATCCTCCACCTCCCCTCACAACCTCCTCAACTCCTTCAATCCTCCACCTATAGCCACCTGTGCCCTTAGGGTCACCACCTCCAACACCAATCTATCCCTCCCCTCCTGGATAGTGTCCATCCTTGCCTGCAACATCTATCTCTCTAATTTCACCACCTCAAATCTCCCCTCCAAGTGTCTTCCCTCCACTTGTAGTGTTCCCAACTCTATCCCTACTCTATCCACCTATCCTTGCACCACATCACACTCATTTCTAAATTGATCTCACTCTATCCTAAGCTGATCCCTCCCCTATTGTGTATCCTGCAGTAGTTGTCTCATCACCTCGTGTGTCTACTATAGGGACACATACCTGCTAGCCAGTCCATCATCCCCTCTTCATTATGATGAGCCACCCACACCTCCCCCCCATCCACCTCCCCCTCCACCTACTGGCCCTTGTGGCCCCTATCCACCCTCCTCCTATAGTCTCCTCTCCATTGTTGGCCTATCCTCTCCCCTCTTAAGTTGTGGCCTCACCTCCTCATGTCTCCCCTCCCTCATAACCCTCCATCTCTACCTTAGTAGCACCTCCGCCTATACTGTCACTACTGCCCACTATTATGATCCCCTAGCAAAATACCTCCCCTACCTCACTACTTGAGAAATCTCTCTTGCCACCATTGTTTCTCTCATAACCTGAGCCTGGCCCACTAGCCTAGGGCACTCAAAACCATCTTGGTACTGTTGTGTTGAGCCCACATCTACAACACCCCCAAATCAATCCCACTCCTATGGCTCTAGGTCTTAAAATTCCTATAATAATCCCTCCCTCTATAGTGCAAGCCCAAACATAGTGATTGGCTCTTGTGTCATGCGCTGATACTAGTTTAACTCCCCTAGGGCAACCTGTCACTATCCAAACTATAGCAAGGCCCTATCTGGCCGATACTACTCTACAATGTACTCCCACTGCCCAAAAATAAAATAGGGTGAAATAGTATATGGAAAATGTTTCCTCTCCTCCGCCCATGGCCTAAGACCCATATATGGCCTCCATGTCACAACTTAGATCTCATCTATCTAGACTCACCAGTAGTCCACCTCCTCTATATGATGGTACATAAGTGGATCACCCCAACTATACACAACTAGCTCCTTTGCCTATCTCTCCCTCTACCCAATCAGCCTAAATGCCACAATATGCTCTTAGGCCCATACATGTAACAATGTAGGGAACCCCACACTCCTTGGTGCTCTGCACCCTGATATACTATCTGATGAAGATCATGATATAACTTCACAAGCATTAGTGAACCCCATGTTGCAGAGACTTTGGCATCCATAATCCACATAATAGTTGGCACCAATGCAAAAGTAACTCCTGTACCACTTGTATCTAGGGTAATATAGCCTAAAACTAGCTCGCATACATAGAAATAGATCCTCCTCTTCGTGGCTACTCAATCTAAGTGCTCATTTAAAGGAAACTAGCCACTACAAATATGATACTATACTCCTGACCCCACTAATCATCATACCACCACCTCTCCTATCATATCCCTTATCGTCATCACTGGTGTCCCCAACACAAGTAACTTAAAGATCCTATAGATATCTTTTAAGGTCACTATCATCTCCCCTGTTGGCACATGGAAGGTTTCAGTCTCACTATGTCATTGCTCACATAGGGTTGTCACCATCACCATATATGTCCATGTATTTAGTAATATTGCCACATACCCTAGGATGATACCATCAATCCTAGCCCATTTTATAGGCATAAACTATTCTCTAGAATGTAGTATAGTTGCTCGTTGCTCCTATAACACTAGTACGTCTAATAACCACTGTATAAACATCAACAACATGTTAGTTTTTATTTTCTACATATTCTAACCCTAATTCAAAATCTCACCCCCTCCCACAACCAAGTCCCTTTTCTTCCTGCATAATTTTGCACTTTAACCTTTCTTGGCATTCATGTCAGCACATTCCCTAAACAATAGCCACCCACACTCACATCATTCCATTTTAACACAGGATCACTCTTTGACTTTTGACTCCCCCAAAAACTTGATCTAGCATTCCTATTATCTCAGATGCACCCCTGCATTCCCTCAACCATAGCTTACCATGGGAATGCAACCCACCCATTATCCCTACCAGTCAAACCTTTTCTCATTCTCACATTGACCTTTTCGTATAACACTACCCTTAACCACAATCTCATGATCCCACAACCAAGAATATGTTTCCACTGGTGAGCTCACTACCCAACAACATGTTGTTGATAGATTCATGTTCTTGCACAACCTTCCTACCCAATTTGCAATCTCACAAAAACTATTTCCAACAACTATTTTTAACCCTGCCCTCTAACTGATTTTACGAGATCACAGTCATGTTGATTCCTATAGTGATCCTATTGGACCCATGCCCACAGGAATACATTTTCTAAATTATGGGAATGCTATAAAAATAAATTCATAAAGGACAAAGCAAGGTTTTTTGACCCTATCGATTGGTCCGGTGTCTGTTACACTTGTACTCATCATACCACATCCACCCAATGCTCCAATCATTTTTGTGCAGCTTCAAATAGCAATATGTTGACATCATTATAAGAGCTAATGACTCTTTCTACCCCTCTTAGCTCCCCTTATAGACCTTGGGTAATGCCCTTCTTCCCTTTCTGCCTCCTCCCACACCCATCATTGCCTCTCACCCTATTATTTTTAACATTTTATTGCCATTTTTATTCTCCTCTTGCCCTTTGATGTCCCCCTACTCCCACCACTTCATTTTAATCTTTTTAATAAGTTGTTGAGATTCATTCTCTCTCCCTACCACCTTCTTGAGGGGGCATCACACGATATAGTCTATCTTATTCTTTTCAAAATTGAGGCAACCATTTTGCTTTAAAAAGAAGTCTTCTTCATGTCATTTATATTCAAACTTCTTTGAAATGGTGTTGCCCCAACACTATATCAAAGAGAGGCAAAATGTAGACACCTAAATCTGATTAAACCATTAGGTAATCTTATTTAGTCATCTTCTAGGACATTATTGATTAAATATTTATTAGTTAAATCAATTAATCATCATCCTCTGGTTAATTAATTAATTTAATTAACTATAGTCCAATTGATAAAATCAAATGATAACCCAAGATCAATTTATCAAATTAAATCCCTATTCCTCTATTAAATTAAATAAATATCCAAATCTATTTAATTTAATCCCAAATCCATTTTATTAAATAAAACATTTAATAAATCATTCTAAATCCCGTAAACCATCCCTAAAAACTATCTTTACCCCTAATCCAACCCATTCGCCCATACTAACATCACTTAGCCTCCTAACTAATCCATCCCATCAAAGCTAAACCACTTATCCCCTAACCCCCTTTCTAAGCTAAGCCTAATCCCCATCCTAAACATGTGCACAACTTTAAGCAAGGGTTATGACTTGCTAACCCAAGCCAAAGTCAATAGTCTCCCTTGTCCTCTTTCATCCCTATCCAAGAGAATTAATGGCTCTTACATGTAATTAATTCCTCTTACATCACTCTTACACACTCTTCCTCCCTCATTACTCCCTTTGACCATCCATTTTATCCCATCCCCTCACACTCATCCTTCTTGTGATAAGTGTCACTCCCTAATTGGCTACAAACAAGCACAATCCATGTTCTCCCCTTTCAAAGCATCCTATCCCTCCCTCACCATTCTTCCATCCTTACATCCTAACCCTCCATCTCACTACCCCTTGGCTTATAAATAAAACCTTTCTCTCTCACAATCTATATCATCCACCAATGCAAACTCATAATGTTCCAATGCCCATTGTAGCACAACTATTTGACACCATTACCATTTTAAAATCCACTCACACCATCCATTTTTGAAATCTTCACTCATCCCCTCGCATGATAAAAACCCCACCACTTGAAGCTTGAGCACAACTGATCATACAACTCCTATCTATCTAAACACACCAAAGTCATCACAGGGCACACTTGAGGACCTTACCATTTTTGGTCTACTTTCCTCCATGATGTTTTCCTCTCTATCCTATCATAAGTGTTTCTTTAATTTAGTTTTCTGAATGTTGAATTTAGTCTTAATGTTCTTAACACACTAGGTTTTTATCATTACACAAACAAGAAGTAAGATAAGAGAATGTACTTGTTTAATAGCTAATTTTGAACCTAGAACAATAAAATTTGCATTGGATGATCAATTTTGGGTTAACATTATGAATGAGGCGATTGATCAAATTGAGAAGAACAATACTTGGATAGCAGTACTGAGACCTATTGACAAAAATGTGATTGGAACCAAGTGGATATTCAAAAATAAGTTGAATGAGAATGGAGAAGTGATAAGAAATAAGGGAAGATTGGTTTGTAAGGGATATGCACAAGAAGAAGGAATTGATTATGGTGAAACTTTTTCACCTATGAAAATATTGGAAGGAGTAAGAACACTATTAGCTTATGCTACATACAAGAAGTTTAAATTTTATCAATTGGATGTAAAAGATGCATTTTTGAATGGAATACTTGAAGAGGAAGTCTATACTAAACAACCTAACTGATTCATTGAACCTGAAAATAAGAACATAGTCTACAAGTTGAATAAAGCATCGTATGGACTAAAGCAAGCCCTAAGAGCATGGTATGAAAGATTACACTCTTATTTAATTTAGATTGGATTTTCTAGCATAAGTGAAAATAATAATCTATATTTGAAGAATGAATCTGAAGATATGGTCTTGATTGCTAAAATATTTGTTGATGACATAATATTTGGTGGAAATGCTATGTTGAGTAAGACATTTGTTGAACAAATGGGTACTAAAGTTGAAATCTCAATGTTTGGAGAGATAAAAACTTTCATTGGTTTGAAAGTTCATCAAATAATGAAAGGTATCTATATAACTTGATCTACATATGTGAATGAAATATTGAAGACATTTGGGATGGATGAGTCTAAACTAGTAAGTGCATCTATGGTGACTAGAGTGAAATTATCAAAAGAAGACACTACTGATGAGGTTGATCAAACACTATACATATCAATTATTGGAAAGCTACAATATGTTGTACATAATAGACTAGATATTGGCCTACTTGTTGGAATCATTGTGAGGTTTTTATCTAATCCAAGGGAAACTACATGACTATAGTAAAAAGGATATTATGATATCTTAAGGAAAGTGAAGATTATGGGCTATGGTATAAACAAGATGATGACTTTAATCTGAAAGTCTACATAGATGTTGCTTGGGCTGGTAATTTTGATGACAAAAAAAATACACGAGCAGTCAATCTTTCTTTCTATGAGAAAGATTGATTACATGGATACGAAAGAAACAAAGTTGTATTTCACAATCTACAATTGAAGTTGAATATGTTGTGGCTACAATTAATTGTTCAAATATTGTATGGATCAAACAATTGTTGGAAGGAATGCAAGAAGAGGTAACCGAGCCCATTACTATTTACTCTAATAATACAAGTGTCATAAATATTTTACAAAATCTAGTGATCCATGCAAAAATAAAGTACATATCAATCAAGTATCATTTTTTAAGGGAGCAAGGACAAGAGAAGCAAATGATGCTTGAATATGTGAAGTCTAAGGAACAAATTGTTTATATATTCACAAAGCCACTACCTAAGGATACTTTTGAGTATCTAAGAGGTAAACTAGGGGCCATGCCCCTATCCAAAATTCACTAGGAGATATTGTATGATGATTGGTTCATGGATAAATTATAATAAATTTATGGAGTTGATGCAGAAGTGTTCATGCTTGAGGAGCATTAATGATGTTGTGAAGTTGACTATAATGAAACTAATGACATATGTACATGCAAGGTGCAAGGATAACTACAAGGTTTTATAAGTTTCATGTTGAAATTTATAATGAATTTTAGTATTTTTGTCAAAGAGGGATAATATTTTGAATGGGAGAATATATTGAATGGTAAGAGAAATGTATGTCAAAGGGGAAGAAGAGTTCTTAAATGGGATGATAAAGGGGGAGAATATACCCAAAGAGGATAATTATGAGAATAGGAAAAGGAAGAGAGATTACTCAAAGGGGGGCTACTATAGAGATGGAGATGAGAAAGAAGATTGGACCTAAAATAAGAGATCACAACCAAAGAGGGAGAAATGTTGAAGGTGTTGAATATTGTTGTTGCTAAAGATACAAATCAAGTACAAATTTAAAGAACCATAATTGCAAAGTTGTATCATTGTCAAGGCATACATTTGATTATCTTATGTAATGTTTTGTAATATAAAATCTTATGTTATGTATTGCCATCAATGCCAAAAGGGGGGATTATTAGCCCCAACTGATAATGTCATTGATAGTGGAAGATTGTTAGGTGATGATGCTATGAATGTTTGTAAAATAGTCATATAAGTTGTTATATTTTCATTGATGTCAAAGTCTTAGTTGGCACTCATTTAAGTACCAGATCATTAGATTGATGAAGAGGATTTGACGAAAGTATGATAAAGATAAAAGTGATATGTAAGGTATTCAATGGGTACTTAAATGAGCTGGAAAATGATAATGTATTATTGGTTTGATATTTTACAAGCATTTTTTTTTTGCAATAAACTAAAGAATACGAGGTTAATCAAGTAACAAGGTTAATGAAGGGAAATTGTATTCACTGAGTGACTACAGCGTTACCCGATGATTGGAAAGGAAGGAAACACAATATTGCCCAAGTGAGTTAGAATAAACTAAGTGTTATGTTTTCTAAATAAATGTTATGTTTACTAAGTGATAGTTTGATGAAAAAGTTTGGAAAATTGGAATCTGAGGCTAACTTTTGATGAAAATTTGGAAATTTCAAGAAGGTCTAAGGCACGAGTCAAGCAAGATCTACGACTAAGAAAATTCAAGAAGGGTCTAATGAAGAAGATTGAATGAAGATAAGCATGGACACAAAGTTCTATTCTAGTTATATTTTTTAAGTGGCAAAAGATGGAAGGATCTGGAAGCATTGAGAAAACTATTTGAGGAGATATTGGAGACATTTTTAGGTTGTTGGTTCAAAGTTGATGTTACAGTTGATCAAGAGTTGATGATGTTGATAAAGATCTAGTTGAAGCTTGATGAGAATTGTGAAGTTGTTGAAGGAAAAAGAGTAAAGAGTTAAGCCAAGTGAACATGAAAAAGAAGAGAAAAAATAAGTAGCCTAATTGATAAAAGAGATAATCAACCACGTGAGCAAAAGTTAGAGAAATAGAAAGGACAAATATCTGAACAAGAAAAGGTGGTTTCTATTATTAACAAATCACTTTATACTATTAATATTTAACCATTATAGTAGAAAATCTTGGAAGTACTGAGTGGACCTAACAAGTCTATAAATTTTTATATGGTAACATTGATTAGTGGTATTTAGAAGGCCTTTAAATTAGACCACTTTGTTTAGTGGAGGACATGGAATGATAAGGTCTAAATGATCTTTTGGTGAAATCCTCTGGTAAGGTCACATTAACAATGTGTATGCAACCTTTAACAAGGTTGGATCCTAGTACATCTCACTATAGAAGAGCAAAAAATTTTGGGTTGTCGATCCCAAGTGGTTTTTTCCCTCACAGGGTTTAGACATTAAAATCATGGTGTTAATTGTGTGAATGTTATTTGTGTCGTATGTTGTTTTACATGTTTTTATAGTTTATTTCAACTCAATAATAACTAGAATTTTAGTGTTAGTTGGTAATGCAAGGAACAATTCGTTAACAATTTGGAATGAAGTGATTGAATGTGTAAAGTATTAATTGGATGTTTACACCAAGTGATTGAAGTTAATGTTTATAATATTAAGTTTGTATTAAAATGTTTGAAAGGGACTATATGATAACTAGATATAGTTGATTCACCCCCCTCCCCCCCCAAAAAAAAATTTATCTAACAAAGGGGTGCCTTATTAAGAGCTACAAATACTTCTTTTGGAAGTGCATTCTGTTAAGAATGCCTGCAACTTGTTAAGGATATAAATTCTTTGTTAAGGCTACCTAGTTAGAGGATTTACAAGTGTCCTTATGAGAGACACCTTGTTAGAATATTTTATAATAATATTTCTAATGAGGATTGCCCTATTAGGAGCTTACATGTAGATGCAATAGTAAGAAAGAATATTAAGTGTTTGACCTGGATGTGTCACTAGTTTGTCATGTAGATCTCTACTATGTTTCCTCTGAAGATGCACTGATCTTGTTGCTTACTTGGTGAGTGCTCTTTTCATGCCTCTTCCTTAGTTGCCTATGATAGTTCAATTCTATTCTCTTCTCTCTCTACTACACTTGCTTCAACTGAGTTTTTCTATCTCCTTTTTATTCTCAGTTCCTTTTTTGTAGTGCTCTTTTTTGTTCAACTTTTTTTCTACTTTTGATACATGTTGTACATATCTCCCAATCAATGTCAGGGCACATTTTCAAATACTCAAATTATCCCTCTCATTATTAAATTCAAAATTTGAATTCCAGGCTTTCTCCATTCACAAAGGACCCAGGAATCCTACACCTAGGGTCTAGGTTGGTAGTGTTGTCAATCTTTTTGTGAGCCAATGGTGGCATTTCATCCTTGTTTAGTTGTGTTGTTTATATTTTTATCTTTTGTCACATCATTGGTGACTCATGAAGTTGATGAATTGGATTAGATGTAATCCATATCTAATTTATTATGCTAATGTGAGTGTGTTAGTGTTTTCTTGACCTATAACTCTAGACTTATTTCTTATGTTGCTTCCTCTGACCGGTTGTCACATATTTTGCCAAATAGATGTTCTTGGCCATCAATGACAATACTCAAAACTTATCTTAGTCTTTCTATTGAATATGCATGTGAGGTCAACATATATTTTAAATTCAAACAATTGCAACCTCCACTACCAAAGCGAGAATTCATGCATTTTCAAACAGATGCCATAACTTTGATGGAATGGTCTAGATCCAAAGAGAGTCAGAGTAAAATAAATAAAAATAAAACACCTAACCTCTCAAATTGATCAAAGGAACCTTTAACCACTTCTATCATTTATTTAATTGACATTTTGATATTATTTGATCATTTAAACATAGATATTTAGCATCTTTTCAAACTGATGCCATATAGCAAATTGCCTCATCTCCAGCCTTAGAAATTGACAAAAGTGCATAACTATTGCCTGAAACTTGGTACATATGTTCTTTGATCCACATAATCCCACCCTATAAATTTTAAGCTCAGGATGATGATCTAACTGCATTTGGCAAGTTGTCAAAGTTGACTTCCAGGATTTGCAAAACTTGGCAACTTGGTAAAATAGTGATTTTTGTATATGGAATGGCTTATGAAAAGTGCTCAAATGAATTCATCAAGATCCAAAATTTGGGATGCTTAGAGTATTTTCAATATAGAATATAGTTTTATGATTCATTTAAGCTCATCTATCACAGGTTCCAAGATATGACCACACAAACTAGCCTCCTAATCATTCTATGAAACTGATCTGCATCAACATGTTAGAAATTGCATTTGGAATTGTGTTTGAAAATTAACCAAACATATTCATCATAAGCTCAAACTTGAAACATAGAATGTCTTTTACCCTTATAATGCAATAGTGAAATAACTTGTATTATAGGGTTAACCAAGTGTAGACGCTTAAAATCGTCCCAAACACTATATTAATTTATTTAATATTTCCTTTGACATTATAATTAATTATTTGTTTATTAATTATATTTCTCATATTCTTCTATTTATTTAATTAAATTTATTTAATTAAATAGGTGCATTTCCCAAATGTATTTAAATTTAATTTAAATACATCGCATCTAATGTATTAAATTTATTTAATGCATGGTGGTCCATAAAATCCCCTTTAAATAAATTCTAATTTATTTAAGTCCCTCCATTTTATTAAAATCTTTAATCCTATGATTAAGTTAAATCCTATTTAATTTAATCTTAATCCCATCCTAAAACCTATTCTACACCCATCACTCTCATCCTTCTAAGACTACCCATTAATTAATCCCACTTAATTAATCCTAAACATCTTTCTAAATGCATTTTAGTCCCTAAGTGTTTGCTCACACGTATGAGCAACTCAAGATCCAAGAAAGCTTCCATTTTATTATTTTATTCAAAGTCTCTTACAACTCTTACACACTTATCCCCCTTTCCTTTCTCCAAGGTTGCTCACACATGTGTGAGCAAACCTTGAGTCATCTCTTACACCAAAAAGGCTTATGTTGACCTTTGCATGGCTTGTCTCCTTAGCCCATGTGTCTCCCTTATGACACCTATGTGGATGCCACATAGATGCCACCTCCCCAAGGCCTCTCTCAAGCCTATAAATAGATCCCTTGTCTCAAGCATTCCTCATCTCCCTCATTTGCATTGTCATCATGCTAGTATAGTATTAGAGTTTTCTTAGAGATTTGCATGCTTATTACTAACCCTTTGGTAGATGTTAGATTTCTTGCATTTATGATTGCATATTTCATGATAGGTTATTATTGTTAGTTCATGTCATTTCCATATTCACATCTTTAGATTCCTTTAAGGTTGGCTTACTCATAGCCATTTCTTGAAGGTATTCTACACTCATCTTAGTTTAGATTCATATTTCATATTGAATTTTCATTTCAATCACTTCGAGATTCATCATAGTTGTGTTTGGGGAGAGAACATCCACATCCCTCATTCTTGAGCACACCAACAAGGCCTCTTATGGGCACCTTTTTTGAGTTGCTTTGTTGCATGAGGATTCTAGTTTTTCAGTTGCATAGTTTTAAAACTCAAGTCTAACATTAGTTGTATTTTGGTTTGGTTTGGATCTTTGATATGCACATGTAAAACTAACATTTACTTAAATTTATGCATGCTCCCAAAAGGTTAGGGTTTCTTGCATACATTTTGGCATGCCCAATGGGACCCATGTCCCTCTTCCACTCCAAAAATTAAGTCCAAAACTCAAATTTTATTGTAAAAATCGTGCACTGTCATCTTTGTTATGATGCATTGTCATCTGCAAAAATGTTTCATCATCTCTACAGATCAGTGTCTCCATTGTTTGGTGTCTCTTCTTGTGGCATCTTTTCAAAACTATTTTATACTAAAAACTAAACACATTATGTCATCTTCATTTCATGTTGACATCTTCTTAGATTTGATTGTCATCTACATTGTTTTACCTGGTCTGTCGTCTCCATTGTGGGTGGCCTAATATCTATAGATTATTAAATTATTGTCTTCAAAGTTTAGTAGTAAACTATCATCTGTGTTGTGGGTGGACTTAAGCTTTTCATTTCATTAAACTATCATCTCCACTACTAGTGTTTTATCATCTGCACTGTAGGCGGTGAAAAGTCAATATTTTTAGTATTTTCTCATCTGCAATATTTTGGCATCTCTGATTTTTGGCATCTTTGATATTGTTCTATCGTCTATGACTACAAGGTGTAAGTGAAAATTTTATCATATTGGTTAGTGTTATGTCATCTTCAAGTTTGTCATCTTTGTTGTTTTTCATCTTTGCCTATATTTTGTCATCTCTGATTATTTACAGATTGAGTTATGTTTTTTATGCCTAAATCACTAGTTACTTGACATTTAGGGATTGCTAATCTGATTTTTATTGCATAAGACAAACCTTGGAGTATTTTTAGTGATTTTAACCACTTGGGATATTTATAGTGATTTTAATCACTAGTAGGATTTAGATGACAAATGAACTTGTATGAATTAATCACTTATCCTTGGAATGTATGTTGCAACTAATACCAAAATCCAAACAAACTCTTGAATGTATTTAAAGGCAACATTACACGTACACCCTTGAATTTTTTAAGGGAATTTACACACATTTCATTGGAATGAATGTTTTTCAAACACACTCTTGAATGCCTTAAGGAATGAAAAAGCTTTTCATTGGAGTGGATGTGTAGAGTAGCGAAATGCAATCTTGATTAATTGACATGTTTTTCTTTGGAATGAATGGTTAGATAGAAAATACATTTTTGAATGCTTAAGGATCAAAAAAGAATGCGATGAAATATTTCAATTTGGGTTTAAAGAATGCTCATGCAATCTTGAATGCTTAAGGGACAAAGAAGCTTACTATGAAACATTTAGACTTGGTGCTTAAAATGAATACACTCAATCTTAAATTACTTAAGGGAATTTGTTCTACTTCCATCAATTTGCTTATGTTGACAACGATTGATTTACTTTTGTTGACAAATCCTTTCTTTTATTACATTTTCAATGTCGTCATGTTGGAAAGAACAATGTATGCTTAAACACTAGTGTCTTCAAGAGTGGATGGAAAATTTAAAGTTTTATTGGAAAAGAAAAAGTGTCTTTTAAACATTGAGGCCACTTATGTATCTCTCCTCTTGTGCCCTCAGGTGATCTTGAGTGCACAAGACATCAATGGCCTTCTTTTCATTTTTAAGGAGGCCTACTTGGAGATTTCATCACCTCTTGGGATGACCTCAACTCTAGTGTTCTGGTGGAATATAAATATTGGGAGGTGAATCAAAAGACACCTCTATTGGATGTAAAATCTTGATACTCTTGGCTAAGCTCCAAATAACTTTATACCTTTGAGAAGTGAAGGTGGAGATTTGCGTTACTGTCTCCTCCTAGTTGTGTGGCATTATTTTCTTTTATCTACATATTTGGACCTCACGTACCTTGTGTATATCAAGGACATTCTCTAGTTGATCTTTGTACATCCTAGTTGTAGCCTTATTAGGATTGTTGATGTGTTTAGCGTGCTTGAGTGTTTAAACATCCAAAACTAATAACAAACATAAAATAGGTCTAAAATGAGTGAAATGGTCAAGTAAACATTCAATGAGAAAAATGGTTGTAAGTGGGTCCTCCTGACCTATAGATATTTTCATAAATCCTCGTACGTGGTCTAGCATTTGAGATTCATTGGGTCTTGTTATTCATAATATTTTTTGTAAAATTCTTGTGCTTGATCTTGTAATTGGGGTTATTTTGTTCCTTCCATGTCCAATAAAGTCAAACTTAAGAAGGTGAATCCAAACCATTTTTCTACAAGGAAAGAAAAATCCTAGCAGACAATGATAAATAATTCTGATACGTTATCAAAGACATCAAGAAGGAAGAGGTCGAACAGGATCTTTATGATAGAATCTTATACAATGCTAAGCTTTGAAATTGGTCTATTTTCCCTGGAATAAACCCAAGATTTTTGTTTCCAGTGAAAGAGGATTAAGCTATCCACATAGTGATTGTATCACCCTCATTTTCCACATCAATCCATTTTTAAAATTTCTAGTCTTCCATTTGCAAAATTTTCTCTAGAAGCTTGATTGTTTTAACCTTAATCCTTTGGCCTAAGAACATCTTAGTTACAAGACTTTCGATATTATAGCACTAGACCTTTATCCACAAGAAAATGTTTATCATAGTTGCACTCACTCATTTGAGATCATAAGTCCATCTCCAAATATTGAGTCACCTATTCGGTGTCATATCTTGCCCAAAGACCACTTGTCCATCTTTGGTAAGAGAAAGATACTCCTTATCCTATATCACACTTGGTTTTCCAAATCAACAAGGTCTTTTGTTTTAATTTAGGTCATTTTCCCTTTTATAATATAAGGTTTAGTTACTCTCTCACATCTCCTTCTTCTGCAAGCTTCCACCCATCAATTTGGTCACAATTGTATGGTACAAACACGATCCGATAGACTTACATTTAATCATATGTCATGTTTATTGGAATCACTAATACAACAAGAGATGGAGAATCATTTTCTTCCTCAATCAGCCTCATTGGGGAACACATTTCCCTTTGGTATGTGTAGCTCAACATCCACACAAGAACCAAAGAATCATTTTTGAAACATCACTCTAGGGAGTAACACACATGATGAGGAAGAAGTGTACCAAGATGAAGACCCCATTGACAATAATAACATCTATAGTGATGTCCAAACATTTCTTGCAGATCTATACAACTTGGAAATGTTCAAAAAATCTATTTGGGCAAACAAAAATGAGATCTTCCTAAACCTTTTCAAGGATGGTGTTAATGTCCCTACGAGTTTTGATGAGGGAACTTTGTTTAGACAAATTACCAAAGATGGTGTTCCTATATTTCCAAATTCCAATGTAGCACAAACATTTGGCATGGGAAAAGAACCTATAGTGGGGACTAGTTATGTACCTACATCAAGTGCTTCAACGCAACCCACATTCCAATTAAGTGTAGAACACATTCAAAAAATCATTAGTGATATGCCCAACACAACTACACATGCTAGTATTCCATAGTCAATCTTGACAAGTCCAATTGTAGCATGCTTAAACATTGGGCCAGTACCTATACAAAAAATGGCAATCTTGACACAACCAATGTAGTCCTCCTATTTACAAATGCCAATGAGTATGATGAAAACATTTGTGTCAATCCCAACAATTTCATATCAATACATTGGCCAAAGTGGCGCATAGCCACCTCCACCACCTCATAATACATTTGGGAATCCATAAAACTTTGGAGGTGGGTTCATCAATTCCCTACCATCATAGATGCAACCAAACTAGGATATAGCCCAGTAGTTACATGAACTCCAAAGTTTAGTCCACAACATGAACAACAAAGGGGTGAAAGATTTCTCTTTTGAGGAAATTTGCCCTTTTCCATTTGATAAATCTATTAATATGATACCATTTCCACCAAAATTTGAGATCCCCAAATTTAACAAATATATGGGAGAAACATGTCCCGTCACACATCTCAAAGAATTTTTTGTCTTATGTCAAGAAATGGCCTACAGTGAGGATTATCTTAAGAGGCTCTTCACAAGAAGCCTTCGAGGCTCCGTACTTGAGTGGCTAATGAACATACCAAAAGGTTCCATCACCTCCTTCAATGACTCAAAGGAAAAATTTATAGCACACTACTCCTACAATATTGAACATCATGCTTCCTTGAGTGATTTGTGCAATATGAAACAAAGAAATGATGAAATATTTGCCAATTTTCTACAATGGTGGCGGTATCTTGCAAATTGCATGCCCTACAAAATTGAGGATTCTCACCTTGTAGACATATTCATCAAGAATTTAATCCCAAAAATGTCTTTCCAAATGAAGATGGCTAGTCTTGAGGACTTTGCCACATTAGTCAAGAAAGGAAAGAACATTGAAAATAGACTCTTAGACAAGGGTTCCATTGAACACTATAGTTTGTCATCATAAAATGACACAAACAACAATAGAAAACTGAAAATTTGGTCCAAAAACAAAGGCATTACCCATGATGGTGTCATCGATGTCAAAAGTGTTCAAAACCTTCAAGGTGGAAACAATAACAACAACAAAAACAAGTATCACAATCAAAACAACAACAATTCCAATCAAAATAAAAACAACAATCAGAACAACCAACAATCTCTCAATCAAATACAATTCTTTGCTCTCAATAACTACAATCGTGATTATGATCGAAATAGAAAGTTCACTAGCTCTCATGAACCCTTAGATTGCATATTCTAGAAACTAGTGGATCATCATTTGATGGTTTTCCCAACACACGTCCTTTTGATGAAAATCAACCCAAATCCAAATGGTATAGAGAAAATCAATATTACAAGTACCACTACATCAAAGGACATGACACTAATAAGTGTATCAAGCTCAATGTCTTCATCCAAAATCTTGTTGATGATGGGGAAATTGAGGTTGAATGAGGACCACCCTCTAAAAATGCCAAATTGAAGATCTTTCAAAAATCATTCCTTGACCACAACAATGACAAAAAATGCAAACAGTAACATAAACAATGTAAACTAAGCTTCCACATCAAATGCACTCCAATATGACTACTCTACTAACCACATATCAGGTTTCAACTCCTTGTGTGGAAAAATAGAAACAAATGATATATGTGGTTTTGACTCCATGTGTGGCCGCATCGAAGAATTAGACATTCTTGTAAATACCATTTTCTTACAAGTAGTTGATTGTGGTGCAACCACTTGGTGGGGAAGAATTACTTTACAAGATTCCACTCCCAATCCCACTAATCCATTAGTTCCACATGTACCTATTGTGCCATCCACTTCAATTAGACCCACTTCTCCCTATGATGTATTATCTCATTAGGGAAGATTCCTACACATATATCCATTCTAGAGCTTCTCACCACCTCACCTATCCACAAGGAAATCCTTGAGACTACTCTTTTAGAGTCTCATGTTCATGAAAAGTTTAATGCATCCCAATTCACTACCATGATTGGAAATATTTCCACACAACAACACCTTGTCTTCATAGAAAAAGATTTCCGAGGTCTTGATCAACACCAAAATTTGTCACTCCACATTGAAGTCCTTATATAGCAACACAAAATAATGAGTCCTTATAGATAATGGATCTGGTTTAAACCTTTGTACATTGAAGATATCTACTTCTTGGGGCTCCTAGAAGACCTCCTAGATGTCAACAAAGGGATAACCATTAAAGCATATGATGAAAGAGAAAGAGAATCAAAAGGAGTTATCATGCTACCACTAAAGTTTGGACCATCCATAATCAACATTGAATGTCATGTCCTAGATTTGGACTTGCCATAACATCTTTCTTGGTTGACCTTGGATACATACATTGAAAGTGGTTCCATCTACATATAATTAGTGCTTGAAATTTCCCCACCAGGGAAGAGAGGTCACAATTCTAGGCAATCCTTTGCCTTTTTCTTTTTGTAAGAGATTGGAAGGTGCCCCAATGAATTTTTGTCCAGTCAGTGAGTTTGTTAAGGTTATACCTAGCTCTCTCACCATAATGGAAACACCTTACACAACAATTCCAGAGTCATCCAGTATTGATTCCAATTCCTATAAATGAAAAGAGAAGGTTGAAGATATTAAGGTCAATACTACAGTGAACAAGGTTAACTTTGTCGATCAAGGAATGGGAGAGTATAAGTTTGAAAATGCCTTGTGTGTTGGATAACTACCACTCTCCCCCTGATCCTTTCGAAAACCTTCCCAGATACCACCTTCTACAAACAAGGATATTGTGCATGTTAATAAAACAACCTTTGAACATTGGGGTTCACTTAGTAATGAACACGTGGAGTCTAATATCTTAGACTGGTTATATTTTGATGGAAAAGATGATCTTGTGGAATTCCCCAAAGATAAGTATTTCAAGGCTCCTCTCATCATTAAAAGCATGGGATATCATGAGATTGGACTTGGACCTAAAGAAGATGGAATCATACAACCCCTTGAGGCTTCTAGCTATCCTAAAGTACAAGGTTTGGGTTCCATTAAACCCAAGGTGTCCTTTGTTGACAACAATTGTATGGTCAAGCTAGATTTTGAGACTGAGGAGGAGAAATTCTTCAAAGTACCCTTCTAATACATTGAGGATGACCTAGATAACTATGTTTGTGCCATTACCATAGTTGACCTTTCATCCACTGACCTACCCCTCACCAAACTTGACATGATAGATTGGGACCTTCAAGATACACCACCCGCTCTTGATATGTGTAACTCTAATGAAGCAGTGATGCACTCTTTCACCTTAAGAATCTCCAAGGTTACAAATATGAGATCTAATACAATGAGGAAGCCTACTTTGGTAGCCAAGTCAACTCTCTTAGTTGTAAAAATGAAAAAGAAAGTAAAAATAAAAAATATGAGAAACATCCTCTAGTGAAAACTCTTTCAGAGAACTCTTGGATGAAGAAAAATATAAAATAAAGGATGCATCTTCTAGTGAAAACCTCCTAGAAGTGCCAAAAGAGGGAGAGACTAACTTGCCATTTAGAACTCTACCACTAGAAAAGTCATCTATGTTGAATGAAGATACAATTCTAGTTAACTTGGGCATGGTAGATAATACAAAAATCACCTACATTGCTACTACCCTAAGTCATAAAGAACAAAAAGTGATGACCAAGTTCCTACATAAAGGCAAAATCAATTTTGCATGGACATGCAAATACATGCCTAGTTTAAACACATATTTGGTTGTGCATCACTTAGTAATGGATCCAAAGATTGAACCTATTAAGAAAAAGTTGTGCAAGATGCATCCTAAGGTAGCACTTTTGGTCAAAGTAGAATTATAGAAAATGTTAGAGGAAAAGTTCATCTGACCTATTGATTATCCTAAATGGGTTTCCAACATTTTTCCCATAGGTAAAGCCTCTGGGGGCATCCGCATCTATTCAAATTTTCAAGATTTAAATCTTGCATGTCCTAAGGATGAATTTTCACTTCCTAACATAGACATTATAGTGGATTTAAATTTTGGACATGAAATGTTGTCTTTATTGGATGGTTTCTCCAGTTACAATCAAATCAAAATTATAGAAGAAGATCAACACAAAACAACATTTACTACCCCATGTGGAACCTTTTTTTATCAAGTGATACTTTTTGTCTTAAAGAATGTCAGCGCCACCTATCAATGCGCAATGACCACAATCTTCCATGATCTTCTACATGTAATAATGGAGGACTATGTTGATGACATTCTAGGAAAATCCAAGACATGTGATTCCCACATTGTTGTTCTTACCACCATATTTAAAAGGTTGGAGAAATAAAAAGTGCACCTTAATCCCAAGAAGTGTGTTTTTGGGGTCCAATCAATATATTTTTTAGGGTGAATAGTGTCAAGAAGAGGTATTGAGGTAGACCCTACAAAAGTTAAAGCCATCATGAAAATGCCTCCACCTACTACATTGAAACAACTCCACAACTTTCAATGGTGGTTATAGTCCATCAAATGGTTTGTGTCCCAATTAGTAGATAAAGTTCATCCCCTCCAACACTTGCTTTGAAAGGACACCAATTTTTAATGGGATTGCCTATGTCAAAAAGAATTTGAGCAAGTTAACATATACTTGTCTAATCCACCAGTACTAGTCCCTCCAATTGTAGGATAACCATTGATTCTCTACATTTTTGCCACTTCAATTGCCCTAGGTGTTCTTTTAGCACAACTAGATGACAATGGTAATGAGTAAGCTATCTACTATCTCAATCAAACATTAGTTTGCTATGAATTTAACTACATTTCTATAGAGCAAGCTTGTTTGGTTGTAGTCTATTGCACATAGAAACTATGCCATTACATGCTTAATCATACTACACACCTCATTGCTAAGATAGATCCCCTCAAGTATTTGCTATCAAAAGCTTCCCTCACTGGTCATGTTACAAAATGGGTCTTGATTTTAAGTGAATTTGACATTGTCTATAAAGTTCTCAAGGTCATTAAGGGACAAGTCATTGCAGACCAACTTGAAAAAGCTCCTCTTCAAGGAGACCATCCTATCATAGAAAATTTTCTAGATGACACAATTATGACTGTTACCTCTTGTACACAATGGAAACTATATTTTGATGATTCTTTCACACAAAAAGGATCAGGGGCAGGAATTTTGTTTGTTACATCGTAAGGAGACCTTATTCCTAAGTCTTATAAACTTTCATTCCCTTGCACAAACAACATAGATGAGTATGAAGGATTAGTTATAGGGATCTGTCAAGCTATCCAATGGAATATTAAGAGCCTACTTTTTTTTGGAGACTCCCAATTGGTCATTAGATAAGTTACATACAAATACCAAATAAAGGATGAAAATTTGTTTCCATATCATCAGATAGTAGAAGATCTCAAACAACACTTCATTGAGATAGTCTTTCAGAAAATACCATGGACTGATAATAAAGTAGCATATACTATGGCCACCATTAGATCACCATGCCTAAATACAGTTCTAAGTGTGATTTTCTTATTGAGAATCATTTTCTTCCTACTTATGAGAAACCTAAATGAGAGCTAGTGTGTGAAATTATTGGTCCTTGGTCTTCATGGAACTCTGACATTTTTTCCTACCTTCATCACAAGAAAATCCCCATAGCCCTTTCCAAAAACCAAAGAAAAACCTTCATCCGTTGCACTACTTGATATACTATCCTAGGTGATACACTTTTCCAAAAACACTTCAATGTAACCCTCCTCTGATGTCTTAATTCAGATGAAGCTAGAACAGCATTAGAAGTGGTCCACCAAGGAATTTGTGGTGCCCATTCTAATGGCCTTACATTAGTGAAAAAGCTCCTCAAAATGGGTTATTATTGGGCTACTATGGAACTTGATGCCTATCATTTTGTGAAATGATGTGTTCCTTGTCAGCAACATGGAGATTTGATACATGCTCTCACCTAAGACCTTCAACCCACCACTACACCATGACCCTTTTTCCACTGGGGTTTTGACCTTATTGATCAAATATATTCAAATTTTGCAAATGGCCATAAGTATGTTATTTTTTCCACTGAGTATTTCACAAAGTGGGTCGAGGCTATCCCTTTAACCTACACAACCAAAAAATAGGTTTCTAAGTTCATCTTAAACTACATTATCTATCATTTCAATATCCCTCAAGATATAATAACTGATAATAGGACTCCTTTCAAAAACTAGGAGGTTGCCACATTATGTATGAAATTTGAAATCACCCAACATTTCTCCACCAAATACTTCCCCAAGGCAATGGCCAAGCTGAAGCCACTAATAAAACAATTTTGAAAATCCTAAAGAAAACTATTGATGCAGATGGCCATGACTGGTACCTCCAAATTTCTCTTGCCCTTTGGGCCTACCGCACCTCCATCCATACCTCGACAGGAGCCACTCTATTTTCCCTTGTTTATGGTTCTAAGGTTTTTTTACCCATTGAAATTGAGCTCTCTTCCCTCAAAATCTCTCTCAAGAATTTGTTGTCAGAAGAAGAATACTGAGTTGCTTGCTTGCAAGAACTACAACTCCTTGATGAGAGTTTTGACATATCAATCAAGTTTGTTATTAGTGACACACACTTATTCAAATTTTGTATAGCTACTGAGCTCATTGAACAATTTATAGTGTTTTCCATGTAATTTAGTAGCCACCAAGTTCTATAATTGCTACAGAGTCTTTTGGGCTATTCCCAATTATTATCGATCAAATTTGGTCAGTATGAAGTTCAACAGTTCAAACAGAGTATTTTAGTGTATACCAAGTTTATCAATGGTTATTGAGTTCACAATTCAGGAGATGCAAAGCCAGTATTAACTGAGCTACTTCATGGTAACCAAGTGATTCAATGTTTGCTAAGTTACACAATATCTAGCAAGTCACTACTGCAGATTAAGTTCAAGACTACTTGAAAGTGATTAGTATGAACTGAGCTTCTATGTCTGCCAAGAGCATGATGATGCCAAGCAATGACAATGGATGTTGAGTATCAGAACCTCACCAAGTTAGTCTTCAAAACCTAAGTGTCTTCATGTGGGCTGACTTTGTAATATTTGTGTTAACTTGTGTCATGGCTGACTTTGTAATTTTGTAATTTGGATTGGTATAGATATGTGATGTATTATGTCATATCCAATGTAAGAAAAATAAAGAAAGTGCAAGAATGTGAATGTGTGAACATATGTAATGTAATGTGGACGTGAAAAGTCTAAGTTATGATAGCAGTAGATAAAGAATTGTAAAGGTCATATCAGTAGAAGGAGCAAAAAAGACATATCTATCACAAAAAGGTGATCAGTACACTAAGCAATCTCTATCAATAAACTTAGTTGCAAATCAAAGATCTACTACTTCATCCTAATAGGTGAACCAGTCAAAATCCTCTAACAAGGTAGACCTAACAGTCTTTTCTAAGTCTCTTTACCGAATGCATACTTCATTGTATGTTTGTAAATCCTCTCACAAGGTGGACCTAGCAGTCCTATTTGCTCCTAACAGGGCAGATCATCAAAAGTGATCAATGTAAGCCTTAACAAGCCAACTTTATGCTGCAGTACTAAAGTTTGTGGATATCATCCCCACCCTAGTTTTACTTTCTATTTGGAAGGTTTATGGGTCTCCAAATCTTTGTGTTCAAGTATTATGGATGCTTTCATGTTTCCAATTTCTCATGCATGCAATTAGATTAGATGTGATGAATTAAATACTAATTGGTTGATTGGATTAAGAATTGAATTTGGTAGAAGTTTTAGAAGTTACAGATTCACCCTTGCCCTCTCAGTAACTTAGCATAGTCTTGAATATTTCCAACATAGATACACCTCAATGCCCTAAAACACCTTCACATGTATCAAAATCACCTCCAATTCCATTTTTACAAAAAGGTTAGACCTTAGGAATTTGAGGTGGGTGACCTAGTCTTGCAACATAACATGATCAAGAACCTCCAGAATCGTGAAAAGAAAGGAAAATTTGAAGCTAATTGGCTTGGTTTGTTTATCATTACAACCAAATATGGTTCTAGGACATATCAAATTTCTACTTCAAAGGGAGATCCACTCCCTGATCTTGTAAATATCCAATACCTCAAGTGGTTCTATGTTTGAGTTCTATAGTTCCTATATAGTGTTGATCAAGTTTTGCAAAAAATCCAAAAAAAATAGAAAATTAGAAAACTCCAAAAAAAAATTGTAAAATGTTCCTGAAGAAAAGACTAAAAAGAGAAAAGAGTTCCTAAAAAAAGTTTGTTGTCAATAAAGTCCATTATCTATATAGCTCATCTCACTTCACCACATTCTCTCCATGTCATCCCATATTTGTGCATAAATCCTATCTGACTTGCACTTTTCATGCATCCAATAAAATGCCTCTTGTATACGAGGTATCCATTCACTTTCATCTTTTAAAAGGCCTCTGGTATGTGAAGCACTTTCTCATCGAATGTTTGTCCTACTCTCATTACACTGAGCCTTTTTCCACAACAGTGACTACAATAGAACCTAAACAAAATCACCATTGAGACTTAATGATTTGAGAAACTTGTTCTTTTCATAGCTATTGCCAACAAACATTTGTGAAAACAAAATTAGATAAACAAACTTTCATAGGATGACTCCTTCCTACACATGGCACAACAACCTTCAATTTGGGACTTAAAATTCTTGGTAGGAACTATGGACTAAATGACTACTTGGTCATGTGGTCTCTTTTGGCTGATTTAATTTTTGTGTGTTAGTAATAACCTTTTATGGTGTGCCTTGATCTTCCATATTTTGGTATCACCTGAATGGTTCCAACTGACTACACGTGTCATTTAGGGTATGATCTATTTTTGATGATTTAGTACATATATGTCAGTTTCTAGTTATGGTTATGCATTTCTCACTAGAGTCTACAAGTTAGAGCACTTTCCACCAAAGATACCTAAAAATACTTTGGGTGTGCCTAGACCTCTCGAATGCATATATGCCATTTGTTCCATCATGACTATGCAAAATAAATCTATCATCCTAAAGTGTCTATTGTGTTGAGAGTATAGTCCATGCAAAGGAATATTGTCATCTATGCTTCTATAGAATTTGGTGAATAACTTCTTTTGCAAAATCAAACTAGGGTGTGCTCTCCCATATAAAGACAATTGAATCCCTTGGTATCATGTAGATAGGATTCATGTAGTATAGGATTTCATTGTACTCTGATTGAGATAAGGGATATGTTTATCCCCCACCTCCTATGTTTATCCCCCACCTCCTATTCTAGGCTACTTGATTCCTACGAGTTAACATGTTTGACACAAGTTCATCCATTAGGTTTCATTCATATTGCATTTTCATGTTTCACCTTTACACTTTAAGTTTGCATAATTTCATTTTGCATTCATGATTAGTGTGATTTATTTTGTTACTAACATTTTAATTTAGGATACATTCATTGTTCATAGTATTGCATCAATCACACTTACATTATGCATTTCATTCATTATTTATCATTAAGTCACATTGTTTGTTCATTACATTAATCCATTAGGTATAGGCTATGTTTATCCTGCACCTCTTATGTTTATCCCCCACCTCCTATTCTAGGCTACTTGATTCTTATGAGTTAACAAGTTTGAAACAAGTTCATCCATTAGGTTTCATTCATATTGCATTTTCATGTTTCACCTTTACACTTTAAGTTTGCATAATTTCATTTTGTATTCATGATTAGTGTGATTTATTTTGTTACTAAAATTTTCATTTAGGATACATTCATTGTTCATAGTATTGCATCAATCAGACTTACATTGTGCATTTCATTCATTATTTATCATTAAGTCACATTGTTTGTTCATTACATTAATCCATTAGGTATCAGCATTATAATCATTACATTTAGTCGCATTCACATCATGATACATCTCACACAAAGCATATAATAAATCCATATATGCAACATAACAAAATTTATACATCTCATATATCGCCATAGGACCTGCATCATCCACACATTAGTCATCATATATTCATCATAGGAAACATAACATCACACACATCCTGCATCACAATGTCACTAACAATAACATAACATCATGCACCATATATATTACTCATAAAACAATCATAAACATCACATGCATAAGAGACCATCATCCATATACATATAGGCTCATCGAATCATGACATATCTATCAAAAAATAGTGTACATGTATAGTCCATATACAAAAAGAATCATGTAGTACATCATACGTAATGCATCATCAAAAACTCGTTGCATCTGCATCTGCATCATTGTGTCAAAACTAATCACTCTTGGGATCATGTGCCTTGCTATGAGGGTCCTACCCTTCCTATATCCCCTCCTCATGGAGACCTACTATGTCCAACTGATAGCTCTGATCTTTGTTGGCCACCTATGACCCATGAGCCAAACGCCTCCTAAAAATATGGTTGTTGTTAATCTACTGGCATAGCCTCAAGATACAATGACCTATAGTAGGTCACCTCTCACATGGATCATGCCTCATGTTAGCATGCATTTAGGGCCTCTTTCATTACTGTAACCATCCCTCTACCTTGAACCATCTACCTAGTGATATCTCATTGCCCACAATACTCATCCACCTGACACTAAAGAGTTTATCTATCTGCTTAGAGGGAGGCCAAATCCCATCACAAAGTGTCTAACTCTACCAGCTCTATCATATCTATATGCATCATGAGATTATTGAACTCTCTAGTCTCTACCCTTGCATGTAGCGCTACTAGGGCCTTCTATGCATTATCTACCCTAGCCCGCTCTGTCTATATCTTACCCTATAACTAGGCAATCTCTGCCTATGTACTTATGGCTCGAGCACTCTCAGCTGCTACCTCCCCTTGTAGATGGGAAACCTTGGTCTAGAGGCTATCTTTCTCAACCCTTATTATATCTGCATCCACCTCTTGAGGTGGTCCCTATGGCCCCTGTACTTGTGGACCTAGCTACAGTCCCTACCCTAGTGGTGGCCCTACTAGTTTTAGCACTCTCTACTAGTGAATTCATTGTCCCTATGACCCCTGCTATGGTCCCTGTCCTAGTAGTGGCCCTATTGTTGCCTCTCCCTCATCTTCCCCTCCAACCCCATCTACCTCACCTTATGGCTACTCTACTAGTGAAAACGCTCCTGGCACTGTCAGTCTCAATGGCTAATGAGTTCCCAACCACTGTGTATATATTGGTGTCATACCTACATCTCCCAAGTCCTACCCATTTACCTATGGCACTAGTTGAATGCCACATCATGAAGCCCTTGCTAGTCTCAAAGTGGTCTCATGTCTCCACAATCTATCATACTCCTGGGATACCACTAGATATAGGAATCTGTCTAACACAGCATCTTTCATTTGCCTAAACTATCATTGCACCCTAGAGGGCATATGTCACATGACTATATGAATTATTCAGTCAATCAATAATAGTCTTTCTAAACATACTACAGATAGAGTTGATCCTCAGTGTCGTGCTCTCCCCCTACTAGCAATATGGCTCCCCACCACTCACCACCTAAATATGGTGTCCAATCAAACATAATGATCTCTTCTAGACATATCCTCTAGAATCTTACTAACTTAATAGATGTATATTGAATAGGTGGCCTATACTGACATGCATATAGCTTGTTGGGCTATTATATCTCTCATCTCATAATAGGTTGTGCAACATCTATATGCTCCTACAACCATACCATCAGCAGAGTCAGCCCTTGACCTATGGTCTCCTATGTCATATAAGTGCACATATGAATATCATAATACAGCTAGGCCAAGATGGTGTGACCCTAGTAGAAAACTGCATTGTCATTCTATAAAAGAGTGCTCAGCACTCATGCCCATCTAATCAGAAATCCATACCCAGCATGGTCCAGTACCATCCTCCATATGAGTGAGGCCAAGTACAGAGCAAGCTATGGAAACCTTTGGTCTAATGACTCCCTCCATGTTATCCATAATCATTGAATTGGTAGCCTCTATCATTGCTACCCAAAGCACTCCCACAAATAGGGATCTACACCCTCTAGCACATACTCAGGATATCACCCACAGGTCAACACTCATAGAATCTTCCATAAATCTAGTAAGGTAATTTTCACCTCTCCTATAGGCAAATGGAAGCTAGAGATTGGTGTATGCCACTGTTCTATCAGTGTTGACAATTGTGTTGAATGTACCCTCAGGTCAGGCCACTAATAGATGTGCTCAAGTCCATATAATCACACATGGCCCTACTCTTCCTTTGTTAGTTTCTCTCCCAACACCATTGTCACTGGATAGTGCTCCCATGATCGAAATATCATCATCACCATCTATAGCATAGATATGCAATAGTCAATTTTCCATTTGTTTCCCACTAATTTTTGTTTATCTAAGCATGGGGCATCATGCTTTATTCCCCCCCCCCCCCAGATCATCATCATCACTCAAATCTATCAATTCATCCAAATTAGTGGAGACACCAATCCACATAGACATGGATTCATAGAGACATTGATCTAGCATCTCTGGCAGCTGTGTAGACACTAGTTTTCCTGCTAATAGTTGTTATATTATCATCTGTGGAGATGATGACATAAAGATCATCATCTCTCACCCCATCTCCACCCTAATCTTTCCCCCTTTCATCTTCTCTAAAGACAACAAGATTCATCTTGTCATCTCTGAAGATGATAGGATGTATCTTGTCATCTCTGCAAAGATATTTACCCTAATTTATCCTCTGTGTAGATGATGGAGCAGAGCACTGTCATCTCTACCCTGACTCCATTTTTCTCTCATTCCTCGCATAATAAATGCACATTTCATTTGACAAGTAGGGATAGTCAACTTATTGGTGGTCCCATGTCAATTAACCTTTGGTGCACCCGAATGTGCTCTCCAAGTTGTAGTCTCTCAATTGGATTCATCCTTTGCTCTGGTTCTATGCTCTCTAGGTGTGCAAATGACTCATCCATGAGCCCCTAGGAGGCTTTTAGAGATCCTTTGAGGTCTTCTTTTGAGCTTGTAACTTTTATTTGGCCATGTCTACCCTTGTTTAACTCCAAGTCATGCAAAATGTTCATCTATGCCTTTTTCCTACCATTTCTTTTCTTCTAAGGTATTTTTCGTGAAAATTGCCCAAAAATTTTTTTTGCCCTATTTTCACGAGGGTGCCCCTTCCTCCCCTGTTGTCACTATGACACAACTCCCAGGACTCCTATCCTCTCTGGGGAAACCTATATTTTCTTTTCTTTGATATAATGTCATCTCAACATCACATCAAAGAGGGGCAAAATGTAGACACTTAAAATCATTTAAAACATATATTATTATTTTTAATATTTCCTTTGACATTATAATTAATTATTTATTAATTAATTATATTTTTCATATTCCTCTACTTATTTTATTAAATAGGTTCATTTCCCTAATGTATTTAAATTTAATTTAAATACATCCCCTCTAATTTATTTAATTTATTTAATGCACAATGCTCCATAAAATCCCCTTTAAATAAATTATAAATTATTTAAGTCCCTCCATTTTATTAAATTCTTTAATCTTATGATTAAGTTAAATCCTATTTAATTTAATCATAATCCCATCCTAAAACCTAGTCTACACCCATTATTCTGATCCTTCTAAGCCTACCCATTAATTAATTTTGCTTAATTAATCCTAAACACATTTTAGTCCCTAAGTGTTTGCTCACACATGTGTGAGCAATTCAAGATCTAAGAAAGCTTCAATTTTATTATTTTATTCAAATCCTCTTGCAACTCTTATACACTTGTCCCCCTTTCTTTTCTCCAAGGTTGTCACACGTGTGAGCAAACCTTGAACCATTTCTTTCACCAAAAAGGCTTATGTTGACCTTTGCATGGCCTGTCTCCTTAGCCCATGTGTCTCCCTTGTGGCACCTATGTGTATGCCACATAGATTACACCTCCCTAAGGCCTCTCTCAAGCCTATAAATAGAGCCCTTGTCTCAAACATTTCTCATCTCCCTCATTTGCATTATTATCATGCTAGTATAGTGTTAGAGCTTTCTTAGAGATTTACATGCTTATTACTAACCCTTTAGAAGATGTTATATTTCTTGCATTTATTCTTGCATATTTCATGATAGCTTATTATTGTTAGTTTACTTCATTTCCATACTCACATTTTTAGAATCCTCTAAGGTTGGCTTGCTCATAGCCATTTCTTGAAGGTATTCTACACTCATCTTAGTTTAGACTCATATTCCATATTGCCTTTTCATTTCAATTGCTTTAGGATTCATCATAGTTTTTTTTGGGGAGAGCACATCCACATCCCTCATTCTTGAGCACACCAACAAGGCCTCTTATGGGCACCTTTGTTGAGTTGCTTTGTTGCATAAGGATTCTAGTTTTTTGGTTGCATAGTTTTAAAACTCAAGTCTAACATTAGTTGTATTTTGATTTGTTTTGGATCTTTGATATGGACATGTACAACTAATTTTTGTTTGTTTACACATGCCCCCGAAAGGTTAGGATTTCTTGCATACACCAAGTCAAAGTTACACCAAATCAAACATGGCTTTTGGAAAACTATTTTTATTTACAACTAGGAAATTTTAAATTTTTGCAAATGGAATTCACTTGAAAAACTTATCAAATGGATTCATCAAGGATTTAAATTATACATGGTAGATTTCAATTATGACTAAAATGTAATGGTGAAGATATTTTTTCATTTTGACCAGCCAAGAAAAGTTACTCAAATGCAAACTAGCCCTCTATACATAGTTTGACACTTAACCAAAAAAATAGATTTGATCACTTACTCAAAAGACATATCATGCAAACTAATAGCCTAAGATTCATACATACTTCAAAAGAAAAGTGATAAGAACATGAAACACTTGGTCAACTTTAGAACATCAACTAGGCAAATAGGCTCAAAATCTCTTATAGGGGTTCCTTGAAGAAAACTTTCAACTAAGCACTCTAAAATCCTTTCAATATTTTTTAGTCCCAACATGGTTTTCACCATCAAAACTCTTATTCTTTTTATTTTTTATTTTTATACTAAGATACTTGATATTCACCTCCATTATGTTTACACTAGACCCGCTAGTGGAAAACGTTACATGTTTAATGATGTTGAGGCAACAATCTAGAGCATAGTCATTTTGGAACATAGGGACTTCAATAGATTTTTTTATCAGAGTTCTAATCAATAAGCCTAGGATGTATGAGTGGAAAAGAGTCAACTGGTCCAAGTGTATTCATGGTAAGTTTGTCAAAAGTGTAGACTAACAATTTGAGTTCTAAAGCGATCTCATCTAAAGGTACATTTAAATCACTATATGAACTAATGTCATAAGTATTAGACACATCAACGTAAGTGGAATCAAACACATTTGACCTAAAACTAGAGCCTTATCCTACTTTGAGTTAGTCTTCATTAGTTTGAACTTTATCTACATTCTTCTCTATAGTAGTAGCATTAGAGAATGAACCAAACTCATATCTATAAGATTTCGTACTACAAGGAGGTACGTTAAATTATTCTCCTACAATAATAAGCACCCATCCTCCACTTTCATTATCTTTTATATCTTGTTCAATTCCTTCCGTGGTTTGAGTTTTACTAGATTCTCTTATTTTAAATTGTGTAGGAATGTAGAGTTCTTGATATTTAGGATTATCTATCTAAATTCGTGTAGTTGTTTAAGGGTCGTCTAATGGGTTGAGATTGTCTCCTTTGAATCACCATCCCTTTCAACAGTGTTCACATGTGGAACTTTCTCAACATGATTATGGAGCATATTAGATATGTTCTATGGAATAGGATAAGGAAATGTATCCTCAGCATTTGATCTCTTACTTTGATTATCAAGGATTGGTATGAACTTTTTCTTTCCTACGTGGAATGGTTTCTTTCTAAAACCTAGACTTGTTGTGTCATTAGGCCTTCTAAATTTAGCCTCAATTGGATCTAGTAATCATTTTTTATTCTTACCAAAAACACCTTCTCCTTTATACCTCATTATTTTCATCATCTTATAACCTCTTCCATGTTTTCTAGACAACATCTCACAATGTTTTACCTCTTTGTCTTCATCTTCTCCTTTGTTTAACCAAGCCAAAATAACTCTTTCTTCTTCCCCAAATTCTAGAGGTGCTATTGCTTGTATAAAGGTACCACCATGCACATTTTTTTTTAGTATTTGATGGTTTAATATCCTCAGAAGGTCTATCCTAATATCGAGAATATGGCAAAAGTGATGTCAAGGACAATATTGGTAGTTTGTACTCCCCCATTCCTATATCCTTTAACATCAAAGACTTCTCAATGTCTTTTGGTTTAGCATCATGATTCTCAATAGATTCATTGTTGTATGGTACAAATGTGTGAACAACTTGTTTCAATGTTTTACAAGAATAACTAGAGTTAGTAGGTATAGAAACCTCTACTTTGTTGTGGGGAAACTTTACGTGTTGATGATACATTGACAATACAACATGAATTTTATGTATCCAAGGTCTACCTAGAAAGATATTTTATGGAAGTGGTAGATCCAACAATTATCAAATTACATCTCTTTCCACAGTTCTAACTCTAATAGGTAACACAATAAGTCCTTTTTATGCCCTCACTTCTTCATCGTAAGCTTTGATTCATATTTTTTTACAAGGGTCAATAACATGTTCAGAGAAATCAAGTTTCCAAATAAAATTTTATGAACAAACATTAAGATTAGGTCGTCCATCTATCAAAACACATTTTACATACAACTAATGGACCATGACCTCAATATACAATTCTTGGTTATGTGTGTAACACAGAGAGTTATCATCTTCTTCAAACAAGGAAATGTAGTACATAGAGGTTAAGTATCCCACCATAGATTGAAACTGGTCCAAGTCTAATTCTTGAGGTAAGTTTTCTTCAAATGGGGGATTTGTCTAAGATTTCCCTATGTTTAGGTGAGATTTTTAGTAGATCAAAAAAAATTATTGGAGCATTGGTGTGTTGTAATTACTGAATAATAGAGTAACTGGTTCCATTAGAGGAAGATGCTTTCTTTGAATTGTTAGTTGTAGTCACAGTAGTCAGTTTGTCTTTGGATGGTTGATCTTTTCATAAAGTTTCAACTCCCTTAAGAATAATATTTTCTCTTGATCTAGTTATGACATTTTCTTTTTTAGGATCCATGTTTGGTCCTGTCAAAATGACCACATTGCAATACTCTATTTCAATAGGCTCTAGCATATGAATCGTGTTGCCATCATTGGATTGCATGTAGTTTACCTTATCATTGTTCTTGGATTTGGACCCTTCTCGTGTCTCATACTAGGGAAAAGGATCTTTGAAAGCATTATGATCACAGTTTGCATTGTGTCCATCTACCACTACATCTCTTGATTCTATGAGATCCTAGATTGTGTGTTTAAGTTTAATAGAGATGTTGGTTTTATTTCCTTTGATTTAATGAAAATCAAAGTAATCATTCTCATTCCACTATTTTAGTTTGACTTCTAGGTTATGGGGCTTTGAGTTATGTTGTAAGCTTATGATGTTGTTCTACAATAAATTCTTAAAAACCACTTCAAGAGGTTCTCCTAGATGTGTGAATTCATATTTTCATTTGGGAATTCATTGTCTATCTTTGAATACATTTTTAGTATCTTTAAATTTTGATGCATTCTTTTTAGTGGCTTTATCAACTTGTATGTTACTTGTTATATTGAAGACAATTTTAGTTGCCTTGGGAGTTATAGTGTCCACCACTCTAGCATTTAACATCATAGTTCTTGTTACAATACTTGTTCTTCTCTTTCTTAGAGCTATATCCCTATTTAGTTTCTTTATGTAGGGATATCTCTCCTTTCTTAATCATGAAGTTTTCTATTCATACAAAAAAAAATTATCATTTCATCAAATGAAAAGGGTCCTTACATTTGTAGTTAATAACCAAATTGAGGTACAAGATTATCCATGAAGATTTCTAGTCTCTCCTCTTCAGGGATCTTTCATAAATATTTAGAATATAGTTGCCTCTATCTCTAAAGGAAGTTTAAGAAAGATTCTCTCATTCTTGGTTTAATGTTATGTTGTGGTTCACAACACATGCCCCATTTCAATTAGAAATGAGGACCCCCTTTATGCTTCTTTTTATTTTTCTTCGAGGCTCTAATCTAGGGTCTTGGTCATTTAAGGGTCCTGCATAAACCCCTAGGTCGTGCCTAGGTCCTGCCAAGCAACCCTAAGGTCAAAAAATAAAGCATTTAAGCAAACAAGAGCTAAAATCAAGGGTTTTTTGTGGACCTACACACCTCCAAAAGTGTGCTAGTATGCCCAAAGACAAGTTTCACATTAAATATGTGTAGGTGTGCAAGTGTGAACCTGCACAATTGCGCCAAGACCCAAGAGGCTATATATTTGAAGGGGGGTCCTCATACCCCCTACCTTGCATTTTTCTCTCATCATTACACCTCTATTCTTTTTTGAGTCCGCTCGGAGGCTATTAAATACCACACTTTTGCACCAAAGTTGGTGTGCATCTTTCCCTTCATGCTAAACAATTCAAGATAAGCAAGAATATTGGTGCACACTAGTGCACCTAGCTTCATGCATGGGCGCACACCAATATTCTTTACATAAATAATAAAAACCTCCCAATGCAATAAAAAAAAACACAAACGCTTGGTGTGCACTTGTGCACCCAACTTGGTGCATAGATGCGCACCCTACATGAGCACCAAGAATGAAAAATAGCTTTTGCAGAAAATTAAGGGGTGCGCAATAGCACACCTGGCTTGGTGTGCTACTCTGCACCCCTCACACAAGGCATTTTGAGTGAAATCAAGTGTGCACTTATGCACCTCACTTGGTGTGCACTAGGTATTACAAAAGATAGCAATAAAAACTATAAAGGGTTGCACCCTTGTGCACCTAATGTGGTGCACAAATGCACACTTTATATTTAAAAATTTATTTTGAAGGAAAAGAGGATAATTGGATTTTTTGCATATTTAATTTTTAGGATAATACTAAGCCTTATTGTAACGTTATTTTGATTTTGAACTAATGGATGTCCTCCTTTTGTCATGCAAATATAATGGCATCTTCATCTGGCAAGAAAATGACACCAAAGCTCGTAGTGTTCAAGTTCCAAGGTGTACCATTGAAATCAAGGTTCCAAGATGACTACATAGAGATTAAGGATACTGACTTGGGACACACTAATCTAGGAGAGTTCTTAAGGATTTTTAATAAGCCCAAGGAGAGATCGGCTATGGTATCTACATTAATCCGATTAGGGTTGGTGAACACAACTTCACACCCGACATCAGTACAATCCTCAAAGCTAATAATAACACTAGCACAACACTTTGTTCCTAAAGAAAGGGTGGTAAAGAGTGTAATTGGAGAAGTTGTCCTTGACCTCTGACCTGACAACATTGAGAGGGTATTTCATCTCCCTAGGGTAGATCAATTCATCAGACTCACCTATGAGGCAACAGAAAGGTGGTATAGAGAACACATAAGTGAGGCAACTGAGATCATCCAATCCTCTTATCTTATTGAGAAGACTCCTCTAGGGAAGGTAATAGGAAAGGTGGATATGACAAGAGAGTATATGAAGGAAGATATTGGATACTCTATCATTCTTTTGAGTAGAGTGATGGGTTTTCCAAGAGCTAGACACTTGAATGTTTTCATGGTAAATTTTATTGAGACAATCAAGATGGTAAGGATGCTACTTGACTGGGCCACCACATTGAGCAAAAAATTATGTGAACAATTGGAGGCAGTCAAGGACAAGAAGAAGTTCTACATGATATTTGGTATATATGTTAGCTTCCATGGCAAAAAACTATCCTAGATTATACAAAAGAGGTAGCATGCAAGATCCTAATGCCTGGCCTTATATTGTCTACCCTCAATTGGTGAAGAAGAAGCTCTCGAGATAGAGTAAAGAATACAGAATCATGAATGAAGAGGGAAACTATGAAAAAAGATAATTTGATGATGCAATAGCACAAAAAATAGCCCTCAAGGCCTATTGCATTCAGTGTAAAACATTCACATATCTAAGGGTAGTTGGTGCCACTATAAATCCAAAGAAGCTTCCTAGATATCCTAGTGATAGACTTTTTCTATTGGAGATTTCATGAAAGATTGAATTTACATATGATAGGGTCAGGAGACAATTTAGACTATGTTGGACATGGCCCCTGGTCATAGGACCATACCAAGTTAAGCGGAAGCAAGATATTTTGTCTTTTGAATGGGATTTGGATCAGTATCCCCTAGAGGAATACAATTCTCCAAGGCCATGCTTCGATAATATTGGGAAAGTCCAAAGTCTGGTAGGTAGGGAATTTTAGCATAAAGAGGCTATCTAAAATCATTGGATGAATGTGAAAAATGACTATGATGTCCATATTAGGGACTATTGTAGGATGGCTTTGTATTTGGCTGAAAGGGCTTTAAAGGTTTAGATTCCTGAGGAGATATTGAAGCAAGACTCAGGAGAGCTATTGGACCCTCTGTTCAACATAGATAAAATAGGGGAAAGGCCCATAATGAATGCTAAGGTGGAAAAGGAGGAGAGTGATGATATAAATCATACAAAAAGGCACGTGATTAAGATGATGCAAGATTGGATCAAGAAACCATTTCAACTTGATCCAATACCTGACATAATGGTTTTTTACACACAAGCCCACCCAGACAAAGGTAGAGGAAAGAAGGTTACTATTCCTACCTTTGTAGCCTAGTCACCGATAAGGCAAGAAATAGTATACCAACTTGACCACCCAGTTGGATACTATCACCCTCTAGAGAGGAAAGGAATGGGCAAAAGAAAGAGGAGTTCTCCTCAAAGGGCCAAAATAGAAGAGGGTGGAGTACAGGCACCTCCTCAGTAGCAGGAAGAAAATGTGTAAGGGTTAGAAGATACTAGAGCTACTCAAGTCTAGATAGATCCTCAATTACCACTAGTTGTGCCCAACCAAATAGAGGATGAAACCCAAGAAGTCTCTCCTCCTCCACAAATAGAACTAGTATCCCCTTCTGCCTCCAACAAATAGAAAAAGATTAAGATCTATATGAAGAAAAGGCAAAGGGTGATTAAAAGAATGGGTCCTTTCCATTTGTCCCAAAACCTATTCCTGAGGGAGAAGAACAAGAGGAAGATGAGGAGGAGGATGTGCCCATACAAAGAAGAACCTAGCTAGCTAGAGCCACGGAACAAGAAAGGAGGAGAATTTTCATGGTGTCACTACCATCCAACCTAGAGGAACCTTTGGAAGTAACTTCTTCAAAAGATGAAGTACAACAATGGGTGGATGAACAGGATGTGGAGGGTGATGATGTACTCAAAATGTCAAATTTTGACCTCATGCCCATAGGGATGGAGTTTATTGTGGATAAGACTAGGCATACCCTGATAGGTGAACCCCAATAGGAGGACTAGACGCAAATGTCACCAGAATCATAGGGTCCTAATCATACTCCCTCATCCCCACTACAAGTCATAGTGTTGGATAAAGCCTCTATTACTCCTCTGCCTCCAAGTTCTGAAGAAGAATAGGTTCAAAAGGAGCCTTCACAAGAAGAGGAGCCATAGCAAATGGCAACTGATGAAGTGTCAAAAGAGGGACAAATGGTTGAATATTCTCAGCAAGCCTTCCAAAATACTAAGGTGCAAACTACAGGTTCCATGAAAATGGAGACCGCGGAAGGAGAGCCTTCACAAAGAGAAAGAAATTCGAAAAGGAGTGATAAGGGAAAGGAGGTAGATGAAAACACTCCTTAATCCTTGCAAGGAAGGCCTTCAATTGAATGGATTCCAAGGTGGTTGAGGAAAGAAATGATGAGAAACAAGAAACCACAGTTCTGTGTTGATGAGGAGGATATCATTGAATTGGCCGAGGTCTTGAATAAAACTGAGTCCCCATCACAAGAAGTGAGAGCATTGGCATTTATCAATAGCACTTGGGATCAAGATTTGTTCACTCAAGTGGTTATCCCTCCTCCTAATGTAGATGCAAAAATCTTAGGCCCACAGGATTATCAATTCAGAGAGGTCATGCTCAAGAAGCCCACATTGGATATGGCCAAGTTGATGGTCACCATGGGAATAAAGAAAGTTATTAAAAGCATGGACTAGGAAGGGGCAGAACTTAGAACACTTCGAAGGTAAAACAAAATCCTAAGAGGATATTTAGCCAAAGTTGTCGGTCCCCTAGATCCTGATCACCCCAAGGAGACTCTGAATGCTATACTCAGAGAAGGGGGAGGGGTACATCTAGATCCATTTTTGAAAGCCTATCAGCAGTGGCATGAAAGTTTTGAAGAAAAGGGTGTCTTGATCATCCAAGGGAATCTGAAGTTACTAAATTCTACGTAGGAGAATGTAAACAAGATGGTAGCAATTTTGAAGCAGGATTTTAGTATAATGGATGAAGTACATGCCTAGAGAAAATATTTATAGGTTTTGCAAACTATAAAAGGGGAGTGGTATAGGATTTTGATAGATGTATATATAGAATAAGAATTAGATTTAATTGATGACTAGATTGAGAAGATTGCAAATAGCAATAAAGTGATGGAGACATTACGTGGGGAGATCGATCAGCTCAAGGACCAAGCTTGAGAGTGAATTTTGGAAGTAGAGAGACATTATAGTGATGTGTGTTTGGAGATTTTTGACGATGATGAATGGGAGAAGTTAATGCCCATGGAGGTAGTTGTGGATAAATTTAGGAAGATTTTTGAAGAAGCTTCTAATGATGAGGACATCCAGCAGGCTTTTAGAATAGAGAAGCCTTATTAGAGTTGGATACCAAACTCAAGGATTTTTCTAAGACTCAAATTGAGGTAGAAAACTATAAAAAAAAGGTCAAAGACAAGTATGAGGCTTTAGATTTACCAAATGTGGCCAAGATTACTGAAATTATAGAGAAATTCAAGAGAAAACATCTAGGCATAACTTTGGGATGAAGGGCAACAAAACCTAGAAGCCAAAATTTCAATTTTGACACTTAGTAAAATTTTGAGATTATGGACCCCTTGGGGTGCATAGGTTCACAGGTCTATAGGTGCACAGGTCCATAGGTCTGCATGTGCGCTTTTCCAGAGGTGTGCCGACACTTAACTGTCAGTTCCAAAAATAGAGCTTTCCATGCATCAAAAATGCATTTTGATAATAGTTTAACTCTAACATATGCCTAGTGAAGGATCAGCTTCCATTTTTGGCACTTATAGACACTTCTACTTCGACTAAAGGCTTTCTTATTCTTTCTCCTCTCATAAATTCTTTGTTTTTGACATCTAATGGCTCATGCATCCAATTAATGAATATAAAATGGATGGAGTCCTACTAAGCACTAGTTAGATGGTTAGTTTGTATATAATTAGTTTTTTTATTAAATTAAAAGCATATTATTGCATGAAGATATCTCTCACTCTCAACACAAATTGAGGAGATGATTTCTTATAAATACTCCATTGTAAAATGTAATTGGGGATGTCATTATTTTGCAATAAAATTATGCTTTTGGTGCTCACATTTGGAGTGTAGTGATTCTTGCCTAAATGTGTTATTGTTTTGTAATTTTTTGTTCATGGGATTGTGATTGAGCCAAAAGTTTATTGCTTTGTTTTTTGTTGTGCAATCCCTTTAGTTCTGGTATTTGCTATGATTTTATGAATTCCACTGACGTATCTAGCTCGAGAAGAAATCATCAAATTGTACTTGCATAACTTTTCTTCTAGCATGAGCACACTTTTCATGGCCTTGCAATTTGATGAAGAGTGAAATATCAGACGATTACTAAGTTTCTCGCCAATGATTGCATCCGTGGAATCGAGGAATCATTGCTCCTTTTTTCATTGGTTACCCAGTGATTTCTTTGAAAGTTTAACTTGCAAACGTGTTGTTTTCCATAGCTCATGTCCATTAGGATTTTACTTTTATGTTATTTGCTTTAAAGTTCTTGTTATTTTCTCTACTAACCCCCCTTGTTAATTTAGGAATTCAGTTTAGTTGCATTATTAGATTGCATTCATTTTTATTTTTATTTTTAAACATAAAAATACAAAAACATAGTTCCTTTTTGTGTGTTTTATTTTGAAGCAGTTTGCAGATTCTTCATCTCATCTGAAATAAAATGAACCAACAAAGGCCTCCTTGTGAACAATCACATTTATCTTCAACTGAATGGATTCTAGTAGGTCACAAGATCACTCAGAACCTTGGAGTTGATTCACAAGATCAACTTTTCAAGAGAGGAGTTCTCAAGAATTCTTGTCATTTAGCATCGTGCATAATGACAGCTCAACAGAAGTGGCACTAGAGGGAGGACCAAATTTTGATTTTTGAAATAGAAGAAAAATCTACCAAAGTTTTAAAATTCTACATTTTTTGTGACTTCAAAATTTTTTCTAAGTTTTTCAGAAATTCAAGTGCACAGGTCTACTGGTCTGCAGGTGTGCAAAATTTTGTGTTGCATTTTATTTTGTGAGAAAGTGTACTTCTACAAAGGTGCACTTTTTCCAAAGTTAATGCAAACTAGAGGGTTTTGATCTAGAATCCCCATTTCAGTGAGTGTTAAGATCTTCACCAAGTGCCCATGAGTTTCTTGAGCTTACCCACTTTTGAAAACTACGTAGTGATAAAGGAATACCCTAAATTCAACCACTTTTGTTTGAACTTTCATCATCTTCTTCAACTCCACCTCCACTCCAATGACCTCATGGACCACCACATATTCCAATTGTTCCACCTCAAAAACCACCTTTAGGTTTTCAAATCCTCTGATGGCCTTCTTCACACATGTTGTAGACTCACTTATAAACTTGAGAGGTGTACTCCATGACCTTCCCAAAAATCTTGAGAAAGTTTGCCTAAGGTTCATTTATGGAGAAACATGAACTACCGAAGACCATATTGAAGTATTCAAAGAAATTTGCAACAAAAAATAGATCATGAATGAGGATGTGGTCTTTTTTTTATTCCCCTAATCTTTGGGGGAAGTTGCCTACAATGGGTACGTCAATTTGCCACCGAGATGTATTCAAGATTGGGACACCTTTAAAAAATTATTCCTAGAACAATTTAAAACTTTTTTCAATCCAGCAGTGATACATCAACAATTCATATCGATTAAAAGATATCTACCTGAAATAGTTTCATGCTTCAATCATCGCTTTCATATGGTGTATCGCAAGTTGGAAACACCATATATGATACTAGTTGAAGTAGCTATTCAAATTTATCTGAATGCTATGAACTCTCTTACTACTATATTTTTGAGAAGGCTTCATGTAGAAAATATTGATACATTGGAAAAGGTCTTTGTAGAAGCAAGAACTTTCACTAAGCAAGCCAATCCTAATGGAGGAGGATTGATGCTTCCAGCCCAAGCTATCACGGAAATGCCAACATACCCAATCAAAGTACCCACCTTGCCTAGTCAATTCATACCTATGAATCTAGTTCCATTACAATAGGCACCTACTCTTCATAATCTCACTCTAAAATATCTAGGGTATGAACCTCTGAAAGCCACCTTCTTTGAGCAAAAGGTAGCAGTCCCCGCTGAAGCAAAAAATAGCTTTATTTCCAAATTTGGTCAAATGAAAAAGACTATGTCACAAATGAGCAATGAATTTATTCATCTTAGGTTGTCACAAGGATAGAATAACAACTTCCAAAGAAACAATGTTGGTCCTTCCAAAAATAATTATGGCCAAAATTACAATAGAAACTTCAATAGAAATAATAATGCAAGAAACAATAATGGAGGAAACAACTTCAATCCTCTTGATCAAAATAATGGCTTCTAGAGATAGAACTAACAGTGGAACACCCATCCAAATAATGGAAGTATTCCTACAGATAATAACAATAACAACATTTAGTATGTAGATATCAATCAGTATGACGATGGTCACAATGCACCTAACAATGATGGTTTGTACTATAATGGAAATCAAGAGATGGCTCAAAGCTCACAAGTAAATGACAATACTCCTCCTGTGCAATTTAACGCTATGCTATTAGAATCCTACAATTCCATGTAGAATACACAAGTAGAATAGTCAGTTGATGAAGAGTTCTCATTTCCATTCAGCCAAGAAGTTGACCTTCAGCATGAAGAGATGTTTGTTTTTCACAATGACAATCAGAATATGTACAACTTGAGAAGTAGAAAGGAACCTCTGACAGATGGAATTCCCCTAGCACTACAACCAACTCCTCCTAATCCAAGGGCAAGCAATAATCTAACACCAGTTAAACCACCATCTAGAGGACAACAAAATTAGAACTAAGTGAATGTACCAACAATATTGAAAAATCCTGCTTGGTCTACTAAAAAATACAGTGTGGTGGAGGACTTGAAACGAAAAAAGGCCAATATGTCCATGTTTGACATGTTGCAAAACTATCCACAACAAAAAGAGGTGCTCATGAAGACTCTAGATCATACAAAAACCTCCCACAATGTGAATGCTACCCCTCAAAAGATGGTGTTGCAACAATTTAATGTTGCGAAGGCAATGCCCACTATGTTTAAAGACAAGGTAGAGGTGCCCCCATTTTTTCTCAGCATTAGAATATACGAGAAGAATCTTCACAATTTCCTTATTGATTTAGGAGCTTCATGCAATTTTCATGCTATTATCCATAGCACAAAAGTTAGGGGTCAGCCCTCAACCTACCAACTGGATAGTGATATAGTTGGACAAAATAGAGGTAAAAGTCATAGGTGCATTGAAGGATATGTAGATATAGTTAACAATCAACCCACAAATTCAAGATGACATTAATATACATGTGGTTAATATCCCAAAGACGTATGGATTACTCCTTAGTAGAGAATGGATGAAGTGTCGAAGGGGATGGTTTTCCACAGATTTCACTCAGCTTTGATTAACATGGAAAGGTCTAAAAAATCAAATCAAAATAGATGTGGAGCCAAAGTTAAAAAATATGATCACATATTAAAATGCTCCTAATCAGGTAGCCTTCTTACAAAAAGATTTAGGCTCCTACAAGGTGATGGTTTTTTATACAACTTTGACCAGAAAACTAGATGATCAAGATATGGACTCCATGATTTTAACCCTGAAAGATGAGGTCATAACACAATTCATAGACCATATGATGGCTAATTTACAATTTCTAGGAGAAGAAATTGATCCCAATATCCTCCTCCTTTGAGGATTTTGTCGATTACATAAAATTAGCCATTTAGAGTTTGAATGTTTATCATGTCAAGAAGTAGTTGCTAAGGTATTAACACAAATGGTGGGAGTAAAGAAAGTTGATGACCCACAAAATGAACCAATAGAAAACCAAAGTCTTACAAACACATCTAATGTTGTTGAAGAGATTGAAGGAGAAATTGAAGGTCTAAATGTGTCATATAGCGATACCTCTTCAAACAGTGGAGATTTGTCTTCTCCTCCACCTAGAATGATCAAAGTACAAAGAAGAAGATAGTACATAAAAGGCCAGGGATGGACTTTAGTGGTCGTTCATCCTCTAACTAAAGTTGAAGAAATTAAAGAACTGATAGGGGAAATTAAAGACAAACAAGAAAAGCACACACCTCCTCTATCAGGAATTCACAATGGAGAATCATCAAGTCTACCCCAAAATTACAATGGGTTCCTAAGAAACAATCCTTTAAAGCTCAAGTAAAAGAGAAATTGAGGACAAATAAGCATAAGGTTAGAAATCCCAAGGAAATTCTAATTTGGAATCTTCACTTTGATGGTTCCAAATGCAAATTGGGAGCTAGTGTAGGTATTGAGCTAATTGGTCCAGAAGGTAAGTCTTTCTACTAAACATATCAATTACAATTTAGATGTACTAACAATATTGCAGAATACAAAGCATTGGTTTGAGGACTTCTCTTTGCACTAGAGAAAGGAGTTACAACTCTCATCGTCAAAGGAGATTCTCAGTTAGTTATCAAACAAGTGAAATCATTGTATTCTTGTAACAATAAGAGATTTCTTGCCTATAGGAAAAGGGTATGGGATCTATTAGATGATTTTGAAGCTTTGAACATAAAGTCTATTCCAAGAAGGAAAAACATGGTAGCAGACACCCTTTCTATTTCAGGAAGTGCACTATAGCCAGTTGAAGGAACAATGTTGAAATGATTTTCAATTGAATTGGTTGTTGCTCCATCTATTCCTGACAATATTACAAATTTCCAAGTTTTTTAGGATGATCAACATATTCTAGAATTTATTATGTGTAGCAACCACTTTAAGGGACAAGAAATAGATGACACCCTACACGATGCACTTGAGGATATCACAACTCAAGATGAAGATGGAATCTTGAACTTGAAAACTAATACTATTCCCAAGGGGATGATCGAGTTGGAGTGCATTTTTGATCGTGATGAATCTATGTTTAATAAAAGAACCATTGAAGAAAAGGGTACTAAGGAATGTGATTCATACAATTTAGGAACAAAGGATGATCCCAACATGGTAAGGAATGGGAGAGCATGGAGTCTATAGGAAAGGGAAAACATGCTCAAATTGCTCACTAAGTATAAGGATGTTATCGCCTAGAGCTATGAAGAAATAAAGACATATGATCCTTGGATTATTACACATGATATTCCACTTAAACCTGATGCCAAACCTTTCCGACAAAGGCAAAGACCCCTCAATCCTATCCTTGAGCCTCTGATAATGAAGGAAGTCAAGAAATTGCTACATGTGAAAATTATTTTCCATGTGCATCACTCTACATGGGTGGCTAATTTAGTTCTTGTATGAAAGAAGACCCAAAAGATTTGACTTTGCGTAGATTTTTGCAATTTGAACTTGGCATCTCAAAAGGACAATTACCCATTGCCCTTGCTGGATGAAGTCTTACAAATTTTGAATGGTTCAAAAATGATGTCTTTCTTGGATAGATATTCAAGCTATAATCAGGTAATGGTAGAAGAAGAAGATAGATTAAAGACTACCCTTATAACTGAATGGGGAACCTTTTCCTATAGGAGAATACCATTTGGATTGATTAATACAGGGGCTACATTTTAGCAGGCCATGAATGAAGCTTTTAAGGGATTGATTAATAAATGTATAGTTATCTATATGGATGACTTGACTGTCTTTTCAAAGGATCAATCTACTCACATTGTCAATCTAAGATAGGTGTTCAATAGGTGTCGTAAATATGGCATATCTCTCAATCCCAAGAAGTGTTCATTTGGGGTCACTAAGGGAAAACTCCTTGGTTATGTCATTTCTGAAGCTAGCATCTCCATTGATCCTAATAGAGCTGAAGCCATATTGAAGTTATCACCCCCAAATAGTCGGAAGGAACTCAAGTCTTTCTTTGGGAAGATAAATTTTGTGCAAAAATTCATAAGAAAATTTGTAGAGACTGTTCATCCTCTTAATGATTTAGTCAAAGGGGAGCTAAAACAAAATGAGTTCCTAAGGTAAAAAAATCATTATAGGATATTAAGGTAGCCATTTCCATGGCTCTAGTATTGGTAAGCCCTAATTACAACCTTCCATTTAAGATATATTCCTTCCATTTAGAGCATTCGTGTGTAGGGATCTTAACCCAGAAGAAGGAAAAGGAAGATGAAAGACCTATTGCTTTTATGAGTTGCTCGCTGAGAAATGCTAAGTTGAATTATTCTAACCTTGACAAATAGTCTTTTTCCTTGGTTAAAGCAGTGAAGATGTTCTACCATTACATATTAAGGAGTAAGGTGTATTCTATCATACCTGATCCAGCAATAAAGACATTGTTGATGCAAAACAAACTTGGTGAAAGACAAGGTAAATAGATGGTGGTACTTCAAGAGTTTGACCTAGAGATCCCACCTATGAAATTAGTTAGAGGCCAAGGATTGTCAAGAATGATAGCTAATAACTAGATTGATGATGAAAAGAAATTTAAGTTTGAGAAAGAAATAGATACTGAAGATTAGAAGAAAATGATAGTATCCCAAGTTGACATTGGACAAGGTGTAGTAGCAGATGTATGGTACCAGGATATTGTTTACTATCTATTGCAAAATCAATGACCCAGTTAGATGAATATTTCACAACATAGAGGACTTAAAATGAAGTGTGAGTCCTATATGCTGCAAGACAAGAAGTTGTACAAAAGGAACTGTGAAGGGATCTACTTAAAATGCTTAGGATGTGAAGAAGTGAAGGAAGTCCTAGAACAATTTCATGACAAGTATGGTACAAGGCATGGTTCGATAGAAGTGACGACTCATATGATTTTAAGATTAGGTTAATTTTGGCCCAAAATATTCAAGGACACTTTTGAGCATGTGTGCTCTTGTCACATTTTCCAAACTAGTGCTAATAGAGAAAGACACCCAGTAATGCCGCTAGAACCCATATATGAGATATGCCTTTTCACAAAGTGGTGGTTGGATGTCATCGGTCTAGTTAATCCACCTTCATCAACTAGAAACACCTACATTCTTACAACCACTAATTATTGTACGGGATAGATAGAAGTAGAAACTTTCAAAAATTGCACTACCAAGGTGGTGATGGATTTCTTGGAGGAACGCATTGTTACTAGATTTGGGATGTCGTTCACTCTAGTGTGCGATAATGGATTAGCTTTTGCATTGGCATTCTTGACTTAATGGGCATTTGAGAATCAATTCATTATCAAGTTCTCTTCAAATTATTACTTGCAAGGCAATGGGGTAGCTAAATCTATGAACAAGAAATTGATCACAGTAATAAGATTATTATTGAAAGAGAATCCTAAAGATTGGCATACACAACTTAAATATACCCTATGGACAGATCGAGTGAGGTTCAAAAATGCTTTGGGGACTTCTCCATATTTTCTCATTTATGGACAAGAGCTAGTGTTCCCACTTAACCTTAGGAATCCTGATTTGAAATTCATGAGCAGGTACGCTGAAGATGCTAACAAAGTACAAATCAAATTGATGAATCTTCTAGAGATGGACGAGAAATGGATAGCTATATTGGAGCACATGGCTAAACATCAAGTTTTCATGAAGAGATGGTTCAACAAGAGAGCCACAATAAAATCCTTTAGGATTTTTGACCTTGTTCTACTTTGGGATAAGGCAAAAGAAAAAATGAGCAGCCATACCAAGTTTCAATGCTTGTGGACTGGTCCTTATCAGATCGTAGAAATTCTCAGAGAAAACACTTTTAGGCTCAATTCCTTATAGGGGGGATTCCTTCCCTTGCCAGTAAATGGGCAATTTTTGAAACATTATTTTGAGGCCTAAAAGAACCCAAAAAAAAAAAAAAAAATCATTAAATGTTATTTCTGCAATTAGTTAGATCTTATGCTTGTAGATTAGGGAGACTTTCAGTCTTAAACTCAGGATTCTAAACCAACAAGCTCTCAACACTTTGCAAACTTAAAAAATTATTGTCTCAGGTGTTGTTGAATTGAGGTTAAAGATAGCAAGGGATGATTCAATCCCCCACTTGGTTCAAACAGGAGGGGTCTTCTTGAAGGATTACTAAGATCATTGTTTGGCGTGAGAGTTTCTAAAAAGTTCTAAAAGAGGAATGCAAGGGATGTTTACAAAATATTGAATCCAAGAAATGACACTAATGTCCTGACTACACAATCTAAGTGTAGTCAGGATATAGAAGAAAATAAAAAAGAAAACAGCAAAATAAAAATAAAAGAAAAGAACAGTGTTAAGACTGAAGGATTCTAAAAGATCTAAAATGGCAAAAGATATATTTTCAAAATGAAGCATCTTATACTAAAACATTGCTTCATCAAGTAGTGACATTATGAACTACATGGAGCAATTATTCAAAATTTGCTAGAAAATTAAAAAGAAAGTGACATCCCACTAAGAGCCCTCAAATTGATTCTCTCATCTGGTCAAGCAAGTGATGAAAAAATAACCTTCGTGAAGATTCTTAATGAATGAGCCAGGAGGGGAAAAATATTATTTTCATGATTCAAAAAACTTTGATAGACTGCATCCTGAGATGTTGAAGGGAATGAATACACAAATCACACATTGAGCTTGAAAGCTTTGGATCTTGAAAGTTTTGACTGTGAATTCATTCAAAATTTGCTTGGAATGTTTAGGATTTAGTCAGTATTTGACACACATTGAAATAATTTTTGCTAATGAAGAAATTCCTTTGTCATTTCTTCCTTTTGTTAGGGCTATTTGTTGTGGCTCACAACACATGCCCCATTTTAGTCAGAAATGGGGACACCCCTTATGTTTATTTTTCTTTTTCTTCGAGGCTCTAATCCAAGGTCTCAATCATTTAAGGGTCTTGCATAAACCCCTAGGTCATGCCTAAGTCCTACGAGGTAACCCTAAGGTCAAAAAATCAAGAGTTTAAGCAAACAGGAGCTAAAATCAAGGGTTTTTTGTGGACCTGCACACATCCAAAAGTGTGGTAGTATGCCCAAAGATAAGTTTCACATTAATTATGCGTAGGTGTGAACCTGCACAATTGTGCCAAGACCCAAGAGGCTATATATTTGAAGGGGGGTCCTCATACCCCCTACTTTGCATTTTTCTCTCATCATTGCACCTCTATTCTTTACCGAGTCTGCTCCAAGGCTATTCAATATCGCACTTCCACACCAAAGCTAGTGTGCATCTTTCCCTTTGCACTAAACATATCAAGATAAGCAAGAATATTGGTGCACACTAGTGCACCTAGCTTGGTGTGTGGGCACACACTAATGTTCTTTACATAAATAATAAAAACCTCCCAATGCGATTAAAAAAAAACACAAACACTTGATGTGCACTTGCGCACCCAACTTGGTGCATAGATGTGCACCCTACATGAGTGCCAAGAATGAAAAATAGCTTTTGCAAAAAATTAAGGGGTGTGTAGTAGTATACCCGGCTTGGTGCACTACTCTACATCCCTCACACATGGCATTTTGAGTGAAATCAAGTGTGCACTTGCACACCTAACTTGGTGCACAAGTGCACATAGGTATTGCAAAAGATAGCAATAAAAAATATAAAGGGGTGCACCCTTGCACACCCAATGTGGTGCACAAGTGTGCACCTTATATTTAAAATTTTGTTTTGAAGGAAAAGAGGATAATTGGATGTTTTCTCATATTTAATTTTTAGGATAATACTAAGCCTTATTGTAATGTTATTTTGATTTTGAACTAATGGACATCTTCCTTTTGTTGTGCAAATATAATGGCATCTTCATCTAGTGAGAAAATGGCACCAAAGTTCATTGTGTTCAAGTTCAAAAGGAGCCTTCACAAGAGGAAGAGCCACAACAAATGGCAACCGATGAAGTGTTGAAAGAGGGACAAATGGTTGAATATTCTTAGCAAGCCTCCCAAAACACTAAGGTGCAAACTACAGGTTCTACAGAAATAGAGACCGCAAAAGGAGAGCCTACATAAAGAGAAAGAACTTTGAAAGGAGTGGTAAGGGAAAGGAGGTAGCTAAGCACACTCCTTCATCCTCAAAAGGTAGGCCTTCAGTTGAACAGATTCCAAGGTGGCTAAGGAAAGAAATGATGAGAAATAGGAAACCACAGTTTTGTGTTGATGAGGAGGATATCATTGAATTGGCTGAGGTCCTAAATAAACCTGAGTCCCCATCATAGGAAGTGAGAGCATTGACATTTATCAACAACACTTAGGATCAATATTTTTTTTCTCAAGTGGTTATCCCTCCTCCTGATGTAGATGCAAATAGCTTAGGCCCACAAGATTATCAAATCAAAGAGGTCATGCTCAAGAAGCCCACATTGGATACGGCAAGGTTGATGGTCACCATGGGAATAAAGGAAGTTTTTAAAAGCATGGACCAGGAAGAGGCCAAACTTAGAACACTTTGAAGGCAAAATGAAATCCTAAGAGGATATTTAGCCGAAGTTGTTGGTCCCCTAGATCCTGATCACCTTGAGGAGACTCTAAATGCTATACTCAAAGAAGGGGGAGGGGTACATCTAGATCCATTTTTGAAAGCCTATCAGCAGTGGCAGGAAATTTTTGAAGAAAAGGGTGTCTTGATCATCCAAGGGAATCTAAAGTTACTATATGCTACGTAGAAGAATGTAAACAAGATGGTAGCAATTTGAAGCAAGATTTTAGTATAATTGATGAAGTACATGCTTAGAGCAAAGATTTACAGGTTTTGCAAGCTATAAAAGGGCAAAAGTATAGGATTTTGATAGATGTATATATAGCAGAAGAATTAGATTTAATTGATGACTGGATTGAGAAGATTGTAGATAGCAATAAAGTGATGGAGACATTACACGTGGACATTCATCAGCTTAAGGACCAAGCCCGAGAGTCAATTTTGGAAGTAGAGAGACATTATAGTGATGTGTGTCTGGAGATTTGTGAAGATGATGAACGCGAGAAGTTAATGCCCGTGGAGTTAGTAGTGGAGAATTTAGGACGATTTTTAAAGAAGCTTCTGATGATGAGGACATTCGATAGGATTTTAGAATAGAGGAAGCCTTATTAGAGTTGGATACCAAACTCAAGGATTTTGTTGAGACTCGAATTAAGGTAGAAAACTATCAATAGAAGGTCAAAGACAAGTATGAGGCTTTAGATTTATTGAATGCAACCAAGATTACTAAAATTATAGAGAAACTCAAGGGGAAACATCCAGACATAGCTTTGGGATGAGGGGCAACAAAACCCAGAAGCCAGAATTTCAATTTTGACACTAAGTAAAATTTTTAGATTTTGGACCCTTTGAGGTGTTTAGGTCCATAGGTGCACAAGTTTGTAGGTCTGCAGGTGCACTTTTCCAGAGGTGCGCCAACACTTGACTACCAGTTCCAAAAATAGAGCTTTCCATGCATCAGAAACACATTTTGACAGTAGTTTAACTCTGACAGACACCCAGTGAAGGATCAGCATCCATTTTTGGCACTTCTACACACTTCTACTTTGGCTGAAGGCTTTCTTATTCTTTCTCCTCTCATAAATTCTTTATTTTTGACATGTAAAGGCTCATGCATCCAATTAATAAATATAAAATGGATGGAGTCCTACTAAGCACTAGTTAGATGGTTAGTTTGTATATAATTAGTTTTTTTATTAAATTAACAGCATATTATTGCATGAAGATATCTCTCACTCTCAACACAAATTGAGGAGATGATTTCTTATAAATACTCCATTGTAATATTTAATTGGGGCCACTATTATTTTGCAATAAAATTATGCTTTTAGTGCTCACATTTGGAATGTAGTGATTCTTGTCTAAATGTGTCATTATTTTGTGAACTTTTGTTCATGGGATTGTGATTGAGCCAAAATTTTATTACTTTGTTTTTGGTTGTGCAATCTTTTTAGTCCTGGTATTTATGAATTCTACTGACATATCTAGCTCGAGAAGAAATCATCAAATTGTACCTACATAACTTTTTGTCTCACATGAGCACACTTTCCATGGCCTTGCAATTTGATGAAGAGTGAAATATCATACAATTACTAAGTTTCTCACTGATGATTGCATCAATGGAATCGAGGAAGCACTACTTCTTTTCATTAGTTACCCACTGATTTCTTTGAAAGTTTAACTCACAGACGTGTTGTTTATTGTAGCTTATGTCCATTAGGATTTTACTTTCACCTTATTTGCTTTAAAGTTCTTTTTATTTTCTTTACTAACCCCCCTTGTTAATTTAGGAATTCATTTTAGTTGCATTGTTAGATTGCATTCATTTTCTTTTAAAAAACATAAAAAATATAAAAACATAGTTCTTTTTCAGCGTTTTATTTTGAAGTAGTGTGCAGATTCTTCATCTCATCCAAAATAAAATGAACCAGCAAAGGCCTCCTTGTGAAAAATCACATTTATCTTCAATTGAACGGATTCTAATAGGTCACAAGATACCCAGAACCTTGGAGTTGATTCACAAAATCATCTTTTCAAGGGAGGAGTTCACAAGTATTCCTGTCGTTTAGCATCGTACATAACGACAGCTCAACATGTTACAAGGATATTTCATTATAACTAGAGGTTGAATGTTGTAGGCATACTATTGTACTATTTACAATTTTGTCAAAGGTTTTAATTCTAGAAGGTAACTTGGTAAACCATTCCATAGCTTGTCCACCTAAGCTTTGTGGAAACAGGCACATAAGAAAATATTGATCATGCATGAATTCCATAAATAAGGTCACAAACTCTCTCAGATGATCTTGGGGGTCATATGTACCCAAGTACTTGTCAAATTTAGGCATCTCCACTCCTTTAGGAAAAGGAGGCATGTACATGTATTTGTCAAAGGGAAATGTACAAATGGAATCTAATGAGAATTTTGTAGTATGTTTTTCTTTCTCTTTCTTCATTAGTTCCATTTGTGTTTGCATTTCTTGCATCTATTTAGTGAGAGGATGCATACGAGTTTCTCTTCCTAAGTGATAGGAGTTTCAATGTTATAGTGTTTAGGAAGTTTAGATACTTTTAGAGAAATTTCAAGGAAGTGTCTTTCCTTTTCTTTTTTCATCAACAATTCCATCATTTTACAAAATTTTTTGCTATTTTGGCATTTTTCAATTTCTTCAAGGGGTGGTTCATCATCATCAAAGACTTCAAGAATATTATTTTTATTTTGATCCCTATCATTCCTTTGTCATTCATCATTTTAAGTATTATGTTCATACATCATTTTAGAAGGTTTTCTAATTGGATTTCTCAATGTTAGGTCCAACCAGTGTTGTGTTCTACTCCTATTGATATACTCAGGTTCAAGAAATGAATTCTCAAAGGTTTTATCAACATATTATTCTTGAAATAAAGGGTTGATCTTTTTGGTACATGTTTATTTCATGTAAGAGAATTTAGGTGGTGATGAAGATCTTGTTGAGTTTCCAAAGATTGTCAAGACTTGAGAGAAAGACTCTTACCTCTTCTAGATCATGCAACTATAAGTTTTCTAGCACTCCTAGTTTCAACAGTCATCAAGGTATGTAATAGCAGTAGTATAATAGGTTTATACCAAGATTACATTTTGAATTTTGTCTTAGCTTGTAAGTAAATTTAATAGTGGGGTGAAGTACATCAAGGTACAAGTTATTAAAATTGTGGTTAAATAGATGAGATGACAACTCTTGTAGTAACATGTGTTACAAAAAGATATAAAATAGCATAGGTGATAGTATAAAAGACTAGTTTTCATGCAAATTGAGATGCTTGACCTAGTTTCAAATAAAGATTTTAGTTTTAGATGTGATTGTAAAAAATGTAGGATAGGCCAGATAGTTTCTAGAAAAATACCAGATCAATTAAGAGACCAACCTGGTCAAATATAGCTCACTATTTTGCAAATTTCCTTATAGACTCGCATGAGGAAACCCTTTTCCAAATGACATGTGAGGAAATGTTGGGACCATGTGAGTAAATGCTTTTCCAAGTGAGAGTTTGTAATACTTTGATAATTTTGACAATATTATTGGCAAGAAAACAACAATTACTCATGCAATAGTTAAGGTATTCCCAAGTGACAATTAAGTAATAGCTAGATGACAAAAGAAATGTAGCCAGTTCTCAAATTCTGACTTGCACAAGATTTATTAGCTAACTAGGAAATTTTTTGATAAGCTTTCTTAGTTTTTGACTGATCTACAAGAAGATTTTGGCAGTGTAAAAATGCAATAATGATTCTCAGAAATGCCTAGACCAGATTTAACAATAGACTTTCTAAGACTTGATAGCTTGAACAGTTTCACAAATAAATTTTTATAGCATAATGACATAATTTTTATTCTCAAATATATTAGGACTAGGTTCAACAAAAAACCTTCCTAGATTTGATAGTTTAACAAGTAAATTTTGGTAGCATAATGACACAATAATGATGCTAAGATATTACAAGACTAGGTTGTCTAGTAGTATGATGCATAAAATAGTAGTTGCACACAATTCCACAAGAGATAAAGCAATCTCATGAAATGAAAATATGGGTAGTCTAACTCAAGGATGAATATGTTACTATGTATGTTCTCAAATGTTTCCACAAGTATACAACAAAAAAGACACTTGAAGCACATAACTACCTAAGGACAAATTGGCATAGTCTATAGCACGAATACTAACATTTTGAGGGATGAGTGAACAGCATGTTCAAAGAAACTCGTGCATATTTGTGTACTATGGAGAATAGATGGTGAGTGTAAACAATCTTTGGAGAATCTAGATAATCCACTAGATCCTTCTTGCATGCAAATTATGAAGCTTTCAGAGGTCTTTCAGGTAGATTCTATCTTAGAGTTCTTAATTAGGATTATATTCACAATTACTTCCTATGGCCCCACAAGCAGGATTAAGGGTTTTTCAAACCCCTCACAAGCACTCAAATATATGGAAATATTGTTAGTGATATTTAGAATTCTATCCCATGTACTTATACCATCCATTGTATATCTATGAGTACAAGGATGAGGGTGGTCTCATAACCAAGATTATAGCATGAAGGCTCCACACATTCGCTCAAGTAAAATAAAACAAAATAAATATGTCATCTAAGGCTTTAAGGTCATTCCTGCGAGACTTTTTTACTCAATGACATGCCCTTTAAAGAGACTCACAAGACTTACAATTTTTTTAGGGTTAGGATAATTTTTGATTAGACCAAGAAGGCCAAGAGCATACTTTCCTATCCTTAGAATCCTCCCAAACATGCAAGCTAGATCTGGTAATTTATGAATTAAACCCCCTTATGAGAACTCTTAATTCAACATTTCTGGGTTTTTGATTGAACCAAGATGGCAAAGAGCATAATCTCCTAACTCCTGAATTGGATAAAATTACAAGGTATTATGATTCCTAAAAATGAAAGGCAATATTAAAGTCATAAATTTTTCTTGTATTTTCAAGGCAACCTACAAAACAATTCATTAGTAGTCTTTTATGAGCATCTTCAACAATACATCCTGTAAAAATATGTTAAGCTGCTCAAAATTAGATCACCACAAAGAACTAGTCTAGGATTAGCATTAGTAATAATCAAATTGTAAAATCAAAACCCTAATTTTTTCTCAATGTCTATGAAATGAAAGATAAAATTGATGTCAAAACTTGTGCCACAATTCACTATTACCAAGTGAGTAAATATGGTCTCGTGCAAGATCGGATGTGTTGCCAAATGACAATTTGGAAAGATTAAGGTCTTGTGCAAGTCACAATTGTGTATTGTGCGGGACTTCTCAGGTAGTAGTTACTCATGCAAGCCCAAATCTTAGGTTAGGCGAGACTTCATAAAAATCATACAAAAAATTAATAAACATATAAATAAAAATTAATGCAGAATATAGCAAAAAAATTGATTTTTCGGCCCCAGATGGGTGTCAGAATTGTGTGTGTGAAATTTGGTTTACCTGTTGCTATAAATACAACACCTCAATAATTCATTATATTCATAGTTAGTAAAATTAGATAATCAAACAATATGCAATAAATCATGAGAAAGTGTAGTACCCACCCTAGTGACTTGATTTATTATGTACCAGATTTACTTTATGTGTTAAAGTTTGCAGATGAGATGTTACTTTACATTAAAGATAATTTCTTATATACATGCATGTAGATAGAATTTACTTAATCTAATATTGGTTTATTGATCCTAACCCATCTAACACCTATATTATTGTTGATATGTTTTTATATGCATGTTGTGTTGGTTGGTGATACAGGAATGTGCAAGAACAACTACTATAAGCCTCTATATTATTTATTGATTTGTAGATCGAACCATGATCCATATATGTGCCTTTAACCTAGAAGTCAAAGTAAGAGAATCAACTACCCATTTAGGGACTTGGGGATTTTTATTCTCATATGGTTTAATGATGTTTACTTATACCTTTATTATAATTTTAACTTCATTATATATATATATATATATATATATATATATATATATATATATATATATATATATATATATATATATATATATATATATATATATATATATATATATATATATATATATATATATATATACACACACACACACACACATGTGTATGTATGGAGATATGTATATGCATATATGATTGTTGGTTGGATGTGCCTTCCTTGCATGATTATATTACAACCCCTAAATAACTAAAAACATGTGGAGTAAATAAAGAAGATAAATAAAAAGGAATTAAAATGCTTAATAAATTCAAACTCTAAACTATCCGCCTATCGATTTCTTCCTCCACCAGCTTACTCATATAACTCTTCATGAAACATTAAATAGGAAATGAATTGTAACCCTTATCTTAGTAAAAACATAGATATAGAAAAAGGTTGTAAGAATTGAACACTTGACCTCTTGAGGGAAGATCATAAAGACTTAACCATTGTGCCATATAAGTCATTTGAGTAAGGATCTTGTTACAACATAGATACTCTAGTGGTTAATCTAAAGGTTAAAAAATTATTATTATTATTATTATTAATTAAAAGTGGTTTAATTTAATCAAACCTTACAAAAGGTGTCGGCTACAATAGAAATAACCTTTCAAAAATGACATTTTCTCCCTATAAATAAAGGGAAATATCAAAAGAAAAATAGGAAATATTATTGGAAAAAAAACTATAGTCAAATTAAAATATTGAAGACTATCGCTTGTAGAAAACCAGAGGATATCCAGACTAAGTTTAGGAAGGAAACAAACACCAGGACCTGGCTAGAGGGAGGAAGCTTTCATCATTCACAAACTCAAGCCCAATTTCATATGGGCACAAGAAAAAAAGTAGGCCTTAATGTCCCAGTTTATTGAACATATTTAACTTAGGATAAGAAAAATATAATGAATATGCTACCTTAGATAGTGCAATTGTACATATATTCATGCCTCTTTTTGTTACATCTAAACTGAATGTGTTAGTAATCCTTTGGTTATTTGCGATGGAGTCTTGAGTATGGAAGTCATGTGAACAAGAATGCTAAGAGTAAAAATCTATTGATTAGAAATGGTTTTGCAGGTTTTAGTATGAGATTTCAACCCAAATGGAATTGGAAAACCCTCCTACACCTTATCTGGCCTTGGAATTCAATTGATAGTCTTCTTTATATTTTTTTGAGTTCTCTAGAATAAATGCGCAGTAAGGCTACACATGTGCAAGTCTGTAATCTACCCCTTCTGTTCAGTCAGTACCAATGTGTCACTCTACTAGATTGAATGTGTAGTTATATTAAACAAATACGTAGTTATATTGAACAAATGTGTGTCTACATTAAACAAATACATGTTTATATTGAAAAAATGTGTGGTTATAAGAAACAAATGTGTAGTTTTACTATTTTCTTATTTTTATGGTTCACTAAGTGATATCCCATTCTCAATTTTCTCTATTGACTGATTCTGATTGGCCCTATTTCTATTATGTGACTTCTTTGAGATGCCTTGACTTGTGTAACTCTACATGGCTTGTGTATTCGATCTAGAGTAGGGTAGGAAACCCTATGTGAGTGGCTTGCCATAAGTATTGGGGCCCAAAAGTGGCTACCAAAGGATCCTATGCCTAGAGACCAATGCCCTACATAGGCTGGCTCTATAAGTGAGTTGGATAACAAGTGATAACTTAATAAAAATTCATGTGATCGGTTGGGTTTTCACACATTAATAAAGATTAAGATTGAGGATTGTTGGAGTACTCAGAGAGGGGACAATCTGTGCAAAATATGGTCCATGACTCAAGGGAAGGATCCCAATATTACTAGGCCATGCATATCCTATTAGAGTACTCAAGGAAAGGGCATTCTATACAGAAGGATGGTCCTTGGCTCAGGGGAATGATACCAACATTGTTGGAATGTATGATGACACTCACCTAGATGTGGTTAAATCCTTCACTCTGCTTATGCCTCTCATTGTCCATTTACTTTGTGATTTCATTTTGGAGCTTTATGCTTTTGTGTGGCCTTATGTTATCCTTGTAATTGATTTTAGGTATAAGACTTAGACTACCTTAGAGCCTAGGTGGATCATGGTTTTTTCTCCTAGCTCGAGGGAGTGGTTCCACATGGTTCCACATGGTTGGGTAGCAAAACAGAGGCTTGTCCATGACTTGCATTGGATTTATTTCTTAGAGATATGCTTGGATGATGCTTAAGGATGTTCATGTTACTTGCATTGCTATAAATGATGTAATTTGGTGTTAATTGATGAATCATAAAAAAGGGAGATTTTAGATTGATACATTTTAAGGAAAGGACATGTATACAAGTTGGGTAAATAAGAAAGAGGTTGGTTCTTGAAAAATAACTATATGAAAATTATATCTCTTTTATAAAATTCATCTTGGCATATATGTATGATGGTGATTACTTGTGTTATCTACTTGCCTTATGTAAATCATGATGTATATCTTGTATAGTTGTTGTGCTTGATTATCCTTGTTGTAATATTAGATTAGTCAATTACGATGATGGTATGACATTTGTATTTTAGACTTAAGAAGTATGTAAACTTCATGACAATAACACTAATGCCTAGAATAACTTACGTAGTAAAGAATGAATATTAAGGGAACTAGAATAGGACTTTATATCTATGATTAATGAGATAACAAGAAAATGATGTAAAGAAAAAATTTACTCGTCAAAATTTTCAACTTTGACTTATTGTTTTGGGTTCCCTTTGGAGGGGCATTACATAAAGTGACCTATCACCTTCTATTTAATATGAGTGAGATGCTCTCAAATTTTTCAAGCTTTTAGTGACTCTAGATGCTATTTAAATGAAGAATTTAACATGAATGCAATTTAATATATCTTTTTGGATTTTTGTATGCAATAGTATGACTAAATCTAGATGATTGATATAACAATGCAATTAACCTATACGAACTCAATAAAAATAATGATCTCAATATAGGTGATGCACAATATCGCTACAGAAAATTTAGCATTATAGCTTTACTCTTCAATTGCAAATAAGAAATGAAGGTTTAGGAGGTCTTCTTTTATAGGACCCAAGGACGAGTTTGAGTTGAGTTCAATCCATGCACTTCTTGATGATCAAATGTCTTAAGGAGGTGGAAGCATAGTTCACTTTCCATTATTTGGAGTGATAGGAGAGTTGATTGGTCCATTTGAGTTAGATTGCCTAGTTAATCAGTTCTCTTTTTATAAAAATGATGCAAAGGTTGACTTGACTTGGCTTTTTGATTTATGCATGGTCAACTCCTTTATTTACTTTTTAATTGTTTAGATTTGAACTCAACATTTTACTCAAACTTTGTTTATGAATTATTTTTATCAATTTTAGAATTTTGAAGAAGATAATTGAATATTTACCTCATTTAATATGATTTTCTCAATTTGTGAATATTTAATCCAAAAACTAATTTTTTTAGAGATCTAATTCGATTTAATCATTTTTTCATTCCTTTTCCATGTGTAATTGTCAAATGGGTCCAATTTAATTAATGTGCTAGGACATTGAATTAAATCAATTGATTTAGGTTGATCAATTATTAATTAATGTTTATGTTTAGGAATTAATTGAGTTTTAATTAATATTGACAGTTAATGATTTTATGCAATTTGATACTTAGATCAGAGTAATGATATAAATAGATGTGCCTTTTGGTTGGGAATTTTAATGATTCGAGGTTGATGATTGAGATTAGGGGCATCTATTTTAGAAGAACATTTTTAAGTGATTACAATAAGAAATATATTGGACAAGTGAACAATGTTGAGATAATGGGTGTTGCACACATTGTATAATATTGTTATATTGTATTATCTTATTTTATTATGTAATGTTGCATCTAGATGGACAGGAAACATGTAAAGATTCCCATGGGATAAACTTGATGAGTTCTATTGTAACATTGTGATAATATTTGATGTAATTATTTAATATTTGGAAAAAGAATTGAATTTCCAATATTAAATGTGGGGTCAATGGGTTAGGTAGCACATGGTTTATGTAATACCACTTGGTGGTTTTGTGGGACTTGCTACTATATAAGCAGCCATGAAGGTAGTTGTTGTGTGAGGAGAAGTGAGAAGACAAAAGGCAAAAAAGGAAAGAGTCGAGTGGGACAAGGCTTGACAAGTTAGCCAAGGGAACATTTGTGAAAGTTGGAAGCATGGCATGGAATGTGTGGATTCATACTTGTTCACATAGTTTGCTCGGTTGTGGCTATGGCTTTGAAAACTTCCATGGTTGTATTACAATGGTGTTTTTTCTGAATAATACATGGTGATGGATGCTTTTGGAGGCTGGGTTTTTTCTTCAATAAGGGTTTCCCAGGGTATATCTTGTGTCACAATTTTTGTGGGTATGTTGTCTATTCTCTTGCATGTGGATTTTAATTCCATATTTATTTCAGATCTGTTATGGGTTATGTGGAAACGGTTATATTCTTTGTTGCAAGTTTTTTTACAAGTGCTATCAGAACTATGGTTTTATTATTGTAACCCTAGATTGAATCCATGGGAGTGCATGAGAGGATAAAAGAAAGGGCAAGATATATGAGTTATTTATTGCAAGTCTGAGGGCTTTGGGTTTTCTTTTATGATGGGATATTGGTAGATTTCAAGCATGTGAAATTGTTGGTCAAAAAGATTTTTTGGATGTTTCATTTAAATGAGGGTTTTTTGGGGGGATCTTGAAGAAATGACCTCCTTGGCAAAAACAAACCTCACCATTGGATTTGGGTTGACATTTCCATAAATTTTGATATATAATTTGTCCTAGTTTAACCATGTTTAGAGGAAATGAATGAGTTTTTTAGTTTCAGCCCATGATGGCTGTCAAATTTAATCCCATCAAAATTTTCATCACAAAAAAAAAATTGCAGTGAAAATGGTAAAAATACCCTTAGTAAAATAGCCAAAACTTTCTCTTAGGATATCAGATTTCAGACTTCTTATAGGCATGGAAAGCTAATTCAGAGCACTACAACTTGGTGTTAGTTTGGTTCTATGATTTTGAATTTTTCAAGTTTTAAGAGCCTAAATGTTAGATGTTGTTTATTTTGAGCACAAATTAGGGCATAACTTGGGCATACAAAGTCAGATTTTAGACTTTGATTAGTTAACAGAAAGATCTTGGAGAGCTCTACACATTGGTTTAGATTTGGTATAGGTTTGGCATGGTTTATTTGGTGATATATTGATCTAAATAATTTATGATATATATTGACTATGGTAGCATTGTACATTTATGACATTGTGTGTTTGAAGATTTAAGATTTGATATCATTGTATACTCAGTTCATATTTTAGATTGGTCTCATGATGATATGGTTATCAGTATTTGGTTTGGATATGTATGTTGACTTGTTGGGTCTATAAGTTGTGCAGTGTTGTAAGTGGTCTATACTTACAAGTTGCATTTATAGGTTGGTTATGGGTTGTCTTTGCCCATTGATATTTCATTATTGGTGCATATTCAGATTGGTGGCTTGGATTTGGGTTGTCTATACCCTAAGTCAAATGATTTGTTGATTTTTCTTGATGCATAAGGGATGAGATGTTGTTACCAAGTATAGTCATGGTGATAGGTTGAACACTTTAAGAGTTAGATGCTCTATTTATGGATGTGATCATAGTGTCATGGATTTTGGCATGACATGATTGGATATGTAGGTGCATCCTTAATTTTCATTGGCTTGGATTCTTGATTTGGTTATGGTGGTTTATCTTCTTGGTTGAGGATCATGGTTATTGGTTTCTTTTGAGGAGCTCATGATGTGCACTTTGAGTTCTTTGATGATTTGATGCCTTGGTTGATTCTCATGGTTAGAGGATGGCTTTTTTTCATCATGATGTCATGGATAGCTTGGGTACATGGTTTAGTGGGAGCTTGTGACAGTGATGAGGTGACAGTGCAAAATTTGTTCCTAGTTTGGTTTATATCTTCTTGGTTTGGAGATCTTAGTTTCACTTGGTACTAATACTTTGGTTGTGTGAGTGTAGACCTGGAGGATCTTCATGTAGGAGATGGATTTTTTGATGCCATGGATTCCTTGGTCCTAAGGTTGAGTGGGAGTTGTTGGAATTGATATATTTATTGAGTGTTTGCAGATGTTGGAGATTTGTCTTAGATCCTATTGCTGCAAAAGCATCTTTGGCATTTGCATGGTGCACTTGTTATCTTCATGGTTTGTGAATATGGTTAGATCTTGAGGACTCATGGGGTTCTTGGTTATCTTCATGGTGTGTGGAGATGGTTCTTCATGGTATGTGAAGATGGTTTTCTTCATGGTGTGTGGAGATGGTTTCATCTTGAGGACTAATGGAGTTCTTGGTAAAGGTGTGGTTTATGCTTTCATTTGACATGTTATCCTTGGTTTGAGGATGGTTTCATTTTATATGTCATGGTATACTCTTGATACATATTTAGAGTTTTGACATGTTATAGTATGTTCATATGGAGCATGTTATCTCTTTGGTTGAGATGGTTAGATCATGTTGCCATGTTTATGTTCCTGAGGCCATGGTTGGAACTTTGACAATGATCTTGGTTTAGTTTCTTCGTATTGAATACATTGATCATAAGTTGGATACTTCATGATATTGCTATGTTGCTTTTGGAGTTGGCATGGATTGATTGGTTACAGTTTCTCATGGATACTTAGAGATGGTGGTGATGCTGATTTCTCTTGGATTAGAGATGTGTTTGTTGGGACGGTTGATAGTTTCAACACAAATTTCGAGGGGCACTCACCTGAAATGAACTTGAGAGGAGATTGTTCTTAGATGATTCTTGTTTGGAGACTTGGATATCTTGATGAGAATTCTCATTCCCCACTCTTGGTCTACTTGGCGATTTTCTACTTGAGAGGTATAGCCCATTGTTTCTCTCAAGTGCATTATGTTTGTGCTTGCCTTTCATGGATATGGATTTTGAGCTACGATACATGAGTTAGTTCTAGAGGGTTGATTTGAGAGATGGTTTAGCATTGGTTATCTCCATTTTCATATGTTGTTTATGCTGGTTGAGTTTGGCAGATGGTTTTATATTAGGCATATTCCTTGGATTAGGAATGATTTATGAGTTTGATCTTCTTGCAAGAGGCTTACATCCATGATTAGTTATATAGTATGGTTTGGGTGTTGTTGTGGCTTCTTTTTGGGGTTTTATGGAGAAGATCATACTTGCACAGCTTACATCTAGAGGTGTGTGTAGAAGGACATGATACAACTTATGATTTGCATGGTTTCTCTTTAGTCTTGGTTATCTTCCTAGATGTTCGGTTTTACTTACATTGGATTTCAGACTAGTTGGAGATTGTGATCGTTGGTTTGTGCTCACGTATGTCATGTGAGAGATGACATGGTTATTCCTTTATCTCTTTCCTTTTTTGGTTATGGAGAGCTTGGGAGACTATTGGAGACATCTTATGAGATTTTTTCTTGCAGGATATTGGTTTATGTGTTGTGGATGTCCTTGAGACTACATGGATCCACTTCTTTGAGATGTTGTGAGTGGATTGGTTATAGATTTGACATTATCTTTTGCAGTGGGAGCTTCTTGGTATATATGTGGCAGGTATTGCTCTTGAGGCTTGTTATTGCAGGTTACAAATTGGATATGTCGATGATGTGAGATTCACTTGGTATACCTTTGGAGGTATGGATAGTTGAATGGGTTTGGCACTTGTGGGTGCTATTTCAACTATGGATAGTTTTTGACAACTATAGGTACATGTTATTACCTTTGGATAAGGTTTTTGTGCTTGGCATTTTAGTTGGTACAAGATTTTATGATCTTCTAATACGACAGGTTGGGCGGCTTTCTCTTTAGATGGCTTCTATGTATGTCTAGTGGCAGTGGCATAATAGGAGGTGAGATCATTCATGTTTGAGATGCTGGATACTTTGATTTTGTTGTGGGTACTAGGATGGAGCACTTTGTGTACTTTGATCCATGATGGTGGATATGCTAGGAGTGATTGTTCCCTTGTTCATTTATGTGGCTACAGATTGACCCTATGCAATGTATATTGACCCTATGCAATGTTTACAAAAAGTGGGAGATTGTTAAGAAAGGGGGTGTTGCACACATTACATAATAATGTTATATTGTATTATCTTATTTTATTATGTAATGTTGCATCTAGATGGACGTGCAACATGTAAAGATTCCCATGGGATAAACTTGATGAGTTGTATTGTAACATTGTGATAATATTTGATGTAATTATTTAATATTGGGGAGAAGAATTAAATTTCCAATATTAAATGTGGGGTCACTGGGTTATAGCACATGTTTAATGTAATACCACTTGGTGGTTTTGTGGGACTTGCTACAATATAAGCAACCATAAGGGTAGTTGTGTGAGGAGAAATGAGAAGGCAAAGGGAAAAAAAGGAAATAGTCAAGCGAGATAAGGCTTGATAGGTTAGCCAAGGGAGCATTTGTGAAGGTTGGAAGCATGGCATGGGATGTTTGGATTCATGCTTATTCACATAGTTTGTTCGGTTGTGGCTATGGCTTTGAAGGCTTCCATGGTTGTATTGCAATGGTATTTTTTGTTGAATAATACATGGTGATGGATGCTTTTTGAGGTTGGATTTTTTCCTCAATAAGAGTTTCCCAGGGTATATCTTGTGTCACAATTTTTGTGGATATGTTGTCTATTCTCTTTCTTATGGATTTAAATTTTGTGTTTATTTCAGATCTATTATGGGTTATGTGGAAATAGTTATATTCCTTGTTGCAAGTTTCCTTACAAACAACTCCACTAATCAAGTGTCTAACCAAAGAATCTATGTGGTCTTTTTAGTTGATAGCAACCTCTAACCCATTAGTTTTAAACTAGGAGACTATAAAAGCCAAGTGTGAGTTGCCTTAATAATTAAGAGAAATTTTCAAGCTACCAGATTTAGGAGTGACAGTTGAGAAATACTTCATAGTGAACCAAGAAATAGGGGCAAAACCAAATGATACTTCTCCTAAGACCAAACAATATTTTAGTAGCATGCAATATTCTAGAATATGACCAAGCAACAATTTGCCAAAAGATGGGTGATACTTCATAGAACTACTAGGAGATAATGGAGAGGTTTATATGATACTTCCCAAAACTACATGCAACACTCTAAATTGTCATATGATATTTCATAGAGCAATAGGTGACTAAGAAAACTAATAGTGCAAAATGACTCATTTTTTGTCGAAATGGCCTAGTTTTGTTTGTTGTTTTGAATGTTTTGGCAATGTTATGTGTTTTGACAATGTATAGCTCAACTATAGCAATGACTTATTGTTCAAAATGAAAATTTTAACAAGCAATATGTAACACATAGAGTAGTCTTCAAACAATCAAGCAAGGGACAAAACAACCTTGTGTGATACAAACACTTGTGAAGTCTCAAGAAGAAAGTTGTAAAGCTACCGTCATGTACATGTTCAATAGATTTCAACGGGTCATAGCACAAAAAAAAGACACACCAAGCAAGTTCTACCTAAAGGAAATGACTTTTACTCAATACCTTAGATTTCCACGGGTCTTAGCACAAAAAAAAGACACACCAAGAAAGTTCTACCTAAAGTAAATGAATTTTACTCAATACCTTTTCCCATAACTTGATGCCCCCTCACCTCACACAAAGTGGTTACCCATAATAGATATTGGCTTTATAATGGAGTGTTATTAACACATCCAAAGGGACACATATGGTGAGTCAAATATTCTTGTGACCTGGGTAATCCACTAGGGTCAATCCTACACAAAGATATTGAGTTGATGAAATAGGGTGGCTTCTAATCCTAGGTCCTTAGTAAGGGATTTGTTCATAGCACCCTCCTTGCATCCAATATAGAACTAGGGCCTCAGAGATACAAGAGTATCCACACTAGTGATTCCACCATGGTCAAAATCCCATGAGGATCCTCACTAGAATGAATGAAGATACTATGTCCCTCCAAGACTTTAGTCTTTTCCAAGGGCTTTGTGATTTTAGTGGGCTGTAGTAGCCAAGTTTTCTTATTTCCACTTGGGTCATTCCCATGAGATTTTTCCCTAAATGGTAGGTCCTCTAAAGGTAAACAATCTAACAAGGAGATGAACATAAAATGGAACGACAAGGAGGTCAAGATTTGTGATTTTCCCTCAAAGGGGGAAAGAACATACTATCCTACTCCAAATGTTTCTCCCAAACACACCAAACAAGGGTTAATTAAGGCACTTAAAGAGTGACCTCTACATTCACTTTCTTAATTTACACTAATGGGTCAAGATTTCTAATTGTCTTAGAAAGACAAGAGCATACTCTTCTACCATCAATATGAACCCTTACTCATGAGTTATCAAGTACCTAAGAAATGAAATGAAAGCTAATAAATGACAAGCACTATGTTCAATTGTATCTCCAAGGCAGACTACAAAACCACTTGTTAAAAGTCTTAGCAACACAATCCTTTGACAATAAAATCCTACAAAACCACAAGTTATGGCACAAAATATGTAATAAAAACTAGCAAAATCACTTGATTAGATGTTGTCAAAAACTGCAAAATTCAAAATATAAGTTAGATCAAAGAAAATTAAGCTTTTATATTTTGAATATGCAAATCGACAAGTTTGTACAATAGATTACAATTCATGAGAATATTGTAGTATATTCCTCTAGAAGCCAGGCATAATTTTAGGCCTATGAGATAGGGAAATAAAACCAAAATGATATTTTGTTACATTGTAGATGACGCTTCACAATACAAATAGGCGATAATGAAGAAATTGCAGATTATCACCTGTAACCAAAAGGAATATCACTCCTAACATAAAGAAATATCGTATGATATTTCAACCTAAAAAAATAAAAAATAATAGACCTACGATAATGAAATAAAAAAATGCAAAGAAATAGAGCTAGAAATTTGGTTCCATCCCCATGGTGGGCACCAAAAATGTATGCTCAAAAGTAGGCACACTTCTATAAACCCTTATATCTAAGATATCCAATAGAAAAAAAGCCTTTAATGACAACTTATAACTCCCTATCCATGACATGCAAGAATTAAAAGAAAAATATGATGGATCTCAAATGAACCAAACATGGGGACCCTTACAAGGTGCACCATAGAATTAAAGATTCAAGGAGTAAGAACAAGAATGCCAGTATCTAAGAACTTCAAATGATATGTAATGTAAGCTAGCTAAGATGACAGTGCAAGTTTGAGCTAATATGATAATGAAAGTACAAAGAAAGTAAACTAACAAACAAGATCAAGATTACAAATCATCCTAATTAAGCTATTTGAGCTAGGATAATGCAATAAAAAGGAAATACTAAGCTGATATGCAAGAATGAAAGTGCAAAGTGAGTGCTCGAGTGCTCAAGAAATAAAAAGTCAAAGCAACATCATAATAATAACAAGAAAGTCTAAGTGACGCAGAAGCATCAAACTTGGATTTTGTGGACTTTATATTTCAGATGGTTAGGGTTATGTTTGAGGCATATTGGTAGACCTTATCCTATGTATGCATAATGATTAGATGGATTATATTGGAGTTAGAGCTCTTTTGATGGCTATTGGTAATGGGTTCCTTATTTCTTGGGCAAACTTTGGAGATTGTTTTCGCGAGCTTCGATCTATGGCAGTTGGCTTGTACGATCTTAGATGTGGATCTTTGGATGGTGTGTGGTCCTACAACTAAAGCCACATAATGTTATGTTATCTTATGAGTTAGTTATCCAGTGTAAAAATGGGGCGTGTCCTAAGTGTTATTTATTCTATCAAGTTTACTTATGGCTCGAGTGTTTATTTAATGTGACTATTTATTTAATGTAATTTGTTAGGCCGACCTATGGCTTGATTTAGTATAAGTAGAGGGCCTTGTGATGTCTAAAGAAAAGATTGAAGCAATTAAACATGGAGTAGCTAGGAGCATTTTGATGGATGATAGCTAGGAGGTGGATCTTTGCATACGAGGATTGAGTTGTTTCCTTGTTTGTAATGGTCATAATGCAAAATGCCTTATAGTTGGGCATGCTAGAAATAAATTTACTTTGGAGGTACACCTACCTTGTACTGCATCAAGTGGTATCAAAGTGAAGGTTTTATTTGGTTGGTGATTGTTAGAAAGTGGTTCTAGAGATTTTGTACAATTCTTATTGCATATTTGTGTTCTTAGACTTGTGAAACACTTCTTTGTTGTTCGTGTAAGGTAGTAGGTTGTGATTTGATTTACAAATAAATTGGGTTTGTCACAAGATGCTTGGATAGGATTTGTTGTAGAGGGTTTTCGAAGATCTTGGAAGATGCCTCTGGGAAGATTGGACACTAGGGTGATCATAGATATCTATGATGTGGTGGAGATGAAGATAACATAGAAGTTTTCTTAGTTGGAAGTTGATTTAATTGATCCAATTGAGGAAAGGATAGTTGAGTTTTGAAAATATTATCAGAGTTTGCATCTACCGATTAGAAAGAAAGTTGTATGGCTAGTTAGAAGACTTATTCAAGAAGGAAGAGGGCATGACAAGGTTCAGGTGGAGGTAAAAGAGGTATGTGTAGTTAGGTTTGTTGATTAGTTTGTGGAGTTTGATATGAAACATAAATAGAAACTTGTGGTTTTTGTTGGGATACCTGAGCTTACCGAAGAGGTTCCTAACCTTGTTAAGATTGGAAAGGAGTTTGTTTTCATGATTAGTTGATCGTGTCTGACTTGAAAATTGTTGAGCATATTATTTTGGATAATAAAGTTAATGATTATGAGGTTTGCATTTATGGTAACAAGGATTTACATATGGATGAGGATTTTCATATGGTTGTTGATCTAAATTTATATGTTGTCACTTATATGGTTAATGATTATATTGTTGTTAATATGGACATGGATCTACATGTTGGTGATATGGATGTTGTTACTAATGTGGAGTTGTATTTACATGTTGCTAATGTGAATTCACTTATTGCTAATGTTTGAGAGTTTACATGTTGCTACTATTATTGATTTGGGTTTACATGATGTTGTTGACATGAATTTCATGTTTAAGGATGTTACTTATTTTTTGGTTGTGATCAGTTGCATAAATTATTATGTAGTTCAATTTGTTTATGGGAATAAGCATGTCAATTAAGACATTGTGATTCATTTAATTTTAATGTTTAAATGGATGAAGTAGAGATGGTTGATGTACAAATTTTCTCTCTTGTCCTTTATGGATTGGAAACATTTGGTGAAGATGACATGGAGTGCAAATATTTATTTTGGCATCAAAGTGTGGGTTACACTTTTCTATTTACCCCAAGCTTCTGATGTAGGAGCATCTAACTTGGATTTTATGGACCCTATGTTTCACATGGTTAGGGTTATGTTCGAGGCATATTGGTGGACCTTGTCCTATGTGTGCATAATGATTGGATGGGTCATGATAGAGTTAGAGATCTTTTGGCGGCTGCTAGGAACATGTTCCTTATTTCCTGGGAAGATTTCAGAGATTGTTTTTGCAAGCTTTGATCTATGAGAGTTGGCTTGTGCGATCTTAGATGTAGATCATTAGACACTATGTGGTCTTATGGCCAAGGTCGTGTAATGTTTATTTATCTTATGAGTTAGTTATGCATTGTAAACTTGGGGCCTGTCCAAAGTGTTATTTAATATGTTAGTCAACTCGTGGCTTGAGTGTTTTTTTAATGTAACTTGCCAAATCGGCCTGTAGCTAAGTTTAGTTTAAGTAGAGGATCTTGTGATTTATAAAGCAAGGATTGAAGGCAGTTGAGCATGGTGTAGCTAGGAGAATCTTCAGGGGTAATATCTAGGAGGTGGATCTTCACATATGAGGATTGAGTTGTTTCCTTGATTGTAATGGTTGTAACCGAAAAGGCCTTACAGTCAGGCATGTTGGATGTCAATCTGATGATTCTATTATGAGAATCGATGTTGTTTTGGATCTAAATCTATGTGTTATTATTGTATTTCCACCATGTGGTTATTTTTTGGGAGCTAGGTCATCTCCTTTGGAGGTACACTTTCCTTGCACTATATCACTAAGATTCTAAGAGAGTAAGGAGAGGGCCTCCTTTTAAAGTAATATGATGGTTAGAGATTAAGAGGAAAAATCAAGGGAGAAGAATTATTCTCATTTTGACTTTGAGCTCAAGATTCTCAAGAGGCAAAATTAAAGGCTATGTTTAAGAGGCAAAATAATGAGTGGAGGAGATTAAGAGGAGAAATATATTCCACTCACCTTGGAAAGTGTGCATTCAATGTGTAGACAAAAAGTATTTTAAATTTATTTTTAGATTAGAAACTTACTTTTTATGTGCACACATATGATAAAGGGGATTTTTTTATTAAAAGGGATCATGTTCTTATAATTAAATAAAACTTAGGATAACATGGTCAAACTATAAAATACAATCAAATGAATGATTACATGATGATTTGATCAAGGATAAATGATTTTAAAATATGTAAAATTGGTTAAGCATAAGATTTAATCTAGCATATAGATTTAAATATTGAAAAGGGGGCTCATAGTTTACTAGACCATTTATAGGTGATTGCACCACTCCTTTTGCCTCTTGAGAATCTTGAGCACATGGGTCAATTAAAGATCAAATCTCAACTATTGTTTTTTGCCTCTTAATCTTAACTATCCAAATCTCTTTAAAAGGAGGAACTTATATCTTCATGCTAATATTATGCTATCATTTTGATTCTTGATTTCTTGAGCACTCACTCATACTCTTGCATTCTAGCTTAGTGTTTCCCTTTCATTGAATTTAGAATAGCACATCTAGATTAATTAGCAGAGAGTAATCTTCATCTTGGTAGCTTGGTTTCCTTTCTTTCATTTGCATTCTCATGGTTGCATTCTCATTCCAGCTTACTTTACATAGCATCTTCATTTGAATCTTTCATTATATGGTGCACCTTGCAATGGTCTCCATATTTAGGTTCATTTGAGAGCCACCACATGTCATGGATAGAGAGCTATGAATTGCCTCCCAATCTTCCTAATCCATGTGATTCTTTAAGAATAAGGATTTATAAAAGTGTGCCTACATTTTAGCATACAATTATAAAATTTTAGATTATTTAAGAGGTATTGCTCATGATTTGGCACTATAATTGAAATTTTGAATAATTAAGTTTTTCTTAGCAACATACATGTAATGTGGAAATTTTGTTTTCCTTATGCTATAATCTTACAAAGATATTCTATAATTGATCTATTTTTACCTTGGATCCTAATGACCCCAAGATGTTGTTGGTTTGTCATTAGATTATTATGATTGTGTTATTGTATCCATGATTATTTTGGTTCGGTTATTATGTGGTATAACCATCAAAATTGATGTAAACTTGCAATTAATCCTCATCAATTCCAACCCACCATCAAATGTTATATATCACAAAGGTGACACTTATAATTTTAAGTGAAACCCTTTTTGACGATGAAACTTTAATCTTATATATTAACTATTCTCACAGTGAAAGTAGATATTCCCTATGCAAGATATACAAACTTTAATTTAAATAATAACTCTTAAAATAATTCTCATGACCTAATTTTTCAAACAATCAAATACAATTAAAGAACCCTTATAATTATTTTTAACTTCTAAATGACATTGACATCTGTATTTTCATACCAGTTTAATACAAGGAAAAAAAACATCGCAAATCCAACAATCCTATTTCTCTAAAAGTTCAAGCACACTCAATACTCTCTAAAACTATATACACCAAACCCTTTAGACCTCTATATCAATGATTGGGTGTTTTATTCCTTATACTTTAAATTACTAGTGATGCAGGAGCATCCAGAGGTATAAGGGCAATCCTGTGTCACCCCAAAAATAATGTAATTAGACTTAGTTTCTGTTTCATGTGTTTTCATTTTTGGACACCCATTTGGGTCAAATAAAGGTTCCAACTCTCACAGTTCAACTATCAGTGTGCTAGAAAATCTTGAAAAAATAGGATCGTGCAATTTGGCCATCATTTTGGTGACCTAGAAGGTGTGAATTGGCCATATGAATGTAATTGTGACTTAGAGCATTCCAAAAAAAGAATCAGGTCAAAAGGCCCCACGGTTTGAAAGTTATTGCAATTTTTCGAGTTTTGGAGACCTCCTAAGAATGCTTCAAAGTCAAATAGGGGCATTAAATGACCTTGAAAAGGGCCGAAAAATGGGGGACGAGCTAAGCTTGTCCATAGGGCTATAGAGAACTTTGAGAGCTTTTTGAAAATGCAAACAGTTCATCAATCAGAGCTACGGTTCAAAAGTTATGCCTCCCGGGAGTTCGGTTACCATTTCTAGATTCTTCTAGATTTGCACCGACTTCTAACGTAGCTTCTGGAACCTTCTATTTGGTCGGTGGATGCCTACTAGCACTTTCTAGAATGTATTCCTAGTCCTTGACCCTCTGAGGTCTATTTAAGGAGATTTCTGGCATTGTAAAAGGCAGTTCGGAGTGGAGTTTGAGAGGAGGTACTCAAAGGAGAAATTATCTCCAGATTTATGCTATTGTAAGCCCTTAGGGCATGTTTTGAAGTCTATTTTCTCTGTACTGTTTGTACTAGCTTATTTTCTCAGTTAATACAATTTCCCTTTTCTGTTGTGTCCATTCTGTTCTTGGGTTGTGTCCCCATCAAGTGGTATTAGAGCTGGTTTATCTGAGTGTGTAGACAGAGCGCCGACTGTGAGGCAGTTTGCACCAGTACTGTGTGGTTGTGGGTTTGAGTTAGAAGATGTCTCCATGAAGAGAGCATGGTGGAAGGGCCAAAGCTATTAATCCTAAGGAGGTTAGAGCCCTCCAAAGGCAGGTACAGGCATTGCAAGAGGAGCTCCGTAGAGGAGCAAATGTTGCCGTAGGTGACGACAGTGAGGATGACAATGAAGAAGAAGTAATGGGACCAGAAGGGGAATTTGATGGGGAAGTTCTGAATCATGCAGAGGAAAGGCTTTTTAGGGCCATTACTAAGTTTGGGAAAAGACCCACAATTGAAGTGGGTGTATTTTCAGGAAATCTGAAACCAGATGAGTTGATCGATTGGATCAATGAACTGGAAGAATACTTTGAGTATGAGGATATTAGGGACCCAGATAGGGTTAAGTTTGCAAAGGCCATGCCAAAATCTGGTGGCAAGAGGTTCAATTGGAAAGAAACAGAAGAGGAAAGGAGAAGATCACAAGATGGGATCGCATGGTGGACAAATTGAAGAAGCAGTTCATTCCTGTGGACTACGAGCTTGATTTGTTTAAGAAGATGCATGGGTTAAAGCAAGCAGGAAGATCAATCCAAGAATATACAGAGGAATTTTCCCGACTCTTGATTAGAGCGGGGCATGCAGAAGCAAATAAGGAGAAGGTTGCTCGTTATATCAGTGGGTTGCGACCTAGCATCCAGGAGGAATTAAGTCTGGTAAGAATGACCAGCATTGAAGAGGCATACCAGTTTGCCCTACGAGTTGAAGAGAAGCTAAATAAAAGGTTTAAAGGAAGACAAAGAGGGCGCGGTCAAGGAGGAAGGGGAAGCGGTAGATCATTTGGAGGCCGCAATGAAACCCAAAAGAAAAATGAAGATGTGGGTACTAGCAGGAACCAGAGGAATAAGGGTTTCAACCGCTCCCATGACCAAGACTTTGGAAATTAGAGAGGAAGAGGTAGAGGACATGGACAAGGAAGAGGAGGCTTTTCTGGTACCTATTTCCATTGCAATAAAGAAGGTCATCGTGCCTTTGAATGCCCTCAACGACAAGGAAGGACAGATAGGAGAGCTGAGGGCCAAGCTAGGGTTGCTCATGTGGATGAAGATGCACAATCATCACATTCAGAGGATGCAGAAAGAGGAGAGACCTTGGTAAATGAAAGAGTCCTACTAAGTGGTGAGATTGAACCAGGACAATGGAGGAGTTTGTTCTGTACCAGATGCAAGTGTGAGGATAAATGTTGTGACGTGATCATTGATGGTGGTAGCACTGATAACTTGGTATCAGAAGAGATGGTCTCTAAGCTGAAGCTCAAGAGGGAGAAACATCCCCAGCCCTATCGGATTGCTTGGGTAAAATATGATCATAAGGTCCTGGTAAGTGAACAATGTTTAGTAAAATTCAAAATTGGGAGTTACCATGATGAAGTTCTTTGTGATGTTATTTCGATGGATGTTTGCCATCTATTGTTGGGTAGACCATGGCAGTTTGATAGACATGCAGTACATGATGGACATGCAAACACATACTCTCTAACAAAGGATGGAGTTCACCACAAATTGAAGCCCATGAAAAAGGAAGGTGAAAAGGTATGTAGCAGTGCTAGGATTTGTCTTGTTGATGAAAGGAAGTTTCTAGATGGCATGAAACATCAGCGTATGTGCTATGCTTTGATTCCTAGGAAAGATAAAGAAGGTAGTAGTGAAATACCACTTGAAGCTTCAGATTTACTAAGGGAGTTTGGAGATATTATCTCTGATAATGTTCCAGATGGATTGCCACCAGTAAGGCAAATCACTCATCAGATAGATCTAATTCCAGGAGCTAGTTTGCCTAACAAGGCTGCTCATAGGATGACTCCTACTGAAACAGAGGAGCTAAATAGACAAGTTTAGGAGCTGTTGAGGAAGGGCTTGATTTGAGAGAGCCTAAGTCCATGTGTAGTACCTGCAGTACTCACACCAAAGAAGGATGGAGAGTGGAGGATGTGTATAGATTCTTGAGCTATAAATAGGATAACCATGAAGTACCAGTTTCCTTTGCCAAGGATGGATGATCTTATGGACTACTTGAGTGGAGCTCGGTACTTCACAAAGATAGATCTGAAGAGTGGTTATCACCAAATACGGATTCGAGAAGGAGATGAGTGGAAAACGGCCTTCAAGACCAAGGAGGGTCTTTATGAGTGGTTAGTCATGCCCTTTGGATTGACGAATGCCCCAAGCACCTTCATGCGGCTCATGAATGAGGTACTTAAGAAGTTCTTGGGAAAATTTGTTATTATTTATTTGGATGATATTTTAATTTTCAGCAAGACTGTGGAAGAACATTTATTGCATATTTGTAGTGTCCTTGAAAGGCTAAGGGAAGAGAAACTGTTAATTAATCTAAAGAAGTGCATCTTTGCAAAAAGGGAATTAGTATATTTGGGGCTTGTTATATCACCCGAAGGTCTCAAAATGGATCTAGAGAAGGTAAAAGCCATCTTGGAATGGCCTACTCCAAGGTCTGCTACTGAGGTAAGATCATTGCATGGTCTGGTTAGTTTTTACAGGAAGTTTGTTAAGAATTTCAGTGGCATATGTGCACCCCTAACTGATACAATAAGAGGGGATAGAAAAGAGTTCAAATGGACTGTAGCAGCTGCGAGAAGTTTTGAATTGTTGAAGAAGAAGGTAACAGAACAGCCTGTGTTGGCACTTCCAGATTTTAGAAAGGTTTTCTAGGTAGATTGTGATGCCAGTGGCAGTGCTATTGGGGGTGTATTAAGCCAAGAAGGTAAGCCTATTGCATATTTTAGTGAAAAATTGAATGATGCAAAGAAGAAGTATTATGTTTATGATCAAGAGTTCTATGCAATAGTTCAGGCCTTAAAGAAATGGAGGCATTATTTATTGCCAAAGGAATTTGTTTTGTATACTGATCATCAGGCATTACAGTACCTAAATAGCCAAGGTAAATTGAATCAAAGGCATATGAAGTGGGTAGATTTCTTGCAGAGCTATACATTTGTGTTGAAGCATAGAAGTGGAAAATCTAATAGGGTTGCAGATGCACTAAGTAGGAGACAATTGTTGCTTATAGTAATGCAGGTTGAAGTAGTTGGGTTTGATGAACTCAAGAATTTGTACCCTGAGGATCCTGATTTTGCTGAAGCATGGAAAGCTTGTAAAGAACCTGTTGCTGTAGATAGAACCAAGTGGTTAGACTATTTGATTCAGGATGGCATGTTGTTCAAGGGTAGTCAATTGTGCATTCCAAGTAGTTCCATGAGGGAAAATCTGATTAAGGAGAAATACAGTGGAGGGATGGCAGGACATTTTGGTCAAGATAAGACCATTGCCATTCTTAGAGAACATTATTTTTGGCCTCAAATTTCACAAGATGTGAAGAAGTTTGTACAAATTTGCCAGGTTTGTCAAGTTGCCAAGGGGTTTAGTCACAATACTGGCCTATATCAGCCATTGCTTGTTCCATCAAGGCCATGGGAGGACATAAGTATGGATTTTGTTCTTGGATTGCCAAGGACACAAAGGGGTAATGACACAGTATTTGTGGTGGTTGATAGGTTCTCCAAAATGGCACATTTCATTCCATGCCACAAAACTCATGATGTTGTCCATATTGCAGACTTGTTTTTTAAGAGGTGGTGAGACTACATGGTCTCCCAAGGAGTATAGTTTCTAACAGAGATACTAAATTTGTGGGGTATTTCTAGAGGACATTATGGAAGAAGTTGAGAACAGACCTAAAATTCAGTTCCACGCATTACTCGCAGATTGATGGCCAAACAGAAGTGGTAAACAGAAGTCTAGGAAATTTGCTGAGATGTTGAGTTGGGGATAAGCCTAAGGGATGGGATTTGATTCTACCACAAGCAGAGTTTGCTTACAATAACTCTATAAATAGGAGTACTGAAAAATCACCATTCCAAATTGTATATGGGAATAGCCCAAGGACTACACCAGAATTGAGGAAGATAGAACAAGGGGAGAGGACAAGTGTTGAAGCTGAGGAATTTGCTGAACATATCAAGAATCTACATGAGGAGGTTCAAGCACACATTACCAAGATGAATCAAGAGTATAAAGCTAGGGCTGATCAAAGGAGAAGACATAAGGAATTCCAAGTAGGGGATCTAGTCATGGTGCACTTACGAAAAGAAAGATTTCCAGCCGGTACTTACAACAAGCTGAAAATGAAGAAATTTGGCCCTTGCAAAATTTTGAAGAAACATGACTCAGGAAATGCATATGAAGTGGAGCTACCAGATTGTATTCACATTTCTCCCATTTTCAACATTTTAGATTTAACAGAGTATCATGACGATGGTGTAGATGAGGAGCTGGTGTTAGAGCCATGTCAAATTCCTGCTTCTAAGAAGGAGGAGATAGAAGACATTATAGATCATCGTGTGGGTAGGAGTACCAGAAACAGGCAATATGAAGAGTATTTGGTCAAATGGAAAGGACGACCGATCGAGGACTCAACTTGGATTTCAGCAGCTGAGGTTTCCCATTTGGGATTTCCTCTACCATTCATAAAGTGACAGGGTCACTTTTCAATCTACCCTGGGTGTCTGATGCAAGAGCATCTAGAGGTATAAGGGCAATCCTGTGTCACCCAAAAAAAAAATGTTCTTAGACTTAGTTTCTGTTTCATGTGTTTTCATTTTTGGACACCCATTTGGGTCAAATAAAGGTTCCAACTCTCATAGTTCAACTATCAGTGTGCTAGAAAATCTTGAAAAAATAGGAGCATGCAATTTGGCCATCATTTTGGTCACCTAGAAGGTGTGAATTGGCGAGATGAATGTAATTGTGATTTAGAGCATTCCAGAAAAAGAATCAGGTCAAAAGACCCCATGGTTTGAAAGTTATTGCAATTTTTCAAGTTTTGGAGACCTCCTAAGAATGCTTCAAAGTCAGGTTAGGGGCATTAAATGACCTTGAAAAGGGCCAAAAAATGGGGGACAAGCATAGCTTGTCCATAGGGCTATAGAGCGCTTTGAGAGCTTTCCAAAAATGCAAATGGTTTGTCAATCGGAGCTACGGTTCAAAATTTATGCCTCTCAGAAGTTCGGTTACCGTTTCTAAATTCTTCTAGATTTGCACCAACTTCTAACGCAGCTTCTGGAACCTTCTATTTGGTCGGTGGATGCCTACTAGCACTTTCTAGAATGTATTCCTAGTCCTTGACCCTCCAGGGTCTATTTAAGGAGATTTCTGGCATTGTAAAAGGCAGTTCGGAGTGGAGTTTGAGAGGAGGTACTGAAAGGAGAAATTATCTCCAGATTTATGCTATTGTAAGCCCTTAGGGCATGTTTTGAAGTTTATTTTCTCTGTACTGTTTGTACTAGCTTATTTTCTCAGTTAATACAATTTCTCTTTTCTGTTGTGTCCATTCTTTTCTTGGGTTGTGTCCCCATCAACTAGCTTGCCATATAGAATCTATTTACAAGTCAGAAAATATGTTTAATGCCCTCTATGATGACTTTGTTCACTAGATGATTACTGTTGTCACTTAGGGTTGCACCCTTGTCCAGAGCCTATGCATGAGGACAACCTAGTGAAACATGGAAACAACCTCCTGTGGGACTTGAACTATGAGGTTGAGTCTCTGGAGAAGGTCGGCTTCCTCTTACTATCAGGATGCACCTAACTACTCTTGGAGAGGAAAAGGGAGAAGGAGAGCATGAAAGCAAATCTACCTAACCTAATCTAAAGAGGTGATGCACCAAAATAGAGTGTTCAGACCAATCTCTACCCATATATGCACTATTGAATCAGAATGAAACTAAGGATATATACATCCAGACTTGCTTTAATCTAATAACCACATGCAGATCAGAAAACTAGAATGAATGACACAAGGAAGAGAGATTCACTTATATTATCATTTGTAGGCCAAAAGAGATACAGTCATGCAGGTTACAAATATTCATAAAAAATCAATGAGAGGCAAGGATTCTTGCACTTTCGCACCAATTGCTGAAGAAGATAAGGTAGAATATCATTCAATTCAGAGGTACAAGGAATTTTTTACACTGAAATTGCAGAGCAACAGCAGAGAAAAGTCAGAGAAGGATCGACCTTTTCAAAATCTACAAAATTTGCCTTTATAGTGCAGGCATAACTAAGATGTCTTCCTCTTGAAGTGACTTCCCAGCTACCTGCCATTAAGTCTTGTAGAGAATAATCATGAAACAAATCTGAAGAAAATTCGATCTTGCTGTCAAATAATGCCTTGAGAAGACAAAAATAGTGCCATTAAGCCATTCTGACTAGGTAGCTAGGTTGGATTGGGGTGGTAGAGTGTTCTTCCGCGTTCAGCATTCACTTCTGGGTGGTTGGGACCAATCATAGATATCAAATCGTGTAGAAAACCCTATCTCTTATCATTTTTGGTGCATGAATCAGCAGAGTCAGCAAGTCAACCGATCTCTGCATCCAGAACGGGCCACGTGGTCCAATAACCTCCTTTCTTTTTTCCACCTTGCAAGGTCTTCCCGTGTTGACCACTTTTTTATTTACTAACCATGCCAACTTTTTAAAACTTGACCGCAATGGCATACAACATAACTGCCAGCCCTTAACTGTCAACCTTGGTTGAGCCCGCAAGACACATGTCACCAAGGTGTTGTGTCACTATGAATATCCTCCGAGTGCTTTCTCATAGCAAGATAGTGTCTGTCGTGGATCTTCCTTAATCTAACGATCGTGAAGACTCGTCGTTTCCTGCACTTGCCTTTAAGACTTTTGGGCCCACGGACCACTGTCAGCACACCTGGCTCAACCTAGCAACTGACTCAGCCTAAACTGGTACCATCCCCACAGCTTTATAACACTCGGCCCCATTGATCCACATGACGAAAGGGCGCTATGTCACTAATGTTAACATCCTTGCAGTTCTCCATAGCAAGATACCGCCTGTCGTGGATCTTCCTTTAGATCTACGATGAGCCACAAGGTTGTACTACTGTGCATCAAGCTGGCTGAATGGACCAATGAAAAATTACCACCGTACTCTGACCCATCTGACAACTGCCACCAAGGACGAGCTATACTATCACTTTGGAGAAGGGCGGGCCCATTATATCATATGTGCCACGCATCGCTAAGGCATTATGTCGCTATGGGTATATATCGCACAACTCTCAATAGCGACATAACGCCAACCATGGATCAAATTCACATCTACAGTGCTTAAACTCTTTACAAGACTGCATACCTAGTCAACTGGATGGGCCAATGAGATCCATCTTCGTACTCTAACCTGTCTGACCTGGCACTTTCCATACTAGGTGTCTGATCCTTTGGTTCAATTCTTTCCAATTCTTGCTGCAACAACCTCTTTTGCATGGGTATAGTAACAACAACATCCCACATGGAGATATTCACATTTGTCTTCTTCATTTTCTCTACCACATTGAATGGCATAGCAGGTGCTTTGGTAGACACTTTGGGAGCTGCAATTGTATGAGGTTGGGATGGAATAACCTGAGGATCACTTGTATCTTTTCTGCCATGGTTTTGCCTTTTCTACTGAAAGGTACTTGATTGATTATTTGATGCTTGCTCATGAGATACTGCATTTGAAGTTGAGGCCTGATTGGGAGGAGGAGGGACAACGTCTTCCATAGCTCTTCTTTTGCTTCTAGTGTTATGAGCAATGGAATCCTGGTTTACATTACAATGCTCCTCCATCTGATGATTCATAAAAGAGTAATCACCCTGTCCTTGCACATATGAGGCATCCTTAAATTGGTCCTCCTTGTATGCTTTTTTTGCTGCAAGTTCTTGGACTATCAAGGCCATAAAAGATTCAGCCTTCTGACACATGCAATAGGCATATGAGTAATTGTAGGAGGGACAAAAATCTTGATCTTGAGCCATATTGTTTTGAGGAACTATGACCCTACTTTGGTTTACATTTGAGTTTGAAGCATGGCCACCTTGCCTATTCTAATCAAAAGAATTATTCCAATGATTAGGACTTAGGGCCCTACCACTATTTGGAGTTTGATATTGCAATTGATGAGGCTTACTACCTTGAGCTTGCTGCCTTTCTAAAGTCACCACCTTGTTGCTTACTTTCTGCATCATAGAGAAATTATCCTCCAGCCTCTTTCCATGATCTTGCAATCTTTTCTCTAGGCTCTTCTCTCTTTTGTCCATGTTCTGCATCAAAGATTGCATCATCTCCTTGATTTCATCTATCCCATTTGAAGATGTGGAAACTTGAGGGACTGGGACAAGGGATTGTGATGTAGAAGTTGTGGGAAGAGGAACCATTGCTAGTTGATGATTTGGAACATCAGGGAAGAAAGGCATAGGAGGCCTGGGTGCTAACTTACCTCCTTGTATCAATATATTTTCTACCCTTATTGCTATGTCATAAGCATTAGGCAAGGTATCTCCTCCCATAGTTTGGATTGCAGTGGTAATGTCACTGTTAAAAGCTCTAAGATAATGCAAGAAGGCATTACCAGGGGTAGGCTTCACCGAAGTAGGTATCCTATCCCATGTCTTTTGAAATCTATAGTTAAAATCAATCATACATTCATAGGAGCTCTTTTTATAGTGGTCAACTGTTCTAAAAGTGACAAATAGTCACTCTTATCCTCAAAATTTTTGCACAATCCTGCTCCTAATCCATCCTAATCTGTTATAGAACCATGAGCTAAACCTATATACCATTGTAGTGCTTTTCCTTTCAAGGATGAGGCTAGGAGCCTAACTACAACATCATCCTTCGTAATATCATAGATATTGCAAACATTTGCAACCTCTTGAATGTGTTCTGAGGGAGAGATAGAAGTTTCACCAGTAAACTATGGTAGACTTTTGAGGGCAGCTATTGGTACATCATGTCTTTGAGCTAATAGGAGAGGGATCCCACCATTAAAGGTGGCAAAAGTGTGAGCTCTAGGCAACGCCATATAGACAAGTGATCTATTGATATGTATGGATGGCAGTCTAGGCTGAGATCTAACAGCAGGAGGAGTAGAGATAGATCTTGTAGGGGTATTTGTTACTACTACACTCCTAACTAGTGATAAGGATATTCTAGTCTTCTTTCTTCTAGGGTTTGAAATTGAAAGCTCTTGGTACTAAAACTTACCTCTAGAAGATGCCCTTGTTTCAGCTCTAGGCATGAATCACTACAACTTTGGTCTAGAACCTGATATGTTTGAAGCTCAGAGTCACCAAGTACTTTGAAGAATGAGCCTCTTGAAGGCTTAAACACTGAAGCTAGTACTATCTCCTTGGTATTGGTCTTGAAATCTTCTCTTTTGACACTAGTAGGCTTGAAATTTTTTGAAAAGGAGTCCTACTAGGCGTGCCAAAAAATGTTGTCACTTAGGTTTGCACCCTTGTCCAGAGCCTATGCATGAGGACAACCTAGTGAAACATGGAAACAACCTCCAAGTTGTGGGACTTGAGCTGTGAGGTTGAGTCTCCGGAGAAGGCTGGCTTCCTCTTACTATCAGGATGCACCTAACTACTCTTGGAGAGGATAAGGGAGAAGGAGAGCATGAAAGAAATCTACCTAACCTAATCTAAAGAGGTGATGCACCAAAATAGAGTGTTCAGACCAATCTCTACCCATATATGCACTATTGGACTAGAATGAAACTAAGGATATACACATCCAAACTTGCTTTAATCTAATAACCACATGTAGATCAGAAAACCAGAATGAATGACACAAGGAAGAGAGATTCACTTATATTATCATTCGTAGGCCAAAAGAGATATAGTCATGCAAGTTACAAATATTCACAAAACATCAATGAGAGGCAAGGATTCTTGCACTTTCACACCAATGGCTGAAGGAGATAAGGTAGAATATCATTTAGTTCAGGGGCACAGGGAATTTTTTACACTAAAATTGTAGAGCAACAGTAGAGAAAAGTCAAAGAAGGATCGACCTTTTCAAAATCTACAAAATATGCCTTTATAGTGCAAGCATAACTGAGATGTCTTCCTCCTGAAGTGACTTCACAGCTACCTGCCATTAAGTCTTGCAGAGAATAATCATGGAACAAATTTGAAGAAAATCTGATCTTGCTATCAAATAATGCCTTGAGAAGACAGAAATAGTGCCATTAAGCCATTCTAACTAGGTAGATAGGTTGGATTGGGGTGGTAGAGTGTTCTTTCGCATTCAGCATTCACTTCTGGATGGTTGGGACCGATCATAGATATCAAATCGTGCAAAAAACTCGATCTCTTATCATTTTTGGTGCATGAATCAGCAGAGTCAACAAGTCAACCAATCTCTGCATCCAGAACGGGCCATGTGGGCCAATAACCTCCTTTCTTTCTGCCACCTCGCAAGGTCTTCCCATGTTGACCACTCTCTTCTTTACTAACCATGCCAACTTTTTAAAACTTGACTGCGACAACATACAACATAACCACCAGCCTTTAACTGTCAACCTTGGTCAGGCCCGCAAGGCACATGTCACCAAGGTGCTGTGTCACTATGAATATCCTCCGAGCACTTTCTCATAGCGAGATAGCACTTGTCGTGGATCTTCCTTAATCTGATGATCGTGAAGACTCGTCGTTTCTTGCGCTGGCCTTTAAGACTTCTAGGCCCACAGACCACTGTCAACACACCTGGCTCAACCTGGCAACTGACTCAGCCTGAACTGGTACCATCCTGGCAACTTTATAACACTCAACCCCACTGATCCACGTGGCGAAAGGGTGTTATGTCGCTAATGTTAACATACTCCCAGTTCTCCATAGCGAGATAGCACCTGTCGTGGATGTTCCTTTAGATCTACGATAAGCCACAAGGTTGTACTACTGCACATTGAGCTGACCGAATGGACCAATGAAAAATTGCCACCATACTTTGACCCATCTGACAACTGCCATCGAGGACGAGTTGTACTATCACTTTGGAGAAGGGCAGGCCCATTACGTCATCTGTGCCACGCGTCGTCAAGGTGTTATGTCACTATGGATATATATCCTGCAACTCTCAATAGCGACATAACGCCAACCATGGATCAAATTCACATCTACGATGCTCAAACTCTTTGCAGGACTACATACCTAGTCAACTGGATGGGCCAATGAGATCTATCTTTGTACTCTGACCTGTTTGACAACTGCCACGAAAACAAGCCACCTGTTCATCCTGCGGCCCACAAGACGAAAACATACCCACATGCCACACGTCACCGAGGTGCTATGTCGCTAACGGTGAGAAGCATGAATTTTTCAATAGCGCCATAGCGCCCTTTGATGATTTATCCAAAACTGGCGTCGGAGAAACAACCAGGCAAAGAGGGACCCACTGACACATGGCAGAAGGGTGTTATGTCGCAAATGCAAAACATCGTGCAACTTTCAAAAGCGACATAGCGCCAACCATTGATCCAGATTGACCCAACGATGAGGAACTTGCGGGCCCGCAGAAACATATCATAAGTTTGATTTTTAATTTTTTCGATATTTCTCAGGCATTAAAATAATATTAACTTTGGGAACTAGCTTTTGGTGGGTAAGCATTTAAAATTTGAATATTGGCGGGGCGCAAAAATGAGCAACAATTACTTTTTATTATTACCATAAATTATTATGTGCTAATTGAATTATAAAATGTGGAAATGGTTATTGATACTTAATGAATTGACTAAAATACATTCTTTTAGAAATAGTATAGTTATATTAATGCCTCAACTAACATATTAATAGATAGAGGTTAAAATATAGTGAACATTTTTTAATTAATTAGTGAATATTGAGATAAGCAAATTATAATTTATTTAATGATATTGTTAAAAAGTGACTATACAGATGAAAATTGTATCAATGTTTATTTCACACTTTATATTTCTCTACTAATCAAATTATTATCATCTATACGACTAAATATTTAGGTTTAACATTTTTTATTTATGTATAAATTTAAAAAATTCATCAACTTTGAGGGAAAATGAGATTGCAAACTCGAAATGTTTTTAAATGCAAGTGATATAGTTAAAATCCATCACATACAAGTAATTTTTTTTTAAATAATTTAAATATTCAAAATGATAATAAAAAATTAAAATGTTTCCAATTAAAAATATTAAGTACAAATTTAATATATGACTATTTCACATTTTTACTCTTTGTTCTCTATCAATATTCCTAAATTTGAAATATTTTTTTTTAAAATAGTAATATTTATTTTTAAAGTTAAAAAGTATATATTTTAAATGCTAATATTAACATTTATTTGTAATGTGGATTCTCAAAATTTTGGCTAAAAAAATGTAATATGGAAATAGATTCCCCAAAGGGGATCCTATAACACTAAACCAATTCAACAAATAATGTTTGAGATAAATATTTTTTATAAAATGTAAATTGCATGAATAAATATTAAAACTATAGAATATGTCAATTAGAAAATAATAATAACTTATGATTCGTGGAAAGTAATTATATGCCTAAAACTTATATTGTTTGAAGAGGTTCAAAATTATAAAAGTTGGAGAAGAAAATGAAACAACAAAATACAAGTGTATTCAATTTTTACTTAGCACAAGGAATTTAGAGAAACAAACATAAAAATAAAATTAAAAAAGTTAAGAAAAGAATATTTATTTAGAGTTAGTATTAGATGAAATTAGTTCGATGTTATATTATCAATTTATAGATTTTGAATTTAAACCAAGATAATAAGTAAGTTGGAATAAAATACTCAAAATAAAATTAAACAATATTCAAAATGTTAATGTAAAAATTTAATTAAAAATATATCAATAAAATCAAAATTTAAAAGTTAAAAATAGAATTAAAAATATATAAAATATGAAAATATTTTTAATATTTTTATGATCTTAAATTGATAAAGTATAAACAAATATTTATTATTTCTATTATAAAAATTATTATATAATTAAGTTCAATAATAATTTTATATTTGTTAATTTTTTTAAAATTCTTATATACTTGTATGCTATAAATAAATATACAAATATCAAAAGTTAAATTTTCTTTAAAGTAAAAAAATTAATAAATTCAAGTAAATTAAAAAAAGAAAAAAGAAAAATAAATGATATTTATATTTAAGATTATGATAAAAAATTAAATATTTATATTTATTAAATTTATAATATTAATGTTTTTCATATAAAAGCAATCAAAACAAGGGGGTTGACCCTATACAACAATGGTGAGACTACCAACAAAAAACCAAACAGACCCCTTAACAAGTTACATAAAATACAGAATTAAAATAAAGGTACTAGAGTTCATGCTCTTAAAACTAACAAAGTTTAACAAATTAACCAACTTAGGTTGATTTTTAATTTTTTGGATCTTAGTTTCTTTCTTCTTTTTTCCACATTCACCAACTTAGGTCAATTTTTAATTTTCGAAGGACAACTTTTCGCCCAATGGCCCTATTTTTTACAAACAAAACAAGCATTTGGAAGATCTCCAAAGATTATCTCTTGCATCCTTTTACCAAGTTTTGAATTCAATTCCACCTTTTGGGGAAGGTTCTTCAAATGAGCAACTTTCACATAGATTTTGGCACACTAAAGTTTTATTCTTGAAGCCATAACATTGGCAATAGCTACAAGTTCCCCAAATAATCCAGTTATCTCGTTGAAGATTTCTTCATGCCAAAACTCAAGGGATAAACTAGGTAGTCTAACCCAAACTGGAGTAGTTAGGAAGAAGGCATTAGATAGATCCATATTGGATTCCCATTTTTTTAATGTTAGAGTACTATTACCAAACAACCAAGGTCCGCCACATACCACCATGTTTAAATCTTCCTTAAAATTAAAAGCAAAGGAAAAGAAACCATTCATCATAAGTGCAATGTCCACTTGACCACGGAGTGTCCATTTCCTTTTGATCATATTTCTCAATGCATCAATGTTAGGACTAGCCCCTAGGAAAAAATACAAATGTGTGTAGTGCAGGGGACCACAAGAAGGAGAAATTGGAAGTAGATTAACTCAAGTGGTCTTCTGTAGGGACCAAATCACTCATCTATTGCCCTAGCCACAACTACAGGCTCCATGCTCGCACTTGTGGTGCTCCTGCTCCTGCTCGATTTTGTTATTGTGTGTAGGGGTTAGATGTGCTTGTGCCCTTGTTGTTCGTGCCCTTGCCACTGTTGAGTTGGAATCTGGTTGTTCGTCTGTAGTTCGTCGTGAGCTTTTTTTTTGGTTGCTCATGCCTCTAATGTCTCCTATCGCTGCTTTTGGCCCTCACGCATTTGGGCGCACATTGCCTGAAATTCACAATATTGTTGTTTCTAATGCGCGCCCTCTTCTATCCCCATTCAAGACTGGTGTGATCTCACCTGATGATTCAGCCTCAGGGGATGGTAGGGGTTGCCTGCCTCTTGTCGGCTCTCCCTCGGCAGCTCTTCCCAGTGGAGCTGGTTTTGGGATGGCTTCTTTTGCACCTTCAGGGGGTAGGATTGTCTCTTATACCAATGTGGTAGCCTTTGAAGCAGGTCTTCATGGTGTTGCTCAAGCTAGTTCTGGGCCCCCTCATCCCCATAAGGTTGTTCCTATAAGTGTATCCAATCCTGTTAAGATCCTCTTAGACAATGAAACTGTTGATGATATTCTCAATACGGTAGAGCAGTTCATTTCCCTTGCTATTATTTTTTGCTTCTAGGTCTTTTGGCCCTCTCTAGTTGATCTCCATGCTTGGATCACCAAATATTGGGAGCCTATTTTAGACCATGGTGTCTAGATATTTCTAAATGCTAGAGGATTTTTCATTGTTAAGTTTGAAAGTGCTAAGGATAGGAAGACAATTTTGTGTCATAGCAGTTTATCATGGCAAGATAGATACCCACTTATGGCCAAACCATGGCATATGGATTTTGATCCACTCATAGAATCCTTTAATAAGGTTCCTATCTAGGTCTGGCTTCCAAACCTCCTGATGCATCTCTAGATAGATTCTGTTTTGGAAACTATCGGGGACTCTCTCGGAGATTTTTTATATGTCGACTCAACTACTTTCAATGTTCTCCATTTGATGTGTGCTCGAATCTTTGTTGAGATGGATGTCTCAAAGGCCCTTCTAGAAAAGATTTGTTTGGCCTCTCTACGAGGCTCTTGGATTCAAATGTTGGATTGCGAAGGTATCCCCTTCTGCTACAGAAAATTTCATAAGATAGGACACATTGTTGCTCGTTGTGTTGTGGAGAAGATTAAACCAAGGCGTCCACCCTCCTAGTGGTTTGGGGTCTCCCCTAAGCACTACATGGTGCTTAAGCCCACGAACAGGTCTTTGAATGTTTCCTCAGAGGCTGCAGATGATTCAGGTTCACCCCATGTTGTTGACATCCTAGAACCCGTGGAGGCTGGGGATGCCAGGTCCTCCCATCCTACTAATGCTATGGATGGCAAGTCTTCGGGTCTGGTCCCTAGTCCCTCTCCTATCCCTGCCCCTGTCTCGACTAATCTTCATGCTCCTATGGGAGGCCAGCCCTCCATAGTTTCTCCTAGGGAGTTTTTTGCTTCTCCTACTCTCCATGGTTTCTACTCTTCAGTTTCTTCTGGGGATTGGATTGGTGAGGTAGCTAAGGTGGAGGATGGTTGGACTACAATTAAAAGAAAGAAGACTAAGCCCTCTACTCCACCTTTTGATATGTATCTCTGGTCAAACAAGGGAGACTCCAAATTTAAAGGAAGTATCTTGAGCTCCCTTGTTCGAGTTGGCTTTTTTGGAGGCAGATCCTTTCTTTGGATCTTTTATTCCTTCTTGGTTATTTTGTTCTGGCTGGTGACAGGCTTTTCTATCACCATGGTCATCCCCTTTTGGGGGGGTGACTCGTTCCTCTCTAGTCTATTGTTCTTTTATTTCTATGCTTATTAAATATCTAAAGCTACGTACAGGGTTCGACGCACCCTTCAAAACTTGTCTTCCTTAATCAAAAATTCAAGTGGTCTTCTTTATTTGGGAGAAGACCTAGAGGAAAATCTTCTTTTCCTCTGGCTACATTAAAATCCTGCTGGGAAAAAGGTGAGTTTCAAATCTTTACACTAGATCCGATTGTTGATTTTTCTATCTTGAAAATGGATTTGACCCTAGTTGGAAAATTTCTAGGGGCTAGGCTTGATATTGATGCATTAAGAAATATGATCAAAAGGAAATGGGCACTGTGTGGTCAAGTGGACATTGCACTTATGATGAATGGTTTCTTTTCCTTTGTTTTTACCTGTAGGGAAGATTTAAACATGGTGGTATGTGGCAGACCTTGGTTGTTTGGTAATAGTACTCTAATGATTAAAAAATGGGAACCCAATATGGATATGTCTGATGCCTTCTTCCTAACTACTTCAATTTGGGTTAGACTACCTAGTTTAGCCCTTGAGTTCTAGCATGAAGAAATCTTCAAGGGGATAGCTGGATCATTTGGGGAACTTGTAGCTATTGAAAATGTTATGGCTTTAGGATCAAAACTTCAATATGCCAGAATCTATGTGAAAATTGCTCATTTGAAGAACCTTCCTCGAAAGGTGGAATTGAATTCAAAACTTTGTAAAAGGATACAAGAGATAGTCTTTGAAGATCTTCCAAATGCTTGTTTTGTCTATAAAAAATAGGGCCATTGGGCAAAAAGTTGTCCTTTGAAAATAAAAAATCAACCTAAGTTGGTGAACGTGGAAAAAAAGAAAGAAACTAAGATCTAGAAAAGGGTATGGAAACCTAAAGCTATGTCTGACAAGGTGATTAAAGGTAAAGATATCCTAGATAATCAACAAATAGGAATGTAGATCGAAGTAGAGGAGATGTCAAGTTTGCAGGAAAAAGAGAAGGATGTAGATCCAATGAATCAAATGGTTATTTATCAAAAAAAAAGAGCTAGAATGGGAAGATGTAGAAGAATTAGAAGAGACAAAGGAAGGATAAATTCTTGAGGAAAGAAGTAGCATTTTGGCATTAGAGAATATTCAGGTTGTTGAATCTCATATTCAATTGCCTCCCCTTCATTAAGAGATTATATCCATTGAGAATGTTCTTGAATCCAAAGTTATAGATTTGATTTCAGATAAGAAAGAATCAAAATAGAAACAAAGTCAAAGAAAGAAAATAGAGAAGGTAACACTTTATCTAAAGGAGTTGAAACTTGAAGTAGTAAATTGGAAAATTGGCTTTCCAAAATTGAAATTGAATGTTGGAATTCTAGAGAAACCTAGAAGGAAAACATCTTAAAAAACCAAAGAAAGTGAAATTTATAGAATATTGTTGATGGGAAACAATCAACTATTCTAGATTTTACCCCTAAAAAGTTATGATGAATATTATTACTTGGAATATTAGAGGACTAAATAGTATTCATAAGTTAGATATTGTTCAAAATTTTGTTAGAGAACACAAATTGGATATTTTAGTGCTTTAGAAAACCAAAATGGATAAAGAGAAAGCTTAAAAGCTTAAAACTTTTAATAATTGTTGTATTATGGTTAGTAGCTCACAAGGAGCCTCAGGAGGAATGATGATATTATGGAAGCAGTCCTTGTTCTTAGGTACACTGTTGAATGCTAATAAATGCTTTATGGTGGTTAAGATAAAGAGTATTGCCCTGAACAATGAATGGTATATTGTGAATGTGTATGCATGTAACATCAAGAATGGTAGAAAAAGGTTGTGGGATACTTTATCTAACAATAAGAGTAACGACTATTATGATAGATGGATCTTTTTGGGGGATTTTAATGTTTCACTTTATGAGCATGAAAAAAAGGAGGAAATGCTAGTCATCTAGATGGAAGATTGGATTTTATGGATTTTATTAACAAGGAAGGATTGATGGATTTAGATCTTCTTGGGATTGATTTCACTTGGAGTAACAAAAGGGTTGGTAATGACTGTATCTAAGCTCACCTAGATAGAGTTCTAATATCACCATATTGGACAAAAGATTTTGTGTGTAATCTAAAGGCTATCCAGAAGATAGGTTCAGATCATTTTCCTTTGATATTTAGAGCGAAGGCTATTCAAAAAAGAAAGAACTTTACATTTAGATTTGAGAAAATGTGGATAAAACATCCACAGTTTGAGGATCAGTTGGCTAAATGGTGGAACATAAATATTGAAGGAACAACTCTATTTCAAGTGCCTTCTAAACTTAGAAATGTTAAAAAGAGAGTTAACGTTTGGAACAAAATATTTTTTGGGAACTATTTTTATAGAAAATCTAAAATTAAAGAGGATTTTCAAGCTATCCAAGATAGAATATAGTTGGAAGGGTACTCAATGGAATTGATGATGGAAGAAAATGAGAAGATGGTGGAGTATCATGACATTGTTACCAAAGAAGAGATTTATTGGAGGTAGAGATCTAGATCTATTTGGCTAGATGAAGGTGATAGAAATATGAAATTTTTTCATTTGTCAACTTTAAAACATGGAGCCAAAACTCAAATTTCTAGTCTTAAGAAAGGAAGAACTAAGTCAACTAATGAAAAGGAAATTTTGGAGGAAATGGTTTCCTTTTTTTCTTCTTTGATGTCCTCAGATCCTGGAATTGATTTGACTAATCAGGCTGAGTTGTTGGATGTTATTTCTTCATTGGTTTTTGAAGAATAGAATAGATTGTTGTGTGTTATTCTAAGGAAGAGGAAATTTATAAAGTCATTTGTTCATTAGGAGGGGACAAGTCACCAGGGCTGGATGGTTTTCCTATGTTATTGTTTTTAGAAAGAATGGAAACTGGTTGGTAAAGATGTCTGTGATGTTGTTAAAGAATTCTTTAGGGCTAAAAGGATGTTGAAGGAAATTAATTCTACTTTCCTATTTCTAAATACAAAGAAGATTGGTATTGATTCCATTGATTAGTTCAGGCCTATCAGTCTTTGCAATTTGATTTATAAAATTATTTCTAAAGTCCTAACTTTGAGATTGTTGCAAATACTTCCTTCCCTTATATTTGAGCAATAGAATGGTTTTATTCTTGGTAGGCAAATTGTTAACTCTATTATCTTTGTGCATGAGAATATCCATTCTTTATCTCTCTCTAATAATCAAGGGTTTATTATGAAAGTTGATATTGCTAAAGCCTATGATAGAGTTGAATGGTCCTTTCTCCATGAGATCTTATTATCTTTTGGTTTTAGTGTCAATTTGGTTAAGCTTATTATGCAAATGATCGTTAGTACTATGGTTGTTGTTCTGGTTAATGGTCGTTCTTCTGCCTTCTTTAAACTAACTAGGGGGTTGAGACAAGGAGATTCTTTATCGCTAATCATCTTCACTATTATGGTTGATTATCTGGGCAAATATATTGGAAAATTGGTCTCTTTAGGGGAAATTAAAGGCTTGAGACCTTCTTCTCATCCTCTTATTTGTTCTCATGAACAATTTGTAGATGACTCTATTTTTTAGGTAAAGTTGAGGTTAGGGAGGTGAGGAATCTAAAAAATTTCCTTAATCTCTATTCTTTTGCTTCTGGTCAATTGATTAATTGGAGTAAGAGCTCTTTTTATTTTATTAATACTCTTATTTGTAGACAGGGTAAGATTGTTAATATCCTTGGTTGTTCTATAAGGTATTTTCATTATATTTACCTAGGTCTCCCTTTGGGACCTAATCCCTTGGATTATTTTTGGGATGATCTTGTTAAGAAATTCAACAATAAATTAGCAAGATGGAAAGGTAATTTGTTGAGTCAAGCTGGTAAAGTCACTCTTCTTAAGGCTTGCCTCCAAAGTATCCCTACTTATGCTTTGAGTCTCTTCAAGATTCCAGCTAAACATGTTGATACTATTGACAAAATCTAAAGGAATTTCCTTTGGTCTAGATCTGAGGAGAAGAAGAGAATGACTTTGATTGCTTGGGAGGAAATTTGTAAGCCTAAATTGGATGGTGGATTGGGCATCAAGTCTGTCAGAAGTATGAATAAAGCTTTACTTGTTAAGTAGGGGTTGGAGAGTTTATGATGACAATAAGGGGTGGAATTCTATTTCAAAACATAAATACCTCTTTGTTGCTCCTTCTTTACCTAATTTCTATCTTATCCAAATGTCCAGTCTTCTTCTGCTATTTAGGGTGTTGTTCAGGGAGCCAAAAATATTTTAATCAAGGGATGCATTTAGAAAGTGGGCAATGGGCATAAGATCAGGTTTTGGGATAATGTGTGGCTTCTAGATCATCCTTTGATAAGGGATTTTGAGGATAGAATACTTGTTGACAAATGTAAATAGAGTTTTGGTATTTTAGTGGAGAACTATTGGATTAATATTGAATGGGTTAATCTTGCTGAAAGTAATATGGTTTTTACCAGTATCCAGTTAATTTTGAATGCTTTTAGCCTTTATCCTTATATTGAAGATAAAATGGTTGAAAGGATTGAACCAAGAGGTTGTTTTAAAGTTTCTTCTATTTTTAGATTTGAGGAAAAAGGAATTGGACCTTTATGGGCTAAATCTTGGATTGAAGGTCTTACTCCTAAAAATATTTTTTTTTCTGGATCTTTCTTCAAAACAAAATCTTAACTTTGGACAATCTACAAAAAAAGAGGGGTTTATGTGGTCAACAAATGTTGTCTATGCAAAATGGAATCTGAAGATAGGAATCACCTTTTCTTAAATTACAGGTTTAGTCAGAAAGTTTGGAGTTATATCCTTCTCTATTGGAACTTAGATTGGGTACAACATAATAATGTTGATCAATGTTTCTAGAGTTGGACCTGTCCTTCAAAGGATGTGATATTGGTTTTCTATGGAAAATTTCTCTATCCCATCTCTGGTGGGGAACCTAGAAAGAAAGAAATAATAGAATTTTTAGAGACAAAGAAATTCTTGAGTGGGTTCTTGGTCACAATATTATTAGAGCTATCAAGGAAAACTTCAAATCTCATAGAAAATTGAGTGATGAAATCCTAATTAATTATCCTGTGAAGACTAAAGGCTATAAAACCAAAATTGATGATCAGAGATAGAATGTTAAATGGGATTCTCCACTTATGGGTTGGATTAAAGGTAATTTTGATGGTGCTACTAGAGGTAATCCCGATAAAGCTGGTTGTGGAGGTGTTTTGAGGGACCATACTAGTAGAATTTTTTATTTTATTGCCATTCCTATAGGGATATCTACTATCCATAAAGCAAAGGCTACGACTACTCTATATACTATGAGGTTGGTAGTGGATTCTAGTTATCAGAATCTTTGGTTGGAAGGAGATTCACTCAACATTATTAATATGCTTAATAACAAGAGCCTAGTTACTTGGACTATTGAGGGAAGTATAATGGAAATTAAAAACTTTATTAATAAATTTGATAATGTTTGATTTTCTTATACTTTTTGGGAGGGTAATGTAGTTGTTGATTGGATTGCCAACCAAGTTGTCTATAGGGATAGTAAACTGAGGTGGCAAGCTAACCTATGCAAGGAAGTGGAGCTGACGGTGATAGCTAATTATGACTTGAGACACATGCTAGAGAAGGAAAGATTTCCTAAGATTGGAAAATTTATTAAGGGGAGTGATGGGTTTATGGAGGACAGTACGAGTTTCTCTAGGAAGTACTTTAGTGCTATTATGACTTGCATTCGACACGTATGTAAGATTATTAGCTCCTCGATAATCATAAAAACTTTACTCTTTTTTATGGTTTCTATTTTTCAGGGGAATTGCAGGGGAAAACAAGATTTTGAGATGGGAGGGGAACCTAGAAATCAAGAATCGAGCAATCGCAAGGAATGGAAGGCAAATGCTTCTATGTGGGAGATTTTGTAGAAGGAGAAAGTAATGACTTACATTGAGAGACTCCATGGGACTAAACCATCACATTACAGAGATTTTCTTCAAATTTTGGTTTGAAGAAAGGGTCACTTTGCATGGGGTCACGGTGAACTTGACTAAAGAATTCATTTATTAGCTTACAGGGCTTCCCATGGAAGGGATAAAATTCAGTAAGGAGACTAGTATCTCAAATGCGACTTCTAAGAAAGTCTTGAAAACATAAGCTGAAGAGAAAATTTTGGAGAAAATTTATGACCTGAAATAAATTAAGGTCATATGGAGGGACATCTTGTCATGTATCTATGAGTATTTTATTATTAATGCTAGGGCAAAGAGAGTCCATTAATTTCACTTTGTTTTCCTAAATCATTTTAGGCATAAAAATAGGATCTCCTTTCCATTTTATCTGAAGTATTTTGTGCTTCAAAGCCTCTATGCTCATTGGAAGAAAGATTCCTATCTTGTGCTTCATGAAGGTTTAATATTACTTATTGAAAATTTATGTAAAAGCAAGGCCATTAAGCCCTCTCTAATTTTGGAGAAGAGGAAAGTGTCTAGAAATGATCCTCATTCTAAGAGAACTAAGGTTAAAAGCGAGAGGGCACTAGTGATAGAAAGAGTATAAAAAAGGTTTTCAAATGGGAAAGGAATAAGAAAAAGGTGGAGGAAATCACAGAATCTGAGAATTCTAACAATGATGACAAGACAGAAATTGGGGAACTTAGTTCCAACCTAGATGGATATTTTGGGAGCAAAGGGGTGTCAATTGGTAAAGATAATGTGGAGGGTAGCAAGGACATAATTATTCACTCGAATGTTGGGTTGAAAGCCCTTGGGGAGGATGAAGAGAAATAGAGTGTTCACCCTTCCCATCTGAAGAGGATAAAATGGAGGAGGATACTAGTAAGGAAATTGAGGGTAAAGACCTTGGTGCTAAGGACAACAACTTGAGTAAAGAGGAAAAAGAGGAGAGGATGGAGAAGCAGGATATCAACATTGATATCCAGATCAATACAATTACTACTATTATTGATTCTAAGATTAGGGTTTTTGTAGATGGTATGGAAGAATCTCATGAACCAAAATTATCCTTTCTTCACACTACCAAGCTTAAAGCGGAGGCTTCCCTTTAGGGCAATTCTTGGCTTTACAATGAAATCACAGTACTTAAGAAGAAAATGGGGGTTATGTAGAAAGAGCTAGACTATGAACGTACCATGAGAGCTCAGATGGAAATACAAATTGGTAACATCCCTAAAAAGCTTAATGAATATGAGAAAGAGCTCTGTTACTTAATTAAGGAAAGTGGTCAAAGAATGGAATAGGTGATCTGTAAACTAGGATTTACAAATTTTATAGCTTAATCCAAAATATAGATTTAATCCCTGATCCAGGCAGTAATTGCATGGTATGTACTTTAAACCATTGAAATTACAAGAAGATTAAAGCTTAAACACTTATTATGTGTTTAATAACAATAAAAATTACTTAAAGAATTGAGAGAATAAGAAAGAGAACAAAGAGACACAAACAATTTGATACGAAGTTTGTTCGGTTAGGATTATGTCTCTGGGCCCGCTTCTCAATCGGGGGACTGCTCTATTAATTCTACCAAGCAAAACACTTTGTTACAGAATCTAAGCTTCTCTCTTCTATGCACTTGAACACACTAGACAACACCTTCGTGCTTACAAATTCTCTCACAAGGAAAAACTATTCCTTCCTTTATAAAAACCCTCTTTGCAAAAATTCTCCAAGACTTTTTTTTCCCCAAAGACTAATTCCCCACAAGAATTTCTTCTCCCAAATCTAATTGTCTTCTAAAGGAGAGTAACTCCCCTTTTATACATAAAAATTAGTCATATTTGGTCTAAAACCAAATAACCACATACTAACCATTTTACCATAACAAATTAACAATTATAAAATCATATGAAAACCTCCTTTTGCCTCTTATAAATTATAAGCCATATAAAATAAACAAATCTCTTTTGGATGGATAAGTTTAGAATATTGTTTTAATTGTTTGTTTATATTTTGAGGAGATTTTCTTTTAAATCTCATAAATTTTTTTGGAAATAAAGTAAACTTCCACCATTTTATTAAATAAAATATGGTGCAGTGGTACGTAAACTTAGAGGGATATATTTATTTTTCCACATCAGCATGGTGACTAGATTTATGATGTCATCAAAATTACCTTTTGTCTCACAAACTTCAAATTGTCATAACTTTCTCATACAACCTCTACTTTTGATGAAATGAACACTGTTGGAAAGCTCTTGACACACTCTTTGATTTGAAACCCATTATTGGCCACTTTCAAGATGATCAAATTTAACCTCTTTTTTATAAGTCAACCTCTCATTTGCCAATTTGCCCCGAACTTTGACCAAGCATAACTTTTCACCATGAGCTCCTTTTGACACGATTCAAAATGCGTCAAGATCATATGAAGAAGCTCTAGTCACCGATGTTGATTCCATGAGATTCTAAGACTTTGAAAATTTTAGGCCTTCTAGATCCACCTAGATCATTCCTCCCCATTAAGAAGCTTTTAGACTTCCAAAAGTCTATTTTTACATAGATTGGAAGTGAGGGCATGTTTGCCTCACTTGTCTAGTATCACTTGTACAACCTATTGGAATTCTAAATATCTGACTCATCACAAACATAATTAAAAATGATATAGTATTATTGACACAGTTAACCATACATCCACCAAGATTCATTGTTGTATCCATCACCCACATAGTACCAACTAGTAGAAAAAGAAGCAACAACACTAAATAAACTGATGAAAAAGGAAAAGTGTCAACTCTCTAGATTCCCCGCATAGGAACACCATTAGAAAATGAATCATCCAAACCCTCTTTTACCATCACTGGTTGAAGACTGCATTCTGCTTGCACCTAATCCTCACTTGTTGTGGTAGACATGAGAGCCAATCTACTACTTGCATTTACAATCATTTTCAAATGCCTTGTATTCACAATTGATCCTTCATTCTTCATGTGATGAGCTCTTATAATGTACTCAATTCCATCCTTAAACAAATGATACTTATTACGTTCCCTATAGAAGATAGCTTTTCTATCATATAAGTATGGGCTACCCAACACAATCCCACAAATGTCTAGTGGTACCACATCAAAGTCAAATTCATCTATGTATTTGCATGTTATTGCAAATTTTAACTTACATTGCCTTTTTATTCGTAATTTTTTATCATTGCACACCCAACCTAAAGGATAAGTTCTCTTATGTGGTGTAGTTTCCAATCCCAGTTGTTTAACAAGTTCCTCCAAAATCAAATTAACTTACGATCCACTATCTATTAATGTGTCAATTTTAGTGTTCTTAGAAATCACCCTTACATGAAAAAGTTCACACCTTTTACTATCTTCAGAAATATCATGACTTTTGGAAGTAGAACATGAAGCATTAGTGGAAGAATCATGACCAATGAAAGCTTTACCTTTCAAACCCATAATTGATATTTTTGTTTCATCATTAGAATCTGATCTAAGATCCTGAACAACAACTGTAGTCTTTTTCTTTCCTTTGTGATCCTTAAACCACTTTGGCTTCAACTCTAGATGTAGTTTCCAACATTTTACATCTATATGCCCTTTCTAAATTGGCAATGTGAACATGTAGGTTTTTCACCTTCCTCTTTCCTCACAGTGGCTACTTTCTTTCCCTTCTTGTGTCCTTCAAGTGGAACAAATTCCTTCGTTGAACTAAAACTTGTGTTTCCTCCACCTACTTCAATATTGGTTGCTTGAACACATACTTCATCAAAATTAGAAGGACTAAACATTAATATTGTATGTCTTAAATAAGAATGCATTCCACCAATATACTTTAACGAAGTATCTTGTGTGTAAAGAAGAATTCCAAGAGTAAGTGCCTTTTTCCTAAACACTTGTGTATACTCTTGCATAGACTATCCTTTACCTTGCCTGAGATTTTTCCAATCCATAGTGGCTTGTTGCATATGACCCAAAGGATAAAATTGTTTCTTCAAAGCAGTAGTGAATTCATACCAAGATGAAATGATTTTACCGTGTGTAGCAAGATCATCCTGGATCTTACTCTCCCACCAGACTAATGTAGTACCTCCCATTCTGAGAGTAGCTAGCTGGATTTTGGAAGAATAATCCAAAATATTTTGAACCCTACAGTACACTTCAATTTACTTAAGCTAGTTATGTAGTTTTTTTGCATCCAATTCACCACTATATACAAGCAAATCAAGCTTCACATCAAGTTTTAACAAATGTGTCTTTACATGTTTCTTTTTAGAAGAAGAATACAACTTAGAAGAAGAAGAGGATGAAGAGGATGAAGAAGATGGGGATGAAGGTTCAGGAGGGTTACTACCACCTCCTACACCTTTTCCTTTATCATCTTTTGACAAAGATTTAGCTTCTTCCTTCTCCTTAGCCTTATCCACCTTTCTCAGTTGACGTTCTTGCTTTTCTTGAAGAAGAATGTCCACCAAAGCTTTCAACTTCACAAAAGCTCTCTAGAAAGCTTCCACATCAAACTCACAAAAATTTTGTTCAAATGCCATGACTTGCAAAATAGTTCTTCTTTTCCCAATCTCTAGATTGAACTCTGCAAGTTCACCTTCACTTTGTTTTAACTTCAACCTAGTTAACATTCACCACCTACAATTTCTCTGCAAAATAGGTGCTGATACCAACTTGATCTATAAACTAGGATTTAAAAAATTTATAGCTTAATCCAAAATACAGATTTAATCCCTGATCTAGGCAGTAATTGCATGGTATGTACTTTAAACTATTGAAACTACAAGAAGATTAAAGCTTAAACACTTAATCAACTAATTGTTTAATAACAATAAAAAATACTTAAAGAATTGAGAGAATAAGAAAGAGAATAAAGAGACACCAACAATTTGATACGGAGTTCATCTAGGAAGGACTATGTCTCTAGTTTCACCTCTCAATCGGGGGACCGCTCTATTAATTCTACCAAGAAAAACACTTTGTTATGGAATCTAAGTTTTGAACATTCACAGTCTCTTCTATGCACTTGAAGACACTAGATAACGCCTTCGTGCTTACAAATTCTCTCACAAGGAAAAACTATTCCTTCCTTTACAAAAACCCTCTTTGTGAAAATTCTCCAAGACTATTTTTTTTCGATAGATGAATTCCCCACAAGAAGTTCTTCTTCCAAGTCTAATTGTCTTCTAAAGGAGAGTAACTCCCCTTTTATACATTAAAAATAGTCATATTTGGTCTAAAACCAAATAACCACATAATAACCATTTTCCCATTTTACCATAATAAATTAACAAATATAAAACCATATGAAAACCTCCTTTTGGCTCTTATAAATTATAACCAATATAAAATAAACAAATCCCTTTTGGATGGATAAGTTTAGGATTTTTTTTTAATTGTTTGTTTATATTTTGAGGAGATTTTCTTTTAAATCTCCTTTTTTTTTTGGAAATAAAGTAAACGTCCACCATTTTATTAAATTAAAAATGGTGTACTGGTAAGTAAACTTAGGGGGATATTTTATTTTTCCACGTCAGCATGGTGACTAGATTTATGATGTCATCAAAATTACCTTTTGTCTTAAAAACTTCAAGTTATCCTAACTTTCTCATATGAACTCTATTTTTGATGAAACGAACATTGTTGGAAAGCTCTTGATGGACTCTTTAATTTGAAACCCATTGTTGGCCACTTTTGAGATGATCAAATTTAACCTCTTTTTTATAAGTCAACCTCTCATTTGCCAATTTTCCCCAAACTTTGACCATGCATAACTTTTCGCCATGAGCTCCTGTTGACACGATTCAAAATGCGTTAGGATCGTATCAAGAAGCTCTAGTCACTAATGTTGATTCTATGATATTCTAAGATTGTGAAAATTTTAGGCCTTCTAGATCCACCTGGATCATTCCTCCCCACTGAGAAGCTTTTGGACCTCCAAAAGTCTATTTTTACAAAGATTGGAAGTGAGGACATGTTCGCCTCACTTGTCCAGTATCACTTGTACAACCTATTGGAATTTTGACTATCTAACTCATCACAAACATAATTAAAAATGATATAGTATTATTAACATAGTAAACCATACATCCACCAAGATTCATTGGTGCATCCATCACCCACATAGTAGAAACTAGTAGAAAAAGAAGCAACAACACTAAATAAACTGAATAATTTTCAAATGCCCTATATTTACAATCAATCTTTAATTCTTCATGCGATGAGCTCTTATAATGTATTCAATTCCATCCTTAAATAAATGATACTTATTATGTTCCCTGTAGAAGATATCTTTTCTATCATATAAGTATGGCTACCCAACACAATCCCACAAATGTTAAGTGGTACTACATCAAAGTCAACTTCATCTATGTATTTGGATGTTATTGCAAATTTTAGCTTGCATTGCCTTATTATTCATAATTTGTTATCATTGCACACCCAACCTAAAAGATAAGGTCTCTTATGTGGTGTAGTTTCCAATCCCAATTATTTAACAAGTTCCTCCAAAGTCAAATCAACTTGGGATCCACTATCTATCAATGTGTCAATTTTAGTGTTCTTAGAAATCACCCTTATATGAAAAAGTTCACTCCTTTTACTATCTTTAGAAATATCATGACTTTTGGAAGTAGAACATGTAGCATTAATGGAAGAATCATGACTAATGAAAGCTTTACCTTTCAGACCCACAACTAATATTTTTGTTTCATCATCAGAACCTGATCCAAGAGCCTAAACAACAATTGTAGTCTTTTGCTTTACTTTGTGATCCTTAAACCACTTTGGCTTCAACTCTAGATGTAGTTTCCAATATTTTGCATTTGTATGCCCTTTCTTCTGGCAATGTGAACACATAGGTTTTTCACCTTCCTCTTTCCTCATAGTCGCTACTTTCTTTCCCTTCTTGTGTCCTTTAGGTGGAACAAATTCCTTCTTTGAACTAAAACTTGTGTTTCCTCCACCTCCTTCAATATTGGTTGCTTGAACACATACTTCATCAAAATTAGGACTAAACATTAATATCGTATGTCTTAAATAAGAATGCATTCCACCTATATACTTTAACAAAGTATCTTGTGGTTTTAGGTCTTTGTAAAACCTAATTTTGCTATTATTAAATTGCAGGTTTTACGTCCTTGTAAAACCTAGTAATGCTTCATAGTTTATCTTTTTTTTTCTATTAAGGGTTTCGGGTCCCCTTCAAAACCTATTTTTACCTTAATCTAAAAACAAAGTATCTTGTGTGTAAAAAGGAATTCCAAGAGTAAGTGCCTTCTTCCTAAACACTTGTGTATACTCTTGCACAGACTGCCCTTTACCTTGCTTGAGATTTTTTCAATCCATAATGGCTTGTTGCATATGACCCAAAGGATAAAATTGTTTCTTCAAAGCGGAAGTAAATTCATAACAAGACGAAATAATTTTACCACGTATGGCAAGATCATCCTGGATCTTACTCTCCCACCAGACTAATGCATTACCTCCCATTCTAAGAATAGCTAGCTAGATTTTGGAAGAATCATCCAAAATATTTTGAACCCTACAGTACACTTCAATCTACTTAAGCCAATTATCTAGTTTTTTTGCATCTAATTCACCACTATATACAGGCAAATCAAACTTCGCATCAAGTTTTAACAAAGGTGTCTTCATGTGTTTCATTTTAGAAGAAGAATACAACTTAGAAGAAGAAGAGGATGAAGAGGATGAAGAATATGGGGATGAAGGTTTAGGAGGGTTACTACCACCTCCTACTCCTTTTCCTTTATGATCTTTTGACAAAGATTTAGCTTATTCCTTCTTCTTAGCCTTATCTACCTTTCTCAGTTGTCATTCTTGCCTTTCTTGAAGAAGAATGTCCACCAAAGCTTTCAACTCCACAAAATCTCTCTAGAAAGCTTCTACATCAAACTCATGAAAATTTTGTTCAGATGCCATGAGTTGTGAAATAGTTCTTCTTTTCCCAATCTCTGGATTGAACTATGCAAGTTCACCTTCACCTTGTTTTAACTTCAACCTAGTTAACATTCACCACCTGCAATTTCTCTGCAAAATAGGCTCTAATACCAACTTGATCTGTAAACTAGGATTTACAAATTTTATAACTTAATCCAAAATATAGATTTAGTCCCTGATCTAGGTCGTAATTGCATGGTATGTACTTTAAACTATTGAAATTATAAAAATATTAAAGCTTAAACACATAATCAACTACATGTTTAATAACAATAATAAATACTTAAAGAATTGAGAGAATAAGAAAGAGAATAAAGAGACACAAACAATTTGATAAGGAGTCCATCCGGGTAGGACTATGTCTCTAGCTCTGCTTGTCAATCTAGGGACCACTCTATTAATTATGCCAAGCAAAACACTTTGTTACAGAATCCAAGCTTTGAACATTCACAGTCTCTTCTATGCACTTCAAGACACTAGACAACACCTTCATGCTTACAAAGTCTCTCACAAGGAAAAACTATTCCTTCCTTTACCAGAACCCTCTTTTCAAAAATTCTCCAAGACTATTTTTTTTCCCAATGACTAATTCCCCACAAGAAGTTCTTCTCCCAAGTCTAATTGTCTTCTAAAGGAGAGAAACTCCCCTTTTATACATAAAAATTAGTCATATTTGGTCTAAAACCAAATAACCACATAATAACCATTTTCCCATTTTACCATAACAAATTAACAAATATAAAACCATATGAAAAACTCCTTTTGGCTCTTATGAATTATAAACCATATAAAATAAACAAATCCCTTTTAGATGGATAAGTTTAGGATATTGTTTTAATTATTTGTTTATATTTTGTTTGTTTATATTTTGAGGAGTTTTTCTTATAAATCTCATTAAAAAAATTTGGAAATAAAGTAAACGTCCACCATTTTATTAAATAAAAAATGGTGTGGTGGTAAGTAAACTTAGGGGGATATATATATTTTTATCCACACCAGCATGGTGACTAGATTTATGATGTCATCAAAATTACCTTTTGTCTTGCAAACTTCAAGTTGTCATAACTTTCTCATACGGCCTCCTTTTTCATGAAACAAACACTATTGGAAAGCTCTTGACGGTCTCTTTAATTTGAAACACATTGTTGGCCACTTTTGAGATGATCAAATTCAACCTCTTTTTTATAAGTTAACCTCTCATTTGCCAATTTGCCCCAAACTTTGACCAAGCATATCTTTTTACCATGAGCTCCTTTTGACACGATTCAAAATGTGTCAAGATCATATCAAGAAGCTCTAGTCATTGATGTTGATTCCATGAGATTCTAAGATTGTGAAAAGTTTAGGCCTTCTAGATCCACCTAGATCAATAGGTCACTTATAGTTTGTGTGCAGCGGCGGCCAGTTTGGGTAAGAAGAGCAATGAGGAGATAATGTCTCCAGGTAATGTTGGGATAGGGAGTCTAGCAAGACCTAGTAAGAGAACTAGGCAGAGCATTAGGAAAAGGTCACAGAGGCTCTTGAGGCTCTTGTTTTAGCTTTGACTAAAATTATCCATAGTACCATAGAAGTAGGTAAAGAGGTGGTGAATATCATCAAAGAGTTATTGTAAGTGTTGGTCATGGGTGATGATGTGCTGGTTGTTGGTCCACATGGTTTTACTTTTTTGTTTTCCATCTTGTTAAAAACTCTAGGTTCTAGGTCCTTGTAAAACTTAGATTTTTTTTTTTTTGGTTTAAACTTTTGGTTTTAGGTCCCTGTAAAACCTGGTTTCTTTGTTTAAAACTTTAGGTTTCAGGTCCTTGTAAAACCTAGTGGTGCTTAATGTTTATCTATAGTTTTTCATAAAGGGTTTTGGGTCCCTTCAAAAATTGTTTTTATCTTAATCTAAAACATAAGGCATGTAGGTGGTCATTGCATCATACCGCCCACAACCCAAACCCAACTTCCATAGAAAAACCAAAACCATCTAAACTGGATGGAAAGAAACAATCGACATATCATAAAAAAAAACACCAGGCATGAGAAAGGCCACTAACTAGAATCTTTCTTCTTGCCTTTCCTAGGCAACAAAACTTTAGCCCTGTCCTTTGCAAGGAAGTTGTAGAGCAGCTTTGTATCATCTTTTCTAAGACCTTCCTCCTCCTTCTCGCAAGCCAGTAGCTGGAGGGTGGTCATCACCTCATGGGTCACCTTCAAAGTGAATTTGAAGATGGTGAACCCTTCCTCTAGTGCATGACACTGGTCCTTCCACTCCTTGAGGTCTTTGAGAGTAACAACCACCTCCTCCATAGTACCTATCTTTAGTTATTTGCTGCAATCCATAGGGGACTTCCTCTTATCCTGCACATCGAGAGTGTTAGTGGGATCCCTTAAGATTTGAGACTATAATATTAATGTTCATAATAATATAAACTATGATTTAATTATCAATTATTAAATTTTACATGAGAAAACTTAAAATAATAATGTACAATTGAAAAGTTGAACATGTTACAACTAGTGTACAATTGAAAAAAAAATTGTGTGTATTGAAAGAAGAACTAATGTACACAACTTTTCATGTCTAAAACAAGATTTATATAATCATGTAAAGTAAGAAATAAATATAAGCTATAGATTTATATTTGATTAATTTTATAAAATTGAATAAATGATATCAATAGGGCACTAATGATTTCAATAGTATTGTGGCACAACTAATACAACTAAATATAAGAACTTGAGGCTTAAACTATCTCCAAATACTAAATATTTATTATTTAATAATATATTATAAATATATAAATAATTATAATTAATATATTTATTCAATCTTATTAGATTTCAACAATCCATTAGAAATCTAAATTTTGCTTCTAAATTTGATTGTGTCTTTTTTTTAGCATCAATGTTTTGGATCACACTATGTGATCCATCATCAGGATGAGAGAATGTAAGAATGAAATAATATGCAGTTCAAGCCAGACCAAGGAGGATTAAAAGAGAAAGAAGAGGAAAGGGGTACAAAAACCAAGGTGAACAAAAGAAAATGTAATGAAAAAACCAACAAGTAAAAATAGTAGGAAAAAATTAATAATAATAATAATAAACATAATAATAATAATAGTTATAACAAAATCTTTCATCCCTTGGATTGTAGCGGGGGATTTTAATGTTGTTACTAGTTTAGAGGAAAAGAGAGGTGGGGTTACCCAGTTGAACCCTTCTTCAAATATACTTAGAGATAATATTGGTTTCTTGAATCTCATTGATATTAAACTTGGCAATGGTACTTTCACCTGGAATAATAGAAGAAGTGGGACGGAGGCTATCTATGAAAGGCTAGATAGGTTATTAGTTTCTTTCTTTTGGATGGATGTCAAATGGGCTACCAGATCAGAAGTTCTTGATTAGAGAAGCTCTAATCATTGGCTTATTAAGCGTTATGTCACTCCCTTCAAGGCTATTAAAAATCCTTCTTTCAAATTTTAGTTGATGTGGTTAAGGGATCCCATTTTGCAAGATCTTATGACAGTTTGGTGGCACAAGGGTAGGCCTTCTTATGGTACTGCCATGTTCTCTTTGGAGAAGAGGCTTTAGCATGTGAAATTTAGGCTTAAAAAGTGGAACAAATAGTGCTTTGGGAATCTATAGGACCAAAAGCCAGTGGTTTAGTTTAGGTTGGAGAACTTTACTTGCCAAATCAGGGACTAAGGAATGACTGTGGATTTAGTTACTGTTGAATCCTCAACTCTGAGGGTGTTAGAGGAATGGGAGCTTCGGCAGGAATTTTTTTTGAAACAAAAGTCTTGTGTGGATTGGCTGCAGGAGGGAGACAGGAATATTGCTTTCTTTCATAACACAATTAAATCCCATAGGTTTGGTAATTCTATCTCCTCTCTCATCTATGTTACTGGAGCTCAACTCTTTTCCAAAGAAGATATTTCTCTAGAGGCCATTAGATACTTCTCCCAACTTTTCTCTAAGGAGGAACCAATTTCGATGGTGGAAGCAAGATCCATTTTAGACTGTATTCCCCACCAGGTTTCTAATGATATGAATAGGAATCTCTTACGGCCTATTTTGTTAGATGAGTTGGAGAAGGTGGCTTTTGGTATGAAGAAAGGTAAAGCCTTGGGTCCTATTGGTTTTCCCATTGATTTTTTCCAAGAATTTTGGGAGATTATTAAATTTGAACTTCTTGAAGTGGTCCAGGAATCACACAAGATCAAACAAATGCTCGAGTCTTTGAATTCTACCTTCTTGGCTCTCATACCCAAGATTGACGAGGCCAACAGTTTGGATCAATTTAGGCCTATTACTTTGAGTAATGTTACTTACAATATTATTACCAAATTAATTACTAAAAGGTTCAAGCCTTATTTGGCTACTAACACAGGGAAGGATAGGGAAAACTAGGGCCAAAGGCTCACCTAGCTATCCAAACCACCTTGCAAGAGTTAACACAATGGAAGCAAACACAAAGAACAACAACTAAAGGAAGAAGAAGAGTGAAATATTTTTCTTGATTCATCAAAATATCTTCATACATGCCCAACTGTAAGGCCTTCTAGGTTACAACTAAATACAAATACATTCACATTCAAAGATCCAACAAAAAATTTGCACTTTCCAATTTTTCCCTACAATCCTCTTCCAAAAATTGCTCTAACTCTAAGCCTAAAAACTCTATATATACTTTCCAAAACAAATTAGAGATCATTCTAGAACATTGCATAAGAGGAAAGCCAACCCAACAATAGTCGATCTAGACACATCCCAAGAAAAGATCTTAACATAAATATCGTGATCAAAATAAATCTCACAAGTTGGCTCATAGAAATCACATCCAAATGCTGACACTTAGCATAAATAGGAAACTCAACACATGAAGGGTCACTCAACATACACTGGGTAACTCGACACATGAAGAGTCACTAGGCATACATTGGGTAACTCAGCACATGAAGGAACATTCGATCAACACTAGAATACTACAATAACTCGGCACCAACTGAGTGCTACGGTAACTCGGCACCAACTAAGTGCTACAGTAACTTGGCACTAGCTAAGTGCTACAGTAACTCGACACCAACTAAGTACTATAGTAACTCAGCACCAACTAAGTGCTATAGTAACTCGGCACCAACTAGAGCTACAATAACTCGACATCCATTAGAGCTACAATAACTAGGCATCAACATGCAAAATGAACAAAAATGAGCAAGATAACAAGGCAACCTAGGATGCTCCTACATCAGACAATCGAGGTTGAAAGAAATGATTCTCCTGAATCATTGAGATGTCACAATCTGAGTTGAATCTAACTCCGACTGAGAAATCCATGAAGCATCTTCAATAGGCCAGATCTTCTACTTCACCAAATATTCATAGTTATTTTTTCCTCTTGTGCTCTTGCTAACTCTCTAATCCAATATCTGTTCAACTTCTTCAATCTACTTCTTAGGATAATCTTCTGATACAACAACTTCATCATCTGACTCATGATACTTATACAAATCAGCAATATCAAATATAAGAGATATATCCATGTCATTAGGTAACTCAACTTCATAAGCATCACCATTCTCAAACTTCTTCAAGATCTTACAAGGTCCAAATTTCTTCATCTTCAGCTTACTGTATGTTCCAATAGGAAATCTTCCTTTCTTTAAATGAACCATCACCTCATCACCAACTTCAAAATCATGATGTCTTCTAGACTTATCAATATTCTCCTTATACTTCTGGTTACTTTGTTTCAACCTCAACTTCACTTCCTTATGCAAAGACTCCATAAAATCAAAAAATTCTTCTCCTACAACGCTTCTTTTTTGTTCACCAACAACATCTCTCAAATCTAATATACCTCTAGGATGCATTCCAGTAATAATCTCAAAAGGTGTTTTCCCTATACTCCTATTCATAGAATTGTTATATGCAAACTTTGCTTGTGCCAACACTACTTCCCAATTACTTGGCTTATTCCTAACTAAACATCTCAACAAATTACCCAAGCTTCTGTTCACAAACTCTGTCTATCCATCTGTCTATGGATGGAATGTAGAACTAAACTTCAACTTAGTACCCGTCTTCTTCCACAAAGTCTTCCAAAAATAACCAAGAAACTTACTATCTCTATCAGAAATAATACTTCTTAGTAATCCATGCAATCTCACAATCTCTTTAAAGAAAATTTTAGCAACATGCTCTGCATCTGATGTCTTCTTACATGGAATGAAATGAGCCATCTTAGAAAATTTGTCCACTACAACAAATATGGAATCATATCCCTTCACTGTCTTAGGTAATCCAAGAACAAAATCCATAGTAATGTCACTCCAAGGTTTCTTAGGAACAATAATAGGTGTATACAAACCCATATTTTGACTTTCTCCTTTTGCAATTTGACAAAATCCACAACTCTTTACAAATTTTTGAATATCCTTATACATTTGTGGCCAATAATACTTCTCTTTCAACAAAATCAATGTCTTATCAATTCCAAAATGTCCAGCCAATCCACCACTATGCTTTTCCTTAATCAAATTCAACCTCATGGAACTTCTAAAATACACAACTGAATGCCTTTGAACAACATACCTTCTTGAATGAAATACTCATCATACTTACTTATGTGATCTGTCAAATTTGGTGCTCTGCACTCTCTTCATGCCTCAGAAAAATTAGTATCAGCATCATACAACTCTTTCATTTCATCAAAACCAAGAACTTCAACCTTCATTTTAGTCAACAAAGAACATCTTCTACTCAATGCATTAGCAACTTTGTTAGTAACTCCACTCTTATGCTTAATAACAAATGTAAAATTGTGCAAATACTCAACCCACTTCATATGTCTCTAATTCAATTTATGTTGATTTCCTAAGTATTATAAAGCTTTATGCTTAGTATACAACACAAACCCCTTAGGAATCAAATAATGTCTCCACTTCTTCAATTCTTGAATAATAGCATAAAATTCTTGATCATACATAGAATACTTCCTTTTGGCATCATTCAATTTTTCACTAAAGAAAGCAACAGGTTTACCTTCTTGACTTAATACAGCTCCTATTGCATTACCACTTGCATCACATTCAACTTGAAATACTTTGTTGAAATCAGGCAAAGCCAATATAGGTAATTCAACAACCTATTGTTTCAAAGTCTCAAAACTCTTATTAGCTCCATGTGTCCACTTGAATTCCTTTTTATATCCCCTCATTGTCTTAATCATAGCATTACAAATAGCACTAAAATTCTTTATAAACTTTCCATAAAAACTAGCCAAACCATGAAATGATCTTACCTCACCCACATTCTTAAGTGTAGGCCACTCCAAAATTGCTTTAACCTTCTCAGGATCCATCTTCAATCCATTAGCTAAAATCAAAAATCCCAAATACACAATCTCCTCTTGCATTAAAGAACACTTTTTCAGATTAATTAGCAACTTTTCCTCTTTCAACCTCTGCAATACTTGTCTAACATGCTCAAGATGTTCTTCCTTAGTCTTACTGAATATCTGAATACCATCCAAATAAACAATCACAAACTTACCCAAGAATCTTTTCAGAACTACATTCATCAACCTCATGAAAGTACTAGGTGCATTGGTCAAACCAAAAGGCATAACCAACCATTCATACAAACCATCTTTTGTCTTGAAAGCAATCTTCCATTCATCACCTTCTCTAATTATGATCTTATGATAGCAACTCTTCAAATTAATCTTGGTAAAATACTTTGCTCCACTCAAACAATCCATTATGTCATCCATCCTCGGCATAGGAAACCTATATTCCACTATGATTTTGTTAATAGCTCTGGAATCAATACACATTCTCCATTCTCCATTCTTTTTAGGTGTTAATACAATAGGTACAGCACATGGAATCAAACTTTCTCTGATCAAACCTTTCTGCAACAACTCATGCACTTGTCTGTTAAGTTATTCATTCTCCATAGGTGTCAATCTATATGGTGCTTTGTTTGGAAAGCTAGCTCTAGGAATCAGATCCATACAAAGGCTTATGCTTCTTACTAGAGGTAAACCATCAGGAATATCATTAGCAACAATATCCTTATACTCATTCAACAATTTTGTAATTTCTACTGGTACTTGACTATCACTATCTGTTGTCACTCGGTCATTACTAGCTTCTGCTGCTCAGTCATTACTACCAACACTCAATCCTCTAGGAACTATGGCAAAACAAACTTGATTCTTCTTCACTTCATTTTCAAATTTTTTCCCATTAACCATGCAAACTTTTATTGTAGTACAACTAACCTCATATGGACTTTCAATCAAAGGCAACAATATTTGCTTCTTCCCATTCACCCAAAGAGTATATTGATTCAATCTTCCATCATGCATAGCATGTCTATAATATTGCCAAGGTCTACCCAACAGAATATGACAACAATCCATAAGCATAATATCACACAAAACTTCATCAAAGTAATGTCCAATCTTGAACTTCACAAGGCATTGCTCACTTATCAATATCTTATGCTCATCTTTGATCCATGAAACATGATAGGGTTTAGGATTCTTCAGCCTCTGCAATTGCAACTTTGTAACTAGCTCTTCTAATACCAAATCTATAGAACTTCCACTATCAATGATCACCTTGTAGCATTTTCCATTCATCTTACATCTAGTCTTGAAAAGACTTCTTCTAAGGACAAGTGCCTAATCACTTCCCTTATTACATAAGGTTCTTCTCACCATCAGATTTTCTCCAGCCTCGGGTCCACTGGGTGAACTCTCAATGTCTCCTTGAATCACAACATTTCTATTATTCTACCCACTTTCAGAAGATCTACATTCAAAGGATCTATACCCTTCTTTACCACATCTGAAACAAGTACCATGGAAACCACCTCTAGAATAAGAATTACCTCTTCCTTGATAAGATCCAGTACCTCCTCAGTATGAGCTACCACCTTTCCACTCGGTCTTGTCTTTGTCATCATTCCTCCATTCAGATTTGCCTTTTTCCGACACAAAACTTTCAGATCTTCCACCTTCACCATAAGATCCACCTCTGCCTCTCTAGAATCTACCACCTCTACCTCTTTGTCTTTGTTCATGCTTCTTTGCTAAGATCTCCTCAATTTTCAAGGCATATTGATATGCTTCTTCAACACTTTCCAACTTCACAAAACTTATTTCATCTTGATTTCTAGATCTCAATCCATTTATGTACCTTGCAATTTTCTCAACATCATCATCCACATGTCCAAATCTGATGTCCAACCTATAGAATTCCTCAGTATACTCTTTCATAGTCATGTCCTTTTGTTTCAAATTTTGCATCTTTCTCAACAAGCTAACTTGATAATTAGTAGGAAGGAATTTGTTCTTTACCTCACTAGTACAAAAACAACATTATATTACTAAATAAACTACTAAAAATTGTAGATATGTGACTAATTTTGATCATGTGACCAATGGTAGTTTATTGCCAGACATTTATCTCCCAACCAAATTTATGACTAAACTATTTTAATCATTGATTAGGTCATTGATTTAGTCGTTTATTGTTGTTACTTGGTAGTTTATTTGGTAGTACATTTGGTAATTTTTTGGGTAGTACATTTGGCAGTTTTCTGGGTAGTATGTTTGGTAGTTTTTTGGGTAGTATATTTGGTAGTTGATTGGGTAGTTTTTTGGGTAGTATATATGGTAGTATATTTGGTATTTTATTTGGTAGTTCATTGTTGTTAACGTCATTTATTTATCATTTATATTCATTAGTAGCAAATATGGTTATGAAATGAATAATTTATTCAATGGTGTAAATTTTAAAATACAAAATACATGATATAGACTTGAACTAAAACACAAAAGCAAATGAAAATATACACATGAACAAGCCACAACATACTAAAATTAAAATATTGATTTAATCTCATGATAAAGAAAGGTAATATGCAATAACATGTCAAATTTGTCTTAAAAAGTACATAATATAATAAAATGCCAAAATTGTCTAAGAGTTTCCAACTCTTCAAATACACCTTGATAGTCAATATTTAAACACCACTTTCAAATTAGTGCAATATTAAGAAATGATCCAAAATTTCTAACAAATGGAACATTATAAAGCATTGATCAACTATGTCATTTTTTGCAAATACTATAGTGGCCATCATGTGAAGGTTCCCTCTTTCTCTTTGAGGCAAATGGCTCCATCTATTTCATCTTCATAAGCAAGTGAAACATTACTTGTGACCTTTATAATATTTACATTGGCATCTCAAGGTCCATTCAAGTTGGATCCATGTACAAAGGACAGAGAATGAATCCGCCCAATAGCTGCAGCATCACCATCATATGGATCCAAAAAAATAAATTTATCCCCCTCTTTGAGCTTATCGATACATATTTGCAAAATGAATAAAAAAGTACATTAGATTACATAGGTAATGAATAGCCAAAAATATAATGCAATAATAATGTAGTTGTGATAAAGATTCATTTTTCTTTGCTAAAGGTAAAATATTCTTCTAAAATATAAGAACATTCACAAAATACTATATAAATTAATAATATTATAATTTTATTTGTACATGTCTCAACTTAGAATCTTCTAAAGATTAATTTTTTGGTTATACAAATAACAAGGCAAGACTAGTTATATCTTCTATGAGACTTAGAGTAAGTTACCAATGAAAGATAATAGCTTGAAAGGAAGCAAAGATGTATATGATCACTTGACTTTACATGGAATGTGAATCAAAGATAAAGCTAATCAAATATAAAGAAATACATAGTCACAAAATAATCATTTCAATTGTGTACAATGAATAAAAGAATCATTTTGAGACAATTTCATGACTATTTCGGGTTATCTAACAACTAACAATCATATCATAATTAAGAAAACATAAAATTTTATAGCACTCACCTCAAGTTTAGTACTACTAGTTCCATATATATCATGTGCATCCTCATCGAAGTTAACATAATCACTATCAAAATTGTTGTTTCCTTTTTTATTTGTTTTCATATGATTTCTCTACATGTGGTTTAATCATCATGAGGAGTTAATATAGTTCAAGTAGAGAATACAAAATCTATTAAAACAAAATCCACAACAGTTATTATATTACCTCAAATTCAGCATAACTATGATTGGGCTGCAAATTATTTGTATTCGCTAGTTCATCATGATCACTATTAATATTAGTAGCTTTATTAGCATGAAGGTATTTTTGGTTTAGCGTTTCTTTGATAAAATTGTTCTACGTGTAGTTAAAATTGATAAAATCTTGGTAGAGAGGAAATAGCATAAACCAATGGTGTGAAAGTGCAATATGAACGGTGTCATGTATGAGAACCAATGCATATGGGTACTATATATATATATATATATATATATATATATATATATATATATATATATGCATGTACATATATATGTATGCATGTACATATATATGTATGCATGTACATATATATGTATGCATGTACATATATACACATATATGTATATATATATATATATATATATATATATATATATATATATATATATATATATATATATATATATATATATATATATATATATATATATATATATACATATATGTGTATATATATTTATATACATATATATATATACATATATTTATATATATATAATCTTTTTTATCTCTTTTTTTTCTTCTAAAAAGTTGATGATCAAAATGATGTCTTCAACAATGCAAAAATACATTAGTACGAATTAGACTTAACTCACCAATAGAACCTCTTACCTGATATGAATATGCAGAATTGCAGTCATTCCATGCAGAAAGCATAGGCTAAATTGAGGAAGTCAATTTAGAAACTTTATCACCAAGGCTATGCAAATAACTCATCATATGTTGGTATCCTACATTTGAGTTAGCATGATTTGGAGAGGCTCCTATTGTGTGTTCCATAGATGGTTGTGAAATTGATGTTGACAAACTAGATTTCCACTTCATACTACTCTTATTTTTGGTAGGATCTATTGCCGCCATATACAAAAAGATATTGCTTGTATAATTTCATTAGTTAGTATTAAAAAAATAATATACTACTTAGTTGATTTACAACTTGCATGTTTGCCAAACCAAGATGCAATAAACATTCATTATTCTTGGCCACACGTTCTTCAAGAAAGCATTCATAATCTGTCACTGGAATTTTAGTATTTTGATCACTATCATCTAATTTGTGCCTTACATTATTTCTCTTCATTTTCTGATCTTGAAAAAAACAATAATGTATTAATTAGTAACTTGATACAACCATAATTAACCATAACAGAAATTGCAAAAATACAATTCCATGCAACATTTTTTATGTAAAACTTCATTTGTGAAGGAAAAAAATGAACCATTGAGTTCAAGATATGTAACAAACTGATAGGTCTTGCCAATATTTAGTTTCCAAGGTCTATTAGGCTTTGATGAAGTAAAAAATTGAATTTTTTTTTACAAGAGACAATTGCTAGTTTTTGGCAATTCTCATAATAAATAAATATAAATAATCTTGCGAAAAATTCACTAAAAGTAATAGCAATAGCATAAAGTATACTCCATCATAAAATGAAAGAAGAAAAGGGGTGGCAAGCTCTATTCGAGGAGAAAACTCAGAATGAATAATTGAGTACATAATCATGAGGTGAGAAATCTATCTAATTAAGCTAATTTTGGGCTTCTACTCTTTGCTTTCATCTTAATCCTAAAACTCTCCAAAATCACATTCGCAAAGGGTCAACCACATCAAGAACTTATCCAACTATGTATGTCAGAAAGATAACATATCTAAAGACATCCTCGAAATAGAACAATATTTTAGAGGTGAGTCTCTACTACAATGTCTCGTACAAAGGGGTTAAAGACCTAATATATAAAGAAATCACCCAATGTGCAAGATAAGAAATAGCTACCCAAGCGATAGATACAGATCTACACTCTTTTGTTAAAAGGGATCTCTCTTAGAGGAATAATGAATGTTGCTATGAAGGGAGGGAAGCACCCCCAAAACATAGAGATGAAAAGTAACAAGCCCACCTATTAACAGTCATTAGACCATCCAAATCAGACTTCCCATCCATTTTCTTCCCTTAGTTGAAAATACAAAATGAATGTTATACAAATCAGAGAACTATACATATTGTCTTTTAATTGTTAATATTCTTAATGCCATTGAAATTAGTTTCAAAACTTGAAAAGTAATAACTAAATTCAGGTGCCATATTTCAATGCCAAGATTCTTTTCCATTATTTTTGGGTGTGCTCTGTAACTTGTACCCTCCCATTGCTAGCAAAAAGATTGTTCACAAATGTGTTATAGAATCTAATAGTAAATGGCAATGGAATTTTCAGGGAAAAAATGTGTTGCTTGAAGAACAAAATTGCTTGTATCCCATATACTAGATGAAAATCACTTTTCAACTTAGAAAACATTGTAGAGGAAGATAAGTTTGTCACTGCCATGTTTTGTTCCTACTATGTATCCTCTTCTCAGCTAAAATTATTGTTAAACTACTGTTTAGATTCTGAATTCTACTGTGTAGGCTTCTATTTGTATTAATATCTTCTAATGTGAAATCTCATGTTGAAATTTGTTAACTTATTTTGAAAAAATATTGCAGGATCAGGGAATTTAGTGAGTGGGCTCAATGCCTCATTCTTGATTTAGTTTCTAAGTATGTTCCTTCTAAAAATAGTGAGATTTTTGACATAATGAATATTCTTGAGGATAGGGTATAGCATGCAAATAGTGCTATCGTCTTGGCTACAATTAATGTATTTCTTCATTTGACAATTTCCATGGTTGATGTGCATGTATAAAAAATCATGTGTAATGTTAACTTCTAAGATCATGTTCTTCAAACTGGGCAGAATAATGGCTTAGCACAAACATCAAGTGGAAATAAGGGGTCTCTCTCTTACTTGAGTTGATAGTTGGCCTTAAGTTTTACAAGATTGGGTCAATCCAACCATTCAAAACTCCGATAATCATCATTGTTCTCACTCCAATCAATTGGATTCCTCAACATACTAAGTGCTTTCATTATTACAAAGTATGTTCTTTTATCCTTACTTTCTAATTTAAATTCTGATTGTAATTGCCTTCAAGTTTTAATAGTAAACACTATTATTATGATAAACATCTTTTCTTATGGAGACTTGTGAGAGGGAAAAGGGTTTTATTTAAGAATTAAGCTCCACCAAAACTACCTATTTCCAACTACTTTATTTTGATCCTTCATGATGGCTTCTTTGGATTGAATTCTATCTTACATATCTCCCAAGCACCAGCGCATAACTTTCACCAAAAATTGTGTGCTGATCTTATTTGAACTCTACTTTTCCATCCTTCTTATCTTCAAAACCTTCTCATTTAAGTGGTCTTGAAATCACTTGTGCTTGAAATTACTTGTAACTTGATGTCTTGGCCATGATTTTTCTTCATGACTTCAAGCTCGAACTTGACTTGCATCTTGATTTCCTCATTTGTATCATAATCTTCCTGTGTTGGTATTCCTTATGGAAGTGTGAGCCTTGTCTTTAACTTGCCTTAAGTCTTCTCCTTCACACTGTTGATGAATCCTTAGAATTCTTTGCATCATATAATTCTCAATTTTGTGAAGTTTCCACCTTCTTCATGTTAAATTATGAGCCATATTTACATGTAATAATGCAACGATGAAACAACTCAACAAAAAACACAAATTTCACTAAGATTTATCCTAGGCAAAACCCTCCTCAGTGAGGGAAACAACCCAGCCCACTAAAATAGATCCTTTATTGAGATGCTTAAAAACAACTTACAACATCTCTAATATTTTCACCCTCTTCAGTACACGACGATAATATAATTTTCAAAGTTAACATCACACATTCTTATTTGTGATTATATAACAAATCATTTAATTTGTGCAATGCTACAGATAAAAACCAGTATTTAGTTCATAGTTTGATTATCCTCTCCTTGTATTGAGTTATGGTGATTCTTAAGTTGTTTTAAGAAGGAATACATCTTAGAGATATTATAGATAATCTTAATACCTTTGAGTTGTTACCAAGATATCAGCACATGGTATTTGGACAGTAAAATCTACATTCTCAGATACTTGGTTACAGTCTTATGTCTTTCCTTACTATCTCATGGGTTTTGGTGATGTTTCAAATTCTTTGTGAATGGTATTGAAGGTGTAACTCAATATGAATACAGCATGTATATCCATCACCCCTAGTTGTATGGATTATTCTCAGTTAGAATAGTAAAATACTAGCACTCTCGAGTTCACTGAGCACAGTATCTATTTATTGTCATTTTATAAAGGTTGTGAAAGATTTAAAGACCACTTTGGTTGTTTTAAATGACCACCTTAGGTGTTGAAACCACATCAACACCCCTTTGTAATGAACTGACCAAGAATTAGCAACTCGTCTACTGTTGTATACAATAACAATAAATCTACAAGCTGGAAACCTATGACAAAGGATTTTAAGGCTTGCATGTGCATTGGAGGGTTAGTATATATATCCTTGGGATGTTGAGAAAATCTTTGGAAGGAGTAGATCATATGCATATTGGAGTTTGAAGGTTGTTACAACATTTAGCAATAAAACATTCATATTGGCATTTGCTTGTGCCATGGCATCTACCAAATTCAGGTTGCTAATCAGTTGAATATCAATTTAAGCAATAAAATAGATAGAACTCTTTCTTGACAAGTAATAGGTCACACCATTTGAAAGTCCAAGTTAAAAAGTACATCTTAAAGCAAGAACCTAGTGTTATTCCATTACTCCACTTAAAACCATTTATGTTCCTTCACGGTGCTTCCAATTTTTACAACTAACAACCTGCTTCATATGGGTATCAATAGGACTAGCAATATGGAAACAATCCAATTGTACTCATATCTTGCAGACAAAACTAGAAGAAGAACACATATTACTATCACAGCATAGACATGTTTTTGTGTAAATTCCCTATTACATTGTTGCAATCTTTGACTGAGTGCAAATCTTTCTTCTAAAAGAAATTGTATAAAATGCACTGTTTGCATCTTCATGTTCTTATCAGCTCCTATTTAATAACAGAATGAATGAGAACCACCTTATCTCAATGTTATTAGTGGACAGTGAACAACACAAAATTTTCTCAATTTTTATTTATTTTTGATAAGTTAGGTATATTATCATATATGAAGCTCATTTGTGCAAAGGAGTTTTTGGATCTCACTCTGCACTCATTTTGTGAAGGATGTGCAAGATTTGTCATCATTGTATGCTTTTTATTTGAATTCTAGATACAAATATAATATTTTAATGTTTATTAATCACTATCTTTGCATACTCAAATTTCTTCTTTTATATGGATTTAATCTTTGATATGTGGATAAATCATACAGTACATGGAGGTAACCCAACATTCATCATTTGCAGTGCAACTATTGCAAATCCCCATGAACATGCCATGGTATGGATCACGACTCTCTTAGGATATTAAAATATACAATGTTGTTATGCATTTACTTCATGCATTTAAGGGACTGCAAATGATATAGTTAATTATTTGTGCTAACCCACTACTTGATGGAAGGCTTTTGTCTTAGATTCATTTATAAGTTGTATGCAATAAGAAAGTAGAGACAAAGAATCCATATAAAAATGGAAATTGGAGGAAAGAAAGCAACATAGTGATGAAAATGCAATATTGTCCAAAGCAATTACAATAAAGAGCTCATGATCAAAATTTGCTTCTCATGATCCTCATCTTCCACATTCTTCCAATCTTCCTGGAAGAATTCCATGCACCTATATACCATATGGCTAGCTTACAACTAACCTCTTAATGTTATTGATCACTAGGAAGGGACTGGAAACACAATTTGATAGTATTCATCAGGGAGTGTTGAGGGTTGGGAGGGTCAAGCAGGTTACTCTCCTTAGGATCATACAATTTCCATAAAATATGTCTAGATCTAATACCTAATTACATGACTGGAGAAATTAACAAATATGCATTGTTGGAATTTTTTTTAAATTTAAAATATTGTCTTTTAGAATAGAGACTATATTATGAGGAGCAGCAACTCCATATTTTATCAACTAAGATCACTTAGCAAAACATAGTAAAATAATGTACTTGTATGTACAACTGATATCCATACTATTTCAAGCTACTTATCAACTATTAATATCACAAGAATATGATATTGTTGCTACATTCTACTTTGTCCCAATGTTATGCACAAAGAGGAGCTACAATTAGATCAGATTCCACATCTTTGAACATAGGCTAGTAGTTTCTCTTTTCCCTGTTAGCACCTTCATCATCTACCGGTTCTTGTATCTTCTTATCCTCCATGAATTTCTTTAGGAGCTCTAATTTTTTCTTTTTCAAACTATTCCTTCTTGTGGAAAAGAGTGAGCTGATGTTATCTTTGTTTTGTAAGTAATTGGGAGGCCTTCTTTAAGCAACATCATGAAAGGGTCCTCAGGAATTTACTATGTCGTGGATACATGCAACATAACAATGAGATAGGTGAGTTCACTAAGGAACTTAGTTTAATACCTCCATTTATCCTAGAAGACCTCTTCTTCCAAATAACACAAAATTTCATTTGTACAAAGAAGACAATATTGAGTATTAAAAGCATCAATATAACTAGCAAGGGCCTCGTGCCATGGAAAACCAAGTTTCTCAGTTCAAACCACAGGCATGCCACAAAATAGAGACTAAATAGAGAAATCATATTTACAATCAAGAAAAATATGTACACCAGTTTTAGACATTGCACAAATAGCACAAGTTTTGGAAAGCAAACCATTGGCGTGCAAAATGTTATCGTCGGCAAGCTTATCAAGGATAAATAGCCAACAGAAACAAGTTTTTTTTTTTTTTTGTTTCAACAAAGTTTTACCATATTTTAAATTCTATTGAACGACTCAGCATCAGATCAATCTTGGTCTCAAGAGTCACTTAGGCATCTATATACCTCTTCCAAGCCAATTAGCATCATGTACATTTTATTTACAGACATTGTGTTGAGGATTGTTCCATTCTTCGAGTGGCTCCTACTGATAAGATCTGTGCCATTTAAAACTTTTCCAAGAAATCAGTCCCTCAATCCACCATTCCTCATTGAATTTGTTTTCTTATGTGTCCTAGGTATAACAAAGTATATACTCTATAGTTTTCAACTTGCCACTAACCAAAATATCCTATATCATCTTATCCCCCACCGAGTTTCAATTCTTAGCAAAGCAGCCTTGAGACAATGACAAATGTTTCACATTTATGACAACATTTTTCATGCCCTCTCCATGAGAAAAGATATCAGTGATCAAGAAAATTATCTTATTTGTAAGACTTCATGATTTTATTATTATTTCCCTAAGTTCAAATCAAATTAAAGAGGGGAAATAAAAGAAGAATGAGAGGCTTGCTAGTGTTATTGTTTCGTTATTTTCCTGTTGGATTTGAGGGATACCCAATTCATTTCTTGGGTGGATTCATGAAGGAGTTCAGAATTGAGCTAATTTGTGAAGTCTTCATTGGAGACAAATTTGTAAGGTTTTGAGTTTGTTTCAAAAATAGTAATAATCTACCTATTTTAGAAAATAGTAATAATTTACCTCTATTTCTAATGTGGAAAATTAGAATATTAAATCCGAGTAATATAAGTTCAGTGGAGGATTGAAAATTTTCTTCTATTTGGTAAAAAGTAGATTGTAGTCTGAATTTTTTATAATTTGAGTGTCATGGGAAAATTAAAGCTTGAAATATATTGAAGTGGAATACTAAAATCATTCTTCATGAATTTAAAGTTTGATATTTTTCAATGAATTACTGAAGCCATCTAGGCTATGAATGGTATTCTCTGCAAATATTAGATGCTTCTGGCATTTTGAGTATACTACCCTTTCTTGGAGACAAATATCATTTGGAATTACTGTGTGTCCATTTCTAGATTTGTAGTTGCAAAGACATATAAGTTACCACAGCATAAGCCATGTTGTAGCTGCCATGAATGAAAGGGTTTGCGCAGAGCCATGCCAGAGAGGTTGGGGACTGAGATTTTCTTAGTCTTTGAATGAAAATATTGTGTTTTGTTTCACTGGGTATGTGATTACTAGGTTGCAGTTGAATGGAGAGGGAACTATCATGTGAGCTTTCCCTTCTTGGCACAAAGCCACTTTGAGATAATACTTGAGTATGTTGAATGGTTGATCCCATGAATGTTGCAGTTATAAATTGAAATAATACCTACATCGAAGCCTTCATGGTGTAGTGTATCAAGGTTGTATATGGTTGGTGGTGTGAACTTAAGAGCAATTTCCCATGTCTCTAGGTGTGGTCTTTGTTAATGTTGAAGTCTATTGGAGATATTGATCTAATCTTGGGTGTGGTTGTGCCAAGATTTAAGTTTTCTTGGTCTTCATAGATTGTGTGGACAATAGAAGTATGAAGAAACAACATTGTGAGAAAGGAATTTGGTCTTGTTAGTTTTGTCCATTGACTTTCCTTAAACTAACATCAAACCACAAAACATTTAAACTACTAAAGAACTCTAGAGTATTGCTTCTACTGAAAATGTGCTAGAAACTATGTTTGGACATGATTTATGTTGAATATGTGTGACTATCATTATTGTGTGTGAATTTTTGTTGTTAACCAGTAATCAAACTTGCAAGGCTAATTCATCTGAGGATCAGGAGAATAAGTAGTGCATGAAATTGATGATTTCAGAGTTTAACAACTCCTATGTATCTAGTGGAAAGTACAAGGTTCCTTGGGAATATGAATAGTTTCTTCCTTCTATATGGGAAACCATACCATTCTTTTGCATCACAAATAATTGTAGCCTAAGACAAGAAAACACTTGCTCGCCAAGATTGTAATTACTACCACTTTCAAATGGATAATTGTTGCATGACTAGGGAATGAGTCATATGAAGATAATTTCTTCTTAATTTCCACATCTTGGAGGGAGTAAAGGCAATAAATTTGATCCTACTAAAGAACATGATGATAACGTGAGAAATTCAGCAACCATAAATATGGAGGGTAGGCTATTTTTGCAATCCAGTAAATGACATATATGTATCTATCAGACAATTTTTCAAACACTTCAGCTGCATTCTCAACACATCCTCATTTAGTGTATAAATCTATAAGTGTATTCCCTACAAAAATATTGAGATTCTTAACCACTTATCACAATGTGGTAATGGATGGCCTTACCCATTTGCAAAAGAGGTGATCCTCACAATGCTCAGCACGTAGAGGAATTTTTCTATCAAACAGAAGATGTTGGAGTTGAAATCGATGCCCAAAACAGTAATTTTGATCCTATAAATATTGGTGTACGATGTGGAATTTAGAAATACACTTGTGTATTGAATTTTCGAAACACAATAACTACATTTCTTTGGGGGTTTTCATAAAAAAATAATTCCCATTTCTTGTCAATGTTTTCACGTTCGACATGCAACATCTAACAGAACATTACTACTAATAGTTAAAATATAACATTTTTTTTTTATAAATGTCTATATCATACTCCTCAAGCACATAGAAAATATTAGAAAAGGTTGCGGAATCTAATGTCATACCTACTTATTGCTTTGTTTTTAAACCATTTTAAAACTTCCATGAACAAATCCATGCGGAACCAGAAAGAAATTGGCAATGAAAATGACAACCACAATATATTTGATGGTTGTCCACAACTTTTATATGTTGAACCGTTGATCATCCTAATCAAATCGCCCATCTTTGGTGTAAAAATAAATAATGAATTAGATGTTTAATTTTAGGAAAAATATGTAAAATGCTTGTGTGGATCAATTTTGTGTTCTTCTATTTTGATATTATTTCCCTCCACTTCAATATCCACTTTAAATGTTATTTCTTATATAAGTAATAACTATTTCTAAAATTTTAATATTATATTTCATTTAATATATAATTTTTATAAATTTGTATTATTATTTTATTTCAATATTATACATATCATTAGTTCTTAAATTACTATACTGAAATGTTATGTTAGTTTAAATTAAAAGTTAAAATTTTGTCAATTGTTTTACTTTTAATATTCAATATGTTATAAGTTGTGATATTACTGTGTAGTTGCATCTCTCGTAAGAATAAATGGAACACTTAACACTCATTGGATCTAGGTGATGCTCACGGAGGTGAAGCACTGGGACTTCCTGGGAAGTAACCCATCCCAGTACTACTCCAATCTGAGCACACTTAACTACGGAGTTTCCTCCATGGTTAAACACACTCTGCTAGCAACCTCATTTGCAAGCAAAATGGATCCAACCATGGAGGAAACTCTGTAGTTAAGCACACTCAAGCTGGAGTAGTACTGGGATGGGTGACCTCCCCAGAAGTCTCAGTGCTTCACCTCTATGAGCATCACCTAGATCCAATGAGTGCTAAGTGTTCCATTTATTCTCATGAGAAATGCATTCATGTTGAATTGCTACTGATGAAATATGGGTCAATGAGTTTGACTCAAAAACTACACAGTTAAATCCTGATAGCAACATCACAATTTAACTTGTGGAAATTATCTCCTACTTATCAATGTTATAATTTCTTAAATTTTTAGGATTGTTTTGCATCAGTCCTTATGTCCAACCATTTTCTACAAATGAACAATATTCAAGAGTTGTCAAAGCCTTCAATGATGGAACAGACAGATCTCTTGTGCACCAATTTACTTTCAACCTGTCAGTCAAGGCACAGGTTTGGAGATCCGTGCAAGTGTTGTTAAAGCTCTTGCTACTCCCATTAGTCTTAGTGTAGAAACAAAAATCAATAGATAAGTTACTCCAAGTTCATTCCATATTATTTTCAATGAGACTAGAACTTTCAACACTCGTCATAATTGTAATTGAATCATCATAACATACATTTATCTCTATTTTATTCATTGTTAGATTGTGTTCATGTGACGTATGAAATATGTATAAAGAAGTTACAATAAATTCTTTGGCAATGAAATCTAACAAGAACAATCAATTTTTTCTTCTTCTAACTTATCTTCTTAGTGTAATCTTGAATTATTAAGGGCCAAGTTTAATTCTTGACAATACAATGGAAAAGTACAATTTTTTCTTGACATTAAACACTTCTCTAATATCTAACACTTTTGTGATCATCATAGTTCTCGTAATTAAAAATCTATCCACTTAATTAAATATAATTTAAATCATAAATATTTATTATTTTTATAATTAAGTCATTATATTTTATGGTTTAGTATTTGTCAAATAGTGGTTCTCACTATTTACTAAATACTAATTAAATATATTAAATGTAATGATAATAAAATAATGCTATATTTTACAAAGAAGGTTATTACATGACATTAAGGTGATTAATAGCAATTATATGTTGATATTGTAAAATATTTAATTCATAATTAACCTTTTTTATATGCATAGATAGACTTGGAATTTTATTTTGAGTGTGTAGAGGTTGATTTTTATTTTCTTCACAAGTTTATAGATATAGTTTGAGAAATTTGAGTGCAAATTGTGGTAATTTTTGAGTTCATTTCTAGTTCAATATCAATTGAGAGATTGGATGAAGTCAACTGATAATAATATATTCATATGACAAAAACTCTACAATGAGTAATAAAGTTTATTAATAAGTTAAAGATATATTAATATGATTTTTTTTTTTAAAATATTCATTCATTTAATCATTTGTTTGGGTGAATAATTATCAGTGACCAATTATTTAGTCATTTATTTGATCATCAATTTAGTCACTTATCTCTATCTTACCTTTTGATTTTACCATGTGACCAAATTGGTCATTTAGTCACTTATAAATTATAAAACGTTACTAGAATTTAATCAATTTTAGTCACATGACTAAAACATTTAGTCTTGTGACTAAAATTTTTAGTCACATAGTCACTTATTTGCCAAATGTCTACTAGTGCCTTGTTCACCATCTTTGGCCAAGTCCTGATCTTCTCCTTTCCTTTCCTTTGTCTATCAATTTGCAAATGTTCCCACCATAGTGATGCATGACCTTTCGACCTAGTGACTGCAATCTTCACCTTTCTATTATCAGGAGTGTTTTCATACTTACAGAACTTCTCCATATCTGAGATCCAATTCAACACAACATTGGTATCCAATTTTCCATCATAAGGAACAACTTCTACAACAGGCCTTGAATTTTCCCTAGACAACACTCGCAACAATTTTTCCTCATCTTGATCTTCTTCAGGTTTTGGATTATGGTTTAGTGTTGTTGCTTCATCATCACTTACATCATCAAGATGTGCTCCTCTCCTTTGGGTTGTCTCCACAGCATCTAATCTAGCTATAATTTGTCTCGACTAATCCAATATGACATTATCAACATTATTTCCTCTACCATGAACCCATCTTTACAAATCAGGTTTCTGCAAGATCGTAACCCTCTGCAAGTTCTAGGTCAAATCCGCAGATCTGCCACCTTATAACCAAATCCAAATCAGGGTTCTACATGATCCAATCTCCACAAGGATGAACCTCTAGCTTTGATACCACCCGACGTAGGGAAGGATAGGGAAAACTAAGGTCAAAGGCTCACCCAACTATCCAAACCACCCTGCAAGAGTTAACACAACAAAAGCAAACACAAAGAACAACAACCAAAGGATGAAGAAGAGTGAAATACTTTTATTGATTCATCAAAATATCTTCATACATGCCTAGTTGTAAGGCCTTCTAGGTTACAACCAAATACAAATACATTCACATTCAAAGATTCAACAACAAATTTGCACTTTCCAATTCTACTCTACAATCCTCTTCCAAAAACTGCTCTTTATTCTAAGCCTAAACACTCTATATATACTTGCCAAAATGGCTTACAGATCATTCTATAACATTACATAAGAGGAAGGCTGACCCAACAATAGTCTAGACACATCCCAAGAAAAGATCTTAACATAAATATTGCGATTGAAATAAATCCCACAAGTTGGCTCATAGAAATCACATCCAAATGCTGGCACTCAGTGTAAACAAGAAAACTCAGCACATGAAGGGTCACTCGGCATACACTGGATAACTCGGCACATGAAGAGTCACTTGGCATACACTGGGTAACTTGGCACATGAAAGAACACTCAGTCAACACTAGATTGCTACAATAACTCGGCACCAATTGAATGCTACAATAACTCGGCACCAACTAAGTGCTATATTAACTTAGCACCAACTAAGTGCTACAGTAACTTGGCACCAACTAGAGCTACAGTAACTCGGCATCCATTAGAGCTATAGTAACTCAGCATCAACATGCAGAATGAACAAAAATGAGTAGGATAACAAGGCAACCCAAGATGCTTCTGCATTAGCTACTTTGATCTTTGAGGAGTAGGGAGGCTTTGTTGGTGGTAGATAGATCCTTAATGGGGTTTTAATTGCATCAGAGGCTATTCATTCTATGGCTACCTCCAAGGAAAATGCCATGTTCATTAAGCTGGATTTGGCAAAAGAATATGACTGGGTTAGCTGGGACTTCCTAAGTAGGATGCTTCTAGCTTTTGGATTTGATGTGGAATGGGTTGATTGGATTCTTAGCTATGTGACTTTCCCATCCTTTTCTATTCTTATAAATGGAGAACCTACTAAGTTATTTTCTGCTTCTCAAGGACTCCGGCAAGGGGATCCTTTATCTCCTTATTTCTTTATCATTATGGCTCTTAGGAAGATATATTAAATCTCAAGTTGAACAAGGGCTCATTCATGAGTGGAAATGAAATAATAATAGCCCAACATACTTGCACCTCCAATTTGTGGATGATACTGGACTGATGGCCTTAGCTATAATCAATGAGGCAAGAAACTTCAAAATGATTTTAGACACCTTTTGGAAAGCTTCTAGGCAACAAATCAATGAAGGTAAGTCCTCTATTTATTTATTTGATACTCTGTAGCTAATCCAACATAGGACTGCTAGGATTCTTAGGTTTCAAATTGACTCTCTTACTCTGACTTACCTTAGAGTCCCCTTAGCTCTGGGAGCTCAGCTGAAGGATTATTGGCAAGACCTTTTGGATAGATTTCATAGCAGGGTGAGTCAATGGACTTCAAGATAGTGATTTAGGTTCTTCCCATTTACAAGTATCTTGTGCAAACTCCCCCTACTGATGTTATGAAATAATTTGATGCTTTGTCTCGACAATTTATTTGGTCAGGTAACATTCTCTCTTCAAAGTGGAGTTTAGTCAATTGGGACATGGTTTGCTTGCCAAAGTTTTTTGGGGTTTGGGTCTCAGATGTATGGCTCTTGTTGCCAAGGCTCTAGCTACTAAGTTATATTAGAGGTGGTGCAATAATTAGGATCGGGATTGGGCTAAGATTATGGCCCAAAAGTATTTTCCAGGAGTGGATTGTCAAGATATCCCAAGCTTGGCTCTAGTTGGGAAAGGTTCCTTTATTTGGGATGCTCTTAAAAAGGGAGCACATCTTATCAAGGAGGGCCTTTTATGGATATGTAATGAGGGATCAAGTGCTTTGTTCTAGCAAGATTCATGGGATGACCATCCTCCCATTCTTTCCAGCTACCCTCGGTTCCAACCTCTCTGCCATTTCTTTATGGATTTAGGGTGGACTTGTATGCACCCTAAAATGGTCGCCTAGACTATGGGCCCCCATTATTCAATTTATCAATTTATCAAATTTCCTGAATCAATGGTGTGTAATATTTTATTAAATCAATTTAAATCAATTTCCTTAATCAAATTCAATTATTCTATTTTTCTAAGGTTGATCATTTTATCCTAAGTCTTATTTAATTAAAAGAAAATCTCCTCTTTTAATTAAATAAAATAAGTCCCCATTTAATTAAAAGAAAACCTCTCTTTTAATTAAAAAATTCATCCACATTTAATTAATTAAGAGAAAAACCCCTCTTTTAATTTAATTAAATATCTCCTATTTAATTAAAAGAACTTGCTCCCTTTTAATTAAATAAAAATCCCACTTAAATATCTATTTTTGATGAAAAAGAAAAGAAAATAAATTCTTTTATTTAATTTCTCTACACTTAAATGCACATATTTCTAAGTGGGACTTATCTTTCCACTTTCTTCTCAACCACTCCTCTTTTCTCATTGGTGGATCCTTATTTCACATGGATCATTATTTCTCCACCCTTGATTAAATGTTTTTCCTCTCAATCTAGATCGTCCAATCTTCTTTATAAGGGAGAGCCCTCTCCTCATTTTGGATACCCATGATTATGCTATTGTTATGTTGCAGGATTGGAGAGCAAATTTTGAAGGAGTTTTGAATGCTAAAGCTTTTGTGGAGAACTTCTATCTTCTTGTCTCATTCTCTCTTGCACCCATGGCTTTCATCATGGGCTTTTATCATTGCATTTGCATATTAGTTTCTAGTCATATTTGCTTTCATAGATTAGAGCTTGCTTTGTTTTGCATTGTTATCATTTAGATTAGCTTGCATCTTCATTTTCATAAATATTTGATGATCATGGAGACTAGCACTCTTGCTTTTCCTCTTTGAATCTCTGATTTCATGGTGTACTTGCATGGGCATGAACTAGGTCAAACTGAGGGCCTCCATTGCAAACCCTTGCACTCCATGAATAAAGAGCTATGAGTCGCCATTCGAGACCTCACTTTTGAGAAATCTTGGATATAATGACCCATAGTAGTGTGCCCACATTTTAGGCATACGTTTTTGGCACCCATCGTGGGGCAACCCACCTTTGCTTGCTAGTTTTTGTGCAGATCTATTTGGAGACTCGAGAAACCCTAGATTTGAAAGATTTGATCATATCTTTCAAACGGCTAAGTATTTTGATCTAAAAAAAATTTTGCAAGGTGTTGATATATCTAAAAATCTTTGGTCCAATTTTTAGATTTTTTTGAAACATTTTCGGTTTTTTATGGTTTTTCCTTGATTTTTCATAAAAAATCATTTTCGAGAGTAAATCAGCACATTTTTTGAAAAATTTTATAGTTTTGGAAAGCTCTCTAAATTTTAAACAGAGTTGGTTCTTTGTGTTTTGATTTTAGCGGTCATATTAGGGGCCAATAATTCAATTTATAAAAATTGGTCTATTTTGATAAAATGACTCCCTAGGGCACAAATTAAAAGATCTTTTCAAAATTCGGATATTTTTGGAAAGCTCTCTAATTTTTTACAGGGGCCACTTTTCCATATTTTGAGTTTTGGATCCGAATTCATATCATGTAGATCCAATCTTTATGACTAGGTCAAAAATCAATTGAAAAAAAAAGGCATTTAATGAATAGTTTGCATTTCATTTTTACAATGAATCAATGCATGATGTAGGCTTTCATTTGGGTTACTTACTGATTATTATCAGTCTTAAAATTTAGATTTTTAGAGCTAACCCTAGTTTTGCATGAGTTGGACATATATTGCATATCTTATGTTTGCTTGTTTTGTTTGTGGCTTTGTTCGTTGCGAGCAAGCGTTCAAGCGTAAACAAAAGGTACAACAAAGAAAAGACACGTTGCAAGGATTACCAAGTATTTTATTTGAACTCTAAAACATTTAGATTTGAAACTAAAATGAACATCTCATGTGTTTGGCTTGAGTGTTTTTACATGCTTTCATAGATTCACACTTCAATTGGGGCTTTAAAATTGAATCTAGATTTGCTTTCATGCATTTGTGTTTCACATAGTAATTAGGCCCTATGAACATTATTTGAGAGATCTTGAGCGACTGAGCTTCATTCACTTGCTTTACATGCGAAGCTCCTCTTGACGATGGATCCTCTTATAGGTAGAGAAGGATATTTGTTATTATCTTACTATTTGGATTAGATTTGTCCTCAACATCTATTAGTCTTCTCTCTTTTGAGATTGGTGGTGTTTGTTGTTGGATTTTTCAAAAATTTGGTGACGTAATTTCAAATTAGCGTGTCAAAAAATCTTGTTTGCTATGTTTGGGTAAGGTGAAGAGGCTAGAGGAGTATGCTCTGTTCCCTTTTGGGCACATCAGAAACTTGGAACCCTTGAATCCAAACCAAGTCCTCATGTAGTACAACTTTGTGAGTCTACCTTGATTAGAGAGTATTAAACTAGAGTGGACATTCCTTTTATTGGGTAAACCACGTTGATGGTACTTCAAGTGGTAATAGCCATTTTTGACGTGGTAGTAGCAACCGCTATATAAATGTCCTTGTGGGGGAAATCCTCACAGATGTAGTCTTTTGTTGGGCTATCAGATCTCCTCAATATCTCTAATTGATTAAATTCTCGAAATATGTCAAAACTCTAGTGTGCCGAAATTGGATTTCACCCACTCTAGATTGCAAAAGCTGTAGAGTTGAACATGAGTAAGAACCGTAGTGCTACCAAATTTTCTTTTCTAAGACTATGTGCATGATTGAAAAACATTTGGAGAACATAGACGGTAGTGATTTTAGGGATTAGATTGATATTACGACACTATTCTAATTCATGTGCAAGGTTGCTTTGTCCCTTGCTCATTGTTTGAAGACATTTTCTTGAAATCCTTGATTATTATCTTACGTGCTTGGTTCATGATTAAGAATCTATCGATACATCTAGTTGGACATTTAAAATAAACAAAATTTGAGTTCTTGAGTTAAGACTTTACGATCAAATAACTTTGTTATACCATTATTTCTAGTCTCCCTAGGTTGATCCTATTTGGATTAGGCTACTTGCCCCATTGTTAGAAGCCTTTTTTCACCTTGGGTTATTGTGCTTTGACCTCTTGAATTAGTAGTCATTGATTTCACAAGAGACCTTATTTGGAGTTGGTGAGTTAGAAACCATCCTTGTTGAGAAAGATATACACTTGGATCTTTTGATATTACACTTGGGGAGTCTTAGTAATCTCTTGTCCATTCACTTTCATAAAAAATCAATTTTAATTATTTATAATTTGGGTAAATCATCCTCCTGGTCCATATGTGCTAGGGTATTCACCCAAAGTTGTGAGCACCTCTGTGGCAATGTTGGTTTATGCCTATTGCAAAAATTCTATCTTATCACATCTCTTTGGACAAGTCAGTGCTTTTACTATCCTAGTTTGGTACCAACGTTTCTTAGGGTTATCCTATCAATTAGTACCTTTTCTTTCATGCCGGTTACAACAAGATATCAAGTAGATCAAGGAAAGCAACCTCAAGTTGTCTTTAAACAATTACCTTTAGTTCAAACTCGTAGAAGACGTAAGGGAAAGGAACCTGTGTCTATTCAATCACCTAAGAGTATTCTATAAGTTTTGTGTGACCCTAGTGGTGATCTTATTGAGTTGAGTACACCCTTAACATCACCTCATTCAGCCATGGATATGAATTTTGCAAGAGCTCCATACAAGAAAAATCAAAGTAGTGAGTATAATGTTGACCTTTTGAGTGGTGATCCCACTCTTGGAAGTAGACCAACTTCACCTCTTATTGAGGATAGGTATTTGGATGCATATCAAAGGGATGAGAAAGGGAGATATTATGCCTATCAAGAAGAGGAAGCTCAACATGATGATCAAATTGGTGAGCCTTCTAGTGCTCACATGAATGCAACATTTACTGGTAATCAGTTTAGACAATCAAGACCATGTACACCACTCATGACACCTTTAGGTTATGCAAGTGGAAGACTCAAAGCAATTGATCATGAAAGAAAAGCCCTTCTAGAAGAACAAGCTAAGAAGGAAGAACAATTTCAACGCCTAGAGGAAGAAAGGAAAGTTATTATTGAGATGGAAAGGAAATCCCGTCAAGAAGAACAAGACTTTTTCAATCTTTCCCACTTTTACATTATGCTTTCTTGAATTATCCTATACTGGCCTTTCATTTCTTGTCCAAATGTTCTTTACATGACAATTTTTCCCTAGCTTAGATACTCTTGAGTAGTGAGTTCTTGAAGATCACTTTCACTTGCTTCATACACTCTTTGCTTATCCATCATATCCACCAGCTTGTTGCTCCATCATGTCCTCTACCTTGCTAAACATTGGGATTGCACGATGTGATCATGCTTGAGAGTTTGTTCCTTGTTTTTGTTTGGGGGCACTGTACATTATTTGTACATATTTATTGATCCTGAAAAAATATTAAAAAATGATATATTTCAAAAAATACAAAAAATTGATATATTTCAAAAATCCAAAAAAATGATATATTGTGAAAATTCTAAACATTGAAAAATGTCCTAAAAAAAATGATCATCTTAGTGACAACATAGCAATAGGTTCTTTGATGTATCTCCAAAAAAAATTATATATTCATAAATACAAAAAATTCAAAAGTTCAAAAAAATAAAAAAAATAAAAAAATAGAAAAAGTATCCTTGGTGAAAACCTAGAAACAGGCGCCTTGGTAGCAAAAAAATACAAAAAAATTTATAAAAATTCCAGAAAAAAAATAAAAAATAAAAAAATCCAAGTGGTGAAAACTTGGAAATGGGCTCTATTTGAGGCCTTTGCACCCCTATTTCTTAGCGCATGTCCTTGACACTTATCCTTTCTCCATCATGCCTTGTCCTTGTTGCCTTGGTTTGGAATTGGTCTTTGTCTAGGGGACATAACTATGTTAGCTTTGGTCTCTTGGATGTGTTAGTCTTTAGAACACCTCGCAAATGGTGTTTTTCAAAACCACCCCAATTGTATTTTTCAATACAACCGTTGACATCGAGTGTTTTTCGACACTTATTGGTTTGGTCTTACCTAGTATCATCATGTGATCTTCCCTTCTTGCAAGCATTTGATCCTTATCCTCGGAACTCAGTATCAGTTAACACACTTAAATTTTTTAATGCAACACTTAATGCTTGACTTATGTCATGATTTTTTCTTCGTGTACTGACTATTATTGATTTTTATTGAGTGTCCTTGTTTGATAAGTCTCTCCATGATGCATCGTTAGAGGGCTTGGGGCATGGGACATGCTTTTATTTGTTTTTTTGCTTGCGGGTGTGGTCTTGAAACTCTAGAGTGTCTCTTGTTGTCCCCTTGAAACACTTAGGAGATTTGAGGCATCATCCTTGATTGTTTTTGCACAACCGTTCTTATGGTCATCTTGGCATCTATGCCTTAATGCGAGCACGGTTTTGCTACATTAAATTGGGTAAGCTAACATCGAAGTCATCTTGACCTTTATGTCTTTGATGCTTATGTTAGAATCTTTCCACATTCCAGTCCGATATAAATTACATTCATATCTTCATAGTTGCACTTGTGACTAGTGATGATTGTGTGATTTTTCGATGTCCGTTAATAATGGCCCAATGATGAAAATAAGTTCTTTTACATTCTCTAATAAATGATGAACACAAAAATCCTATGTTACAGTTGCTCTTTTGCAAGTACACATTTTCATTTTCATGTAGCTCGCATTATTAGACTTCATGTTAGTTTGCATTTTTAGGCTGCATTATGAGTTTGAGAGGGTTCTCCCTTCATCTTTATTGTGGACTTTTAATCAACTGTGGTCATGTTTTGATCTTCATTTCCTTATCTTCTTTCATAATCTCAATCGAAATTTCTATCTTAAACAGTTGATTGATTTTGGGGCATTTTATTTTCTTCTTTCTATTTCTTTCTATATCTTTCAAACTTCTATCTTCCATTTTCTTTTTCCCCACTTCTTTTCTTCTAAATCACCTTTGGGGCATAATATTTCATGCTTGATGATCTACCTTGGTTTTATGATTCTTATATCTTTCATCTTACATCAAGAACCTTATCTTTTGTTCGATATTATCAAAATTTATCAATTTTTTGTTTCTCCTCTATCTCATTTCGATTTCGATCATGAGGGGGTAGTAATTATCAAATTCAATCTTTGAGTCAATTTTATCCTTGACTTTTTCAAGTCAAAATTTATTTGTATTCTTTTTCCTGATGTGTTCCCAATTCGACCACACATCTGGGTTGTTTTGTGATCCCAAATCGATCTCACACTTCAATTTCTTTCGTTGACTACATGTGTTCCCAAATTGATCACACATTAGTCAAAGGTGTAACAGCATTGAGACTTTGGGAAGACACTTGCTTAGGTTTACTTGACTAGTTTGAATTGGGTCCTCTAACGACAAGGGGACCTTGAGATGACTCTCTAGAATGAGTACCCCTTAGCACCAAAATAGGTTTTTTACCAAGGATAAGAGAGCTCAAATTTAAATCATAACCATTGGGATCTTTATCTTCCATCATGTTGACACTTGCTTCTACAACCTCAAGCATATTGACAACATTTTCTACAGTTGCATAAGTGTAATTGATTGCAGCCCTGCCATTCTTAGGTTGGGAAGCTTCCCCTTTCTCATACTTGGGCAAAGGCTCTTTAAATGTTGTGTGATTAGCATTGGTATTTAGTCCATCTATTTTAAGTTTTCCATTCTCAATAAGATCTTGAACAATATGCTCGAATCTCCCACATTTTTCAATATTGTGTCCAATGCCATTGTGAAGCTTGCAATAAGCCTTCTCATCCCACCACCATGGCTTAACTTCAGGTATGTAGAACTTTGCAGCAGCATAAGGGTGAATGAGATCACGTGCAAGGAGCTTTGTAAATATCTCTTCATATGACTCACCCAATTGTGTAAAGTTACGTTTCTCGCCTTTAGGCCTTTCTTGATATCTTGGCTTGTTACTCTATTGATTAGCACTAGCCAAATGGAGAATAGCTTGGTCTTTAGGGTTTGAGGAATCCACAACTCCATCATTGACCACTTGTTTGATCTTATTCCAATTTATGTTCTTTCCTTTATCCTTCTTGTTGTTGTTATTATGACCATTATTGTTGTTGTTTCCATTTTTTGTCAAAATACCTTCTCTCTCAAAACATCCTCAATTCTAAATGCATATTCAATCATGGTAGCAAAGGATTCAAAAACCATCCAATGATGGTATCATGGTATCAATGACTGGTTCAAGGTTGTGAATATGGATGATATTTCTAGTGTTTGAAGATTCTAGGTCTGTCAAGTAACTTCCTAAACTACCCAAATCAAGATTCGTCCTCACAAGTGAAGAATCATCCACTAAGGCAACATGCGAGTTCAAATCCTCTAATCCTACGTATGATTCATTAACTAACTCAAGTTGAGAACTATATGTATGAACAACATCAACATCCATATCAACTGTGGAAGATTTTGAGAAAGAATCCCATTCATACTCATTAGAATCTGTTTCAAAGTCTCGATTAGGATGCTTACACCATGAATGCTTGGGATGTCCAGATGTGGAAGCTTCAATATCATCAAGAGTCACACATTCTTGTTCTAAATTGGCAACTGTCTCACGAGATATCAGATTGTTTGAATCTCCCCAAAGGAGATTAGTAGAAGGGACCCAATCTTCACACATATCTTGTTGGTTTTCTGAATTAGGTATGTATTCTTGTTCTTCTTCACTGTCTAACTTATCAAGGATAGAAGCAACATTCTTACTTTGATCCACATACTCTAGGCCAACTGACTTCTAAGACTTGCATCCAAAAATTTGATGATCAAGAGGTTCAGCTCTAGAATCCAATCTATTACTAAGAGGACCATGTCTAGGATAACCCATTTTCTTGACAAAAGAATACCCTCTTCCATAAGCATTAGGTGAAGGAGTGAAATCTTCATTGTGCAGATACTTTTCTTCTCTATAATTCCAATCTCTAACAGCCACATCTTCTTTCTCATCTTGAATAGGCACTGATGGCTATACAAATGTGTCAAATAATGTCATAGCTAAAGAGGAAGGTTTCATCTCTTGTGAAGGTTTACCATAAGACCTAGGTGAAATTAGTAATGCAAGAAGGGAGTTAATTTGATATCCCCCCATGCCAAGGTCTATGGACTTAAACTTGTTCTTGCAATAAGCTAAAATCGCATTAAAATCATCTGCTTGTCTATTAAGGAGAACATGAGTACTTGCTGAAATCGAGTTAATAGACAAAGTGTTATCCCTAGGAATACATATCTCTATTCCATTGTAAGGAAACTTAACACACTGATGATAAGTAGATGGTACTGCTTGCATATCATGAATCCATGGTCTACCCAGCAAAATGTTGTACGCAAGGGGTCCAGCATCAACTATTTGGAATAAAACATGTTTTTCCACAGGGCCAATCTTAACAGGAAGGACAACCAACCCCTTTGAACTTCTCTCTGCCTCATCATAAGCTTTAATAATAATCTTTCTTTTGCTATCAATAACATGTTCAGAATAACCCAATGTCTTTAAAAGACTCAAAGAACAAATATTAAGGCCATCACCCCCATCTATCAACACACGCCTAACAAGGGTCCTATGTATCATAACCTCAATATGAAGGGCAAGATTGTGCGGATGGCTCAAAGATTTATCATCTTCCTCCGAAAAGGAAAGATAATGAGGGCTTGCAATATGATTAACCATGTTCTGGAATTGATCAACTTGTAAACTATTGGGGACATTCGCCATGCACAAAGCATCCTCAAGGACCTGCTTATGTCTCGGAGACAACTCTAAAAGCTCAAAAATTGAAATCTGAGCAGGGGTTCTTTGCAATTGATCAACAAGATTATAATTTGACTTGGGATTAACCACTAGTTTTGAAGGAACATTCTTGGATTGCACTTGTTTTGGTTTACTTGGTTGGTTTGAACTAGGTCCTTTGATAATAAGGGGACCTTGACTTCATGTAATAGCATTGAGACTTTGGGAAGACACTTGCTTAGGTTTACTTGACTGGTTTGAATTGGGTCCTCTAATGACAAGGAGACCTTGAGATGACTCTCGAGAGTGAGTACCCCTTAGCACCAAAATAGGTTTTTTGCCAAAGGTAGGAGAGTTCAAATTTAAATTATAACCATTGGGATCTTTATCTTCCATCATGTTGTCACTTTCTTCTACAACCTCAAGCATATTGACAACATTTTCTGCATTTGTATAATTATAATTGATTGTAGCCCTGCCATTCTTAGGTTGGGAAGCTTCCCCTTTCTCATACTTGGGAAAAGGCTCTTTGAATGTTGTGTGATCAGCATTGGTATTTAGTCCATCTATTTTAAGTTTTCCATTCTCAATAAGATCTTGAACAATATGCTTGAATCTCCCACATTTTTCAATATTGTGTCCAATGCCATTGTGAAGCTTGCAATAAGCCTTCTCATCCCACCACCATGGCTTAACTTCAAGTATGTAGAACTTTGTAGCATCATAAGGGTGCACAAGATCATGTGCAAGGAGCTTTGTAAATATCTCTTCATATGACTCACCCAATTGTGTAAAGTTACGTTTCTCTCCTTTAGGCCTTTCTTGATATCTTGGCTTGTTACTCTATTGATTGGCACTAGCCAAATGGAGAACAGCTTGGTCTTTAGGGTTTGAGGAATCCACAACTCCATCATTGACCACTTGTTTGTTCTTATTCCAATTTATGTTCTTTCCTTTATCCTTGTTGTTGTTGTTATTATGACCATTATTGTTGTTGTTTCCATTTTTTGTCAAAATACCTTGCTCTCTCAAAACATCCTCAATTCTAAATGCAGATTCAATCATGGTATCAAAGGACTCAAAAACCATCTTCTTAACTTCATACTTCATCTCAAGAACCATATTACTAATGAGGATTTCAATCTTTTCTTTCTCAGGAATAGTCCTAGAATAACGAGAGCATTGTCATCTCCATCTTTGCAAGAAAGTAACAAAGGGTTCTCCTTGATTTTGCTTTGTGTGACATAAGTCCAATAGTGAGACAGCTCATGAAAGATTGTATGAAAAGTGTTGAACAAATCTTTGAATTAACTCAGGGAATGTCTTAACAGGAGGAGTTATATTGGTAAACCATTCCATGGCTTGAGCCTTAAGACTCCTTGGAAATAATCTCATAAGATATGAGTCCTCGTCATGAAACTCAAAACTCATAGTATATAACTGACGCACATGATCATTTGGATCCCCATTTCCATCATATTTGTCATATTGGGGGATCTCAACTTTCTAGGAAAGTCTTTCATGTCAATACTCTTATCAAAAGGATTAGGACAAATTGAATCAAGTGAAAAATAACTCTTGGGTGCCAATATTTTCTTCATTTGTTTCTTCAATTCATAAATTTCTTCTTTTATGGAAGGATCATGCTTTTGAATCTTTTTATCCATATCAAAGTTGTAAGGAACCTTAGCACCTTTATTGATTAAACGTTGAAAGCATGCATCTCTATTTTGGTCCATATATGCTTCCATGCATTGTTGAAAATGTGGATCTTATGGTATAGCCATGAAAGCATAAGAATTATATTCAAAGTTTGAACTCCCACCTCCATATCGTGAACCATGATGAGCTTTTTGTGAAGGTTTTCTTGAAACTCTAGGAGGTGTTGGTCTCCTAGAATAATCATGTCTTGAAGTTTGCCTTCCTCTAGGAGCAGGAGATTGCGAAGATGTTCTTGAATATCTCCCACTTTGTGGAGTCTGGGGAGGGGTAGATGGGGGAGAGTTGTTTCCACCACCAATGTGCACATTGTTGAATTGATTGCCAAGTTGTGAAGTCTTGTTCTTCTTGACGAGATTTCCTTTCCATCTCAATAATAACTTAGCCTTTCTCCATCATGCCTTGTCCTCGTTGCCTTGGTTTGGAATTGGTCTTTGTCTAGGGGGCATAACTATGTTAGCTTTGGTCTCTTGGATGTGTTAGTCATTAGGACACCTTGCAAATGGTGTTTTGCAACACCACCCCAATTATATTTTTCAATACAACCGTTGACATCGAGTGTTTTTCAACACATATTGGTTTGGTCTTACCCAGTATCATCATGTGATCTTCCCTTCCTGCAAGCATTTGATCCTTATCCTTGGAACTTAGTTTTAGTTAACACACTTAAATTTTAAACGCAACACTTAATGCTTGACTTATGTCATGATTTTTTCTTTGTGTGCTGATTATTATTGATTTTTATTGAGTGTCCTTATCTGATAAGTCTCTCCATGATGCATCGCTAGAGGACTTGGGGCATGGGACATGTTTTTATTTATTTTTTTTGCTTTCGGGTGTGGTCTTGAAACTCTAGAATGTCTCTTGTTGTCCCCTTGAAACACTTAGGAGATTTGAGGCATCATCCTTGATTATTTTTGCACAACCGTTCTTATGGTCATCTTGGCATCTATGCCTTGATGCAAGCATGGTTTTGCTACATTAAATTGGGTAAGCTAACATCGAAGTCATCTTGACCTTTATGTCTTTGATGCTTATGTTAGAATCTTTCCACATTCCAATCCGATATGACTTACATTCATATCTTCATAGTTGCACTTGTGACTAGTGATGATTGTGTGATTTTTTGATGTCCGTTAATAATGGCTCAATGATGAAAATAAGTTCTTTACATTCTCTAATGAATGATGAACACAAAATCCTATGTTATAGTTGCTCTTTTGCAAGTACACATTTGCATTTTCATGTAGCTTGCATTATTAGACTTCATGTTAGTTTGCATTTTTAGGCTACATTATGAGTTTGAGAGGGTTTTCCCTTCATCTTTCTTGTGGACTTTTAATCAGCTGTGGTCATGTTTTGATCTTCATTTCCTTATCTTCTTTCATGATCTCAATCAAAATTTCTATCTTAAACAGTTGATTGATTTTGGGGCATTTTCTTTTCTTCTTTCTATTCCTTTCTATATCTTTCAAACTTCTATCTTCCATTTTCTTTTTCCCCGCTTCTTTTCTTCTAAATCACCTTTGGGGCATAATATTTCATGCTTGATGATCTACCTTGGTTCTATGATTCTTATATCTTTCATCTTACATCAAGAACCTTATCTTTTGTTTGATTTGATCAAATTTATCAATTTGTTGTTTCTCGTCTATCTCATTTCGATTTCGATCACGAGGGGGTAGTAATTATCAAATTCAATCTTTTATTCAGTTTTATCAATTTTATCCTTGACTTTTTTAAGTCAAAATTTATTTGTATTCTTTGTCCTGATGTGTTCTCGATTCGACTACACATCTGGGTTTTTTTGTGATCCCTAATCGACCTCACACTTCAATTTCTTTCTTTGACTACATGTGTTCCCAAATCGATCACACATTAGTCAAAGAGGGGCAAATGTATGCACCCTAAAATGGTCGCCTAGACTATGGGCCACCATTATTCAATTTATCAATTTATCAAATTTCCTAAATCAATGGTGTGCAATATTTTATTAAATCAATTTAAATCAATTTCCTTGATCAAATTCAATTATTCTATTTTTCTAAGGTTGATCATTTTATCCTAAGTCTTATTTAATTAAAAGAAAATCTCCTCTTTTAATTAAATAAAATAAGTCCCCATTTAATTAAAAGAAAACCTCTTTTTTAATTAAATAATTCATCCACATTTAATTAATTAAGAGAAAAACCCCTCTTTTAATTTAAATAAATATCTCCTATTTAATTAAAAGAACTTGCTCCCTTTTAATTAAAAGAACTTGCTCCCTTTTAATTAAATAAAAATCCCACTTAAATATCTATTTTTGATGAAAAAAGAAATAAAATAAATTCTTTTAGGCCCCGTTTGGTTGCTGGAAGATGAGGGCCAAAACCGGGTTATCAGAGGCAAAACCAGGTTTTGCAAAAAAAAATTTGTGTTTGGTTGGTTAAAATTATAACCTGGTTTTCAATTTCATCTTCCAATTTTGGTCAAAAATTGGAAGAAGTTTCTTCCAACAAAAAGGTGGAATTCAAAATTAAAACCAGGTTTTGAATTTTATGACAATTTTTTTAATAATATTGTGAGGTCCACAGTATATTCATCTTCCGTGTCAACCAAACGAACCATTGGCTTTCCAAACCACAAAACCAGGTTTTCGAAAACCTGGTTATAAGATAACCTGGTTATGTCAAAAAATCATCTTCCCCAACCAAACAGGGCCTTATTTAATTTCTCTACACTTAAATGCACATATTTCTAAGTGGGACTTATATTTCCACTTTCATCTCAACCACTCCTCTTTTCTAATTGGTGGATCCTTATTTCACATGGATCATTATTTTTCCACCCTTGATTAAATCTTTTTCCTCTCAATCTAGATCATCCAATCTTCTTTATAAGGGAGAGCCCTCTCCTCATTTTGGATACCCATGATTATGCTATTGTTATGCTGTAGGATTGAAGAGCAAATTTTGAAGGAGTTTTGAATGCTAAAGCTTTTGTGGAGAACTTCTATCTTCTTGTCGCATTCTCTCTTGCATCCATGGCTTTCATCATGGGCTTTTATCATTGCATTTGCATATTAGTTTAGAGTCATATTTGCTTTCATAGATTAGATCTTGCTTTGTTTTGCATTGTTATCATTTAGATTAACTTGCATCTTCATTTTCATAAATATTTGATGATCATGGAGACTAGCACTCTTGCTTTTCTTCTTTGAATCTCTGATTTCATGGTGTACTTGCATGGGCATGAACTAGGTCAAACTGAGGGCCTCCATTGCAAACCCTTACACTCCATGAATAGAGAACTATCAGTCGCCATTCGAGACCTCACTTTTGAGAAATCTTGGATATAATGACCCATAGTAGTGTGCCCACATTTTAGGCATATAGGACTAAGGTGGCACATTTCAAGACTGTCAAACGATGTGGCTCAATGGATTTGGCTTGTTAGAAGGACCCATGAGAGTGGCCTTTAGGGGGTCCCATGGAGATTCAAGATGATCTTGCTAACCTCCTCTTCGATAGGCTCTACATCTCTTCTAATGACAAGGATATCCTTGCTTGGGATTTGTGTCCTAACAAAAATTTCAGTGTTGCCCAAGGTTATGCTTGGCTAGAGAAACAACAACATGGACTAGTTAAAGTTTCTTGGTGGAAGAAGGTTTGGAATATGTTTTTTTGGCCTACATGTAATTTTTTCTTATGGCTGGTGGCTCAAAAGAAATGTCTTACTTGGGATAACCTTAATTAGAGAGGGTTTCATGGGCCTTCTTTTTGCTCCCTCTATATGCAGAATGGGGAGAGTGTCTCTCACCTGTTCTTCCTTTGCCCCCTCTCTAGAGAAATTTGGCATAACTGGTGGGGGGCGTGGCGTCATGGTTACATTCATGCCATGTCTCTTATTGAATTTTGGGAAAGCCTTGGTAGACTTGAGCCGGTGAAAACCACTTTCCTCCAGGTGGCTTAGATTGTTGGACCTACTTTCATTATATGGAATCTTTGGCTGGAACGTAATCACAGAATTTTTTGTAACTCCAGTTTGGGAGTCACTAAATTGTGGCAGCTTATTTTGAGTAGACTCCAGGAAACTATCTATGTCAAGTGTGTTGTGAATGAACATGTCGACCCTGGAGATTATAGTATAGTAAGGAATTTGGGACCGGTGGACAAAGGAATGGGATGCACAAGCGGTAAGAGATCTCAGTCACTCAGGAGTAATATTTGTAGAGTTGGGAGGTGGAGACTACCTCCAACTAACATCCTTAATATTAATACTGATGGATCTTCGATGAAGTTATATTTCTTTTCTCTATTTATAAAGGAGTTCATTCTAATAATCTAATGGAGGTCCTGGCCATTAAGTTGGTTGTTGCGCGAGGATGTTCTTTTGGATGGAGGAAGATGATTTGTGAATCGGACTCTCAAATTGTTGTGGATATGATAAACAACCAAATTATGGGTGATGTTAACTGACAGTTAGCCTTTATTATTAGAGAGATTTTGTATATGAGTAGTCATGTGGATTGGATCTCTTTTTGTCATATTCCTAGGGAATGGAATTTAGTCACTGATGTCTTGGCAAAATGGGCATCAGAGAAAGGAGTTGGCTGGGATATTGCAAGAAGGGATGAAGTTCGTGCTTATTATACTAAAATTTTTGACCAGTTAGTGGAAAATGATAGGATTTAATTGTTATTGTGCATGTTTCTAGTTCTCTTGGGCCTAAGACCTTCTGTATTATTTTGGCTATGATTGAATAAACTTTTACCTTGTTTTTCAAAAACAAAAAAGTTATAACAAAAAACATAAAACCACACTCCTAAAATAAAATTTAACACAACACAAGCTTAAAAATTAAAACAAAACCCAAAATATAAAAAACCAAAATAAAAGCAATAAATATATCTATATTTATGCATATGCAAATGTGTGTATATATATACACACACACATATACATATATGTATATGTATTTATGTATGTATACATATAACATTTATATATAGGGCACATTTGATTTTATATAAATATAGATTTATTGATATACATATAAACTTACGCTCACAATTATATTAGTATAATTATCAAATAGTTAATACACACACATGTACGTACACACACACACCTATATATACACACAAACATATATATATCACTCAAAAAATATAAACAATTCAAGTGTGTATTAAAAAAAAGACAATAATACTAAGCTCAAACTATGGTGAGTATATATAAGGACGACTATAAACACACACACACACACGTATAAAAATTACATACATATATATGTGTGTAAAAATATTTACATATATACATACATATATCTATACACATATATATATATACACATGTGTGTATATATACACATGTATATATACACACATGCATGTGTATATATATACACGTACGTATATGTATATACATACATGTGTATGTATATACATGACACAATGTATACATACATACATGTGTATGTGTATGTATATACATACACATGCATGTATGTATATATATACATACATGACACATATACATACACATGTATGTATATACATACATACATGCATGTGTATTTATATATTGTGTCATGTACACTTGTATGTATATATACACATATATGTATGTATGTATGCATACATACATACACGTGTATGTATGTATAGATATATACATACATTGTGTGTGTGTATACACAATGTATACATACATGTGTGTATATATAAACATACACATGTATGTATGTATAGACATACATACACATGTGTATGTATGTATGTCTTGTATGTATGTAAAGACATATATACATGTGTATATCTGTATACACACACATATGTATGTCTGTATATACACACAATGTATGTATATATAGACACATGTATGTATACATTGTGTGTATATACAGACATACACATGTATGTATATTGTGTATGTATGTATAGACATACATACATGTGTATGTCTGTATATACACACAATGTATGTATATATACACATGTATACATTGTGTGTGTGTATACACATGTATGTATGTATTTATGTAGATACATACATACATGTGTATGGATGTAATTACATATACATGCATATATATACACATGTATGTATGTATTTATGTAGACACATACATACATGTGTATGTATGTATATACATATACATGCATGTGTGTATATATACACACAATGTATACATACATGCATATATATACATACATACACAGCATGTATGTATATATATGTACATACACATGCATGATCATACATACACATGTTTATACATATACACATGTATGCATGTATGTATATATACACATGTGTCATGTATGTATCTATATACATATATACATACATGCACACATATACATGTATGTACATATGTGCATGTATGTATATACATACATACATACATGTGTATATATACATACATGCATGTATATATACACATGTATATATACATATGTATGCATATATATGCATGTATGTATATTTATTTGTGTCTATATACATGCATGCATGTATGTATATATACACATATATACATACACATATATATACATGTATATGTGTATGTATTTATGTGTATGTATGTATACATGTTGTATGTTGTATATGTGTATGTATACATGTATACATAGATACATGTATGTATATATGTGTATATATACATGCATGCATGTATTATACACATGTATATAGATACACGTGTCATGTATGTATATACATACACATGTATGTAATGTATGTATGTATATCTATGTGTATGTATGTATATACAGATACATGTATGTATATATATGTGTATATATATACATGCATGCATGTATATATACACATGTATATAGATACACGTGTCATGTATGTATATACATAGACATGTATGTAATGTATGTATGTATATGCATACATGTGTATGTATATACATACATGACACATGTATGTACATATACTTGAAAAGTGACTACACAAAATATGATTTTTTTTTACGAGGGCAAATTTTCGCATGAACCTACTCATAGGTCTATCTAATATCAGCCGACAGTAAGGATTGTTCTTGATTTTATAGCATGGTGCGTATCGTACTTTCATTTTTTTTATCTAATATCAGCTAACAGTAAGGATTGTTCTTGATTTTATAGCAAGGTGCGGATCCTACTTTAATTTTTTTATTTGATATCAACTGACAGTAAGGATTGATCTTGATTTTATAGCAAGGTGTGGATCGTACTTTCATTTTTCATTTTCCATTAGCTCTTCTCAAATATTTGGAAATGTCGTGTAGGTAATGGCACTACTTTTGGACAATGGCTACCTAGCCAGTTAGTTCAACATGGCTAGGTATGCCTATCGCCATGCCCATACGAGCATATGTATGTATATACATACACATGTATGTATGCATGTATATATATACATACATACACATGTATACATGCATACATGCATGTATATATATACACATGTATCTATATATACACATGTATACATGGATGTATTTATGTACACATGTATATATACATATATACATGTGTATATCTAGATACATGCATGTATATATGTACACATGTATACATATACATGTATGTATGTATATATACACTTGTATACATGCATGTATATACACACATGTGTCATGTATGTATATACATACACATGTATCTATATATACATACATGTGTCATGCATGTATACATGTGTATATATACATGCATATATGTATATATATATACACATATACATACACATGTATGTATGTACATATGTACATACATGACACGTGTGTATATATGTATGTATATATATATATGTACATACATATATAGATACACATGTATGTATATACATACATACACTTATATAGATACACATGTATGCATATACATGCATACATGTGTATACACATACATGTTTATATATACATACACATACATACATGTATGTATATATACACATGTATGTATCTATACATATACATGTGTATATATATACACTTGTGTCATGTATGTATATATATACACATATATGTATGTATGTATGTATGTATGTATGTATATACATACATCCATATATACACACATGTATGTGTGTATATGTATGTATATATGTACATACATACATGTGTATGTATACACACACATACATGTATGTATAGATACACACGTATGTATCTATATTACATATACATACATGTGTATATATATACATGATATGCATACATGTATATACACATGTACATACATATGTATATATATATATGTATGTATATACATACCTATAGATGTACATACATGTGTATATATAAATACATGTATGTGTGTATGTATACATGCACATACATACATATGTGTATATATACATACATGACACACGTGTGTATATATATAGTGTATATGTATGTATCATACATACATATACATGGATGTATGTATATAATATATACACATGTATATGTATAGATACATGTGTATATATACATACATACATATATGTATGTGTATACACATGCATGTATGTATATACATACATATATACATACATACATGTACATATATATACACGTGTGTCATGTATGTACGTACATACATACATATACATATATACATACATACATGACACATATGTGTACATATACATACATACATACATACGTGTACATACACACATACATTTATGTGTATATATACATACATATATACAAATGTATGTATGCATGTACATACATACATGACACATGTATATATACACACATGCATGTATATATATACACACATGCATGTATGTACATATTCACATGTATGTAGATACATACATGTGTCATGTATAATGTATGTCTATACATACATGACACGTATGTATATATACATGCATGTATACATGTGTATATCTACATGTATAATATATGTATATACATACATGACACATATATATACATGCATGACACATGTATGTATATATAGATGCATGACACATGTATGTATATATAGATACATGTGTATGTATATACATACATGTGTCATGTATAATGTATGTATATATATATGCATGTATATGTATACACATGTGTATATATACATATATACATGTGTACATATACCTGCATGTATATATATACACATATACATGCATGTATATGTATACACATGTGTATATATATACATATATATATATATATATATATGTACGTGTCATGTATGTATATACATATATTATACATGTATATATACACATGTATATGTATGCATGTATATGTACATATATTATACATGTATATATACACATGTATATGTATGCATGTATATGTACACATGTATATATGTATATATACACATGTGTATATATATACATGCATGTATACATGTGTGTATATATATATACATGCATGTATACATGTGTATGTATGTATATATGCATACGTCTCATGTATGCATATACATACATATGCTTGTATGGGCATGGCGATAGGCATACCCAGCCATGTCGAACTAGCTGGCTAGGTAGCCATTGTCCAAAAGTAGTGCCATTACCTACACAACATTTTCAAACATTTGAGAAGAACTAATGGAAAATGAAAAATGAAAGTACGATTCACACTTTGCTATAAAATCAAGATCAATCCTTACTGTCAGCTGATATCAGATAAAAAAATTAAAGTACGATCCACACCTTGCTATAAAATCAAGAACAATCCTTACTGTTAGCTGATATCAGATTAAAAAATGAAAGTACGATCCTCACCTTGCTATAAAATCAAGAACAATCCTTACTGTCAATTGATATTAGATAGACCTGCGAGTAGGTTCATGCGAAAATTTACCCTTGTAAAAAAAAATCATATTTTGTGTAGTCACTTTTCAAGTATACATACATACATGTGTCATGTATGTATATACATACACATGTATATATATATATATATATATATATATATATATATATATATATATATATATATATATATATATATATATATATATACATGTGTATATATACACATAAGTATATATACATACATGTATGTATATATGTATGTAGATATATATACATATATCTATATACATATATAAATATATATATACATATCTATATATGCATATATGTATATATATCTATATATGTATATAGATATATGTATACATACATGCACGTATCTATGTGCATGTATGTACATATATGTATCTATATACATGTATGTACATAGATGTATATATGTGCATGTATGTATATATGTATATAGATACATGCATGTATCTATATACATATATACATGCAAGTATGTACATGCATGTACATACATGTACATACATATATATATATATATATATATATATATATATATATATATATATATATATATATATATATTGATGAAGGTACGCTCTGATACCACTGATGAAGGGCCACACTACCCTACCGACTCATAACCAAGAATGCAACAATATGAAAATCAAGAGAAAATAAAATGCTTCCCAAAGAACACTTTTATTATACTTGAAAATCCAATAGCAATTACATTAACATTTCTGCAAGATCTCTCAAGATCTAATCCAAACCCAAGCTAATCCAGATCCACACTCTGGTAGAAACCTCTAAGATCTCAACTTGTGCTCGCAAGCCACCAAGCAACCTCCTTGTTTCTAAACCGCAGTCACTAGCTATTCTCCAACTTTATCTAAGATCCAAGTGTAAACTGCCTCACATTCGGCGCTCTGTCCACACACTCACAACTCCATCACAATCCTGTTGTAAACTGCCTCACATTCGGTGCTATGTCCACAGACTCATGAAAACTCACTCTTCACTTCCTCCTTCTCTTTCACACCTTCCACAACTTTCACCTTTCCAAGCTTTCCATCCAAAGCTTCTACTACCATGTTTTCTAGAGCTTCCACTTCTCAAGCTTTCACTTCTCAAGCTTCTACTCCTCGAGCTTTCACCTTCTTCTCGAGCTTGATTAGAAATGCTCATATGCCTTGCTTAAATAAGCACTTACCACCCAATGCATGAATTATCCACAACCTTCTAGAATTCCACCTACACAATATCCATAACCTTCTACAACTTCCATAACCTTCTACAATATCCACAACTTTCTACAATATTCATAACTTTCTAGAATTCTTCCCACACACTTCGATAAATGGAATGACAACCATTTATTTTTTATTTTTTCTATTATGCCACCTATGCACCTCGAAAATAGAAATCCCCTTTTCCTTTCTTTTCTCCTTTTTTTCCCTTTTTATTTATTTTTATTATTTCTCCTCTAATTTTCATCACTTTCTCTCTCCTCCAAATTTTTTTTTCATTTTTTTTTCCAATAATTTCCCCATGCAAGATGCTCCTGCATTAGACTCCCCCGGTAGATAGAAAAGTGTGTCCCACACTTTGACACCAAAAAAGAAAGATCTACCACCATCTTCATCTTCACCAAAGGTTTCCACCTCAACGGGGACAAGAAAACCACCATGCAAATCTTTCACATCTGCATTACTCTATCAAACACCAGAATCTTAACCATCCAATTAGCATACTCACTCCCAAAAATAAACTGAACATAATTCTTCATCAACAAACCCTCATTCACATCAGCAACTAGTGAATCCACACTAGTAGCAACAAACCCTGCATCAGCAACAAAAAACTCCATATCAGCACCAACATGTAGATCTCCATCAATACATGGCAAACTAGCAATATAATTGCTCACAACAAGATGCTCTGCAATACATAACTCACCTCCAACAACAACCGGATCATCCACGACCAAGTGCTTGGCAACATACAAGTCACCACCAACATCAACTAGATCATCCATGACCAAATGCTCTGCAGTCTCCATGTCAGACTCAACCAACTGATCATGAAAACCAATCTCCATCCCAACATCAGCAAGGTTAGGAATATCCTCAGCAACAACCTCTATTTGCTCTACAGGTTCTACATTAGGCTCCACAACCTGATCAGCAAAACCATCCTCTTCCACCTTGACCTTCTTAACTTGATCAGCCAATCTAGCATCCAATTGAGAAAACATCTTAGAAAAATTCCTCTCCACTATATCATGGATTTTCACAATTATCTTAGGGTCCAATCCTCTTGGAGTCATCTCCCAAGATCTTCGTAAACCCTTTGCAACAAATCTTTCCCACACTCCTTGTGACAACCAAATTGTTTGCAAGTTAGATCACAACTTGCCACCTCGCACGAACAATCAGGAACTGCATCACAAGTCTAGGACAACGGATCTGCAATCCACCAGCTCTCCACAATCATGCCTCAACAAGTTCAGTCTTCCATCTCCGCATCAATCGATCAATCTGCATGTCCTCCCAAGGTCCTGGTGCAAACTACCTCAGCTTCGGTGATCTGTTTACACGCTCAGGAACTCCCACTCTAATAAACTTCACCCAACCAAGGTCCTGGTACAAACTGCCTCACACTTCGGCGATCTACTTGTACACTTAGGAACTCCTGCTCTGATACCATCGATGAAGGAACGCTCTGATACCACTGATGAAGGTAACACCACCCTTACCAAATCACAACCAAGAATGCAACAATATGAAGACCAAGAGAAAATAAAATGCTTCCCAAAGAACACTTTTATTATACTTGAAAATCCAATAGCAATTACATTAACATTTCTGCAAGATCTCTCGAGATCCAATCCAAACTCAAGCTAGTCCAGATCCACACTCTGGTAGAAACCTCTGAGATCTCAACTTGTGCTCACAAGCCACCAAGCAACCTCCTTGTTTCTAAACCGCAGTCACTAGCTCTTCTCCAACTTTATCCAAGATCCAAATGTAAACTGCCTCACGTTCGACGCTCTGTCCACACACTCACAACTCCATCACAATCCTGCTGTAAACTGCCTCACATTCGACGCTCTGTCCACAGACTCAGGAAAACTCACTCTTCACTTCCTCCTTCTCTTTCACACCTTCTACAACTTTCACCTTTCCAAGCTTTCCATCTAAAGCTTCTACTTCTCGAGCTTCTCCTTCTCAAGCTTCCACTTCTCAAGCTTCTACTCCTCGAGCTTTCACCTTCTTCTCGAGCTTGATTAGAAATGCTCATATGCCTTGCTCAAATAGGCATTTACCACCCAATGCATGACTTATCCACAACCTTCTAGAATTTCACCTACACAATATCCATAACCTTCTACAACTTCCATAACCTTCTACAATATCCACAACTTTCTACAATATTCATAACTTTCTAGAATTCTTCCCACACACCTCAATAAATGGAATAACAACCATTTATTTTTTATTTTTTCTATTATGCCACCTATGCACCTCGAAAATAGAAATCTCCTTTTCCTTTCTTTTCTCCTTTTTATTTATTTTTATTATTTCTCCTCTAATTTTCATCACTTTCTCTCTCCTCCAGTTTTTTTTTTTCAATAATTTCCCCATGCAAGATGCTCCTGCATCATACATGCATATATATATATGTATGCACATACATGCATGTACACATACATGTCATATATATGTATATACATGCATGTATGTGCATAGATGTATATATGTGCATGTATGTATATATGTATTTAGATACATGCATGTATGTATACATATATGCATATATGTGCATGTATGTATATATGTATGTAGATACCTGCATGTATGTATACATACATCTATGTACATATATAGATATATATACATACATGCATATCTATATATGTATATAGATATATGTACATGTATACATACATGCACATATATACATGTATGCACATACATGCATGTATGTATATATGTATATATATACATGCATGTGTATATATATACACATATATGTATATATATACACATATATGTATATATATATATATATACATAGATACATACATGCATATATAGATATGTATAGATACATGCATGTATCTATATACATATATACATACATACATGCACATATATACATACATGTATATATGTGCATGTATGTATATATGTACATACATGTGTCATGTATGTATATACATACACACATGTATGTGTATATATATACATACATGTTGTGGATGCATGTACATGCATGTGTATGTACATATATATACATACATGTTGTGTATGTATGTACATGCATGTATATATATATATATACACACACACACACACACATGCATGTATATACATACATGCATGTATCTATGATACATGCATGCACATGCATGTATCTATATACATGTATGTACATACATGCACATATCTGCATGTATGTACATACATGTATGTATGCATGTATGTGTATTTGTATATGCATACATGCAAATACATACATACACAACATGTATGTATCTATATACATGAATGCATGTATCTATATACATATATACATACATGCACTTATATTCATGTATGCACATACATGCATGTATGCACATGTATACATATATAAATATATATACATACATGCATATCTATATACGTATATAGATATATGTGCATGTATGTATACATATCTATATATGCGTGTGTGTGTGTGTGTGTGTGTGTATAAATAACATACATGCACATATGTGCATGTATGTACATACATGTGTCATGTATGTATATACATACACATACATGTGTATGTATATACATACATGACACTCTATATACATACATATATATACACATGTATAGATACATACATGACACGTGTATATATACATACATGCATATATGTGTATGTATATACATACATGCATATATGTGTATGTATATACATACATGATATTGTATATACATACATACACATGTATGTATATATACACGTATGTATACATTGTGTGTGTGTGTATACACATGCATGTATATGTATATACATACATACACATGTATGTATGTATCTACATAAATACATACATACATGTGTATATATACACACAATGTATATACATGTATACATTGTGTGTATATACAGACATACACATGTATGTATGTCTATACATACATACACGACATACATATGTGTGTATGTATGTATATATATATATACAATACATACATATATACACACAATGTATGTATATACACGTATGTATATATATACATACATTGTGTGTATATACAGACATACACTTATACATGTGTATATATATACATACATTGTGTGTATATACAAACATACACATGTATGTATGTACATACAATGTATACATACATGTGTATATACATACATACATTATGTGTATATACAAACATACACGTGTATGTATGTACATACAATGTATACATACATGTGTATATATATACACACATTGTGTGTATATATAAACATACACGTGTATGTATGTATAGATATACAGTTGTATGTCTATATATACACACAATGTGTGTATATATAAACACTTGTATATATATATATTATGTGTATATATATACACAATGTATGTATATATCTATACATACATACACGTGTATGTATGTAGATATATACATACAAGTATACATGACATAGTATATACATACACATGCATGTATGTATATATATACATACATGCATATGTATATACATGACACAATATATACATACATACATGTGTATATATAGATACATGCATGTGTATGTATATACATATACATACATGTTTGTGTGTATATATAGATACATGCATGTGTATGTATATATATATACATACATGTGTATATACACACACAATGTATCCATACATGTGTATATATACACGTGTGTGTGTGTGTAAATATTTTTATACACACATATATATGTATGTATTTTTATACATGTGTGTGTGTCTGTTTATAGTCGTCCTTATATATACTCACCATAGTTTGAGCTTAGTATTATTGTCTTTTTTTCAATATACACTTGAATTGTTTATATTTTTTGAGTGATATATATATATGTTTGTGTGTATATATATAGGTGTGTGTGTACGTACATGTGTGTGTGTATTAACTATTTGATAATTATACCAATATAATTGTGAGCGTAAGTTTATATGTATATCAATAAATCTATATTTATATAAAATCAAATGTGTCCTATATATAAATGTTATATTTATACATACATACATACATATATGTATATGTGTGTGTGTGTGTGTGTGTGTGTGTGTATACACATTTGCATTTGCGTAAATATAGATATATTTATTGCTTTTATTCTAGTTTTTTATTTTTTTGGTTTTGTTTTAGTTTTTAAGCTTGTGTTGTGTTAAGTTTTATTTTAGGAGTGTGGTTTTATGTTTTTTGTTATAACTAATTTTTTTTTTGAAAAACAAGGTAAAAATTTATGCAATCAGAGCCAAAATAATACAGAAGGCCTTAGGCCCAATAGAACTAGAAACATGCACAATAACAATTAAATCCTATCCTTTTCCACTAACTGCTCAAAAATTCCAGTATAATAAGCACAAAGTTCATCCCTTCCTACAATATCCCAACCAACTCCTTTCTCTGATGCCCATTTTGCCAAGACATTAGCGACTCCATTCCATTCCCTAGGAATATGACAAAAAGAGATCCAATCCACATGACTACTCATATACAAAATCTCTCTAATAGTAGAGGTTAACTGTCAGTTAACATCACCCACAATCTGGTTGTTTATCATATCCACAACAATTTGAGAGTCCGACTCACAAATCATCTTCCTCCATCCCAAAGAACATCCTCTCACAACAACCAACTTAATGGCAAGAACCTCCATCAGATTATTAGAATGAACTCCTTTATAAACAGAGAAAAGAAAGATAACTTCATCATCCATACTTCTGCCAATACCCCCAATACCTGCCCACCCAAGGTTCCCGTGGGAAGATCCATCAGTATTAATATTAAGGATGTCAGTTGGAGGTAGTCTCCACCTCCCAACTCTACAAATATTACTCCTGAGCTGCTGAGATCTCTTACTGCTTGTGCATCCCATTCCTTTGTCCACTGGTCCCAAATTCCTTACTATACTATAATCTCCAGGGTCCACATGTTCAGTCATAACACACTTGACATAGATAGTTTCTTAGAGTCTACTCAAAATAAGCTGTCACAATTTAGTGACTCCTAAACTGGAGTTGCAAAAAATCTCGTGATTACGTTCCGGCCAAAGATTCCATATAATGAAAGTAGGTCCAACAACCCAAGCCCCCTGGAGGAAAGTGGTTTTCACCGGCTCAGGTCTACCAAGGCTTTCCCAAGATTCAATAAGAGACTTGGCATGAATGCAACCATGACGCTACGCCCCCCACCACTTATGCCAGATTTCTCTAGAGAGGGGGCAAAGGAAGAACGTGTGAGAGACACTCTCCCCATTCTGCATATAGAGGGAGCAAAAAGAAGGCCCATGAAACCCTATCTATTGAAGGTTATCCCAAGTAAGACATTTCTTTTGAGTCACCAGCCATAAGAAAAAATTACACATAGGCCAAAAAAACATATTCGAAACCTTCTTCCACCAAGGAACTTCAACTAGTCCATGTTGTTGTTTCTCTAGCCAAGCATAACCTTGGGCAACACTGAAATTTCCTTTAGGACACAAATCCCAAGCAAGGATATCCTTGTCATTAGAAGAGATGTAGAGCATATTGAAAAGGAGGTTAGCAAGATCATCTTGAATCTCCATGGGACCCCCCAAAGGCCACTCTCATGGGTCCTTCCAACAAGCCACATCCATTGAGCCACATCGTTTGACAATCTTGAAATGCGCCACCTTAGTCCACCCTACATCCATAAAGAAATGGCAGAGAGGTTGGAACTGAGGGTAGCTAGAAAGAATGGGAGGATGGTCGTCCCATGAATCTTGCTAGAAGAAAGCACTCGATCCCTCATTACATATCCAGAAAAGGCCCTCCTTGATAAGATGTGCTCCCTTTTTAAGAGCATCCCAAATAAAGGAACCTTTCCCAACTAGAGCTAGGCTTGGGATATCTTGACAATCCACTTCTGGAAAATACTTTTGGGCCAAAATCTTAGCTCAATCTCGATCCTAATTATTGCACCACCTCCAATATAACTTAGTAGCTAGAGCCTTGGCAACAAGAGCCATACATCTAAGATCCAAACCCCAACAAACTTTGGCAAGCAAACCATGTCCCAATTGACTAAACTCCACTTCGCAGAGAGAGGGTTACCTAACCAAATAAATTGTCAAGACAAAGCATCCAATTCTTTTGAGACATACATATACATATACATATACATATGTATCTATATGTATACATGTGTATAAATATATGTATATACATACGTATATGTATATATGTATATATATATGTATGTATATATGTATATATATATATGTATACATATATATATATATATATGTATACATATATATATATATGTATACATATATATATATATGTATACATATATATATATATATATGTATACATATATATATATATATATATATATGTATACATATATATATATATATATATGTATACATATATATATATATATATATATGTATACATATATATATATATATATATGTATACATATATATATATATGTATACATATATATATATATGTATACATATATATATATATGTATACATATATATATATATATGTATAATACACGTATGTACATATATATATATACATATATACATACATACATATATACATATATATACATACATACATATATACATATGTATATACATATATATATATATGTATATACATATATATATACATATATATATGTATATGTATATATATATATGTATATATGTATGTATGTATATATATGTATATACACGTACGTACATACATACATACATATATATATACGTATGTATATATATATATATATATACGTATGTATATATATATATATATATACGTATGTATATATATATATATATATATATATATATATATATGTAAATACACGTATGTACATACATACATACATACATTTACGTATGTATATACATACATACATACATATATATGTATGTATGTATATAGATACATACATATATAGTATATATACATGTATGTATATATATATGTAAAAGGAGTTGCAAGCGGAAGATAAATATTAGAGAAAGAGATGAAGCGATGTGACAAAAAATCAAACAAGAAGTTCGATCCTAGGGAAAAGCCCGGAAGTGAGAAGAAAGGGATGAAGGGGGAAGGTTAAGGGCTGAACAAGGGGAGGGGGTGAGGGGAAGAGAACAAAAGCTAGGAGAGAATCAAGACAATAGAAAGGAGGAGACCCAAGGAGTAGAGGAGCGTGCATTACCAAGGAAGATGACAAGGGAAAGACCTAAGGGATGGTGGGGCGGGGGGGGGGGGGGAGAAGAATCAAGGAAGATGACAACTATGAGCAAACTTAACAATGGTTGCCAAGACTAGTATTATATACTTTCATTTGATCATGTTACAACTAGTATCGTGGCCAATGATTTCAATAGTATTGTAGCACCAGTGCTTTCAATAATATCGCAGCACAACTAATAAAACTACCAAATATTTATGCTAAAATATCTTAAAATATTAAATATTTATTATTTATAATATATTATAAATAGATAAATAATTTTAATTAATACATTTATTCACGTCATAATAATTGAGAAGTTACTTTTAATATTGGTATGATAAGTATTGGCTCATAAATACCATCTTATTGCTAGTTTTCATCTTTGGCAAAACATCCCATTGGATAAAAGATATAAACTATTCATTTACATCACAATGTAGTATTATGTACTTTCATTTGAACATGATACAACTAGTATCATTGCCAATGATTTCAATAGTATTGTGGCACCAATACTTTCAATAATATCGTAGCACAACTAATAAAACTACAAATATTTATTTATTTATAATATGTTGTAAATTTATTTATTTATAATATGTTGTAAATAATAAATATTTAATATTTTTATTTATAATATGTTGTAAATTTATTTATTTATAATATGTTGTAAATAATAAATATTTAATATTTTAGTGTAAATTCTTATATTTGGTAGTTTTATTAGTTGTGCTACGATATTATTGAAAGTATTGGTGCCACAATACTATTGAAATCATTGGCAATGATACTAGTTGTATCATGTTCAAATGAAAGTACATAATACTACATTGTGATGTAAATGAATAGTTTATATCTTTTATCCAATGGGATGTTTTGCCAAAGATGAAAACTAGCAATAAGATGGTATTTATGAGCTAATACTTATCATACCAATATTAAAAGTAACTTCTCAATTATTATGACGTGAATAAATGTATTAATTAAAAATATAAGAATTTACACTAAAATATCTTAAAATATTAAATATTTATTATTTACAACATATTATAAATAAATAAATATTTGTAATTAATACATTTATTCACGTGAAGTTACTTTTAATATTATTAGAATAAGTATTGGCTCATGAATAGCATCTTATTGTTATTGTTAGTTATCATCTTCGGCAAAATACCCCATTGGGTAAAAGATGTAAATTGTCTACTTGCCGGTTTCTACAGAAGGAAATCAAGTGAGTTTGGTTTGATTGTTAGCCAAAGCTCTTATTGAATTGACTGGCTTTAACAACAACTTAAAACACCCACCAAACTCCGCAGATGTACAACATTTCGCATAGTTAATTTGCGTTTCGGACCAAGAAACAGCGAGGAATTGTAAGGTTTGAAGATATCCTTTTCTTGGAATTTAGGAATTAATGGTAGAATTAGCAATTAAGATAGATGTTGAAACCTGTGCTTCGTGGGTGAGTAAGGGAATTCACAAATTCCAAAGTTGGAAGGAGTGCATTTCATTATCAATTTTCCGTTTGACACATGACGGAGGTTTTTGACTTTACTGCAGGCTGGGCTCTTCAATATTCTTATTTTTCAGGCGCTCATAATTTCAGATCCATAAAAAACTAATGCTGTGAGCGCTATGCTGTGGTTCTCTTCCACATTGATACCTCTTCCCCGTTACTAATCAATCAATCGTACGAGTCCTTTCTCCTCGTCTGGTCACACACTTTGCATTCTCTTTCAGGAGGTACAACTGCCTTGAAAACCCATGTGGTGATTCTTGCGCATTTTGAGAGGGGATCTGGAGGCCCACTAACTTGGAGTGGTATCTTGTGAGATGGTCTACTGGAACTGCCATCTGGGTCATCAAATTACCAACAGAAATCTCAATAGAGGGCATACAGGTTTCGACTACCTGACATACAAGGACTTGGGTTCTTTAGGGGGAGGTTAGGTTGAGTGTCAACCCCCTATTGGGTCTATGTGTATATATGTTAATTCTGAATGCCTGGTGGGCTGGTGTGCAAGGGGCAAATTAAATGCCCAGGCGCAGAGAATTCCGGATTTCAGACTACTTGGTAGTTCTGGTATTAGTGCCCCTGGTTAGCCTCGCGCTCTTCCGCAGATGGCAGAAGAAACGGGCTGCGAAGAGGGCGGAAATAAGGAAGCTACTTGTATTGGCTGCAGAAGAAGCTGCAAGGGCCGAGGAAGAGGCTGCACAAGTCTACACGTCAATTTTTGTTACACGGTATCAGTGCGCTCTCTGTTTCAGTCCTAGTACAACAAGGTGCTCCAGATGCAAGACTGTCAGATACTGGTTAGTTAAAATTTACACATTTTTCCCGCTCAAAGCTGTTCATTGCGGTGAATTCAGTAGATGGTTTTTTTATTGTTGTTCATAACTGATCTAAAATTTGTATTATCCTACATATGGTAATAGTCGTATGAGGGCTAACTACAGCGTTTGCAATCTAGATCTAGTTATATTCTTCAAAAAAATGTATAATAAGAACAAATTTAAACTAAGATGAAACTGGATAATATTTAGTTAATGGGTGAAGGAATAGGTAGACATCGAAAGACAATCTCAGAAATCATACATTGGTTTGGTTGTGTTTTTAGTTTCATTTGGGATCTGAGAAAAAAAGATTCATGTCTGTTTCTGTGGAACTCTAGATAAATTATGTCTGGCATTTCCTTTCCAGTACCCATCATCTGAACCTTAAAAGTGTCATCACATGTATCACCATTTTTGCAGTAGTTGAGGCAGAGGATATTGTGTTTTCCCCCCGAGTTCATTTTTCTATAGCTTCTTTGTTATTTTCTCTCTCACTTCATTGGTACAGCTTCATCTGCGATGGGAGGTCTAATCTTTAGGAATTGGTTTGCACCCAAAAATATATATTGGTTTAAAACTGTATCCATTATTGAATACATATATATGAAAAGACCATTCAAAGTATTAAACATAAACGTGCAGGGTGCTATATTGGAGAATTTGGACACATTGATCATATTTTAAATATTTGGTATTTTGCTTCATGATGGAAATAACATGTATGCAAGCTGGAAGTGAGTGTTTGGTTTTACAGAGTCGGGTAACATGAATATTCCATAACCTCCATCAGGAAGATTATATTCGACAAAGTTAAATACTAAAACTTAAAAGTAGTCTTGAATATGGAAATACGATATTTAGTAAACCTTCCAAATGTTGGGAAGATGGGTCTGTCAACATTTCCTTTTCTACAAAACTAAGCTAATCCAGTGTATTCCATAGAAGACGTAAAAATCTGGAACAGAAGGAACTGCACAGACTTACTATAACTCCCACAAACCTATGTTCCACAAAGTCTGGAGATGGGGGTATGTGGGTCTTGAGGATGGGAAGAAAACGGGTCTAGATTTGGTGATGGGGGGCAAGGATAGCGGGTATGGGGATGAGTGGAGATTTGGGCTTGGAGACTCTAGTGGGATCCAGGGGCAGTGCACTTGGTGTGTTCCTTGTGATGACAGGAGGAAGGGTCAAGGGATGGAACCCTTGCCATCAGGGGCATTTAAGGCCTTTGAAATCACACAAACCTTGATGGTTCAGGACAGTTTCACTCTTTTATCACTTTGTTTTTTGCAACACCAAGTTATTATTTTCGAAACTAAGGAGTTATTTGGAATGAGGTTTAGATACCTAGATGCCAAATAACGATTTTTTTTGTGACTGCTTAGAGGTGTGGTTGGGGTCCATAGACCATTATGCTTAGGGTTAGGGGCACAAGGATCCAATTCTTTGGAATTTTTTAAAGATGTTTTTTTAGGAATGTCAAGGGGGACGCTTGGGTGTCTTGGATGTGGTTAAAAGAAAGGAGGGAGTCTTTTAAGCATCTCAGGGCTGTCTATAAGATGGGGAAATGTCTTGTAAATTTCCCCTTTTTGAGGGAGACATTGTTAAAATGCTCTTGGGTACTCAATGGTAGTGGAGGAAGACTAGAGGGATGTTACCCCAAATATTTATGTTGTTGAAACATCCTCGTCTTGTAAACTCTTGGTTTTGGGGTGGTGTGTCCTTGAGAGATAGTGCTGCAAAGAAAATCTCATGGGAAATTGAAAAAGAACCAGCGAGCTTCTTTTTAAACAAAGTCAAATGAATTCTTGGATCCCAAACAAGTAATTATCACAAGAATGTACAACCTACCAAAGATTCTCTAGTTAGGTGCTCGATAAGGCTTGTCTTGGAGGATCTTGTACCTCTTTGCTGGCAGTTTTTGCAGTAAAAAAAAGTGTCAACAATTAGTGGTTAATGATGCAGGAGCACCCTAGGCTTACTTGCAATGCTGCATGTTTGGAGGAACTTTGGTTAAGTGTTGAGGAGCATCGAGCTTGGATTTTGGTGGAGTTATGCTTTCATGGTTAGGGATGTGTTGGAGACACATTGGAGAACCTTTCCTCATGATTACATAGAGATTGGATGGATTGAGTTGAAGTTTGAACTGTTTTACCGTGCTGCTGGAACTGTATTTTTTCTAGTTTCTGGGTGCCTGTTGCAGGCTGTATAACTAATTTTGTGCAATGAATGAGAGGCTGCACACTTCAGGGATTGAAGAGGGCCTCGAGTACTTACTTGTGTCAAAGGCGCAAGTTCTAATTCCTCATAAGTTGGGAGATATGGCAATTCTCCCGGAGTATTGATTTCTTGCAATTTTGTGCGATAGTTTTCTGTGCTTGACTTTCGGATGGATGCGCACTTATCCTTAAGGAATCAGCGTTTGCGCATTTAAGGGGTTGTAGAGGACCAAAATTTCTACCTTCGGTTCGAAGGACGAGTTCTAATTCAATCGGAGCTAGGAGATATCGCGATTTTGCTCAAATTTCAATTGCTGGACATTTAATTGCTGTTGCAGGCCGACTTGTGGCTCTTCAAGTATATAATGTTTAGTTTTATTTAATTTGTAATTGCTAGGCTGACTTGTGGCTTAGATTGGTTTAAGTAGGGGTCTTGTGGAGTCTTTTAGTCATTTTTTTTCAGTTGGGGGATAAAAGGAAGGATAGATGCGAATTTGAAGAGCTAGAGCTGTGACTTAGGAACTAGAGGATCTCTTGGTGGACCTAAGGGTACAAGTGTGGATTCTTCTTGGTGTTCTTATCCAGTTGTGTATCTGGACTAGTTGAGATTGGTTGTAAGTTGGATTTTGTTGGATTTTGCAGTACTGATTTTGTAATTGCTGTTTGTATTTGGCCCTAACCCGGAAGGCCTTACAGCTGGGCATATTGCATGTAATCAGTTATCTTTATGAACAAATTATTGTAATTTGGTATCAGATCTTGCATTGTTGCTTCTTGTTGTTGTGTTTTTGCTATGTGGTTATATAGCTAGGGGCTAGGATATCTCCTTTGGGGATTCTCTTGCCTTGTGCTGCGTCAGTTAAGACAATAGTTCCCAAACTTGGATTTAACGAAGCTGATTCAACTAAGACTCGGCAAAAAATCTGCAAGCCTCAGCAAAAACTCCATAGGACTCATCAAGAACTCGCTAGGACTCATAAAAAACTACTAGGTTTTTGGAGAGTTTTGCCTAGGTTAAGTTTCTAGAGAGTCAGGGGTCACTAGGACTCGGCTAGGGTCACTTGTTTTGGAACTCACTAGGATTCAGAGAGAATCTACTTTATTCATCAATGATTTAAAAGAGTTTTCAGCCTTCATTGAAGGTTAGATTGTTCATGAGAATGACGTTATAGTAAGATTACACAGTATCATTATTTTCAATAAATCTTCTATTTGGTGCCATCATGCTGATAAAAAAATTAATATGCGGGGACATCGTAGTTTGCTGAGCTTCATTTTAGATGTACTTTCTTCTCTTTTTAGGAACATTTTAGCAAATTGAAATTGTTAATATGAGTTCTCTATCAGCTATGGTAAGAAACATATATGTGAAAGATATTGAAGGTAGAGCATTGTTCCTTTTCCATGAAAAAAATGGTGGAAGCATTTTGTGCATGATACAAACATCAACAGGTAGCATAGGATGGAAAGTCTTGAATAACTTTTCTCTCATTGCAACAACATTTGGTTTGGCATACAGTTCAGTCAAGAAATTGAGGATAATGGCTCTCTCTCATTACTTGATTTATGTATATCAGGAAATATTTGTAGGTCAGTGGCTTGAATGGTAAACAAAAAAAGTATTCACATTGACATCTCCCTCTATGCCTTGTCACATCATCGCCTTTTTTAAAAGGTAAGGACTCTTTTAACATTTATCAATGATAATGGACATTTGGAATCTTGGATGTGTATCATTTTTAGGAAGAGAAATGGGTTTTTGACTAAAGTCATGTGCATGGTGTCATGTTTGGATGGATGTAGAGTGCACTATAATTGCATTAACATGTGCTTTATCAATGAATGGGAAGGTCATGAATTGATTGTGAATGGGTTGTAGCTATGGCTCCACGCTCGATTGTGATACAAAAGCATTGGTTATGAAATGAATTAGATTTCGACAATGTTCAAAAAACAAATACTTTTGGGTATACAATTGAAAGTTTCAATGTGAATCTTCTCAAGGTTCTATTTATTGATGACATTTCTTTCAATATAGAAAGGATTCTGGGAAAGCACAATGATAAATCAACTTAAATCGCATAGAATGAAATCAAAAGCATGATCAAATTGGTCAAAGAATCTTGATTGGGATTCATCATATTTTATTACTTGGCAAGTCTAATGTTTAAGAGATGCAAACATTCTTTTAACAAAGGTTGGAGGATCATGATTTTTTCTTGGAAAAACCAAGAATTCTAGGGAGGAAGAAAATTACTTGAAGACAAAGCTTCGAGAAATGGTTGAAAGTAGTAATATCCAAACAATATAAATATAGATGCAGTGCCAAAATCGAGCAATTTGCAAAAAGACTATTTGCTTTAAGATAATTAATAATGTGCCATTCATCTTTTTAATATCATCATTTTGCATAAGTAATGAGTTCTCAAATGGAATTTGATTTATACGTCTTGTTTAGATCTGGGTATTTGCATAAGATCTCCTTTTTAGAAAACTTTTCATTTATCCTCATGATTTTCTAGGACGTTGGGTTCAAAGATGTTGATTAATTGCAAATATTTTCACAAGTTTTTTAGAAGCCTTTTTATTGATAATTAACTTGGCTTTGTGTTATGTATCCAAGAATATGATGTTATAATGTATTTAGGTGGATGGAGATGCCAATTTGGGGCGTTCATTGCTTTAGTTAGTTATATTAGGTCATGTGGACAGCTTGTGTAACTAATTATAAGAGGTGTTGAGAAGACATTCATTGGGATAATGGTACCCCTCCGTTATATTCGTAGGAGGTGGTATATGAATAGGAGATTTATTTCATTGCATAGATATGTGTTAATTATGATATTGTGTTTGGGATCTCTTGGAGGTATAGCATCTGTTCGCTTCTTGAGGAGTTTAGTGTTCCTACCTCAAGGGTTATTATATTTTTGCATATATGGCATAGTAGGGCATCTTGGTCCATATAAATCTTTTGTATTGTGAGTTCTTTCGTCTACATGATTATTACAATTTTTTTTGATTGGTAATCGCTATTTACTAGAGCTATGAATCAGTTGGGTCAAAATGGGGAACCCCATCCCCCTAGTGGCACAATTGTCAAGGTATTAACCCCTCATTTTTTTTCACTTTTTGGAGAATGTCCTCTCAGTATTCAGATTAATGCTATGCCTATCTTTATTTATATCTCCTTGGCACCCATACAAAACTCCTTATCTCTCCAATATCTCCTTATACCTCTGTGTCTTTGAGCACTTTTTTGTCGTGTCAAACCATCCGAGTTGGCATTTGAATGTGTGCATGTGGGTCGAACAAGAGGGTGACAATAGAAAGTGGGGACTCTATGAGCAATGTCCTAGTCAAGGCATCATTGGATCTCTATGTGTATTAGTAGCCTAGTTAGCAGGCAAACCATCCTCGTATAGGTAATGGTAAGCGCAGGCGAGGGATGCCCATTGGTACTCATGTATGTGTAGCATTCGCTATCAACAATGACAGTCACTCAATATTTTGTCCTTCGTCCATCGAGCAGGGAAATTGAACAGCAAATGCTAGGGGTAGTAATCAGGGGAGCTAAACAATTAACCTGTATCAGCTCAGGCTTGCAACGTTACCAGTGCACTGCGGGTGAGCCCCCACGATTATTACGATTATTATGTGTATGGATCTCATCAATTGACACTTAGGTGCTGCAAAAAAATGTAAGTGGAGGTTTTTGGTAACATGTAGCCTACCAAAACCATTCAAAAAATAATTAGCTTTCTTGATATCACTTGAATTGCATAAGCCAGAATTACATGTTGTCATTTGCCTCCTTAGATTGTTCTTTCGAAGAGGAAACACAATACATTTCTCCTAATATGATTGCATCCTTAAACAAATTTATATTTAGAGCCATATCAATTTCTTGCATGTCTTTGAAGAGCTAGGCTTGTCCTCCCATCAATTTGCGGAAGTGTTTCGAGTAGTAGTGTGGAAAGCCTTGCCTTGTTTGATAGTGCCGTTGATACCTTGTTGCAACATGAATATGCTAGCCCCTATTGCCAACATGAATATGATAGCCCCTGTAGACAACATGAACATAGAATTAGAGCTTGTGTGATGTCAAGGGCATTCTTCTTGCCAATTGATTGGTTTGAGGCTAGCACAATGAATCCATCCGCTTTATTCCAGTGCATGGCTCCCCATGCAAGTCTCTCTTCATACTCCAAATCTTCAAAAGCCACATTCTCAACACTGAATTGGTGATTAACCTCTTTAGATATGCTGCAAATCTTTCCACCACCTTTTGTTGCTTTGCTTCTTCCACCATTAATATTCTTTAGTTTCCTATCATTACCTCCTGCCATGCTTTCTTTTTGCATTTTACCTTCTAATTCTTCAAAACCTTTGCCATCTTTAGAGTCACACTCTCTATATAGCCAATAGATGCACATGAAACCAATAGAAGCCACCAAACAAGAAAAATATATGGTTCTTCACAACCAAGAGTGGATCCTTTGCTAAATGTTGGCTTCTCCTTTCTATCTTGTCTAGATCAAATGTATGATTAATGCCATTTTAACACATAATCAAGGATAAAATGCTTCAACCAACATACATCTTGGCTATAATTACCCATCTTAATGCATGAATCATGTTGCTCTTACCCCTCAATAAAGGCTTTTCATCGTAACATAGTATTGTGCCATCCTCCTTTAATTGTATATACATGCCCATTATTTATCCTCATTTATTGTTCCCTTGCAAATCTTTCACTAGAAGTGTTTGTGCCTTATTTGTGAATCTAGTTTCCCAAGACATAATTCCAATACCTTCTTTGCCTTTCAATCCTACACCCTTTTTTGCAAGCCAATTTGTGACTTAATTTACTTTTCCTCTTATGTAGTTAAGAAGATTGCCATTTTTTTTCATTTTTATTTCGTCTCATTAAATAATTATACTCAAGAACCACGACTTATGTCTATTGCCTTTCATATGATGTATGATATGCTTTTGGGACTTGCACCACCTTGATTTTTTGTCGTCCTCTTCCTAGGCATCCTCCATACTTCACAACTTGCTATCCCTTCATTTCTATTCCTTGCACCATCAATGTTTAGTTTTACCCATCTCGGTTGTTGAGGCTGCTATATGGCCACTTTAGGCTAGACCTTGTTGGCTTTGGATTGCAAGTTGTGGAGCCAAAATAGTCAAGGCCATGCTTCCAGCCTGAAGTTTTGTTTTGGATCATTTTCCATTCCTTTGAAGCTCAACATTCTTCTCTCTCTTGCATGGTGACCCCTATTCTATCCCATACAATTATCTCCTGCATTTCCTTGTTTTCAAATACTCTACGATTCTCTTTCTAATGAAATTTTCCAAACAGTTAGGGAAGGGGTGATTTCCCATATTAACATTAGACTAGGGCCTTTTTATTCTCCTCTTCCTTTTTAAAAGTAACTCCTTGATGTTGCTAGTGGTGGCTAATTATCGCTCCATTATGTTGCAGATCATTTCCATAGTTGTCTCACATAAGTGCATGAAAGCAAAAGGTAATTACTTGTTTGAGCTACCTCTTTATGCACGATACACCTAGATGACCCCTACAACCTCATGAGTTTCACTCTATCCGATTGAGGATCGGCCCCATGTTGTGGTGCATAAAAAGGCATTGGCCTCTGGGAGGGTGGGACTCAACCAAATATTATTGTTAGGTAATGGAAATTGACACCATCTCCTGTGGCGATTGCTCCATAAGCTTCTCTTAGCATTGCAACCTTTAATTTATTTTTATTCAATATGAACTTGTCATCACTTAACTTGTTTTATAGGGGTAATTTCTTTAAAAAGGAAGTGAAGATTAGAGTTGCCTGCCCTTTAGACCTATTTTGGGGCTTGGAGCTCAATCCAAACTCTCCCTTCTCTTGATTTATTGATGTAATCCTATACCTGAGAACACTTAGGGACATGCTTAGGGGTTAAAGAACTTAATTTTCTTCCAAAGGTTTGTCTTTTAACCAGACATTTAAAAAAAAATTCATACAATCCCCTCCTTGAGTTATCTACCTTGTTCCTTCTCTAGTAGGAGATGATGCATTTTGAAGTTCTATGTACCTGATCCCAATGGAATGCTGTGCGGAAAGAAAATTGAGCAATCTCCAGACCCTTCAATGTTGTATTATGAATGAAGAATTCAACTCTAAAGTTGGTCCTATTTAAGCACACATCCTTCATAGTGATTTCATGCCTAGGGCTTTGTTCATTTAGCAGCAGTTTCAAAACAATCCACCAACTTTATTCTCCTGAACTCTAAAATAGAGTTTACAGATGCTAATAATAGTGTAGTCTACAAATAGACTTAACTGAGAAAACTCAAAAGAAAGCCTAAATGACCATTATCTAGAACTAGATAAATATAGCAAGATACTAAAAATATAAAAAATATTCTGATAGCATACATTCTCCCATTTTATTAGATTGTTTTTCCTTCATTCCACCATGCCATTCCAGAGTGAGTATTTCTGACTGCCCATTGGTGCTTTTGCTATCTTGCTAAGTGGTTGCAAATTGGAATGTTTACATTACATAAATAGGGATGGCAGAGAGCGACACCTTTATTAGTCGGATCATCCCTACTATTGCTAATCATTTTCCTTTCCATGAGCATAATTTATTGTGTACTTTGCCCATCAATACCTTCCACTTCTCTAGAGTTGCCCTCCTTTTTATCGGAGGCATACCCAAATATGAACTCGGCAGCGTTGCAGTTTGAAACCAAAAGAATGTTGTATATTCAGGGAATCTTCACTATAGTCCATAAGTAAGTAAATTTCCTACATCTGGGTAGTTGAATTTTTTGCTTGCAGTCCTCTCATTATTTTTTATGATCTTCTTCATTACCCTCGCTTCCTTGATTTGTGCCTCCTCAAACGAAAGAGTATCACCTACGAACTATAGCTGTGTGATATTTTCTGCATCTAGCTGATTTTTGCTGTCCTCGAATGATTTTTATTTCAAATGACCACCCTCGGAGCTTTCCCAAGTGACTCTGCTACAATGTGGAATAAAAGAGGAGAGTGGTTCTCCTTTTCTTAAACCATGCTTGGCCTAGTCCAAGGGAATGCCATTGATGCCAACAAAGAATGAGGCCCTAGATGCCACTATACACCATTTCTGCCATCATTCCAAAATCCCAAACTTTGCCAACACCTACATCAAAAACTTAATGCCACCATGCCATGATCTTAGTCACATCTAATTTTAGAAGCAGTTTATCATTTTTCCTTGTTTTATGGAGTGGATAATCTTGTGCTATAATTATCTTGTTGAAGATTTCTCTACTAGCCAAAAATCCAATATGCTCTTTGAAACGATTGCTGCCAAAAGAGGCTTCAGTCTGGTTGCTGTTACTTATGTTACACTTTTATAAATTACAGAGCAATTGATGGAAAGGTATCTAATTATAATTATTTTATTATGACTAGGAATATGTTGGTCTGGCCTCTCAACATCAACTTCTTTGATTTGCATTCTTTTGCTGCCTACTGCACATCCTTACCCACTATATGCTAGAATTTTTGAAAGAATCCCACTGCAAGTCCGTTAGGTCCAGATGATTTCTTGGCTCCTAAAGAAAAGGCTGCCTTTCTAATTTTTTCCATTGTGGTAGGTTTCATCAAGGACTCATTTTGTGCTTTGCCACTCACATAGTACATGTCACCGAGAAAGGAATACCTAGCTTGAGCTGTCTCAAGGGGGCCTGGCGAGTAAATCTATGTAGAATCTTGCTTCTTCAGTTCTGATAGCTGCAGTATTATCTATTATGTTGCTCGAGGGAAGAGTTATTTGATTTATCTTATTCTACTGTTTTCTTATATTTGGGATAGGTGAAAAAGTTCCGTGTTTGTAGCCCCCTCTTTGAGTCACTTTCCTTGCAATTTCTATAGCCAGAACATGTCCTCCATTCCGTAGAAGGACTACAATTCATTCATGATGTTAAAGATTCCTTTGATAGATCCCCCTCAGCTAAATTTTTCCTACACCTTCTGTAGGTTCTTTTCCTGCTCTTCATCTTCTTACAAAGATGTTTACCACTATATTTGTTCCATTTCCTAATCTCTAACTTGACCGTATTTGGTATTTTTTGAAGGATGTACTTTTACATCCTTTGAATTTTATAAGCGTCTGGGTTTTTGCTCCCCCATAATATCCAGGGAGATTGGCATTGGATCCTGTGAAGGGTAGCACTTTTTGAAATGTCATTTGCATCAGGACTGGTTCTGAGTTGAGAAGGTATCTATTCAACCAAATTTGTATACAATCTTCACCCACTTGCTTATTACACCATGTTTATCAAATTTGTTTGCCCTTTTGTTCACCAGAGCCATCTTGTAACCAAACTACTGCACAAGATAACATTTGTCAGGGGCACTGACGAACGTGACATTCCAGCTTATGACCTTCATGATTTCTTGGTGGGGAGAATGTTCTACCACCTTGACAAAAAATGATTATTGGCGGCAGCTGGGTGCCTTTTTCTACATCTTCTTTAGCTGCTGACCTGGCCTTATTCTTTTCCATTTACCTAACACTTGGTCTTTCACCTCCAAGATTAACAGAAGGTACAGAGGGTTGCTGTCAAATTCTTTGCACTGCTTCTGGTAACTTTTTTAAACCACTGTACCCTTCTTAATGCGTGCCATATCTTCTAAGGTTGCTTTAAAGATATCTTTGTCGCTTTTGAGCTCCTTGAATTGGTTCTCTGATTTATCTTTCATTTTGGATTCCAACGAATCTTCACGACCTTCATCAACCACTGCCTTTCTTTGATTCTCCATTCCCTTTCTTGACTACTCCTTGTTTGTTCCATGATCAACTGGTTCCCCCAAAGTATATTTGACATCTAACTCATAACTTTGGAGGAGACGAGATATGCATTTATCATTGACAATATCTGCTGCTGGCCATTTAATGTTTTAAGTTGATTTGTACACTTTGATATTTTACTCATAATGTTGGATCAGATGTATAAACATTAATTCTATTAGTCTCAATAGACAATATCTGATACTAACTCTTTGATGGGCTTGCAATTTACTTTTAAAAAAAGTTGATGTAAATTGTTTTTGATATTTTCAAGTAGCTCCTAGCTTAGGATTGGACTCGTAATAATCCCATCTTTCAGTAGTGGATTATGTCATGTTTATGTCGATTTGTCCAATTGTTTACATATCAATAATGCTGCACAACTTTCCTGGAATTATCCTTAACACCAAACTGCATTCTCAGCTAGTTAACTATTTTAATTCAAGAAATTCTGGAATTACATATTTGATCTGTTTAATTTAAGAAATTCTTGATCGACAGTTCTCAATTGTTTAATTTGTGAATTTATAGTTACATGATTATTCAGGTAACGAAATTCTGGAGCTTGGTAACTTGACTAGTAGTTTAATAAATTTGGGAGCTACATAACAAATTCTGGAGCCAAATCAAATTTTCAAAGAAAACAAAGTTGAGGGTTTTTTAGAGTTTAACTTGATTGAAGTATTGAAATGTAGGAGATAGAAGATAAAAAGAAAGTGAACAAAAAAACAAGGAAAAAATCAAGTGGCAGGGAATTTCACCTAGGAATCAAGGTCAGGCAGTGTTGACTGTGAATTGTTACTTTTTGATACCAGTGAAACTTATATTGGACGAGTAGAGACTATCTAAAATTGGCTATGTACCTTGAGCTCTGGATTTGCTTTCTTTGGTAGAAACATGCCCCCAGCTTGAGGAGCCTATGTATTTGTTCTCCTCTTGCCCTACCTCGAGTGTCTTTTCTGATTATGCAAAAGGGGTTCCATTTTCTGGAATACAAACTAGTTTTTGAAAAATTGGTTTTCAGCAAGCAAATTCAGATTCAGTTGATATAACAAATTCAAGAAATATTCAGACTACTTTTTAACATGTTATGTTTCTCATCGGCTTGCAGCTCAGGAAAATGCCAAATAGCTCACTGGAGGCAAGGTCACAAATATGAATGTCAGCCACCTGATATTGATGATTCAAATGATTCTTTGCCACGTGTTTCAGTTCAAGGAAGAGAGATCAATCTAAATTCTATATCTGAGCCACAAACTGTTGAATCTAGTAATGCTAATGTACAAGGGTTAAGTACCTCAGCTGAAGCTTCTAGTTCTGACCAATCAAAAGAGTCTATTTCTGAACTTCCTCCTTCAAAAAGATCTGAGGACTCTGCATCAAAGATCGATCCTGTAATTGCAATTGAAAAACCTGATCTGAATTATGCTATCCCCAAAGTTCTGGAGTTCAGTGTTAAATCATCAATTAAGAGTGACACTCATAACGCTTCTTTAGGGGATGCTCTGGTACCCAATGATCTTATGCATGAACACTATACCCCTAATGTGCCTGTTAACAACACAGAATATCTATTAGGCACTACCAGATCAGCTAAACCTAGCATTGAAGGTTTTATTACTGATGTACCAACCCAAAAGCCTCGTGTGAGCAGCATAAGCTCCTCAACTTCTGCAAATAATGTTTTGTCTTCCATGGTCCCTGCAAGTGATTTTCCCGTTTCTAAAAATGAAAAGAATGAATTCAGTGGATCTGGAACTAGCAATTTTGAACATAAAAGACACAACTCTACAAGCTGTACACAGAATCTTTGTGTTGCCATGGACGAACCTGATCTTCCAGTTGCTAGAAACAGTTCTCCCATATCTGAGGAGTCTGTACATGATAATTCCACTTTGAAGGCAGCTAAGCATTCTTCTAACACTAGTGCCCATGTGGTGAATCCATCTAGATCCTTTAATCCAGGAGCCAGCATTAATGGCCATATGGTGGAATCGTCCAGGTCTCTTAATCAGTCTCCCAGCACCAGTAAAACAGTCATGGATGATCTAACAAGAAAACAGTCCATGAAGAATATCACAAATTTGGGAAATCTGGTAATCAGTTCCTCTGGCCAGAAGGATTCAACCTCTTTGAATTCAAAATCCTCCTTCAATTCTATGTCCAGAACAGATATCCATATGGGGAATGCATCTAGCTCTTGCAATCAAACTTCCAGTAAGAAAGCGGTTGACAGCCAAACAAGGAAGAGCCCTATCAATAATACCTTGAATTCTAGAGAATCAGTTACTAGCTTCTCTGGCCAGAAGAATTCAGATCCTTTGGCATCAAGTTCAAAGAGTTCACAGAAAACTGGTGATGATTCTTCAAGCTCCACAACCTCTGTTTCTCTAGACAGTACGTCAATGATTATGAATACTAAAATAGCAACATCTAAAGTTGAGAACCAGAGGGCTTCAGAATTAAGTGGTACAAGCAGGAGGTCTGTTAGATCTGCTTTTCAAAACTCTTCTCCACTCAAGGAAAGAGCTCCTGTTTGCAGCGTATCACGTCAAAAGAATGGCGGCCATGATATAATTTCTTCTAACACATTCCATACTGTTGTTTCATCTCTTCCCACTGGTAATGCCTTGAAAGCATCTGTTAAAAAAGTTGCACAGCAGCTGAAGTCTTCAAAAACCTCAAAACAATCTTCAATAAAAATGATTAATGACAGCTCAGGAAAATCAAACCAGGTAAGTCTCAAATGTGCTAATTAATTACTTTCATACTATTGTTGGTTTCATTTTTTCAATGCTACCGAGGTTTGTGTGGTACACTTTTTTAGCAGCTATACTGACTCACAAAAGAGGCCTTTAATTGGATTAAATTTTATAATCTGTGTTGCACCTGGAACAGAAATTATGTTCAATTTATTCTTGTTATGTAATTTTTGCACCTTATATTTATTTTTCTTACACACAGCTTTTGCTTGTCAGACACTGTTTCCATATGAATCCTTTGTCAAACTTTTCAACTGGGACAAGCTTGAATTGCCACTTTGTGGTCTCATCAATTGTGGAAATAGGTATGGCAGTTTCTAGAACTAGTAAGACCCTAATATATTAGTTTATAGTTGCTAGTATCATTTTTTGATTTTTAAATTGTCTATGCACAGAGATCATATATTATGGTTCACCTAAAGACATATAATTGTGTTTATTCATATGGTGAGGTTGATTTATAAACTCTCAGTGATGCATAAGATTGAATGAAGCAGCAGATTATAAACATTAAGGCACATGATATGGTTGCAACAGTAGTCTTCAATTAAAAGACTACATAAAGTTTAAATCATTCAAGTGTAAGAGTGACAAATAATTCATTTATGGGCCTTATTCTCTTATGCTAACAACATCGAATTACTTATTTGTAATATGAATTCCCAAATTAAATTATTTCTGGGCTTGGTTAAATATGATATCCATGGTTTGGCTCCGAAATGAATCTGGTTTTCCATTGGCCACTTTTGTTCCTGATGCTCATCTTGGATAGCTTAAATCTAATGTGTGCCATTTAGAATATATAGAGCCTTGCAAGCTAATGATCGCCAATATAAGATGTATTATTCTTTTATTAATTCCTTTACCCTCTTTGCTGCTTTTCATTTTATTCCCTGTTGTCTGAAACTGTTTTACATCCTAATTGGACCTCCTTAGCTAGTAAGACGTACCAGTATCTCAAACATATTCCTCTTTGAAAGGACATCTGTTTGTGTGTCCTTTTTGCATCAGAATATTTTTGAATTATGGAATACTTAACCAGAGCTATTTTTTGAGATACTATCTGCAGGATAGAATGTTGGGAAGCTTGATGTCTTATGTCTTTAATGAACGAGGTTAGACTGTAAATAGTATAATTTGTAAGGTCTTTTTGGCTGTGCAATTGCATATATAGTAATATGAGTGCTTTGCTTAAAGCTTTAGGAATGTTGTGTAGTTTATCTATGCAGGAATTTTATTACCACATTTCTTTTTAGTAATATGAATGCTTTGCTTTAAGCTTTACAAGTGGTGTATAGCTTACATGTATTTTTTTACGTGTCTATGCAAGAATCTTATTACCAAGTTTCATTTTGTTTTCTTTTTGCTTTGTAAATCTCAGGCAAGGGTATAGGCCTTTAGTATGGCATGAAGTAAGCTTGGATTAAGTTCTTAAGATTTGTAATTAAGGGTCACAAATAGGCCAAAATTGTTTTACTGCAATCTTGGGACATGCTAGGAGTTTGGGTTGTAGTATTTTTGTGAGAGGGATTTGGACATGGGCTTCCTTCTTTTGAATGTGTTCCATTACCATTACACCACAAGCTCATAGACTTATTATCCAATTTAATTTTTTCAACCCCTTTTTATTGAAAATAGCTATTTTAGTGAGCTCAATATGGCGATTTACAAATTTAAAACAAATAGCTATTTTAGGGAGCTCAATATGGTGATTTACAAATTTAGAACAAAATTTTGCATCATTACTTTTTATTGTTTCAAGCCCCCGTAAGGAACATCTTTATCTACTTGAATTGATCATCGAGGACTCTGAAAGGAGATGAAATTTGTAGACTTATGATCCAATTTAATTTTTTCAACCCCTTTTCATTGAAAATAGCTATTTTAGTGAGCTCAATATGGTGATTTAGAAATTTAAAACAAATAGCTATTTTAGTGAGCTCAATATGGTGATTTACAAATTTAGAACAAAATTTTGCATCAGTGGTTTGTGCTTCAACTTTTTATTGTTTCAAGCCACCGTAATGAACATCTTTATCTACTTGAATTGATCATTGAGGACTCTTGAAGGAGATTAAATTTGCAGCCAGGTGATTTGGGGATTTTGGTTTCTATTTTTAATGTTAAACAGGTTCTACCTATAATGATGATCAAACTTCTTGAATGTCATGCATTCATGTAGTTATATGTTTAGTGCAAATGTGGGTTTTTCCTAAACAATAACACAGTTCTTATGCAAGAACTGCACTTTTTCATATTTAGGAATTTAAGAAATCTAGAGCACATAATTTGGTTAATCAGGAGCTCTAATCATCTTCTTAAGTTTAGACTGCTACTTAAATTGAATTTTCTTTCAGTTCCTAATATCAGTATGTTGGTTTAAACCAAAGAAACGATAATCAGAATCGGATCAGAATCGGCAAGGCCAAATCGAATCGCGAATCAGCCATGAATCGGCCACCTGCAAATTAAAAAAACCTTTGAAATTTAGTAACTTATTTCATAAACCCTTTATCGCTGATTTGATTCACTGATTCACAAAGAATTGTTTGGCTTGAATCAAATCGCCAAATCACGTGGATCGCCGCGATTCTTGTTACTATGGTTTAAACATTAGCAGTATCTCATTCTTATCAACTACAGAGCTCATGTGCATGATTTCAGAACCACTCCTGTCAAATAGTGCTCATGTTGTAGAGTAGCCATGATGCTCACAATCCTAAACAGCAGTTTGACTCATAACTCTGGACTTCTAATTTGTTTGAGAATAAATCTTTCAATTTATAGATCTCTGGTTCTTTATAGAGAGGAACATATATTTTCTTCAAAGGAAATGTCTTGTGTGATACATCTTTTACCCTAAGACAATCTTTCCATTGTTTCTAAACTACTGATGTGAACTGGTATTCTAATTAATTATTAGTGTTTGTGGTCCTTATTTCTTGGCATTAGTTGAGGCTCCCATATGTACTGTTTTGTTCTTGCACTTTCTTATGTGCTGTTCAAGGCTTCTATATGCTTACCCTATTTTATCTAAATCTCAATCCACACATTCTAAACTTCTCCTGTTTAAATGTTCATCTTTATCCAATGTCTGCATGCTATGTGCATTTCTGTATTTTAACATGTTAGGTCTGCGATAGGTACAGATCTCTATTCTAGATTACATACTTTTTCATGGGTCCCAATTATATGCTATTTGATTTATGTTTCAAATCTAGTTTATTCATGCAATATTTCTTATGTTACCGAATTTGCATATATAGGCCATGCATCGGAACCAGATTTGAATCGGATCTGGTTTTGCAAACTGATTCGTGCCGGATTCACACAGGGTGTGGACTTGATCCTATGGGTCTGTCCAGATCTGCAAATCCGGACCTTGTGCGAATCCGGAATGAATTCATGCGGACCCAGGAAATCTGGTAGAAATTGGTCAGCAATCCACGGGGACCCTGGAGAACCCTACACGAATCCACGTGGATCCCCACGGACCCACTGGCAAAACTTGGAATAAATACACATCCATATATAATGCATATATATGTTTTATGTATATATTATATATATATATTGCACAGACACACACACACACACACACAAATCCATAGGAATCATAATGGTAAAAACATTGAATCCGTGAATCGGATTCTTGTACCTAAACCTGTCCCCGAATCCGATTCGACAGCTTAGAATATTCCTGTTGAAACATGGTATAAAATCGGAGTCAGTATCTCAATTAGCTTTTAATTTGTATCTTCCTTTAAGCAATATTGGTAAAATGGATGTTTAGCCTTTTCTGTGTTAGCGATTGCTACAGTATTGTAGTCCTGGAGATGCAGGGGTATAGGTGTGGGGACATCATTTTGAATCAGGCTACCTAGTAAATGAATAAGGGTACAGTAATACTACTACATGAATAAGGGTTCGGTTGTATTATATATAAATATGGTCACCAAAAATGTTGGCATGGAGATGGCAACACCATTTCAAATCGGAGTAACTAGATAATGAATAATGATACAACTTTATAATGTATAAATATAGTACCAAAATTACAGGTACAGAGATGTTGTATATATATGTCTATGTGGTAATTATTTTTTGTTCAAAGGGTAATGGATTTGCACGTGGTCCTTGGTTGATAATTGATGTAATTTATGTTGAAGTTTGAGGTAGCAGTGCTCCTTGTCATCATAGTACCTCATTTTGTTATCAATGGTTGCAGTTTCACGCACTTCATCAACTCTCCTTTTGTATCTTTTAACATTTTAATTTTTTCTCTTGAAACCATGCATCTTGTATTGCTTCTCCAAGCATAAGATAATTACATGTTTGTCTGGCATCCGAGGGATCATCTTCCCATAAAATGAGGAGATAGAATCTATGTGTTAAGATAAAAATGGTTTTAACATTTGTTAACTACATTTCATCTAGACATAACTTGCTTGACTAAATGATAAATCTTTCCTAAAAGCATGTTTTCTTCTACTTGGAAAGAAGGGCAATCTTCTTATAGGGATGATTTACGTCTTTTTCCCCAGAAAGGAGAATGCAACAAGAACCCACAATTATTTCTGTCTCTATGATTTCCCCTGTTTTTCTTAATTTCATTCCAAAGCAAGGGGTCCATAAAAGATTGCTATATATTGGTTGGGTCAATTGTTATTAAGGTTTAGTTGGTTTGCATTGTAGAGGTTTCAAGCATACAGGAAACCATTTGTTCTTGCTAACACCAAAAAACTAGCAACTCCTGTAAAACTTTACTTAGCTTCATATTGATGTTTAAGCTCTTTGGTAAATCATCCACTCCAATACATGCTTCTAAAAATTTTGGTATTCCATTGTTTTCACTTCAGAGCAATTATAAAACTCCCTAATGTGGCTTATATAAATAGTGCAGTTGCACTGTAGATCCATTTGAACAGGATAAATTGAATCTACATGGTCATTGTTGTTTGAGCCATTTTACCAAGTACCAACAAATATTAATTATTATATCTCTTGATCGTGAGTTCTACAAGGGAAATAGAAGGTTTCTGTCAGCCATTTTATTAAAAGGTTTGCCTCCTATAAAAAAATGGCTACTCAAATCCCTTCCAGCTCTTTCCTTGGTTACCCAGGTTTGCCGGTTTGCCCTCAGAACCACGTCTAGGTTCAAACCAGTACGGGGTTCTGGTCCCGTTCGACCAAAATTCGAGCAGGGTTTGATTTTGAGGGAGGTGGTTCGAATCCGCAGGGAGGAAGTTTAAACCCGGCGAATTTGATGAGCCCAATTCGAATTTGCATTGAATCTGGGCGAATTTTTGGCAACGGGCGGCATTAAGTTATTTTTTATAACGTGTTTGGTATTTTTTTTAGTTCCGGAGCTCTAAAAAGTGAATGAAGTAGGTTATTTCAGCTTCCAACATCATTTGTGGTGTGCAAATAGGTGATTTTGTGAGCAAATAGGCGGTTGAGCAAAAGTAAGTTTTCGCAAGGAGGAGTTAAAAGATTGGATTGCGAGCTATATTGAAGTGTTTGTGTCTCATTGCTACATCTTTGCAAGCTTGAAACAGTGATACTTGAACTTGCTGTTATGATTCATGGATTATTTTTTAAAATCTTAATGTTTTGAATCTTTGATGTTGAATTTGAAAATTGAAATATATGATGGTATGATCTTGATTGATGATGCTACGATTGCAACATACATGTTTAAAGTTTATGCCTATGGTGTTTTTGTTGTTTGAATGATTAAATCATATGATTTTATGATACTCCATGCTTCTAGGCTTTATATATATATATATAAATAAAATACATGTTTATATATATATATATATATATATATATATATATATAGTACATGTTTTTGTACAAATGAACCCAAAACCCTTTCCAAAATTTTGCCATATCGGCGAACCGGTTCTTTGAACCCGTATTTTGAATTGAACTTGAATCGGTACTAAGGCTTTTTCAATTATGCTGTTTGTTATCCTACAAATTGTTCTACTGAGAAAATCATCAGTTAGATCAGGTGCTTTCCTACCAAGGCAGCTTGACCTTATTGTCATCTAGGTGGGAAAAAGTCTAACTAAATGATGCTCTTGAAGGTGCTTGGATATTCTAAGAAGATGCTACCTGAGAAGCCTTTTGGCATGTGTTCAGTGTTGGTTTCCATCAATTTCAGATGGTGTCAGATTGAAATTTGTGATGAGATGAGGATACATGCAGGCATTATCTTCTACAGTTAAGTCTGAGCAATATATAGTTTTAGGTTGCCTATCTGCTATGAGACTAGCTGTAGATACTGGTATAAAAATCCTCATGGATGCACAAGGACCTTTATCCATTACAGGGATTAAATGTGTATTTTCAATCCATGGGATTTTCTGCTTTAAAATTTAGACAAAATATACTCAGATTGAAATCAATTACAGTGGCGGTTGGAGATCAATGACCACCTATTTTGAGATAGTTTGTGTTGAGTTGTAAGAGATTAAATAACTAAATGATGCTTTTAAATCAATCAAGCAATCATCGTGTTATTAGCAATTTCCAATGTTTGTTTCTTTAGTGTTTTTTGCTGTTTATGTATTTTTTAATTGTATGCTCTTCAATCTATGTTTTAGATCCAGTGTATTCATGCAATAACAGAGTTAATGTCTCATTTAGCATTTAATTCATATATTCCTTCAAGCAACATTTGTAAGTTGATTGTTTTGCCTTTTCTGCATTAGCATTTGCCATATTATTGCAGTCCTGGAGATGGAGGGGTATGGGTACGGGGACATCATTTTGAATCAGGCTACCTAGTATATGAATAAGGGTATGGCTATAATATATATAAATATAGTCAACCAAAAAATGTTGGAATGCAGATGGGAACACTATTTCGAAAAGAACCTCTTCCATTAGTGCCACCTTCCGTATACACAACCTTACAATTAATTGCTTCTCCACAAACACTAGGTCTCTCTTCAAGTCAAATATCCACAAAGCTAATAAACAAAAAGGTCTGAAAAATACAATACAATGTTAATTTGTAAGCCTCTCATTTGACAGGTCTCGAGTTTGAGTTTATTCAAACTTAACACATAATAATAATTAATTACAACAAATAATAATTAATCTAGACTTCAGCCCATTATGTATAAAAAAAAATGGTAATAGTAATAATATCATTAATATTAATAAACTATAATAATAATATTAATAAATAGTACAATTAACTGCATGAAAAGAAACCGTTTTTAATATCAATGTATATAAAGAAATTTTAAAACACCTAAAACGAGATAGAGGAGGAAAATAATACATATAGAATTTGTCTGCAGAAGGCTTAATACAGAAATATTTAATAAATATTTAAAGTCCCAGCAGGGGACATTACAAATGGTATCAGAGCTGACTTTCCTGCCAGCCTGTGAAATTTTATCAGAAATAAATTGCAGAAGATTTATGAGAAGGGGTTAAATATTAATAATTGTCTGAGATATTTCAGCTGTAGAAGCATAGAGTTCAGGATATTCTTCCAACAGCTTCTGGCGTTCTTCTTTGAGTTTTGCTAAATCAGCAAGGACTCGCTGGTGTTGAAATGGGGTTAGAAAATTAATCTTTCGAGCCTCAAGTTGTGAGGCTTTAATAGCTATCCGCTGAAGTTGTTCTTCAGGAGCTAGAGTTAACCATTGAGGGTTACTCTGGGTGAGTGACTGTCCATGTCCAGCTTGATATGGGTGTTGTCGGAACATAGAACACATGAACGAAATTTCAGATTCAGATGATGAATCTTCTGGAGAAAAGAATTCTTAAGGATGTTCTTGCACGACATGTCGGACTTGTATGTCATCCTGATCGTCTTCATCACTGGAACTTTCAGTTAGACTGATATCTTTAGAATGTGAAGGTACTTGAATTTCTGTAAGAGGCAAGGAGTCTATGTTAAAGTATGAACTCTTTTAGAATTCTTCTTATCCTTATTAGGACATTTATTTGCATAGTGCACTCTTTTACATATATAGCATGTAGGAGTAAAATACTTTTTGCGCACTTTACTTTGTTTTCTAAGAAATGTTTTCCTATGCTTTGATTTCTTGAATGGCTTAGAAGAAAATTGCTTTCTATCAGAGTAGTCTTTGAATTTTTTAATGGATTTATGTTTTCCTTTGTGTTGAAAACAACTATAACTATTTTGACTACAATGGCACAAACTTGTTTTCAGATAAGGAAGAACTTTTTTCTTTCTCTTCCTATTTTTCTTTTCACTACATAAATCACGGTTGATTTCTTTAATGAATTGCACCAACTGGAGAAAAGTGACATCATTGATAGTCATGTCAGGAGTATTTAAAATACTGTTAAGAATTTTTCCCCTATATAAAGATTGAAACTGGTTAGGGAATCCCTCAAGGAATGTATTATACATCTAGACATTATTGTTTGTCTGTCTTGACTGATAGAAGTTGGTGTATTGTTCACTACAGTATGAGTCAAAATATCTCATGTCACAGATATGATTTTCTTTGAACCTTTTGTAAGCAGCTCTTTGCTCATTATCATGCTGTCCCACGAACATTCTATACAGAGCTTCACAGTGAACATTTACACCACTAGTGATCAGGTTTTCTTTATATTCTGGTGTAAATGAATCCGCAGAGTGAGCTATCCCTGTGAGTGCATTCAAAGCTTTGCGAATGGCTTGTTCTTGAGAAATGTTTGTAGCATAGACAACATTGTCTATCCAGGTTTTAAAGGCATCTATGGTAGCTTTATTTTTTGTGGGATTGTATTCATCAAAATTTACCAAAGGTGGGACATTTTTAGAAAAATTGTGTAGCTGATCGTATGGTCCTCCTGGGTCTTGTTTGACCATATTCACATTCTTCCAACAGCCTATTTTCGTATCAAATTCTTGCAGCTTAGGTTTTGGCACCTCAAGAGTAAGGGCTTTTCCTTTGAATTGACTTTGCAAACGAGTGACATCCTGGGAAGAATTAGGAAAGGTGCATTTGGGAACTTGTTGCGTTTGCAAATTAGTTGCAATGGCTTGCTCGACTCGAGTAGTGATTGTTGTTAAAGATTGGGACAATCGTTGACTATCAGCGAGTTGTTGTGAGCGAATTTGGGTTGCAGTTTAATCAATTTGGGCAGTAGTTTGGGCAACTGTTTGCAATTGATGCATTTGGCACGTATTATCAGTCGACCACGCTTCGGTAGATGTGCGGAAAGCAGCATAAGTTTGGTGCAAGGCGGCAATATTAGCAGTCATAGTGGAATTTAGATGGGCCATAATACGGGAATCAAGAGATTGTAAAGTAGCAAGAATATTATGGAGATTGGAATTCATGCTAGCTTTGGCCTTTTAACAAGCAAGTTCTGCTTGAAGAAACTTCTGATGCATATCTTGCTGAACTAATAAAGCTTTACGGATACAAAGATTGGCATAGTTTAGCATTTTAATTTGAGTTGTGGCATCTGGTTGTCCAGAGGCAATGACATGCTATGGCCAAAAGAGATGCCAAACTTATCATCAGAGGATTGTAACATAAAATCATGAAAAGGTGGTACCTGAGGTTCAACAAAACACTTTTTTGAAAAAGAAGTTGTTTGACCAGATAAAATCATTCGAACATGGAAGACGGGTTGAACAAAAGAGCAATGGTTACATTGTAGACTACCATCATCAAGTTCTGTAAACTGAGGATGTTGGCAAGTAGGAATTTGTTGGGTCAAAGGATTAGACACCAATTTCTTTTCTTCAAAAGATTGTTGACAGATTGTACAAAACAAAGGGCCAGTAGGATTTGGAATAGCATCATTATGGGAACAAATTGGCAAAGATTTTCGACTCAGGGTTGAACTTGATCGTAGTAACTTGTGCTCATTAAAAGACAACTAGGTGCTGGAAGAAGAGCCGTTTGAAGGTTTGCTATCATCAAATGAGATTCGAGCTCCATTAGCAGTTTCATGGATACTAGCAATAGTGGTCAGATTGCGAGGAGCATCTAATTGTTTCAGGGCTCTTACATCAATAATCCATTCTTTAGGCATCTTAATATCTGTAAGGTTGATCATTCGAGGTACAGTCAATTGAGCACCTTTGGATTCTGTTTGCCAAAGCAGAGAGTAACGGGCTTTGAACTTATCAGACCTTGGATCCTTGACTATTGGCACAATAGTGTTAAACAGAGGGCCATACAAGGCAAAAAACAAAGCATGGGTTCTAGATCCAGGTTTCATATCCAGGTATTGGGTACCAAACTGGAACATTTAAACTTTATCAAGATGGTCATCTAGCAAACTCACAACAAATTTGGGTATTACATCAAAAGCTGTAGCTCTAGTAGCCATAGGGGTAGAAATGCCTCCCATAAGCATATCAGTATAACGATTATGTCTGACATCCAGAATGGTCATGAAAACAATTGCAGGAATACCTTTACGGTAGAGTGGCTCTACTCCAGTGACAATACTACCTATATGTAAATACTTAAAACCATTTTGTTGTTTAGCTTGCTTGATAAGACTTTGAATTTCTTTGTTTGACAGCAGATTGATGAAACTATGGGGTTGATCGTTTTTGACAACAACTTGCATTTCTATCAATTTACAAACAGACTTGGATTTGTAAGACAAAAACCCTAAATCACCATAGATCTCATTCCACTTTTTAGATGGCAATTTGAAACGTTTAGAAGGAAGATCTAAATGTGATTTCTCAGATTGAAAAGAGTCTTCATCAATATTTATATTATTTACAGTGTCAAAGACAGAGCTTAAACTTACAAGTTTATCTTCAGTATTACTGCTTTCATTCACAGTACTCTGGAATTCTGACATCTTGTTTCGTCCTGCAAATGGTTAAACAATGCTACCTTCCTTGCCTCTATACGCCTTTCTCACGGCTGCAACACAAGGACTTACTTCATGCAAGAACCGAACAAAACAACCAAGTTCTTTCTAAAAAGAATATGATGTGGCACTTGTAATATTCTAGATGCATATATGATCGGGCCTTCTAATTTATATATGGGGCAGATTTATAATCAAACTATATTGGGACTTTGGAAACATAATATACTGGGATGTGTTTGCCTTTAGTTGGAACCAAATTCCATTTTTATGAGCCTTTCTATTGGCTGACACCTTGCCTTGCATCTCATCCTTGACAGTTCAGAACTATTCTACAGAACTTTCTTGGTATGAAGGGGAAATAGGTTTGAAAATATTTGAAGACATAGTGGGTCCAATATGTTTAAACAGAGCCCAAAGTTCTCAGTTTTTTTTAAAATTCCGATGTTGAAGAAGATTAATATGCTAAGCTCTCAGAGAGCGTCATTTTACATTCCGGAACAGAGAACTTAAATCAGTTCGAACAGGTGTGGATTGTCCATGGTTAGTATGATTGTCAATATTTTACTTGACTGATATTACTATTGAACGAGAAAACCATGTGTTACTGTATTTGGTAAGACTATCACATGCTGGGAGAAGAATATTGAGACCAAGATAGAGCGTCCAGGTGAATTACCAAGTCTATGCATTTCCCTTGTAGTTGCATAGACAGGGATTCTGTTGTTAAATGAGAAGTTACTGTAATATAATCAGAAACATCAGAAATAAATTCAATCGCATCCTTCCTGTGGTGCGAGTGACCAACTTCATGTAACAGATGCAATAGTAATGGCATTCTGAGCAACGCTATGGTTTCTCCCTAGCTTGCAGAGGCAGAAAACTTTGACGAACAATTTCCTACTGGTTCAATTTATATATATTACAATGTGATTTGTCCGCAACCCGAACACCAGAATGTGTTGTATGCTAGTTAGTGTATAAAGATGCATTGGCTGAAACACAAATGGTATATTGAAATGAAAGACACGGCAGTTGGCAGCAGAGCAATAATTTGCTTTGAAACTACCGATGATTATGAATTATATATATCATTTCTTTCATTTGGAAATTTGATGTGTGGATTGCATGATAAAAACAAATCACTGCTGTCAGAAGTAAAATTGTTGCTGAATATGATATTCACAACAACATAAAAGCCTTAAACATTCGTAACAGAGGAGCTCTTGAATAAGAAGAATTGGAGCAAGATTCTCAGTAGAAAACAGTTGGCAGGATGGATGTTACAATATATATGTTTGGTATTATTCACAGTAAAGAATGAAGTGAAAGAAAGTAGTGGCATAAAGATATCCAAGATTATTTGATACAGATCAAGGAATATTCTTTTGGAAGTATATATATTAAATAGACTTGATATTCTAATAGAAAAAGAAAGGAAGTTATAAGTAGAAGATAGCTTATAAAAATATACAGATTGATTAGTGAACTAGATCAGAAACATACAAGAAAAACAGTCAGAAAGATACAGAGGATACATGACACATATAGCTGATAACTTACAGATATTATATTACACACATAGTGCCCGGGAAGGGTATAAAACCAATGAACTTGGAAACTTTGCAATCTACATTTGATACAATCAGACATAAAATGCATCAGCACAGAAGAATAAGACCCATGCATCTCTGAGGTAAGTATATTATCCATTATAATGCTTAGAATAAATTCACTTAAATAATATTCATGCTCAAACCAGTTACTATTTCTAAGCCTGAGAAATGAGTATGGATACAAGAAAGGCCTGCATAAATCAAGTGAACAAGTTCTCTCGAGATGGGTAAAGGGTCAACGTCCTTGTAAGATGCCTTGACGTCTTGTTCAAGATGGGATTAAGGGCTTGGATCCACAAAAACCTTGAGGGAAATTGTTGAGTTTGGTGTCAAAACGATCTATTGTATCTCATCAATCCTTCTAGGCCAGAGTTATAATTAGAATAGCATGATGTTTTCAATCTACATATAGTTTATTACTTACCTATAAGGGTAGCTTGAGGAGAGAGAATAAATGTGTATTTAGGGAAAGGCTAGAGTAAATCCAGCCAATCAGTTATTCCGAGACGGGTAAGGATCAACGTCCCTGTAAGATGCCTTGAGGACTTGTCCAAGATGGGATGAAGGTACCTTGAGGACCTGTCCAAGATGGGATTAAGGGCTCGGATCCACAGTTACTTTGAGGAAGACCGTTGAGTTTGGTGCCTAAGCAATCTGTTTACATCCTAAGTATTCTTCTCGACTAAGAATGATAATAAAAGCAAACAAAATAAGCATCCTACTAAGTAAGCCACCTTGTGTGGACGCATAAACACCACCACCGAGGCCAAGGGGGCCAAAGTTCTGCTCTTGGACTTAGTATGGGATTGGCTTGGAGTAATTTATCATAATTCATATTTTCTTGAAACTCATATATACACTCATGTACTATTGATCACTTGTGATTGCAGGTTTGTAAATTATTTTCTTGACTCTAGTATTGTAAGGCATAAATAAAAAATGCATGTATTATGTGTCTGCTTCATGTTTTCATGCACTTACGTGTCTACATTGTGTTTTCATGCATACTCCATGAATACCTTATGCTTTCTTGCATTCAATTATATGCTGTACAAGAAAAGTTATGAATATATCTATTTTGCTTGAGGACAAGCAAATTTGAGAGGGGAGGATTGTGATATCCCTGTCAAATTTAAAATATACATGAAATAATAATTATAAAATAAAATTAGTAATCATATTATAATAATATATGTAAGTATGAAAAATTAATTATTATTATATAAAATGATAAAATATAATGTAATGATTAGTTATTGATAATATTAATATTATTAATAATATTAATAAACTATAATACTAATATTAATAAATAGTACAATTAATTGAATGAAAAGACACACCTTTTCTAATATCAATGTATATAAAGAAATATAAATAACACCTAAAGAAATGCATAAAATGTCTGCGTGTTGAATTGTGGTTTCAGCCTATACAGTGGTATTAGATTACCAAGTAACTTGTCAGTGTTTTGCTTGGTGGATGATGTTCCTTTCATTTGTATATCACAAGGCCATGATTTACTGGAGATATTTTTCTGACCTTTGTTCCTTAGGAATATTATTTGGGGATGTGTATTCATAGTGCTTAAGGCACAAGTAAATATATTGAATAAATACTTGATAACAGAGTGTAGGCAATTCAACTATGTTCCTGGATTGTAAACACACCACTTTGTTCTTACCTTTGTTAAGATTTAATGATCCAGCAATGACCAGGATTTTCAGATCAATCTGTTATTTGTGCAAAATTTCCATTATTTTGATTTTCTTGGCACAAATTTCTTCTTTGTGTAACTTCCAATATGGGAATAATTTATGCAGCTTACAATTTGATTTTGTTGGAGAGAATTTTTGACTCTTGACGAGTCAATTAGATCACAGCATGCAAGGATGGTTATTAATTGATTTTGGTGCTTTTTTCACCTATACATGAGATTTATAAATGATTATAAACTGTTTATTTTCTGCAATCTCATTTTAAATAATCTTTCAGTTGACTTCATGTACCTGCTATGCCCATGTGGTCCATGACTACCTTAATTCAGAATGAACAATTTATTTCTAACAATCTACAGATGATTGACTTTGGATGTGACTTTGTCCAGCTGCTATGCCAATGTTGTGCTACAATGCCTGATATTTACAAGGCCTGTTTCTGCATATTTGCTCCAAGGATCTCATTCAAAAAAATGTATGTTACATTTCCTTCATCAGGTCATTCCTAAATGTTGACATGTTTTTAGGTGAAAATTGTACTTATGTATGCTGGCCATTTTATCTTATGAATATACACAGGATTGTCATTTGGTATGTTGTTGAATTCAGGTCAGAGAAGTGAGAGAAATAATTGGTGCTTCATGTGTGAGCTCCAACATCTTGCTTCCAAGATGAGGGATGGAAGAGGTCCGATTTCACCCTACAGAATATTATCACAAATACAGAATATTGGCAACCACCTTGGGTATGGGAGAGAAGAAGATGCTCATGAATTTTTAAGGTGAAATAAGTTTTAAGATTGCAGTGTTTACAGTGTCTTGTCAGGGCCAGATCACATTGTCTCTTGGGTTTTTAGTTTTTAGTATGTTTTCTACTTTTAAATATTTGTCATGGTTATGCTGATTTTTGTTTTGGTTCTTTGTCATTTTTTACCAGAAATTATTTCTATATATCTTGATGCATATTGAAGACGATCTATATGGTTCCTATTTCCAGGTTTGCCATTGATGCAATGCAATCAGTGTGTCTTTCTGAAGCTGATGGAGAGAGGGCCCTTGATCCACTATTGCAAGATACAACACTTATCCAACAGACATTTGGGGGCTATCTTCAGTCAAAAGTAATGACACTTGAATCTATAAGGATTGTTTTGCAAATTATGTTTCATTGCTTAACAAACAAGAATAACATTTCTTTGCCTCAAATTGTAATTCTTTCTTATAGAAAATGTATAGGACAAAGTTATTGCTGCAATTTAAGGAAATTAGATGTAAACTTTGATATATTACTTTTCTTTTGGTACTGTAGATAAAGTGTTTGAAATGCCAATACATATCTGAGCGGTATGATCGCATGATGGATCTGAATGTGGAGATAGAAGGCAATATTGAATCTCTTCAAGATGCACTTGCACGATTCACAACTCCTGAAATATTGGATGGCGAGAATAAGTATAAATGTGACAGGTTAGTCTATTTAAAGTTCAGATTGAGATCTTTACCAGTTTTACTAAATCATTCTTTCAGTCCCATATGGTGACAGTTGCTCTTTGAATTACCTTCCCTGCACTTGTTTTTCAAGAAAACCTAAATTTCTCCAAGTTTTGATGATAATGGGACTTGTTTTTGAGGTACATAGATGGTACAGGGCACATTGGCCATATCCACCTAATATTAATCTAAATTTGAATGCTAGAAATAACCACCTATTATTGATTGTTCATTATGTTCAAGATAACTAGATAACCATTGTAGCAGCTATATGGAGATCAAGTAAATATTGAAGTAGGCTGGACTCTGGACTTTCTGCATGTGCACAAACACATAATATATGGATATATTGTGTTGTACATCTTTTAGTGAGTTAGTTGTTAACTAACAAGTAAAATGAAAATACAATGAACCTTTGTAGTCTTCTACTTTCGTCAGTGATAAGAGTCAAAGGGCTGCGGCCTAAGTTACCAGATTCTCTCCAGCAACCCTCAAAGTCTGGTCCTTGTCAAATTCTCCCCAAATTCTCCTGCAGAGCTACAAATTTGCTGCAAATTCTGTCAGAGGAACCCGGGCAGAATCAGAGAATTTTGAAGAATTTGCTGCTCAACACCCAAAGCTGGGCTGGATTTGGTCTCAAAACATTTTTTTAGACTTTTTAAAATTGTTTTTTTGCCTAATTTGGTCTATATTCGTTCCTCCCAACCCTAAAGTGACCACTAAAAAGACCAAAAAAAGATAGTTTATATGTTATGCATTTGTGAATGAAAATGAAAACTTGCTTGTAGAGGAAATCCAAATTGATGATAGGTGACATCCAAATTGACAATTATAGAGGAATTTCTTAAAAAAATATATGATTTCTTAAAAAAATATATGATATCTTTGAATCCAGGGCTTAAAACTTGAATCTCAACTTTTGATCTAGGCTGGTTAAAAATCCTCTCACCAATACAAAATAAAAATTCAGAGAACTGCACTTATTTTTTGACAATTCCTTTCATTTTCAAACTGTCCCCTTGATATTGAAATATGTCCCATGCATGTGACCAAGCAAGTGTATCATGTTTTATGTATGGCTAAATGGTGCAATTAATATTCCATTGAACTGAAACATAGATATGGTGGTGTATTTTGCTATGTTGCTTGTACTATTAGCATAGTAATGTATGGATTCTTGTAGCATATATATACACACACATACATATTTTAAAAAAAATATGTTTTTCTATGGATGAACCCAAAACGAAGCCAAACCCAACCCAACCCCAAAAAGATTGGATGAACTTCGAACTCAAATCTCGAACTCTCATCCATACTGGAATATGAACCGGCAACTTAGAGTCAAACTAATGAATTTCTATTTGCTCATGGGTTTCTCTTTATAGGTTATGTTGGAGAGCTGTGTACCGAAAAGAATTGAGACTGTCCAAGGTAGCTAAGCATGGATGAAAATTGCAAATTCAATGTGTGATAAATTATTATAGAGAGACAATGGGTCCTTGGATGAGTCAGAGATTTCTGTTGTGGGTAGGTAGATTGGCTAGGTGCTTCCTTTGGGATGGATATGGACCATGCCCAAGTCTTTTTGCTAGGGATAGGGATGGTAATAGTTGTACAAGGACAGGCCATGCCCCTTAGTACTTCGTTGGCAATGGCAAGACCCCTTTCCTTTCTTTGTGTTATTTTTTCATTCAATCACCATTCCTCGAATTTGAGCTAAACTTCCAGGTGTCTGCATTTTTCCCAGATTGTAGTTGCTCTTTATAGCCATAGCAGAGATGCATTTTTTAAATATACATCCTGAAGATCTAGAAATGGGTCCTATTTTTAAAGACAACAGAGCAACATGAACAACACAAAAGAAAGATGCCTACATAAACAACCTGTAAATGGGTGTAGCAGTCTTCCATAGACATCTATGAGACAATTCTATCTAAAACCCAAGCTAACAATACATAAGACATACAACACCAACAATATCTAGCAGATGAACCCATGACAGACAAAATTCCATTGATTGCAGTCATCGACACCCATTCATTGAGTCTGAGGAAGATTCTAGTGTGCCTTGGAAGCTACAAACGACTAGTCATGCACTCTGTTGTAGATGCCATTGCCTGAGGCCACCACATATTTAAATGTTGTCGCTACCAGGTTGGCTGTCATTTCCAACCCATTAAATCATATCTGCTTGTCCAACCAAGCACATCAGTGTATAATTCTCGGACGCTGGCAATGCATGCCTGCTAGAAATTGTCCAGCACCCCTCTGTGATGAGACACTACCAAATTCCTTATTACCATATGCAGGTCTTGGCGGAATCAGATGTAAGGAAACTCAGGTGCAGAAACAGCTTCCTACACTAATCTCTTAAGGAAAGTATGGTGCAAATCCTATTAAAATCTTTTACACTTACAGATTCAATATCATGTAAACAACAATATTGCAGCCAACCATGCATACATAAATTAGATAGAGAAAGAAACACATAACACAAAGATTTGCCGGTGGAGAAAAACCTTTTGGTAAAACAACCCCACCCCTCCAGAACTTGCACAATGTATTATCTTCAACAGAAGGTTACAATACACTTGCAATGCAAGTTCAACAGCGACAATAGAAGACTCCAGCAGCACCTCAGTACCTGCACACTCTCCTCTTCATCTCTCTTGCATTTACAACATGCAATACTGCCTTTATAAACATCTTAAGACCCAACAAAATGCCCACAAAGGAGTTGGGCGTTTTTCATGGCTCAACCACCAAGAACCATGCACAATGCCACATGTACATGCAATACCAAGAAAAGGGCGTCCATCCCTTGAATAGGCAATGACAGCTTGTCATAGAATCTGCCAAAAATAGCGGTCACAAGAGAAGTGTAAGGGAATCCGTCATACCAACCTATTTTTGGCATATTCTCTTACACAACCCAACCACTCATTCTTGGGCGCCCAAATAGGCCCCATGTCATAAGATGCTCTTACACCTGTCATAGCTCATTCCTTAAATAGCTCTTACGCGTCATAGGAATCCGTCATAACCATTTTAGCCATGATCTCCTTCACACACTTCAAGATGCCGACACATGTAAGTGATCAACATGCCAACTAGACATGTACATTTACATATTATTTGCAAAAAAATATATTTTACAAAACAAATAATAAGAAAAGGAATTATCCAAGGTTGAGACACCTTATTCCTAACATCAGATAGGTGCTAACATATTTTATCTGTTGCTTAATCTCCTCAAGCATGTCCCGCTTCCCCTGGACAGATTCCATAGTAAGCACAGGAACCTGCAATATTATATCTTTCCAAGGCCTCATTAGAAGCTCCATGAGGCTATCCTTCACTTCTTTTCAGTAGACAACCTCCATTACAATAATCTTATAATACACCAGGATATATACGCATGTACACAATATTTCATTGTCTTCAATGTTGTACTTATCACTTTCCAGAAAAGAGCTAATCTAAATTACTTCAGGTTGGCAGCACGTGACTACTGAAATTTTTATTTAATATATGATCAGAAATCCTTACCTATTGAAGAGGCTCCTGTGCTCTATCCTTACCAACTATGAGAAAAGCAACACCAGCCAATCATAACAACTACACTGGCACCTCAAGGAAAGCCGAAAATAATAGAACAACAATCCAGGATGAATCTCTCAACACATATGGCCATACAACACAAGAGAATGCAGTTTCTTGTGTAGTAAAGCTATAACATCTGGTTCTAAGATTTATCTGAGTACGAATAGAGGTGAATATTCATCCGGAATATGTTAAAATTGAAATATCCCACTGGATGTTACTACTTCAGAATAGTGGAGTGAACTGGATGGTTATCTGCTGTATTTGGACCCCTGCAAGCTGCAAATTCTATGAACCCACTGCGCTGAACTTGGAATAATGCTGATTTCTGATTGCTTAGCTGCCTGTACAAATTTCTAAAGCTTTGTCCATTTCGGAGCTGGAATCATCTACTGACTTTTGGGGGATTTTGTTCCCTATTTTACTTGAGATGTTCAATAACTTTTGTTCTTGACAGTTTCACAATCCTTGGGGTTTTTGTGCTTTGGATTGAATGAACAAGTGTTGAAAATGAGAGCTTGAGGCAAAAATGATTGAATGCTGTATATGCTAGCCTTCATTTATTTAAGTAGCTTTCTTGATTCTCTACCTGTAGGTCAGTGGCTACTAACCTTGACGCGTTGACTTCTAGGGTGTTCACCTCCTTAGTCTTGCTCTTAAATTATTTTTATGCTGAAGGCATTCACCTATATGAGATTGACCAGCTCATTTTGTCATTCAACGGCTGAGAATGTTTGTGCCGGAGGGTCAGCTGATATCAGAAACATCTTGATGAGGGGTCTGAGCTGGTATGGCCCTAGTAGGCACAACGGTCACCTTTCGATATCGTGCAGCAGACACCCCTATTGATCTGGAACTGTTTATCGATGGAGGCCGAGGCAGTTTGGGTCTGGCAGTCAATACTTGCCCGAGGGAGACTGCTGGGACTCACGGGAAGCCATTGGATTGATTTACCCGATTTACATGCTTCCACTGGCCGGAAATATGTATTAAGGGAAAGGACGTCACTTCATGAAAACTTCCTTGGGGCAATGTCAACAAACACCACTCTTGCAAATCTGGCTTTGTTGACAGCTAAATATTGAAATCTCTGAGATGATGACAAAGTTGTCAGTGCAAGTAGACGAAACATTCAATGCTGGAGATTTAATTATACGGTTCAATTACTCTTTTTTCTGCATAAAAACTATCTTTTTCTTTATTAAATCAGCTGAAGAGCATGCCGGCTGGATGGCAATACACAGAAATGTAATAGAGCTCAGTGACTGCCTATTTAAGAGCCTGTAGTTTTTTCGTTGACCACATGAAAAAACCCAAACTTTGAAGAGACGGCTCCAATGCCTCAACTTCTCATAAATTCTCCTATCTGTCATAACTCATGTTTTCACTGTATACAAATTCCATAGTCAAATTAAGGAAAGCAGATGTGCAATTGTTTTATACGAACAGAACTGTAAACACTGTTTTAACTGTTTATACTAATATTCAATTGATATAATATATTGCTGGAAGCTTTTCAATTTGTTTTGTTCCACAAAAAACTAAAATAGCTCTTGATATTTTCTGTGTGATGAATGTGGAGCAGGCGGATGTGATGCTATACTTGGACAGAAGTTAATGATGCTCTTTTTAAATTTATAATAAAGATCTTTCTATTTTTGAATCCATCTCCTGGTATCAATAAGAGCATGGATTTTAAAAGGATTAATCCCTGGAATAAGGACAGTAAGAATGTTATCCAGACATAGACTACATACACACACGGCTGGAGTCTCGACGTTCATCTCTGAAAATTAAGTTTTGTAAGAGATTGCAAAAGGAGGCTCAGTGCAAATGAGAGATTGTGTCATAGGTGACTGACTAACACATTTGCAGATTTATATACCTCTTTTCTCTTGCTAAGTACTCATCCACATTCTATGCCCAAGTGATTGAGTGCCTAGGTCATAAATATAGTAGAGCTCCTCGCATGAGTAAAGGAATGACAATGAAGGGAAGGTGCCACTTGCGTATCAAAGAATACAAACCAAAATCATAGTCTAGGACTTATCTATTACAATAATAGATAGCTTCTATTATTATTTAATGGTTATATATTGTAAATATTAGAATGTTAATTTAGTTAGTTGCTAGTTAACTGTTAGCTAGAATAGAATGTTTCTATTCTTTACAATTGTTTCCTAAGGAAACATCGTTTATTCATTTGTATATAATGATCTATTGATCACTATTAATATCAAGCAAATATTTACCAATTACTTCGTAATATGGTATCAGAGAAGGTCGATGGGATTTCATAGAATTTGGCAATTTGAGTCTCTTGATCTGGAATTTTATTCCAGAAATTTGCTTTTTGATTTTTATAAATAAAAATTGTAATAGGTATTTTATGAAACTTTTGTGGTTAGTCTGAAGATGTTTTGCTGGCAATTGCAAGCTTGGTAAGGGGTTTTGATCCTTCTATTTCTTCGTTGCAGCAAAAGTCCCTGATTTTTTAGGGTTGCATGTAGTTGCATGTTTGTTTCATGTACTTGCATGTGCTGCTTTACCATGTGAACTCTCATGTTTTGCCTCCCATAAAAATTCTAGTGGGTTTTCATAATTTTTTCTCTTTAAAAAAAGTTATAATTTTTCCTTTAAAAATTTCTGAATTTGTAATTCGCAAAGTTGAGTGGGATTCCTTTGTGGGTTATAATATTTTCCTAAAAAATTATCAAGTGGGTTTTACCGTTTTTCCTAAAAAACGAAGCTTTGTATTGTCTGGTTTAGATTGATTTTTCATCTCAAAAATCATGTTGGGTTTTGATCTATTTTTCACCTCAAAAATCAAGAAACTTCCTTTTCTGCCAAAAATGAAGGGTTTTCCTCCTCTAATATATTCTAATATTTCTTGTGAGTGGGTGCTTTGTTCCATGGATTAATACTGGGCAGTCCATTGGGCTTCGTATAGATTGGAGCGAGGGCATCCTTGCATACCACATCAAACAACTTTCTCTCTAAAGCCATCAGAGCGAGGAGAGACCTCTTTGGATTCAACTGCATGGCCTTACAACAACGAAAGACATTGGAGATACAGAAATAGTATTTCTTAAATGGTGAGCTTAGGGATGACACATTGAGGGGAAGGGGAATGTTTCTTTTCCATAACCACGACAACAACTTTTGTGTAGTGATGAGGAAAACGACCAGAGCTGAAGGACCAAAGATGGATAGGAAATCTTGCACAGAAATATGGCATCTCAATTGGATAAAACTAAAGAATTTGTGAAAGTCTTGAAGAAGAATTCATGCGCTTGTAGTGTCACTGACAGTGTGCTTTCATCGGTTTGCATGTTGAATACTAGTTGAAATATTTGTTTATTTTGGATAATGTGGTCAAATGTGCATTCTCCCAATGAATAGGTAATATATAATTGAAGTTGATTATAGGGATTGCATGCTTTTTCAATGTTATAATATTTTTCATTTCATCAACAAACCATTTAAAAATAAAAATGTTGGTTAAATATTTTAGATTTAATTTATCTATCAAAGATCATTTGCTAAATAAGGATAAAATGATACGTAGGAGATATTTTCCACAGCTAGTCAAATTGTGATGTTGCTATTGAAAATATTTGTTAAATTCTAATAGCAATATCACAAATTGACTTGCTGTGGAAAATATCTCCTACTTATCAATTGATGAGCTTAAGGGGCTTTCCAATGAATGGCTCATAAGGCACAACACTTGGTGAAGGTTTTGCAAATGGGGTTGCAAGTAGAGTGGGTTTACCATGGAGGAAACTCCATAGTTAAGCGCGTTCAAGGTGGAGTAGTACTGGGATGGGTGACCTCTCGGGAAGTCCTGATGCTTCACCTTTGTGAGTATCACCTAGATCCAATGGGTGCTAAGTATTCCATTTATTCTCATCAGAGATGGATTCGTGTGAATCACTACTCATGGAACATGGGTCAATGAGTTTGACTCAAAAACTACATAGTTAAATCCTGATAGCAATATCACAGTTTGACTTGCTGTGGAAAATATCTCTTATCAATTGATGAGCTTAAAGGGGCTTTCTAATGAATGGTTCATAAGGCACAACACTTGGGGAAGGTTTTGCAAATGGGGTTGCAAGTAGAGTGGGTTTAACCATGGAGGAAACTCCATAGTTAAGCACGCTCAAGTTCGAGTAGTTTTGGGATGGGTGACCTCTCAGGAAGTCTCGGTGCTTCACCTTTGTGAGCATCACCTAGATCCAATGAGCGTTAAGTGTTCCATTTACTCTCATGAGAGATGGTGGGTTTAACCATGGAGGAAACTCCATAGTTAAGCGCACTCAAGCTAGAGTAGTTCTAGGATGGGTGACCTCTCGGGAAGTCCCGGTGCTTCACGTTTGTGAGTATCACCTAGATCCAGTGAGTGCTAAGTGTTCCATTTATTCTCATGAGAGATGAATTCGTGTGAATCACTACACATGAAACATGGGTCAATGAGTTTGACTCAAACTACACAGTTAAATCTTCATAGCAATATTACATTGACTTCTTGTGGAAAATATATCCTACTTATCAATTGATGAACTTAAGGGTCTTTCTAATGAATGGTTAACAAGACACGACACTTGGTGAAGGTTTTGCAAATGGGGTTGCAAGTAGAGTGGGTTTAATCATGGAGGAAACTCCATAGTTAAGCACACTCAAGTTGGATTAGTATTGGGATGGGCAACCTCATAGGAAGTCCTAATGCTTCACATTTGTGAGCATCACCTAGATCCAATGAGTGCTAAGTGTTCCATTTATTCTCATGAGAGATGGATTTGTGTGAATCTACTCATGAATCATGGGTCAATGAGTTTGACTCAAAAACTACATAGTTAAATCCTGATAGCAATATCACAAGGATAAAATGATTAAAGTATTCAATGAATTATTGTTATTTGAGATGAATTGCTCTTTTATAATATTATATTTATTTATTTCATATTCAAAATAATCTTATATTTATTTCTTGTGGGATGAAATATTGTAAAATTATGTGGTCACTCTATAGTATGAAAATATTATTTCTACTATAAATACCTATGTGAAAATAAAGAAAATTAAAAAAAATCATTAGTTGTTTCCAACACGCACATGCACGCATATGTGATCATGTGTTAGAAGAGATTTGTGTATCTCTTCTCTTGAAGGCCTCATCTCTTCCCGGCTCCTGTTGCGTGTCTTTGTCCTTTAATATCTCCCTTAACACCAACTGCAACACATATGCCTGTTCAATTTACTACACTCCTCTAATGCTCCCTTTTGTAAATTAATTTACCATGCAACAAGATAGTCACTTACATTCAAGACTTTCTATGTTGTCTTGAAAAGGACACAAGAAAGAGATGGACAACCTTGCAGCTTTCAAAGCATCCATTCCTCAAAACAAAGTTCACAGTTTCAGCAGCCCTGCAATTTTCATCTTATTCATATCCCAGAAGAATCAAAATATGGCCATGTAATTTTACCATATCTATATCCCTCCCATCATTCAAATATCACTAGTAACAAATTCTTGACCTATGGATGAGAGTTCCTATAATGAGTAACAAAGATATCTTGTCCACACATTTGAATTACATATATGTCAATTCAAAATTCTTATTTTAATGCATTCTGTAGAGGGGATATAGATGGACGGTGAGGATGGAAAATCAGAAACTGACAAAAATATTGACGAAGATCCAATGTCTAACAACAATTCAATTGTCACCCAGCCCTTCTCTTCCACTGCATGTTGTAGATGCCTTAAGTGAGGTCAGACTTTAAAAAAAATTGATTGTCACTGTCAATCTATTATAGTCACACCTGTGTGAATTTCTGCAATCAAAACAACAAAGTATCAGCGATATGTGGTTGATTGGCATCCAAAATATAGAGAGGAGTGCAATGAAGATGGAGTGAATGAGAGAGGAGGGAGGGAATGACATAAATAGATAGAGATATAAGATATGAAGATAGATAAAAAGTGATAGAAAAAGATAGAGCAAGATAGAGGATGTAGCTAGAGTTACAGGGAAAGAATGAGCTAGAGAGAGGTTTAGAGAGGTAGATAAACTTATAGAAAGAGATGGAGAGAGACATAGAGTTATTCACAAAGGGTCATGTCATTTTCCTCTATCTACCACTCTCCTCTTTATATATTTTTTTCTGAAATTGATCTTCAATATATCTTTGGCATACCTATTGCACACCAAGGTGTGATTGCTAGTTTAATTCCTATAAAAGAGAGACCTTATCCTAAATCAGGCAGCCGCTTTTTTATTTAATACTCTACTAATGAGATACACCAGGTGTCTTATCACTTTTCTTTTTTGTTTATTGATTTCTTTTGCTATGTAGAACATTTACAATATTTTAATATTTCTTTTCTAGCTCATTGGTAAGGGGAAATGACAAACCTCTGTTCTCAATATTGCCTGCCCCCAAGTAATGTAAGTCTGGAATCTGGATGTTCAAAGATTTCCAGACAATTCTAAATAACATCTTTTATGCGAAGATTCTTATATCTCAGCAAGTCTTCTATAAAGCTTTTGTTCTCAACTTTCACTCCTTAATTTCTATAATTGCTTTGGGCTCAAGAATTAATTTGTCATTGTTGTCCAAAAGTGCTAGAAGTGTAGAAGCCACAAGTTTCTTTCCAATTACCTCCTTGAGGCATGACTCAGGGAAAGACATTATGGAATTTGTGTCATTTTTGGTAATTTAGGAGTACAATCCTGTTTGGGCATCTTATTTAGAAAGATGACTACTTGCAAGTTTGTAATCTTAGGAAGAACATGTTCCCTACTGTAAAAGTTCTCTTGGTTCTATGTGCTGATTTTCAACTTGCTGCAAGTGTTCCTCGAGAATCTTCAACAAGTCACAACTTGTTTGAAACGTATCTTTGGCCCTTCACACCCTTCTAGTTAATTCTAGCCCATATGCCACAAACTCCAAATCTTCGTAGAACCCTGTTTGGTCCATAAAAATGTGGTTTGAGCATTTCTGCTCAACTCATTAGAGAGATGTCTATTTGTTGTAAGGCTGTAATATTAGGAAAACCATGTCCCCTATTGCAAAAGTTCTCTTGGTTCTTTGTTTATCAACATATCTTTGTGCTGATTTCAAGCTTGCTGCAAGTGGTCTTTGAGAATCTTCAATAAGTCACGATTTGTTTGAACCGAATCTTTAGCTCTTGGCACCTTGCTATCTGAAATGATTAGATCAGCATAAGTTGGAGTATCATATGAATATCCATACAATGCCTTGAAAGGAGACATATTGGTAGAGGTGTGTTGTATTTTAATGGTTATCCGCTTCCTTTTTGCTGCATTGAAACATAATTCCTTAAGTATCCTTCTATCCATTTGTTAACTATTCCCTTTTGGCCATTTGTTTTGTGGTTGAGTGAGTATAGTATAGTACCCACAAGTCCAAACAATTCTTGCCAGATAGACTTAAAAAATTGCTGTCATGATCACCCAGTTATGGAGTCTGAAAATTTCTCTGAAGATCAAATCTAGTAGCTATGGTGCCTTGTAATCAGATAAAACAGGAAATTAATGTTCGTATTTTGTGAACCTTTCCATCACTACATAAAAGGAATCCTTTGTTGAAGATTGTAGCTGCGATAGAGATCTTTATCTTTGTTTTTATGAAATAATCTTATGACCGTTATGGTCATCTTCAGCTAAAGAAGTTATTTATGATAATATTTGAAATTATATTATATGTAGAGACAAGTGTCATGTGAAGAGGCGTGTATTTGGAAATGTGAAAATACCTGTATTTGGAAATTGAAGAGACCTTCAGTTATGATATGAAGTCTCTCAATTCTGTATATATTTGTGATTGCGTTGTGACAATGAAATCAAGAGAAAAAGCATTTTACTTGAACATTTTATTAATAATAAAAAAAATATTTTGCTGGTGTGGCTGGGTTTTTCCCTTCAAATGGAAGGGCTTTCCTAGGATAAATTTGCTGTCTTTTTGTGCCTTTTTAAATTTTCATATTGCTGTTTATCATTATTTTCTGGGCCAAAACATTAACATGGTATCAGAGCCTAGTTAGATAACAGGAAAGGTGTCTGCATATCTGTTTCACATTGATTCAAATACGTTGTCTGCAATTTGTTTTCATAAAGTCTTTCAGGATCTCTTGTTGGAACGAATCAAGTCATGTCTGATCAAGAAGTTACGACACTTCTTGCTGCTTCTGTGATGTTGGAATTTTGGTCTTTTGATATTTGAAATTTGGTGTTCACGTTTATATTGACTGAACTTCATCACATTTTTTGTTTCATACTTATATGCAATTGTAAAGCTGGCATGAACCATTTTGATGTTTCTCATCCAGTGGAGTTTTATTATTTACTAAATGCCATTTTGATGACTTCCTCTTGGCGGAAGAGATTATGCTCTATTATTTGTTGTCTCCATGCAGAAGTCTTTTCATTGTTAATTTTGTTGGTTCTCAAATTATTATATTCCTTTCGATTCAATTTCCTTGGCAATGGTTCATTTCTTTACCGTTGAAAGTTTTTTCCCTGGCATTCTAAGTATTATGAAGGTTGCTCTCTATCACAGACACTTGTAGAAAATAACTATTATCGTTCGGAAACAGGACTCACTAACTCTGCAGCACTAAAGTCCCATCCAAATCAAAACTTGGCAACTAATGACACTGTCAGCTCACGATACCCAACCGCACAGGCAGCTTTCTCAACACAGACACACAGTCAGCTCTTAAAAGGCACTTGATTCACTCTTATGAATAACAATCAATATCCACAATATTACTGCCGGCAAGAGTGATCATATTTTCTCCTTCTCACAAACCAGCAGGAGAGATGCTTGTGAAAGCTCAATAGTCTGCTGTTATGAATGCCAACCATTAATGTTAAATGGTATATTTAACCCGACAAAACCTCTATCATACGAAATTAGCAAAGGAATCCAAGGAGTCCATGATGACATGGCATAGTAAAAATGCAGCAGTTACAAAACTTTAAGGTAGAATGAATGAGAGAATTGAATGGAGGATGACTCGTGATGCCAGCATGGACCAAGACATTGCCCAGACAACTCACGATAATAAAGTGAGTAACAGCAACAACTCCCAAATATAGAGGCTGGCTTTTGAATGGAACAAGTGGAAAAGATAAAACCATGAACATAGAAGAAGCACCTTCCAAACAATATAGAGAGCAAGAACAATACAGAAGCATCCATATTATATGAACATATATATTTCTGAGAACCTTACGGCGGGACATACAGGTAATTCATCTCTCTCGCAGCTACATAACTTCAACACTCCCTCTTAGCAAGAGAGAGAGCATTCATTTGTCATAGCATGTCTCAACTTGACAAGCACTATGAAGCCGCAGTCAGAAAGTGTCAATAACAAAATCTCATCACATATTATCTCAATATATATTGTTATTCAGCATAACAATATTCACCATAGCTACTCTTAGATGGTGAACCATAAAAGCCTAAGATTAAAGTTATGGAGTCACACACATGACTTCCACCATGCCTACTCACAGTGGGTTGATCCACTATACCTAATTGTAGAGGGTAGAATGAGAGCTTTCACTTCAGACTTATCCCAGAGAAAAATGCATTTCCACCATGAGGATGGATGAAGAGATTGCGCCTTGAAGTTCTCACAGAGAAGAACTCATTAACATGGGATTGCACCTCGAATTTCTCTTGCAGAGAGAAACTTATAAACAAGGGATTGCATTTTGAACTTCTCTCGCAGAGAAGAACTCATTAACAAGGGATTGCATCTTGAACTTCTCCCTCATGGAGGAGAACTTATTAGCAAATCTTCATGATGATGAGCTGTCTCTGAAATAGATATCAACTTTCTGACTTCCTTGTCTAAGTCAGACTCTTCTGAATCTAATATTAATCTTTTGACCTCCTTGTCAAGGTTGCTTGTGATGGATAGACAGATTCCCTCTCAGCAGGGGCAGCATTTTTCACTGCTTTGATTATCATAGCAAAATAACTCTGATTTCAATAATGACCAAATAAGAACCTTTAGCAGTCATACTGCTTCATGAGCTTGTTGATCCTCAGCAAAAGGATTTGGCATTCTCCCTCTGCTGCTCAAATTCCCTTTGAATCTCCAAGCATTTGCATCAGCCTCCAAAACTTCTCATATGCCTATGTCCAGGATTGTCCTTCTTGACCACATCCCAGATCACACTATACAGAAAGCTTGCAAAGCTACAAAATGTCAAATCCAAATTGGCTTGCAATTCTGCTCTTCGCATTTGAAGTGTTTTACCACAGAATTCAGGACCTTGTATTGCAACACTGCACCCTCTTAGTCAACATAAAGATTTCTTCCCAAAGCTCCCTCTGGATCCTTGCTGCCTCAGAGATTTGGAAAGAAGCTCCCTCTAAGTGTCATCTCCTCCTTTTAGAAGAACTTGGTCTCAAGACTGTCCGACTCTTCAAACTTTTTCAAAGGTTGCATCAGGTTCTACCTCACTTGAATGTAATCTCTCATCAATCTTAAGCACCTTTGATCTCAGATAGATAGCTAAATAAGCTTAGTGCACCATTGCTGCAGGCTCAGTAATGATAGAAAGCAAACCTCCAACTATGATGGCTGAGAAGACACCTCTGAAAAGTAATCTTTGAAATCACTGAAATCACTGAAATCAGATAATTCAGTCTTTGTAACTAATACCAGTTACTTAAAATCTGAAACATCATTAATATTTTTGCTGCAGCAACCCACAAGGATTCCAATCTTCTCATCACCATCCCATGGTAAGTTGATCCTTCACAAAAGTACACATAATGGATCTTTAATCATATCAGTCCCATGACTGCATGTGGGTCTTCATTCTTGTTTCTTGATCCGTCCTGAAAGCATTTTAGAGAGATCAGTAATAATTCATAAAACCAAACTACCCTGAAGAAAAATATACAGACCAATTACTACATCCAATATTATTGCATGAATTTGACATGATCATTATTCAAGGTATAAACATAAAATACTTATCTCTTTATATGTTGTTGATCAATTTAGCAATGCTCTTTTGAAATTCGAACTTCATATATGCCTATAATAGAAACAGCAAGCAACTTGAGTTTTCACATCAACACCCTCTGTCTTCTAGAATCCCCTGATTGTAATTGACCTAACTTCAACCATAGATGATATGACCAGAGGTCTAAAGCACGACACACACACTCTACCCACTTTCCATTTGTCCAGACTTATTCCCAAGAGCAAATCAGATAGGGCTAGAGATTTTCACAGACATGATAGGTGCATACAGATTACTTCAGCTCTATCATGTTGTATGTCAAGAATAAATTCCACCAAGAAGTGTTTCAGACAATTTCTAACCTTAAAAAAGACTCCCAGTTCATTAAATGAGATCTATGCAATCAATCTCATGTTCAACCTGCATATCAAGTGATTGTATCAATTTAATCACACCCTTGCATTTGCCACAGCGTTGCCATTTGTGTCTGTGATCATGAACAAACTTAAAATCTGTAAATCTTCTTCACTTCTTTTTGCATTCAATGTGTCATCAGCCCTTATGCCTTTTCAGTTCTTCTCTGTCAAAAACTGTCATACTTGACCAATACGATAAGCATTCTCAATCAAGGATGCATTCTGGTTCTTGAACCTAGCTCCGATGCCATTTTAAGTTTTAAACTAGAATAGTAAAACCGGAGAGCAGATAACTTATACAAAGCGTAAGAATAAATACACAGATTTATCCTGGGAAAACCCTTGTACTCAAGGTAAAAACCCAGGCATGCCTGAAAAATGGTTCCATTATTGAATGATCAAATCCAATACAGTGATCTTGAGTACATGATTGATAACTCTTATCAGTCAATCAAAAGATGCATTCTTCACAGTTCAAATGCACTAACTCTGCTGTATACAACACTTACTGATTTGAGTAACTCACAGATACTACTCACAGTGAAATGATTTTTGCACAATAAAATTGTTTATCCTCAAATCATATATCGAATAGTTCCATATGCTCTCCACCACAGACACTTATAGAAAATAAGATACATTCTTCAGATGTGAGACTCACTAACTCTGTATCATCCAAATCAAAACTTGGCAACTAATCACACAGTCAGCTCTCGATACCCAACCACACAGGCAGCTCTCTAAAGGCACTTGATACACACTTGTGAGCAATAATCAACATCCACGATATTACCGCCACCAAGGGCGACCATAATTTCTCCTTCTTACAGACTGACAGGAGAGATGGTTGTGAAAGCTCAGTAGTCTGCTGTTATGAATGCCAGCCATTAATGTTGAGTGGTATATTCAACCCGATAAAACCTCCATCTTACAGAATGAGCAAAGGAATCCAAGGAGTTCATGATGACATGGCATAGTAAATGCAGCAGTTGCAAAACAGTAAGGTAGCATGAATGAGAGAATCGATCGGAGGATGACTCATGATGCCAGCGTAGACCAACATGTTGCCCAGACAACTCACGATAATAAAGTGAGGAACAGAAACAGCTGCTGAACACAAGTTCTTGAATGCAACAAGTGGAGAAGATAAAACCATGAACATAGAAGAAACACCTTCCAAACAATATAGAGAAGAAGAACAATAATGAACCGTCCATATTATATGAATAAATAAATTTCTGAGAACCTCATGGCAGGATATAACAGGCAATTCATCTCTCGTGCAGCTACATAACTTCAACAGATGTATTGTTTGTTTTAATAAATTATGACCCTTAATCAAGTAATATTGAGGGACTTGTATTAATATTAATCTTATTGATTAATTTGATGAATTTCTCCATGAATATTGATTTAATTAAATAAATAATATATCTGGTATTAATTAAGAATTTTATTAATAATTATTTTTATGTTAATACCAGTGTTACCCTGGCGCAGGGGTGTGGCAGTGCGGGGGGGGGGGGGGGGGGGTGGGGGAGGGGGTTGCATAGTATATATATATGACTGAAAATGCTAATTATGAAATGATACTTCAATATATTATATAACATTAACATACCAAATATAGTTGAATACAATGAATAGAGAATATTGAAATGCGATTCACAAACCATAAGTTCAAACTTGAAACTTTGTAACCATTACCAATGACCATTTAACAAATTAACTTAGTTCAAGATGCAAGATTCAAAATTCATTGTTCAAATATGATTCTATGAATATCATATATCATAAAGATGCTCATGATGACAATGAGCCGAATAGCATGAAATAGTGAAATAATAATAATGTATCATAGCCATATCAAAGTGAGTACAATCAACAAAATGACAAAATGTCAATAATGAGAATGGAATCATCTCAAGTGCTCTCTAATCATCCCCTATACCGAAGTCCTCATCATTGGAACTACTAGACTCCTCGTGGGTAAGATCTCGATCCTCTAAAGGAACACCAACTAGCCCTACATTGGCTTTTGCTACATCGTCATCCTCATCAATTTGAGTTGGATCCTTTGGCTCCACATCCCATCGTGCTGCAGGGCTCTCCTTGTACTCGCGTGTCTTGCGATCTTTGAGCCGCAAGTAACCATGTACAACAACCAACTTCTCTGCTCTCTTAGAGGTAAGTCTGTTCCTCTTAAAAGAGTGAATGAAGCTATAGGTGGACTAGTTCCTCTATGTAGCCGAGGAGCTAGACACCTGAGATAACAAAGTTGAAAGTTACAACTTACAAGTTACAAACAAATGTTTATACAATTTGTAACAAATGATAAATAGTAAATCAATGATTATTGAATCAATGAATCATAAATTGAAATTAGTAAAGTAAAACTCTTAGGGTCTGTTTGGTTCGTGGAATTAAAAAAACCAGGATTTCTACAAACCTTGGTTTAGCCAAATCAAGGTTTTGCAAATCTTCATTCCGATTTTTGGGATTTTACTTGAACCGTTTGTTTCACTCGGAAGATGCATGTGAAGACACATTTTTATGTGTAAGCTTGGAGTTGAAGGCAAATTTCAAAAAGTAGTCCAATCTATTTTGTTTTTACACTCCTTAAAAAACATTACTAGGTTTTTATTTTCAATTCCTACTTGCTAGTAGGAAGTTGGAAAACTTGGTTTTGAGGCAAAATTGGAAGTCTGGTATGCCAATTCCATTTTGCCAATTTTGAAATGAACGCAAAAAATTTCAAATCCGGATTTTGAAAAAGCCAATTCCTGTCATCTTCCAGGAACCAAACGGACCCTAAAAGTTAAGATTATAAAGGTTTGGAATTAGTAAATAGTATTACAAACCTGAGAAAGCAGTCAGATGGCTAGTGAGGTGATCTTTGACTTCTGTGACCCATGACATTTCCACCACAAAATGGGATTCTTTTGTGCCATGGTTTTGAGATCCACCTTTGCAATATCCGAGTATCCTACATGTTTTAAAGTTTACAACATAATATTAAAATAACTAAAATAAAGTAATAACTTATCAGTAACAATTAATTATAAAAAAAAATTATAATTATAAAGAGTTTAGAGCACTGAATCAAGATTTAAGGATTACTTGAAAGACTAGCAAATTCGGACCACTCGGTGTGAATCTCACTAGTAGTCTCAATATCATACATCTTGGCAATGCAGTAAAAGAACCCATTCTTCACCTCATCCCGAAGTGGTGTGGCTCTACTAGGCCTAGGTATGTACCACTTTGGGTTCAATGCATAGGTAGCCATGTGCAAAGGAGTGTTCAACTTCTCCCACTTGCGGTGAATGATAGGCTCAATGTGCTCCATATAGAATGCTAGAGTGGGGTCTCTCACACTCACAACAGTCCTTATCTGCCCAAGCATGGAATCAATGCACTCATAAACCTCTCCAAGGCTAGGTGAATCTGCATCTCCATATCTGATCACCTGTTATGTATTTTGCGTTACTCCAAAACTGGTCACTCTTCATTGTCTCCTTTACCCTCTTCTCCTGCTCTGTTCTGGACTCAGGCCATCGATTCCATTCTTGTGTCATAACCATGAGTTGCAATGGCTCTTGCACCTCAATTATTCTCTCCAAGAGAATATAATATGATGCATACCCGGTCTCAATTGGTTTCAGGAATTGCTTCTTTGCGAAGCTCCTGAAAAGTGCATGTGATGTATGGTGATTGTAGATAAACATTTGCACCTCTCTCCCATCATCAACCACCTTTCTAATCCACTCTGTTTTCCCCATGTCTTTGAGTGCATTGTTCATGGCATGCACACAACATGAAGTCTACCAAATATGCCTATAGGCTGCCTCAACAAGCCTCCCTGCAGCTTCGCACACATGTGCTACATCTGTCACAACTTGGACCACATTTTGTTGCCCAACCTCCTCAATGGCTTCCCTAAACACATAAAATTGAAAATCAACATCTTTACGATGCCTTGAACAATCAACTGCTTTCAAAAAGTGTGGGTTGGTGCATGTAACCATAATGTTGATGTGTGGACGATGACTAATGTCCGTCCACCCATCCATGATAATGCTACAGCCTGAATCCATCCAACATGCTTTCGTCTGCTCCATCAAGATCCTAACCTTGTCTTAGGCTCTATCCAACACTGTGGTCCTCAACTTGTGGTCACCTGGTGGCACTTATGACGACTCTCCCTCGTTCACTACCATGGACATCATCCTCACAAAATAGGGAGATTGAGCCACATGTGTAGAGATGCCATTGGCAAAGAAGAAATCACCAACAACATCATCTAACCGGTCCCTTGCGTGCATGTTAAATAAATGAGCAATGGCGTTACTACCACTACGACTTGTAGTTGCTTTTCATTCCCCCCTACCGCTATCCCCCGCTGAACTGTGTAAGTGAGGAAAATGATGGTGTAGGTGACATAGTCCTTGCTCTTTGATGCAAGATACAAGTAGATGTATCTCGCTGCCCTTGTAACTGTTGTATATTCTATACTTGTTGCCTAGCAGACAAAGATCTAGGCACTGGAACATCACTATCATTAGTAATGTCTCATAGTTTGTTCACTTCAATTCTGTATTACATTCTCAGGATTTGACAAGAATATGTATGGGTTCACGCCATAGCCACTCCAAAAAAGGTGTGAATTAACTCTTGTAATGCTGCCAAACCATTTTGCGCTCCATATAGTACACTTCCATTTACGTGTGCCACTACCTGAAGGTGTAGGGCGTGTAATTTTCGTAGCAAACTGTTTTAGAGGGGACTTTGGATCATAAGGACCCCTAGTATACTTTGTGAAAATCTATGAAGGACAATCAATAGAAGGCACCCTTGGTGCTACATAAGAAGGCTCTTCTCAAATTGACCATCTACATCAGCCCCATGATCACTTCCTTCGGGCTTTGGCTCATAATCAGATGCACTTGCCTCATTGATTTCTATGTCTTCTGCACTTTGGCTGGATCTAGATGCCATTTATAAAACTGCATTTCACAAAATGAAAATAAAATTATAAAAATGATCATGATACATTTCAGCCTAAGTAAAAATAAGTTATATAAACTAGTTTCAGCCTAATTAAAACTTAAAACTTTACTATTTAATTTTAGCATTTTCTTTTTAAAAATATTAAAAAAGGAAGCTAAATACTAAATATTTAATACATTTCAGCATATGCCATATTGCCATATTTTTATTTTAAGAACAATGAAAAAATTAATATAGATAATAAAAATCACAAAACTATCAACTATCAACAAGATTCAAGAGTGAAACATTAAAAAATTTAAGTTGAAACTTGAAAGTAACGCTAAATACTAAATTAAAAAATTATAAATTGATTTCTAAAACCAAAAAAAGTTGTAAAATAAAAAAAACCTACCTTGAACTTGAGGAGACACTTGCCAAATCAAATCTTCTTGCTCCTCTTGATTTTGCAATCCCTTGCAAAATCATCCGCTAAGCTCTCACAAACTTTTCCAAACTCTTTTGCTCACTTAGCTCCTTGCTGCTCCAAAACAATGAAATGAAAATGAGGTCTATTGGTTTTATTAAACCTTCAAATAGACCACATGGTACCCACACCCAATTAGGGCTAGCATGCCTAAAAAACAAAAAAAAAAGAAAGCAATTTTATTTTTTATTTTTGACTTTTTCAGCCATCTACCTCGAAGCAGCCTGCGAGCACCCGGGAAGCACCTCGTGAGCACCTTGGGAGCATCCCAGCACCCAAGCACCTGCCATGCACTCGAGAACCACGTCTTACCCGGGTGCTCAACCGGTGCGGCGGCAAAAATTCTCTCGGTGGGGGTACTCGGGTGTGTGACACACCCGCACTCGGTGCTTCAGGTGCTTACGCGCATCGGGCACGCCGAGCTTTTGAACTGGGTGCACTGGTTAATACCAAATATGAAATATGTGTCATCAATTATATTAAATATGTAATATATAATTAATTTGGCAAGTATGTCAAGTATATTCATATATGAAATATGTTAACAATTATACATTCAAATCAATTTCTTAGTCTTAAAGGGTGGATATGACAATCCTCTCTTCTCGAGATTGCTTGTGAAGCAATTTTAAGTTTGGATGATCAAATATTTCGAGTTCTTCCCAAGCTCCCTCCTTTATTGGTAGGCCCTTTCCACTTGACTAGGTATTCTTCAATATTCTTGTTTCTTGGCCTTTTCCCTCGCATGTTGAGTATAGCCTCGAGTTCCAGGATCAGTCTGCCCTCATCGTCCAATGTTGGTAATTTTGGGTTCAAAGTGACATGTTGCCCTGTTAAGTTTATAACAGTGATAATATACTGATCTGAGAGTGCAGACCGCACTTAGTCTTTTTCGTTTAATCCATTCAAGGCATTATAAATATGTCTTACACCTCTTGTGACGGGCCTCTATTTTTAGGATGTATTAATGTTAAACTAACTTAACATAATATGTTAGTTTTGTTAATGATTAGACATCTTCATAAAGTCGCCGATTTTTGGGAGAGGAGTATAAGTCGACCTAGAGAGGATCATGTCCCTTTGAGGGTCATGCTCTTTGGTCATGGTATTAAAGGTAGGAATTATTATAGGTTGAGGACACACAATAATTACAAGTCTGCTCCTCAAGTAGTAATACTAGTTCAAATTTATTGCAGAGATAAATAACATTCAGATCAGAATTAAAGTTGACAACTCCTCCATACTTTAGAATATTAAGAAGATCATATTCAGCATCTAAGGATATTATACAAGTCTGAATTATTTAGTACAGAATTTGCAAAAACTTTACATGGCATCAGAGCTCTATTAGTTGAACCTAGGCTCTGCAAATCAAGTAATCAGACCTTAAATATATCTAGCACCATTCTCCTATCCTTAATGACATACACAGTCAGACCCGAGGACAGGTTTGATGGGAAATAACACTTTGATGCCTGAAAATTCAGAATCATGATGATTCTTCAAGAAAATGATGTAAAACAATTTGTTGATTTAACATCCAAACAACCTCGAGTTGAACCTCATAAATCTATTTGGATTAAAGAAAATAGGAAAGCCATTCAAATCATATTAGATGGAGTGAAAAATGATATGTACCCATGCTTACAAAACATCAAACAACATTTGCTATGATGAATGCACTACTGAATGCATATGAGGTCAACAATGCAACTAGAGTTCTCGCACTGAAAAGGCAACTAAATCACATACAAATAAAGAAAGGATAATCAATGAATTCTTACTTCCTAAGGGTTGCTAGCATAAGAGATGAACTTTCAAGTATAGGAACCATCATTAGTGACACGAAATTAACACTGATGGCTATAGATGGATTACTAGATTCATGGGAAACTTTTGCACAAGGAATAAGTGCCAGAGATAAACTTCCTGACTTCCACAGACTTAAGAGAGATTGTCTTCAAGAAGAATCTAGAAAACTAAAGAAAGGAGGGAAATTGAAAATAGAAGATGAAGAACTTCATGTTCTTAATATAAACTCATATAAGGGCAAGAAGAAGCATTTCAAGAAGAAAAAAGGGAAATCAAAAGAATGGAAAATCCAAAAAAGATCTATCTAAAATAAAGTGTTTTAGATGTGAAAAGTTTGGACACTACAGATCTAATTGTCTTGAGAATTCTAAACAAGCAGCAAACTGTACAAATGTTACTAGGGAAGAAGATAACTACGATTCCGAGAATTATGTATTGTATTCGTCATTATCAAATGAAATCTCAAGTAAAGCATGGGTAATTGATAGTGGATCTTCTAGACATATAACAGGATACAAAGAAGCACTAAACTCAGATATCAGAAAAGGTTAATGGCGAAGTTACCATTGGTGATAATTCAGCGCATTCCGTTGAAGGAATTGGAAACTGCACCTTGAAACTAAAACAAGGAAATTCTCTTTTCCTCAAAGGAGTACTCTACGTACTAGGAATAAAAAGAAATCTAATCTTGGTTACAACACTTGAAGATGATGGGCATAATGTTGCATTCATGGACGATCAAGTAATAACCTGGGCAAAGAACTCCTCAATTAAGAAAGCGAAGTTGATTGTCAGAGAAAAAGATATTTGTATGAATTAAATTCACAATCTAGTCGACCTATTCAAGCTTTAATTCATGAAGCTGTAGACATAAATGAAATATGATATAGAAGGTTACTGGTTTATCTAAGCTAAATAAAGACCACTCAAGCATATGTAAAGGGTGCGCTCTGGGTAAGAACACCAAAAGTCCATTTCATGATAGCACTAGAAAAATCAACAATGTTTTGGAATTAATTTATTCAGATTTTGTGAACCTATGTCTGTTCCTTCTCTTGGAGGATTCTGGTACTATATTTTGTTCATAGAGGACTTCTTTAGGAAAACATGGATTTACTTCTTAAAGTGCAAAGAATTAGAAGAAATTTTGAAGAGATTTAAAGAATTCAAAACATTAATTGAAAACTTATTTGGACATAAAATTAAAACTCTTAGAATTGATAATGGAGGGGAATACACTTCAAATTTGTTTAAAAAGTTTTGTAAAGAAACAAGAATTAAGAGGGAGTACACCGTCCCTTATAATCCAGAACAAAACGGGGTAGCTGAAAGAAAGAATAGAGCAATTATAGAAGCTGCTAGAGCTATGATATTTGATCAAAATTTAGAGTATTATCTTTGGGCAGAAGCCTCTTGTACTATTGTCTATATTCAAAACAGAAGTCCTCACTCCTATCTTAGCAATAAAACTCCTGAAGAAGTCTTTACTAAGGTTAAACCTAATATAAGTCATCTTAGGATTTTTTGGTGCCTTGTATATATCCATGTTCCAAAAGAAAAGAGAACTAAGTTAGAACCCTGTGGGAGGAAAGGTATTTTTGTAGGGTATAGTGAAACAGTTAAAGCATATAGGATTTTCATACTTGGACAAAAAAGTATTGAACTTAGTATAAATGTAATTTTTGAAAAAGATCTAGCATTCAAAAGAGCCTAAGTTCTGAAAAACCCTCTCCTCTCTGCTCTACCTAGTTTTGAAAGAAATACCGAGTCTGAGTCTCAAAGGGAGAACATGGAAGAAATTGAAGATGAAATTCAAAATTTTAATCTTGGAGAAACTCAAAATTCTAAGAGACCACTTTGGGCCATTAAAATAGTCAAGGAAGTACAAGATTTTGCTGCACCTTCTGGAACAGTAAGAGAAAGCAAAAGAACTCAAAGATTTTCTAGTTATACAACAAACATGAATGATCTGTCCAAAACAAAACCAACCAATCCTTCAGATGCTATTAAACTTACAACTTGAAAAGAAGCTATGACAAAAGAATACCAATCTATTATGAAGAATGATGTTTGAGAAATTGTTCCAAGACGTAAAGGAAAATCTATTGTTTTTTCCAAGTGGATATTTAAAATAAAGCATGTTGCTGACGGTAGCATTGAGAAATATAAAGCCAGATTTGCAGCCAGAAGATTCTCATAGAAGGAAGGGATTGATTATGAATAAATTTTTGCTCCTGTTGCCAGCTATACCTCTGTAAGAGCAGTTCTAGCTGTTGTAGCATCGAAGGGATGGAAAGTACATCAGATGGATGTAAAAACATCATTCCTAAATGGAAAGATTACAGAAGAAGTATATTTGGAGCAACCTGAAGGATTTGAAACTCATGATTCTAACATTTTTGTTTGCAAGCTCAAGAAAGCTCTCTATGGGCTTAAGCAGGCTCCAAGGGCTTGATATGAAAAAATTGATATGTATCTCATTGGCTTAGGATTCTCCAAAAATGGAGCCGATCCAAATTTATATTATAAAAGAGATAAAAATGATATGGTAATTCTGATACTGTATGTTGATGATTTACTAATAACAGGTGATGATCATCTTATAGATCAATGCAATAAAGATCTAATTAGAGAATTCGAGATGAAAGACTTGGGACTCCTTCATTACTTCCTAGGACTGGAAGTACAACAAAATTCATACAGCATTATACTTAATCAAGGGAAGTACACATCAAATAATTTGAAGAGATTTGGAATGTGGAATTGCAAGTCTATGTCTTCTCCAATGGAGACTAATCTACATAAACTTAAAAAAGCAACAACAGAATCACCTTTCATAGATTTTACTCTTCACAAACAGATGATTGGGTCCCTTATGTACTTGGTAAATACAAGACCTGATATTTGCTATGCTGTTAATGCCTTAAGTTAGTTTGTGTGTGAGCCAAAGGAGATTCACCTAATTGCTGTCAAACACATTATGAGATACTTACAAGGCACTCTTAATCTTGGGCTCAAATATGAGAAAGTTGACTTATTTGCATAGATTCAATGACTCAGATTGGGGTGGAAGTGTTAAAGATAGGAAAAGTACTTCAGTATGCTGTTTCAGTTTAGGATCAACAATGGTATCTTGGATATGCAGAAAACAGTCTTCAGTAGCTCAAAGCTGCATAGAAGCCGAATACATTGCAACACCGATGGCCTCTCAAGAAGCAGTTTGGCTAAGGAAGTTACTTGTGGGATTATTTGGGCAAGCCACGAATCCTACGATTATTCATTGTGAAAATCAGAGTTCCATCAAGCTTTCGGTGAATCCAATTTTCCATGACAGGTCTAAGCATATCAAAATTCCTTACCATTATGTAAGAGATATGGTAGACAGGAATACTGTATAATTAGAATACATTTGCACTGCAGATCAGACAACAGACATACTCGCCAAACCTCTATCTAGAGTGAAGATAGACCACTTCAGGAGAAGACTTGGTATGGTTGAATTGTAATCCATTTGTATCTTTAAATTATTAATAAAATAATTTTATTTGTCAGGCTATTGACTGTTATGGGCTCCGCCATCTGTATTCATTATTTCAGAGTTGACGATCTCTGAGATAATGAATACTTGTATAAAAAACATTATGAGAGATGACGTCCCTTAGATAATGTATTGAACAATATAGAACTACTGTTAGATCTAGGTGAGTTCAAGATCATTTGTGACTAATAAGCATTCCTATGCCTATTAATCGCAACTTGGATAAAGGAAGAATTTATTCTTTAGACTTTATCCTGTTCTCTGATAGATTGTAACTCAAGATCAAGTTGTGATATAGGATTACCAGTACCTATGATTCACAACTTGGATAAATGAAGAATTTAATTATTCTTCAGATTTTATCCTATGTATTGTATTACATGCAATACTGACATCACAAGTATAAGTGATAATTCATATCACAAGATAGTTATATGACTCAGTATCATGTGTTCCATGATGCCATTTGCTAAAGAAGACTTAGAGAGATATAGAGTATCAATCTATGCTTATTCATCGTAATTGATGAGTTTAGATATGCTATCTCTCAATATGATTATCAAGTTAAGAGGGAGTGTTAAGTTTATAACAGCGATAATATATTGATCTGAGAGTGCAAACCGCACTTAGTCTTCTTCCTTTAATCCATTCAAGGCATTATATATGTCTTACACCTCTTGTGATGGGCGGGATTTTTAGGATGTATTAATGTTAAACTAACTTAACATAATATGTTAGTTTTGTTTATGATTAGACATCTTCATTAATTCGCCGATTTTTGGGAGAGGAGTATAAGCCAACCTAGAGAGGGTCATGCCCCTTTGAGGGACATGCCCTTTGGTCATGGTATTAAAGGTAGGAATTATTGTAGGTTGAGGACACACAATAATTACAAGTTTGCTCCTCAGGCAATAATACTAGTTTGAATTTATTGCATAGATAAATAACATTCAAATCAGAATTAAAGTTGACAACTTCTCCATACTTTTGAATATTAAGATCATATTCAGCATCTAAGGATATTATACAAGTCTGAATAATTTAGTGCAAAATTTGCAAAAACTTTACATGCCCCAATACCTTCTTGAGGTGTGATACATCAAACACATTATGAATCCTAGTATTGGTGCGAAGCTCCATTTCAGAAGCCATGTCCGGTATCTTCCATATTATTTTGTGTGGACCATAGAATCATAGTTTGCGCTTTTCAACTCCACTGACTTTGATGGATGGTTGTTTATATGGCTGCAATATCCCTACCCTCAAAGGTGTGCTCTGTTCTTTTCCTATTGGCATATATCTTAAGTCGATTTTGTGCAAAATTTAGATAGTCTCTAAGTGTATTAATGATGTCCACATTGTTGCTGAATGAAATCTCAAGCTGCAAGTACATGACTTTCTGATTAGATCAAATCTCCAAAGGATGTTGCCTCTTATCCTTACAAGGCCCAGAAAGGGCTCATTCCCATGGATATATGATGGGTGGTATTGTAACAATATTCTCCCAAATGTAGCCATTTAACCCATTCTCCTTGTTGCCTTATAACATAGTTTCTTAAATACCCCTCCAACCACTTATTGACAATCTATGATTTCCCATCTAGTAGTGGGTGATAACTAGTACTAGTGGTTAGTTTTGTTCCTGCTAACTTGAACATGTTTGCCAAAATAAGCTAAGGAATTAGGGATCCCGATCATTTACAATGTCTTAGGAAAGGCAATGGAGTCTAATAACCTCCTTAAAAAATGCCTCATCCACTTGAGGGGCCTTGAAGTCTCTGAAGTCTGTTGATATGGCCATGAAGTGTACATACTTAGTTTGACAATCTACCACTGCATAAATGCAATATTTTCCTTGTACCTTGTGCAATCCTGAGATGAAACCCATAAAGATGCTTTCCCACTTATGATCAGGTATGGCTAGTGTTTGAAGTAGTTCAGTCAGGTATGTTTGCTCATCTTTATTCCTTTGGCATATCATGCACTTATTTGTATACTTTAAGACCTCTCTTTTGAGTCTCTCTTGTGCAAATCTTTTGCGTATTTGTTTGTGGGTTTTGAAGTACCCTTAATTTCCAGATAAGGGTCATCATGGTAGGCCTTCAAAATGTCCTTCTTAAGTCTTGATCATGGAGTGATGTATACAGTGTATTCTATTCTTGTAAAGATTGATATCATTATGGATCCGCTACTTCTCATCTTGTACTTTGCATTCTATTAGGTCACTTGAGAATAGGTCTCTAGCATGCTTAGCAATCAATGATGTTTTCTATTTTGTGGTTATTGTTGTCATGGAACCTAGGTTAGGTCTTCATGATAAGGCATTAGCCACAACATTGTTTTTACCTTTCATATAAGGTCTTCATGATAAGGCATTAGCCGCAACATTGTTTTTACCTTTCATATACACCATGTCAAAATAATATCCTTCTTGTTTGCTCACCCATTTTTGTTCTCTATCATTCAAATTCTTTTGGCGTAGAAAGAACCTTAGGCTGCTGTGATCTGTCTTCACAATGAATCTCCCACAAATCAAGTATTGCCTAGATTTCTTAGGGGCATGCATGACGGCTAGCATTTCCTTGTCATAAACTGAGTATGTCGTTTCTATGCCCTTAAGCTTTCTACTTTCAAAAGCTATAGGGTGTTTTTTCTGCATCAGCACAACACCAATGTCTTCTCCAGAGGCATCGCAATACAATTCAAAAGGTAAAGTAAAATCAGGTATTGCTAGAAGGGGACAAGAACTCATCACTTAATTTTTTCGAATGCTTCTTGTGCTTTCCTATTCCAAGCAATGCTTCCTTCTTAGTTAGGCCCATGATTGTGGTTGTTAATTTTGAGAATGTCTTTACAAATCTCTTGTAATAATTGCAAAGTCCCGAGAAGCCCTTGAGGTGAGTTAGGTTTTTGAGTTTTGGCCAACTATGAATTGCCTCAATCTTTTCTCTGTCTACCTTTACACCTTGAGCACTAATTTTGTGTACCAATACATGATCTCTTCCAAGCGAAATTCACTCTCTGATAACTTAGCATTCAAGGAATGTTGCTCTAGTATGTTTAGAACTCCATCTAGATGCCTTAAATGTTCTTCCCAAGTCTTGCTGTAGATCAAGATGTCGTCTAAGAAAACCAACAAGAACTTCCTTAGCTGTCCTCTGAAAATGTGGTTCATGGCAGGACTGAAAAGTGGCAGCTGCAGTAGTTAGCCCAAAAGGTAGGACGAGCAACTCAAAGTGTCCATAGTGGCATCTAAATGATGCTTTTGGTATATCCTCTTCCCTTAATTTGATTTGGTGATAGCCTGACCTTAGGTCACTTTTTGAGAAGTAGACTGCTCCATGGAACTTGTTAATAAATTCATCAATTCGAGGAATAGGGCACCTGTTTTAAAGTGTTTTCTTATTCAGTTTCCTGTAATCAATGCACATTCTCATTGTGCTTTCTTTCTTCTTTGAGAGTATAACTGTTGAGGCAAATGGGCTGGAGCTTGGCTGAATATGCCTCATCTCAACAACTCCTTCGTGGTTTTCTCAATTTCCTCGTATTTGTGAGGATGGCGGCAGGGAGTAATAAAAATTTGTTTTGTTCCCTATTCTGGTTCAGTGGAGTGTTCAAAGTCTCTTTGGGGGAACGACCTGGTGGGATGTCATTGAAGACCTTCTTATGTCTTTTTAGTATGGGTTGTATGTTCGTGGACTGGTTTTCTTTCTAGAATTGACTTATCTAAAATCAGACATTTGGCCAACCACTCAACTTGGTTATGAACAAGGGTTTCCTCCATCTTCTATGATGAGATTACTCTACAAGACCTGTCAAATATTCCATGCAAACTAATCTTCTTTCCTCTATTTCAAAAACCATATCTCTAGCTTTGGGAGATAAAAAGTAATGTGACCCAAGAAATGTAGCCATGGGCTGCCTAGGATAACATTAGTGTCTCCCATATCCACAATATAGGATTTGTCTTTGATTGGATGTCTTCCTAATGTGATGTGAAGTTGGATAATCTTATTCATGCTGGGAGTGGTAAATTCATGAGCCAATGTTACGTTAAGCCCTTTGAAATCTTCTATTTCTAAGCCCAATCTTGCAACTAAGTTCTCATCAATGAAAATTATGAGTAGCTTCACTATTGAGTAGTGCTGTTACCTTTTTAAGTTTGATTACTCGCATCCTAAAAGGATGATGCTTGGCTGTTTCTGAAATGCAAGCCTGTGCCTCACCATCTTTATCATTTTCATCAACCTTGTCTTCTTGCTTGGGTTTTCCTCTTCTTCTGATTCTTGGAGCATTGGCTCCATATTATTAGCTTGGCTCCTCTTGCCCCTCCTATGACCTGATTCTCATTTTCTCTTACATCTGAAGCTTAAGTTTTTCTTTCTAAGATCCTTTTGTCTACATTTATGCCTGGGTGTCCAAGGACTCTTGCGATTGAAGCATGAACTTCTTTTTAGAACTCTCTTTTGGTTGCAGATATGCTTGGTTTTCCACTTTTCTTTGCAATCAAAGCATACTCATTTTCTTCTTAGCTCCTCCCTTTCCTTTGTAGGAAGAAAACCCCTCTTTCGTCCTTGTTTATCCTCAAACCCCTCTTTCGTCCTTGTTTATCCTCTTTGTAGAGATGCTTAAAGTGTGTCTTTGATGCAATTTTTTTGAATTTATCCTTGGTTGAGGGTGTATCAAACTTCAATGCCTTTTGGATTGCCTCTTTCAAGTTTGCTGGGTCTAGGACGTTCAACATGCTCTTAATTGATTCTTTCAATTCCTGTATGAATAGGTAGGCGAGTCTTTCTCGGGAAATTTCTGGTACCATGACTGCCAATCTCTCAATTTTGGTGGCCAAATTCTTCCACCAACCCCTCTTCTTTAAGTTGAGTTAATTTCTTGAAGTACCATTATGGGTGTCTTCAATCGAATCTTTATATGAGTTGTTGCATATATTCATCATAGCTATTAATTTGTTGGCGACCTTGGGTGCTAAGGCCACAATGCCACCACTTATGGGCTGCTCCAGTAGATGGAGCACTGCAAGTTTTATTGCATTTTCTTCCATCATGTGACTTAATTAGAGATAGTTCTCTAATTTCTGCACCCACAAATGTGCCGTGGTTCTCCTTGATCCTTCAAACTTAGGAAGGTTTACTTTATCTATTCTTTCCTTTAGGTCTTTATCTTCTTGTGTCTTTCTTTTTTTATTAGAGGGGGCTCTCATTTTGGCATCACAGTAGCCTTGAAAGGAGATTTCCCTTCTAAGCTTGGGGTCAATTATAGAACATACATTTACAATTTCATCAATATCATTCATAGGAGGGTTGTTCGTCTCCTCCTCCCTATGTTCCTTTCTAGTTAGGAAGGGAGGCTTCAGTGGTCCAGTATTTGGTACTCTGGGATGACCATTATTAATATTTTCAGAACGGTTAGAGTTTGTATCCCTCCCGTTGTTATTCATATTTTGGATGGCCTGAAGGAGGAGTCAATTTGTCTTATCATCAACTACCCCTGGCAGGATGGCAGGAAAGATGCTCTGATACCACTTGTAATGTCCCCTTCTGGATTTTACACTAGTTTAAACCCACTGAATCTGTGTTCTATCCTTTGTCTTTCATGCTATTCTCTCTTCCTGAGCATTGTTTCTTGACTCCAGCGACTACCCTCTGATCTCTAGCTGGTTTTGCCCTTTCTACTTATTTCCGTATGTCTTGGAGGGAAGGGTAGAATGCATTTTTATGCCCAGTCAAGAGCCACATCCTCTCCCACGGGTGTCTTATTCATTTTTGTTTTTCATAAATAACCTTAATCAAGAAATATTGGGGGATTTGTATGAATATTATTTTGATTGATCACTTCGATGAATTTCTCCATGAATATCAAATATTGATTTAACTAAATAAATAATATATCTGTTAATAATTACTAATTATATTAATATTTGCATGAATACCAAATATAAGTGTCATGAATTATATTAATATTCATATGTGAAATATGTCAACAGCATATATTCAAATCAATTACATAATCTGAACGGGGTATAGGACAGTTGTTGTAGATAACAAAATCTGATTCCCCTATTAGGAATAAACAGGGAGGGTTTGTAATTCATTATCTTGTTGTGTAAAGTCTAACCAAGGTTACATTTATTGCCAATTGCTCAGGTCTGGAATGATCATTCTGTAGATATTTTTAAATTTTTATTTATTTCTTTGGGCCTAAAGCTCACAAACACATTTCCGAACAGGATAGAACTGAATAAGATATGTTATATTGCTATCAGGATTCAACTGTGTAGTTTTTTGAGTCAAACTCATTGACCTGTGTTTCATGAATGAGTGGTTCACACGAAACCATCTCTCATGAGAATGAATGGAACACTTAGCACTCATTACATTCAAGTGATCACCTAGATGCAATGAGTGCAAGTGTTATATTCATGCTCATGAGAGATGGGTTTGTGTGAACCACTTACTGATGAAACATGAGTCAATGAGTTTGACTAAAAAAACTACACAGTTGAATCCTGATAGCAATATCACAATTTGATTTGCTGTGGAAAATATCTCCTACTTATCAAGATGATATCTGTTTGCAGACAACTTATTGAATTTGTAGCATGAAAGGACAGAAAAAATAAATATTTAATTTTACTGACCATGAATGATTAAAGTAGGCAAGCAGGACTGGAAAGTAGAGTCAGGTTCAATGTCATAACATATGAATAATGAGGGTTATAGAGAACCATAGGATCTGAAACATAAGTAAACACAAACCATGGAGGACTAAAGCTATGCTGCAAAATATTTGTTGTGAATATCTAGAGGCTGGTTCTGCTGAGCTAAAAATACTGGTTAGCAGATAGAAAATTTTGTATGTTCACAATGTTGCGTATGTTTCGAGGCTGGTTCTGCTGAGCTAAAACCTAGGATGCATGGGTACATGTACCTACACCCCTGGTATGCGTACCTACGTACCCATGTACCAGGTACACATACCCCAAGTACCAGGTACTCCATGTAGAGCATCATAGCTAACGACCTTGATTAAGATTTCTGTTTTTCTTTCTCGGGTTTCTGTTTGCACATCAGCTTGTTTGTCAAGCTTAATTGAATACGTATTCAGTTTGAAACTTTGATAATATAAAAATAGTGATAAACAGTAAACTTTATCACTGTTCAAATCAGAATTTTCTCATTTGCAATGTGTCATTGCTAAATGATTTTATGATCTTCTTGTTCATATTTAAAGTCCGCCTTCTCTGTTATGCATCTAAACATTTATCATATATTATTATTACAAATATATGGTAAATTTGTAACTAAAAACAATACATTTGCAAACTTTATCATTGTTTTTGTTTTGAAAAACCATTGTCATGCTTATAATTTCAGATTTTCTATAAATATATAACTTAAAAAAAAAGTTGAACATACCCAATTTTGAAAAATAGTCATACCTGTACCTGAACCCTAAGTCCCAAGTACCTCCGTCCCCATGCAACCTTGGAGCCTAAAACTATTGGTCAGCACATAGAAAATGTATATATTTTATACATTCACAGTTTCTTTTCTTTCAATTTATATTTGATGTTTAATGATAGATGGAGTAAACTCTCTCTTGGTACAATACATGATGACAGGTGCAAATCCTATGTGAAAGCTAGAAAGCAACTGACCATACATGAAGCTCCCAACATTCTCACAATTGCTCTGAAAAGGTTTCAGGTAATGGTCTAGTTCCTTGGATTTTCCTGGAGATAATGTTTACTGTCTGATGTTTCTGAGGGCTTTGTTTTCTTTTGTATCAGTCTGGGAAGTTTGGCAAACTCAACAAGCGAGTAGTTTTTCCTGAAATCCTCAATATGAAACCATACATGAGTGGAACTGGTGACAGACAGCCAACATACAAGCTTTATGCAGTAGTAGTGCATTTAGATATGATGAATGCTTCCTTTTCTGGGCATTATGTATGCTATGTGAAGAATTTGCAAGGGGCCTGGTACAAGCTCAATGATTGCAAGGTAAGCTCCCTTGGCAACACTGGTAATTGATATGGTATGCAAAGTTATCTCCATTTTATGTTCTCAATAGGGGGATAATATCTTAAATTCTCTTGACGGGGGTTGTAATTTAATTTAAACTCAATATTTTAGTACCTGTCACTCTGAATTTTGAACACTATTTAACATTATGTCCCACTAAGAGAATCTAGAATAGTTTTATGGATTCTGTGATTTTCTGATCTTCGCAGTCTTGTTTTTGATTTTGATGATTAAAACTCACTTCTGGTTTCTGATCTTTAGGTGAAGCAGGTAGAGCTTGATAGAGTACTGTCTCAAGGGGCATACATGCTTCTGTACTCAAGGTAATGGATTCATTGATTTCACATACTTCCTCATTCTCTCGTTTTATCATCTTTTGCAACAAGGAGTAAAGTGCAAATCAATTTGCTCCTAATGATTGATTTTTCCTCAGGTCCTCACCTCGACCACCAGCTATCATGAATGGTGGGAAAATTCCTTCCTCCACACCAGCAAATGCAGTGCATTGTGAACATGCCATCAAGACACCGATAATGCAGAATGGACTTGAAAGGATCAGTGTGCATGGCATATCTCCAGCAACCTCATATGCAGTTAATTTGGAAGACTATGGGTTTGATTACAATGGAGCTCCTTCAGTCAAGGGAAGCAGGATAAAGGGTTCCAGAGACTATGCTGATTGGGCATCCAGTGATTCTGGGTCTCTTTTTAGTTGTTCAGATGAAGCTTCTTGGAGCACTGAGAGCAATAGAGATTCAACAAGTACAGACGATTATAGTGAGACAACATTTGGAGATTCAGGGCGACTGACGTGTACCAGTTCTGGATTGCCTGAGGATCCTTCCACACTTCATAGTTCTTATTTTTGCACGAAATCATCTCCTTCTGTTCAAACGGAATATTATTTTCAGAATAATGGTTCTTTCCAGGATTCTGTATTATCAAATCAACATTTCTTTGGTGACATATACAACCAGAACAGGGAAATGGATCCAGAAATATCCACTTCCCCAGTTAAAACTCCCCAGGAAACTGATGGGCTGCCTGCCTGGCTTAATAACAGCGCTAGCAGTTTTTTTTTCTCCCCATCAGTTACTTTGGGAAATGTAGAAAACAGTTCTGATTCTGACCCATCTAGCATAAATAGTTATTGGTTAGACAGTAGGAGTAACAAAAGCAACCGTGCTGGATTTTTGCAGTTTCAAAATTCAATTGGGGCTCCTGGGGTGTCAGAAAGTGGAGCCTTTAGGAGTGAAGATTTTGCTGACCCAGCAAAGTCAAAGCACGTCAAAGAGAAGTACATGCCAGGATTTTTGCAAGAATCTGCCAGGTTAAATTTTGATGTATCTTCAAGATCATTTAATGCAACTACTAATTTTGATTATTGTTTGGTACATGACACAAGAACATCAGATTCGCTAACCGATTAATATCATGGGGTTGACAGTAACTTTATTATAAATGTATATGGAAATTAATTTTCTGAGCCTCTTTTCTTATTTCTGTGAATGGATTAAGAAAAAATGTTCTTGTTGATTACTCTAAAGATTATGGTATCATGCACTGTGGGAAATAATATTGTAACAGACTACGGTAAGATTTATTTCTTGAGAAGGGGTGGGAAACACTATTCTGTCAGCTAGTAAATTCAGCAAAAATCATTAAAAATCTAGGATATGGCTCATAGAAGCAATAGCTGGGGAAAGCTTTGGGTAACCATGATGTGGTTTTGGGATTGTGCCATTTTAAACTTGCCAGCCACGTACAGTTTGTTGACCAGAATTTCCATAAAAAATGCAGTATTTGGAAAACAGCCAGAAAACCATGTTTTTTTGACATAATTTGTAAATCATAAATAATTTATAAACTTCGGATTTTTGACTATTGTCTTAGTATAACGTGACTAGTATTTATCCTCGAAGTGCATTTGAAAAAAAACTGTTTTAGGCTGTGTGTTATGGAAGCACAGTATTTTGTCCTCAAAATACAGGACAAAATACTTGTGTTGTATTGTAGAAACCCTTTGATTGGGAGTTCGATACTTATCAAGAATTTCAGAGTAACTGGCAACATTGCATCTTTATTAAATTATTTGTCTTGTTTGTAAAGTTATGTTTCCCATTTTATGGAATTTCTTTAGCACAAAATACGGTAGTGATCCCCACACACATCCACTCAACTGCCTCCCCCTACTCCGAATCTTATCAATATTTTAGCCTTTTTTAATCTTCCATGGTTTTGAATTTTTCCCATTTTAATGTTTTTAACCCAAGTAATTGAATTTCATTTTTACTTTCAGTTCACTGTGTCAATGCTGTGTAATTTTTAAATGGAGTACTACTATGGCTCAATATTGTTAATCGGTGGATCTGACAACAGTGACAAAGTACAATATTTGGAACACAGGACTGTTAAACATTTGTGTGTTCCAGATTGCTGAAGACCCTTATATTCTGCTTAGCTTCTTTCTTTGCACAAATCGATCGATTTTCTTTAAACAGAATATAATTTTCAGAATAGTACATATTTCCAGGATTCTGTAGTTTTCAATTAGCATCTCTTAAACAAAATTTACCACCACAGTACAGAAGTTTATCCAGAAACGGCCACTTCCTAGGATATAACTTCTGAGGATAGTATGGACTACTTGCTTCTGTTAGCAACAGGGCTTGCTGCTGATATTTTGCTCCATCTATTCCAGGGATACACAGAAAGTTGAAACCAGTTATATTCTGATTCTCATCCATTGGTCATAGGCACTTATTGGTTAGATAATGGAAGTAACATATGGAACCCTCTATTGGTGGGATCTGCAACAATTCTGTTTGAAACCAGATGTGTCCGGACAAGGTATTGATTATGGTCTGGGTCCAGCACATATTTGCCTAGGTTCTTGCCCTGGGCCTGTGGATCTGGCCTGAGGTAGGACCTGGGTAAACCTGAAAAGAAGCTGCCTGGGACATTGAAAAAGTTAAGATAGATGGTTTGAGAATGAATACATCTGCTCAGGCAAACTGTCGAATAATCCGCCGAAGACTTGAAAACATGTTTCTTATTAAAAAAATGTCAGGAAACTAAACAAAAATCCTAACAAATGGCTTTCCTTAGTCTTAATTGAGGATGAGGGAAACAAGGCTAGTGGGAGTGGCATTGGCACTGCTTTTAGTTTCAATATACAAGTTGAATACTTCGATGCACTTGTTGAAGAGGAATATGATGTTTTAAACTGATTTTACAAGTGAACTTTGAAGGAGCATTAACGTAAATCATTTCGATTAATCTCTTATTTTTAGACATTGACTTGTAAATTATCCATGGTGTTGTGTATTTAACTTGTACAGTTTGTGAAAATTCTATATATATATATATATATAGGATTGAACTCAACTGTACCAAACATGGGAAAGAAGATTATCAAACTGCAGAACCCAGATCTGAACCCTAACAATCAACATGGATAAGAACTTAAATAGGCCTTTTCCAATTTCATAGTGTAGTGGGGGCTCATAATGTATCAGATCGAAGAGCTTGTTGTGCACATTTTGCTGCTCAAGAAAATTATTGAAGATTAGGTGTTTGTCTGGTTTCTTGAAGAATCTGCTTAGTTTAGTTTTGATATATATAATATAATGAAGATCAGTCTGTGTAGCAGCTAAATTTAATAGCTGGTGCATTCCTCACGCAATGTCAGCTTTGCTAACAAATTGATCTATTGGACTTGTCAGATAATCCAAAATGCTTTGTTCATCTTAAAGACTTATTTCTGTGAAAGAATGAACAGAAGGTTCTTGTTGATTTAATTTAGTGGAAATTTTGCTACTGTTCTTACATAAGTATCATTTATGGAACAAAATCTTTAACAGACAACAGAAGCTGTAATTTATTGGAAGAGGGTACACAAAGCTATATTAAAAAATGTGCTCTTTTAATCATTTATATCTGTGAAATATTAGTGAATCACAAGCACGCTTTATATCTGTGAAATATTAGTGAATCACAAGCACGCTAACATGTTTAACGTGAATTGACTTGCTAAGATGTTTTGAATCTGGGGTGTTTGCATGTACACGAGACAGAGCAGAGTTGTCAATTCAATTGATTTGATAATAGCATTTCTGCGCCAGGACACTTCCCATTGTGGTAATTTGAAAAAAATTCTGAATGAAAGCAAAGAAAGAAGACTATGTTGAACTACAGATGCAGTTTAACAATCTGGAAGAGGGGAGAAGTGAGAACACTGGTGTTGTGGTGTTGGATTGTAATGTCCCACCTGGAGATTCTTGGAAACAAGGATAAACAAAGACAAGCATATTATTTTTCGAAGATAAAGCATAGAAACATGCATCAACCAACATAAAAGAGATTGCAATGGAAGACTTAACTCACTGGTCAACCAAGTGTTCATCACTTACTACCACATTCATTTTTATCTACATGAGTTAAACATACAAGATTCATTCCATTAGTATAATAACCAGGTGATAATGTTCATTTTAAATCCCAAACACATATTCTTGAATGATTAAACCATACAAGTCTATTTCCGACTAACCATAACATGATCAAGGATTATAAGCAAAGACCTTCAAATGGTTAAGCACAAGACGAGGGCTCAAGGTTACAACCACTCATTTATTGGACACTAATAAACACATAAGTCAACATGGTCAAACACGAGTAAACACTGCTGCAGGAACCTAGTCCAGTGCATGAGGACAAATAATACATAGTGCAAACACTATTCACATCTTAGCATAATCACGACACAACATCGTGATGCTACATCAATTCGGGTAACTACTGACACACCTTAGTAAAACCCACCAAATACATCATAGTCTCATGAATTGGGTATAAGCATAAATTAGTACAGCTGATACAATAACATAAACAAAACATCCCAAGGGTGTAGACCACTCACGGGTCCCAATCACAATCACTCACAAAGCAAGATCATCGAGGTAGCATCTATCAGGATGACTTACATAAATCAAATGGGAGAGGCACTATCATCCCCCCCAAGGACTAGACTTACTCCTAGAAGCCTATAATACAAGAATAGAGACTAATCACACCAAGAGCAAAATCAAATCCGAACAATATAAGAAAACCACGTCAACTTCTCCACAAGTTGAACCAAAAACACTCCAACACTCCCAAGGAATCTTGTCAACCCCCAATAGGTCAACCATGAGAGAAAAGGGTGCCACAATGCCAGTCCTTCAACAAGTTCTTATGGGCTAGGAATACATATCTAGCCACAAACTCAATGCTACAAGGCAAGGAACCTACCACTCTACCTTGTAATAGGTGTCTAACTGCAACATGCACCTACTAGGAGACCACTAACCAAGGTTCAAATACCAAGCACTACCAATCATAAATGGAGTAATGGGGAAGAAATATCCCAAAATACTGAAGAACATTACCATGCAACATATGAGCATTCTCGAATCCACCTAGTCTCACTAACTCACCCTTAGAACACAAGGAATGAGGATTCTCTATCACAATCATAGTCTAAGGGATACTCTCGAAACTAACTACCAAGCATAGGAGCAACCAAGTCTCTTTGGTACAAAAATCTCAACTATCACTCGAAACTAGGGTTAACACAACTAGACAAGGTATCACTTGTCAACAAGGTTGTAAAGAAATCCTTTAATGGACAAAATCATATGTCAGCTTCATACCAACTCACAAGAGGGTAATACGTGTTGAAGGATACCATGTCTCTCTTGCGACATGCTAGGAAAATTGTGCCAAATCTTCCACTAAACTCAATCTGCAACCTCAAGTCAACCAAGGAAGAACATCTTGATTGAGATAGCATCCTAAAGATGCAAGCTTAGGGAGAAAGGAACTATAGAGTATTAGGAGTGAGAGGGAGTCTCTCCCAACCTCATTGCTAATTCAACCCAAGATGTGTTCGGGAACTCACAATTCAACCAACCATCTAAACACCTAGTCCCACACTGATTGTGCTAGTGGCATAACCATGCCAACCTACTCCTCTAGAGAGGTAAGCACAAGGGAAAAATATAGCAACACCGAGGCTCACAACTAGGGTTAACCTCAAAGGTGAACTAGGCCACCCAATTATCAAAGGATAGCATCCACTCACAGAAAATGGCTCTAGAGAAACACATGGTCATAAGACCCATGATCATAGATCAAAGTTTTCTATGCATTAGGTCATGCAATAATGCTTTAAGCAATAATGACCTTCACTGTGGGAGCCACCAAGAGCCATAACCTTCATATCCAAGCTCCACTTGACCCTCCTCAAAAGAGATCAAAAGGGATCTACACAAGTTCTATGACACAAAGAACTTAAGCCAGCTAAGGACCGCACAAAAAACAACTCACAAGAGCATCCAACAAGGCAAAAAGCCATCTGTCTTGGTTGCTAAATAGCACAAACAACCAAAACATCCAAAACCACAAGGCGGAGGGATACCGACAAACAAATATCAACACATGCTAAAACTAAATAATCTCATTAACATAATCAACATTAAATCATCAATAAACAGTTGCAAATATTTGAATTCAAGATAGAGAAATACAACAAGAATAAATTACCATCTAACACATACGTACTTTTATCAACTTTCTTTCTCCTTCATGAAAACATTGCATTTATCAAAATTGAACCAAACAACATTTTCACTACAACCTTACATCTATTAACAAACTCCCCAATATGTTCTCCGCTATTTTATCCTTTGTACATACTATCAGTGGTCTAAAATGGACATAATAGAGTCACAACACATAAGTGGGCAACAATAAAAGACATTTAGAAAAGTCACGATGAAACAAAATGAAAAATCCCAAGCGAGGGATTTATCAATTCCAATAGTAAATCTAAAAAATGTGCATTTTTGAGGAGGTACCTCTTAATTATTACCTCTTTGTATTGGCATGTACTGTGGGTGATCTCAAATTGTAGTGAGAAAGATCGCCTTACCTGTTATTGCTACATCTTTCTTTATTGCAGGAGTTTGGTGATTACCGTGAGTTATAGGATGGGTGGTGAGCCAAGGAAACAAGAGCCTGCAAACTCTAAGCATTGGAAGGAGAAAATAGAAGTTTGGAACATTTTTCATAAAGGTAAGGTTACTAATTCTCTTGAAAGATTGCATGGCTACAAACCCCATATTATTGAGGAATTTTTAAGAAGTTGGGCTAGGGATGGTGTCACTTTGCATGGGGTTTCTGTGAATATTATAGAAGAGTTTATTGCTGAAATAACTGGGCTTTCTGTTGGGGGAATAAAATTCAAGAAAGAGACTAAAATTTCAAATGATGCCATCAAAAAATTTCCAAAAATCCTTGAAGAAGAGAGAAAGCTGGTAAAAGAAGGGGACTTTTCTGATTTGGATCATATTAAATTTGTGTAGCAAGATGTTCTGTCTTGCATTCGTGAGTATTTCATCCTTGATGGGAGATCCTAAAGAGTGCATAATTTTCATTTTGTTTTTTTAAATCACTTTAGATACAAGGATATGGTTTCTTTTCCATTCTACTTGAAGTATTCCTTGTTAAACAACCTCAATGCACATAGGAAAAAGATTTCTAGGCCTATTCTTCATGAAGGATTGATCCTTCTTATTGATGAATATTGTAGGGAGAATGCTATCAAGTTCTATTCGTCAACTGGTAAAAGAAAGAAGTCTTCTAGTAAGGAGATTCTGGATAAATCTAGTGTTGAAAAAGTCAAAATACACAATGTTAAAATTGAGGAGATTATGGATATGGAAACTGAATTAGATAGCGACTAGACTAGTGAGAAGGAAAATGCAAAGAAAAAGAAAAACAGGGAGGTTAAAAGCGAAAGGAAAAGCAAGAACAAACTTGAGGTTAGAGAAGATAGCTCGGAAGAGGAAAATGACACCATAGAAGTAGATAATGAGAATGAAAAGGAAGGTCAAACAGAGACTTTAGCTCAAACAATGATGGGTACTCGGGCAATCAGGATGACTCTATGGCTAAGTCCGATGGGACTGGGAGTAATGTCGGTTCTCCAAACCCTAAAATTAAGAACCTCGACATTTCTTTGATTACTAAGGATAAATATATTGAGTTGAAAGATATTATACCCACAAAGGAAGCTGTGAAGGACGAGGGGAGTCGACTGGAAACCAAGAAGGATGATAACATTATGTTTACTACCCACGACCCAAATGTTGCTGATTCAACCCAGATGATGGATAATGAGGAAATGTATCTTGTTGGGGATAGAGATTCGAAGTTGGAAGAGACTAGTCTGGAAGAGATCGACATTGATTCTAGTCACCATGAGCTGAAGAGTGTGAATGAGGAGAGTGGGGAAGAAGAAATTCAGTGGAAGGCTTTTGTTTCTTGACAAAGCTAAAATGAAGGCAGATGTTTCTTTGAAGGCTGATACATGGTTCTATAATTAAAACGTTTCATTAAAGAAAAATGTTAAAGAATTGCAGAAGAATCTAGATATTGAAAGAAACAAAATAATTGAGCTCGAAGGGAAAATTGGGAACATTCTTGAGAAACTGATGGCCTTAGGCAATTGGTCAAGGAGAGCGAACAATAGATGGACATAATTACAACCAACTTATGTGTGACGAAGGTTAGTTTGGGCAGGAGGAGCAATGAGGAAATTATCTCTCCTATGCATACCAAAATGTCTGGTGGGTCTAGCAGAAGGACAAGGTAGAGGACTAAAAGGGTTAGTGAAGCTGCCCCTGTCTCCGTTGTTGAGAATCTCTTTTAAGGGATTGCTAATACCGCCAAAGATCTAACTAAGGTTATGGAGGAACTCCAGTGACAGAGTTTTCCTGGTTTTCTTTTTTTGGTTGTGGTTGCTAGTCCGGATTTCTGGTTTTGGTTTTGGTTTTGTACTTTTGAGCTAGTTGTTTCTTACTATTTTTTACTTTCTAGCTGGTTTTTTGTTGTTAGAATGCTACTTGTAGGTTTCACGTCCTTGTAAAACCTGGTTTTTTAATGATGTTATTGTAGGTTTCCGGTTCTTGTAAAATTGGGTGGACTTTTTATCATTTATCTTTGGTTTTTGTATGGGGTTTTAGGTTCCCCCAAAACCTATTTTTTACCTTAATCCAAAACAAACAATTAGTCAAGTATGACAACTATCACAAAGAGAGAGATAGAGAAATTTTGATGAAGAGTCCAAGCGAGAAAAATACTGAAAACCAATGCTAACCCAAACAACATGTGGAAAGTTCCACCAACCAAAATAAAATAAGGCACCAATCTAGATTACATTACAAGTGATGACTAAGAACAAACACTGAATAGGGATTAATTCCCACACAATGCTAAGGAATACATCTTCCTAGCATCATTAGAGAACACACTCACGCATGTTAGGGAATACACCATCAATGACCTTATGCATTTACATAACTACATTTTCGCTAATTCTTCTCCATGTAAGCTTAAGAAATAAACAATTTGGGGATGTTAGTCATTAACCCAAATGATCTAATGCAAAACTAATCCCTTTTCAATGATTTCAAAATATACACTAATTTATTCCAACAAAAAGGAACTATTTCATTACTATAATGAATTAACAATGAATTACAATTACATTTCATTTCTTTACTTTCAATAGGAGAAACAAGGAAAACAATGCACCTTACTCCACAAGGAGAAACAAAATTGGCGCTCAAAGCCAACACATGGATATCAATTAGTGGTCCATCTAAGAGGGTCACACAAGCAACCAACCATGCTAAGGCACATCGATTCCCTCTACATAACAAGGAAAGATTCACTTCCTTCTCCTCACATTACTCGAGTCACATCTACTGGATAAGCAAGTTCATCCCAAGTAGGTACCCAAGCAACAAGAAATCACGACCTCACAAAGAGACACTCACATTCACACAATCACAACATCAACCATGTGGGAAACATATATACAGAGATCCCAATGTTTGAACATGGGCTCTAATACTAGATGTAATGCCTCACTCGGAGATCCTTGGAAACAAGGATAAACAAATAAAAATATATTTTTATAAAGATAAAGCATAAAACATGCAACAACAAACATAAAAGAGATTGCAACAGAAGAATTAACTCTTTGGTCAACCAAAGATCCCCAAGCGTTCATCACTTCCTACCACATTCATTTTCATCTACATGAGTTAAACATACAAAGTTCATTCCATTATTATGATAACCAGGTGATGATGTTCATTTTAAATTCCAAACACAGATTCTTGAATGATTAAACCATGCAAGTCCATTTCCAACTAACCATAACATAATCAATAATTATAAGCAGAGACCCTCAAATGGTTAAACACAAAACAAGGGCTCAAGGTTACAACCACTCATTTACTGGACATCATGTTGAAAGAAAAATGTTGAATCTTGAAATTATGCTAAGTCTGAATTCCTAAAGCCTTGAAATCTGACTAAGTCTGAATTCTTGAAGCCCTGAAATTTGACAAAGTCTAAATTCCTGAAGCCCTCATGTTTTCTAGAATCTTTATCTTAACTCAGAGAGGTTTGGAACCTATATCAAATGAATCATCACACATATATAAAATACATCTTAAGTATAAGAAATAATACATAACAAGAAGGAATAAGAGAATGATATATTTTATATATAGGAAGCAAGAACCCCCAAAAGGGTGCCCAAATCACCTTAAGAAGATGTGCGATACTTAACACAACTATCATGTGATACTTCTCACTATAACCATGCAACACTTCACTAGTATTGTCAATACTTCATATAACTGTGGTGTGATACTTCACTAGTATGGTACAATACTTCATATAATTGTGGTGCAATACTTCACCAGTATCGTACAATACTTCCTCCAACTAGGGGTGATACTTTACTAGTATCGTATGAGATATTGTCCTAGTATTGCGTAGGATTAACAAGGTTAAAAGGCTAAACTAGTATGCAAATAAGGTTATAACGTCCACATTGGAGAGTACCAGAGTCACCAAACTCAAGGAATGAACATTTGAGAGCATCAAATGCATAGAGAAGATCTACATAACTCACATAAACAACATGTTATTCTAAACCATGATAAATAACATTGCAATGAAGTAAAAACAAGATCCACACAAATACATGGACACAAGCAACATCTCAAGAAGGAAAGTACAAGCATATGATGAAACCAAATCCAACCAACCACGCTCGTTTCCTCCCTACCATAATGACATCATAAGACCTCAATGGCCCTAACCATGCCCCTGAGCATGAATCTCAAATTGCAAGATAGTTGGAGTTGTCTCATGATAAGATAAGATATGACAAGATAAAATTATTAATGTCCAATGAGAGACCACAAAGCTCTAAGGGACTAAAAAGTGAACAAGATAAAAGATCATTAGCAGTTAGAGCACTAGGTAGTGCCAAGAAAAGAAAGCAAACAAGAAAAACAAGAGAAACAAGAAGCAACTAGGATCACAAGGACAAGGCAAGGACTAAGGGTCCTTCCTCAAAAGAAAGAAGCTAAGCATTGAAGGGTATGAACTAGGGCGAGCATGAGCCCTAAACCACTGCCAAGAAGAGTTGGAAGGGTGTCACTGACGAGTATAACCACTATGAGGTCTCACAGATCTAGAGTGACTAGTGATGGTGGCACTCGAAGGATGCTTTGTCCCACATGCATGAGATGAGGGAGAGAAGAAATCGGTGATGAGCTGAACTTGGGTCACTCTTTGGAAGAATCAAAGCTATAAGGTGTGGTCACGGAGCTGCATGGTCTCTCTAAGGTATAGTATGAGGCATCTCTGGTCCGTGTAGCACAATAGATCATTCTTACCAATAACTATCAATTAACATCATAAGAACAAGTACATCCAACATGCTAATCTACCAATAGCATCACTAATCCAAAGTAGTGGCAAGAAACATCATCTAGAAATATGATACAACATCATGATAAAGGAATGCATCAAGTAAAATACTAAACATAATCTTAACATGATATCAATGCATCTAAAGTAAAACATAAATCTCAAGAGAACATACCCCTATACACCGAAGTACCAAATGAATATCTAACACCGGTCTCAAACTAGAAGTAGACCATCTCTATACACTAGTCCCTAGCAGTGGTATAGGTAGCTACACCTCCCAACCACATGGTACCCATAGGTCCACACCTGTCATGCTCATGGAGATAATGACCCAACCACAATCACAAAAAGCAATCACTCATGGCTAACACTCACGCCAATCAAGTATGATACCAACATCTATATGATCATGAATACAATGCAATATATCAGGTCATTGGTCAGACCCACTATAGGATAACTATGTAGGGACTCTAATGGAGTGTAAGCACTTGGCGTCAGAAAGCCCAAGCTATATGTGGCATGGTAACACGCTCCCCTTGGGAGACCCAATACCTTGTGTCGTAACACGCTCTCTTAAGAGGCCCAACACCTTGTGAGGTAACACGCTCTCGCATGCGGCCCAACACTACACCCTCGCATAGGCTCCCTTAGGATGCTCAAAGAACGTACATGTGTTCACTTATCTTATATTTAAGTTTATTTCCCATTTATTAATTTTGATTATCACTTTTTAGAACCTTTTCATGTTACCTTGTTAGGCACGTTCAGGCCAAGGTACACGAGAGAAGCCACTCCACACATCTACCCTACATACGCATGCTCATCACATGATGAGTGTCCAAAGGCAATGCAAGTTTTGAACCCAACCCCCAAATGAATAATCCCTCAATCGACCTATATCCGAGAGTTCGAGTCTCACAAGATCCCTTCATATGCATGCACACGTGCTCGTGTGTGGGCACAACCAACTTCATGAATGTAATCACATAAAACCAATGCAAGGGTTGGATACAAGAAATGAAGCAAATGAAACAAGAATAACAATCATAGTCAATCCGCCTAATTTAGGAGTACAAATTTGACATGAATCCCAATAAGCAATAACTCACCAAGCATCATGAACTCACTCAACCAACCTAAATCTGGGAGTGTGGATTCTACACGAATCTCAATGTCTGCAAGGAAACATGGGATACAATCCATTTCCACAATCCAAGAAGACACTGCCAAAACCTTAACAAAATATGGGTGGCACACAAATCAAGGCAATAGTAAAAAAACCCAAAATTCAAATTTCTTAGATAACAATGAAACTAAAATTCCAACTCAAGAATATGGTCACAAGACCAAAGGTACAATACAGTTCACAAAACAGGCTCAAATTTACAATCTGGTAAATTGACAAAAGACATAAGTCCACAAAATCCACTATGACAACACGAGTTCGTATTGGGAAATAAAATACCCCAGAATGTCCTATAACATTCTGATTCCACAATCCTAATCATTGAGGCAATGATTCCAAGATCCAACCTCTAATCAGGCCAAATAGAGAAATGGGCGAAAACGACATGGCACACAAAACGAGATAATGCCAAAACACCCAAAATTTAAACATCAAATAAATCAATGAGATTAAAACCCATTGGTCTAAATCCAACCAAGAACACACTTTTCAAATAAAATCTTGGACCTAGACGCTTCATGGAAATTCAACATCATAACAGTAGGAAAACCCCCAAACCCATAGGCTGAAAACATCAAATACTCACACCCATCCAATCGGGTGGTGGAATTGCATAAAAATGAAGGGGAACACTAGTTCTCTACTCTCTAACATTTAGAAACAAGAATAATAAGCTAAAACAATGTAAAACCATTAAAACCAGAAAGCCTTACCTCACAATCAAGAGGCAAAACGAGAAGTACCATTGTAAAATAACGGGGATGCTGAATCAAATGAAACCATTGGCATAGTAGAGAAATCTTGATACAAATCCAACAAGACCGATCTCATGATGATCCGCCAAGCCAAACTCCCGAAACGAGTAAAACATTGATTTCTCACAAGAGGGTTTTGATGAATATCCTCCAAAACCATGGAATAGAAAAAAAAGAAGTGAGAATATATTCACTTTTAAGCCAATATATGTATTTTTACAAAGTGACATATAAAATAATATAATTGGCTTCCTTAACCCAAATTAAATCAGGCAATTCCAATTGAATTGAAATTTAACTATGACAAATTAATGGTAATAAAATAAAGATTAAATTCAATAATTAAAATCTCTCTAACCCATTAAACATCATTCAATTAATATTTTCCGTGATCACTGTGAAATCCTAAATGCGTAGACATGCTCACGATTCTAATCACATAATGCATTGTGAATCCGAATTTACCAATTACCAGAGGGTTAAAATAATAATAAAAGATACATCGCCCATATAGGGACAATATTGGCTTAACATGAAAGATCTAGTCAATAACTCAATGTGCCACTGTCAAGGATATTAGTCGTGCATAATGAATGAACACAATCAAGTGTAGATGCACAATAATAATAGTCAAAGCAACACTTACGCAGAATCACGTAATTAAAGCATTTAATTAATTTCATCTAAATAATACTTTAAATAACCCATTTGCATAAAACTTCTGAAATGGTTAAGGTAAATATCCATAGCACATTATTCCATAAATCTAATATGGATAGACCATTTTCAATTTTTCTAAGCATTTAATAATGGAAATAATTGCTATTACTTAACAACAATTAAAGCATAATAAACACATAAGTCAACATGTTCAAACAGATGAGTAAACACTGCTGTAGGAACTTAGTCCAGTGCAACAGAACAAATAACACACAGTGCAACTATTATTCACATCTTAGGGTAATCATGACACAACATCATGATGCCACACCAATCCAGGTAACGGATGGCACAAACCTTAATAAAACCACCAAATACATCATAATATCATAAATCAAGCATAAGCATAAATTAATCCAACTGATACAATAACATAAACAAAACATCCCAAGGGTGTAGATCACTTATGGGTCCCAATCATAATCACTGACAAAGCAAGATCATCAAGGTAGCATCCATCAAGATGATTTACATAAATCAAATGGGAGAGGCACTACATGGATTCTCTTAACTATGAGTTGATGTAAAAAAATTGTACTATTTTCTATGTTAAACCCAACCTTAAAACCTACTTCTTATTGTATAATATTTATAAGCAACATAAGATTAGGTTAGCTAATATGATCAAGAAGACTATATTCATCCACTTAGAAGAGATTTTATGGAAATACATAGATAAACTTCTCGTTCTTGACACACTTTCCTTTCTCTCCCAATCTCAATCTCTTTGGCCTTATGGATCTGCTGAAGTGTAGGAGAAACAAACTTCATGTTCATGTAACAATAGAGCATGTGGGAATTGAAAGTGGGACCATTACAATCAATTGATGTCACACCTATTTTTTAATAAGTAATACAAAATAGTGTTTAATGTTGCATAGCAAAATCTTATTTATGAGAAAATAGAGGATGCATGGATAAATCCTTGCTTTCACACACATCTTGTATTAAACAGGAAGATGCAAGGCAATGGAAAACAAGTCATATGATGGAAAGTTCTCAGGGGCTTACCCATTTTTCTTTCCTACTAGTTTATCTCAACATTCCTCTTTTGATCACCTACTTATGTTTCTCAACTTCATGACCATTCATTCCTTCCATGTACCTTCTCACGTCGATCTCTCTTAGATACACCCCATAAACTCATCAAGCTAAACAAAGTAGAGAAAACACATTTGTTTAGTACATTTGACAAGGGAATATTAGTAGTGTGGGGTAAACCAATTAAAGAAAAAGCCATTGAATTAGATTGGGTATGCTGTGGCCAAAGAATGTGTTGACAACACACATTTGACTAGAATTGGCTGAATTCCATTTGTGAATTTGTGCTCATGAAATTTGTTCCGTACACTTTCAGAAGTTAGGATGCGAACCCTTAGATTGGAAACTATATATGCCAATTTATTCCTAGACTTGTTAATATCTAAGTTACCAAATTCTCTCCAGCAACCCTCAAAGTTTAGTTCAATTATGTCCAAAGTCTAGTCCTTGTCAAATTCTACCCAAATTCTCCTAGAGAGCCACAATTTTTTTTGTAAATTCTATCAAAGGAATTGAGGCAGAATTCAGAGAAAAATTTGAAGAATTTGTTGCTCAACAGCCGAACCCAAGCGAAATTTGGTCTCAAAACAAATTGTTTTTACTTTTTAAAAGTGTTTTTTTGTTGAATTTGGTTTATTCAATCCTCCCAACCCTAGAAGTGACCACTTAAAAGGCCAAAAAATATGGTTTATATGTCATTTATGCATTTGTGAGTGAAAATGGAAACAAAAATTTTCTTATAGAGGAAATCCAAATTAACAATTGGTGAAATCCAAATTGACGATTATAGAGGAATTTCTTAAAACAAATATGATATATTCTTTGAATCTTGGGCTTAAAATTTGAATCTCAACTTTTGATCTAGCTTGTTTAGAAATCCTCTATTCAATATATTTTTTCTTTTAGATAATTGCACTTATCTTTTGATGATCCCTTTCATTCTCAAACTATCCCTTGATATGGAAATATGTCCCATGCATGTGACCAATAAAGTGTATGATGTTGTATGTATGGCTAAATGATGCAATTAATATCCTATTATATTGAAACATAGATATGGTGGTGTGTTTTTCCTATGTTGCTTTACTATTAGCAGAGTGATGTATGGACTTATTTTTTGTTGCATACACACACACACACACATATTTAAAAAAAACACATATGTTTTGGTATGGATGAACCCAAAACGAATCCGAATCCAACCCAAAAACTATTTGGATGAATTTTGAACCCATATCTGTACAGAATCCGAACTAGCAACTTAGGTTAGTATGAATGACAATTGCTCCATTATGTAAAAATTAACTTGATACTCTTCCACAATTGCATTAAGACATCATAAAGGAGCTTTTTTTGTATTCATAATATTTAACAAAATTTGAGAACACTCTTCAATGATCACTTTTGCAGTAATCTCATGGTAACCATTTAGATGCATTTAAACATTGGTAATGTCTCCTCTTTATTGTTTTGCCAGTCCAACTTTTATGGAGTAAATGAATGAGCTTGAAAATACTCATCCCTTTAGAGTCCTCCCTCTATAGATAAACATGGTTAATCTATAGGATGCCCATCAAAATTAATTTACTGGCATACCACAAGGCCTGAATCAATTCAAAACTTTTGTGTGGACTAGATTCAAGAACCTTGAACTTAACTTGATCCTGCTATCAAGGAGCTCTTGGATTCTTAACCAAGATGTAATATGTGATAGCTCAGAGGGTATGCTTGTTCATATGTTCCATTCTTGGAAAGACATTTTTTCATTGAAGAACTCGTTGCTTCTTTCTATCCAAATAATTTCATACTTAATCCGTTTAAGAACATATAATAGAATACTAATAACAATGTTGGATTCTAAGGCTTTATTTAATGCAATAAGTAGACAAAGGTTGATAGGGTGGAGGCTTTGCACTTAACAGAAGCACAAATTGCATGCATCCCAATCTTGCTATTCCCAAAAGAAAAAAGTTCATAAAATGTCTATCCAATGCATCCATCAAAAATATGCACTTGATGTGCGAGAAAAAAACATGTGAATGGAACCTATGGAACTGTTTTATTAGTATGTGTTTTGCAACATCCTACCATAAATGAAGAATACAATTTTTTTTTTTGATGAAGGGTTCAGACCTGCGAGGCAACCTAGTGAGGCATGAAGCATGCGAGCTACCAACCAACAAAGGCCACCACATAGACTTTTTAGGGACCCAATACTGAAATGTCCCTTTTCTGATTTTAAATGATATTTCCAACCTTTAATCAGATCTTTAAGATCAAACAACTAATATCACAAAGATCCTCCAAATTTCTCAAGAAACCCCAAATCGGGTATGCCAGAAATTGTGCCAAAAGCTTCACAGCTTCACCAATTATTAATAAATCTGAAAGTGGACATTTTTACAGAAATTTCAGCAGCATAACAGCCTACAAAATGACATTTCCAGATCTGTATAACCTTTACACAACAGTTCTCAAATGTAGGACAAAAACTATGCTCATCGGGCTCCCGAAATTAACACAAAAATGCCTGAAAACACCACACAACACTAATAAACTATCTCAGAAGTTTAATCATGTCCCAATACATATATTCAGCTCTATTTTAACACCTTAAATTCTGAAATACAGCAGCAACCCAAACTGATATGAAATACTCAACTGGAAACACCAAACTCATACCAAAAACACACCCGAAAACTCACAAATCTGCACTGTTCAGCACAAAGGAAAACTCTGTATGAGCATGCACATGGAATGGCTTCAAAATCCCGTCCTTAGCCTTCCTGGAAACCTGCAAACTCCCATTCTTGGGTCTCCCTGGAAACCTGCAAACTCCCGTTCTTGGGTCTCCTTCTCCACAGGTTTGGCAACCTCTGAAGAATAACAAAGAATGAGCAAAATCAAGTTCTGGAATGAGCCCAAAATGCCTCCAAACCCCTTAAAAGAGGGCATAACTGTAACTCACGTCCAAGAGAGGTTAATGAAACATATTTTAATAATAATTTTCATTTATTAGTCCAACGGTTTCCAAAGATTAACCCCCTTTTTCCGAAACTTCACTTTCTTGGGCCTGCCTGCCTTAGCAAAGATTATTATTTTTTTAATTATTTGAAAAGGGGACATGAAAAATACGGGCACACTCGTGCCTAAAATCTCTTTGGCTTAGAGCCAAGGACTTAGGGGCATCCACATCATCAAAATCACCCAAAGGATGATCCTGGTCTCATCCCTTATGATGTTGGAGCTTTGCACTCAGAAAGACTTGATCCTCGGTGGGCTCTTTGTGAGCCATTCAACTTCACCAGTAGACGAAGGGCCCATTTACAAGAATACAAATTTAAATATCCACTCTCCACTAAATGTGTTTTCCTTATCATGCACTCTCATTTCCCCCCAACGTTTTATTCACTATCAAACTAGTTACTAATAGCTCTATTCAAAATAAGAAATTGGCAACATATAATTATAAATTGACAACATATAATTATAAATTTACATTCTCATTATTTATTCATTTATTATTTATATAATATGATTAATCTAGGTATGTTAAATACATCTATTTAAAAAATGTTGAGAGATAAATTTGAAACTATTTATTTTACTTTGAAGTTTTTTTTAGTTATATGTTGTCTTCATTTTTACTTGGTATGATCGAGGGATAACCTTAAAAAAAGTGTTTACTTTTTAGTTCAATATCTCAGGTACACATTTCAAGGTTTCTCTATTGCCCTTAAAATTCAATTATCATATTTGATCATACACAATTGCAATTTGGGGTTTGGAACCTAAGTCGTAAAATACAATGTGTGTAGTTCAGGGTTGCAGATCCAAATTGAATAAAATACATCATACAATTTGGGGTTGCAAACTCAAATTGCATAAAACACATCATGCAATTTGGGTTGCAAATTCACATTTCATAAAAGATATTGTGTAATTTAGGGTTGTAGATTTGAATTCTATAATTTTTTTTTGTGTAATTTGTGATTGCAAACACAAATTACAAAACATAGCATGTAATTTGGGTTTGTAGACTTGAATTGAAAAAATACACTATAATTCATGGTTACATACTTGAATTGCATAACAAATTGTGTTTTTGGGCCTTTAAGTCTTGACTACATTCAATGTTATTTGCACTACCTAGTGTAATGAATTTTTTTAAGTTCTGATTGTACTCTATTACATGTACATGTGAGATTGTGACTTTTAGTCCAGATTGCATTGATATCACCCTTGCTTTGGGTAATTGAAACTAAAAGTTTTGATTGTAATATAAAGGCTTTACTACTTCGTGCAGTTGAAACTTTTAATTTTGATTGTATGCCTTTTCCTTGACTATGTGTAGTGTAATTGAGATTTTTAGACCCAATTATGACTACAAACACTTTTTTTTTCATTTTCCATGTGGTTCTCAAACCCTGAGATCACAAATTGGACTATTTTTATTCTTATCCCCTTTTTACATATGTTTGGAATTTCTCTATGTCATCTTGTGTTTCATGTCAAGATGTCCAACATTGGAAACCCTCAAAATCTACCACTACAACTTTGTTTCAAATGCACTCATCCATGTACCAAGAATCTGAAGACTCCAAACACGTGACACCCTATAGTAAAATGCAAACCTCTTTGATAGAGAATGACGAAATTAAAGTCTTCTTGTCAGAAACACAAGTTTCTTTTATCATGCATTATGTAATTCAATCTTAACACATTACATAAAAAGTTGTAAGTTGTAATCTTACATGATTACATTATTAGTTAACAAATTAGGACTTTAAGTAAACAACTACTCATGATTCTCCCACCTTCTCATAGCCTCTCTTCTATAAATACAAGAGGGCTCATTGTAAATACATCTTTTGGCAATGCAACAAAACCTTGCAAGTTTGGTGCAATTTAAAACTTTGATTTTGGATGTAAATTGTATTTCAATCAATAAAAGAGACTAGTTGCTTTCAAAAAAGTTATGATGTGACAACATTACCTAGAGTTGATTGAGTTGTGTGGTATTTCTAAAAGGGATTTAAAACCAATCTTGTAGACATTGAGTTCCTCATTGTTTTTAAAACTAGTATTTTATGTTCAATCTAAGAAATTACTTGCAGTCTTTGTGTTATTTTTTTCTTTCGTGTTTTGAATGTTTACGGTGTACTACATGTTGCAATCTTTAAATTACATGTACATTCATTTTTGTTCTTAAATTCACATAAGAAGCCATGGAAAGTCTTTGATCTTTCGTGAGCTTTTTGGTTACTAACTTTTCTTGTAGTTGAAAGTCTATTAAGAAAGGATATTTGTTCTGAAAGAAGAGGACATGATGAAGGAATAACACCTATCCAAAAGGAAGATAATTGAATGAATGTAACACCTTATTGATTGAATTAGTGTACACAATTCTAGATACAAGATTGGTATTATTATTTTTTAGCCACAATAAACAAAGGTAAATTTCCGTTATAATTCATAGAGACCATGTCTCATGTGATGTGGTTTAAACTACTATTTTGTAATTTATCTAAAAAAAGTTGGTTGTAAAATATTCACCCAACACTAAATACATCTAGAATTTTTTTATATGTCATTATTTTGGAGATTTTGTCTATATAAATATTAATATCGTTTGTGTAAATTCTATCAAATTGAAGTTAAAATTTTAGAATTTTTGTTGACACACTTGTGGCATCACACCCCACTTCTAATCATTCTAGAATGCCTTAAGACATTCAATAATTTAAACCTCTTGTGTAGATGAGCCATAATGACAAGTTATCATGACAACTTACATAATTTGATTGAGAGAGGAGCTAACTTAATAAGTAGAGGAAATGGTGGCTCTTGATCAAAAGGTGACACATTATTCCTCTAGCCAAGGAATGGTGAGGCAAAGGTGACACCTAATTACCGTCAATCAACAAAACACACATGTACTTACAACCACCTAGAAATAAAATATATTTACTCATATAAACTTAAGAAAAATGGTGTAATTAAATATCATATCAATACCCTTTTAACTGAAACCTAGGAAAAAAAATAATGGTTTCCAAAATCTAGTGTCATGCTAGGTACTCACATAGTAAAGAGTTGATGTTGGGCCTTCCAAAGGTCATAGCTTTTGAGTTGGTAGTGACTTCAGGGTAGAACTTAATGTGGAGGTGTATCTTGAAGAGCTTCAAAATATGCTAATTGAATATATTTGATTTAATTGAATCATGACACTTTTCAAGGGCCAAATTCCTTCATATGGGGCTTCAAATTGGGCTTTTGTGTTTTTTTTTGGATTTTTTAAAATTGTAATTTTGAGTTATTTTTTCTTTTACACATGTGATTAGCATAGTTAATATATAATGTCATATAGTTATCTTTCAATAATCAGAAAGTTTTGTCGTCATATGGATTGAAATGCAATATTATGAAAATGAAAAATCTAGAATCTTGTAAAAATATTCAAAAAATATAATTTCTAAATTCTAGAAGCATATTGAAACAAGAGTAAAACATAATTAATTTAATATTTTGGTGTTGTTTATGTATTTTGATTCAACATTAATGGTGAGAATATTATAGTAATTTGGCTACATCATATGGTATTAGAGTAGGATGATGGTTTGGAGAGGAAGAGGAAGAGGAGGTCTTGAAAATTAATAGTGCAAAAAAATACAAATAAGATCAATAAACATAAACACATAGATTTATATGAAAAATCTTGTAGAAGTATGCTAGAAAAACACCACCAACAAGATCTCATTATTATTCAAGAATTATTTTAGTTATAAAAACCTTCAAAAGTGCATGAAAAATGGCTTTGAGTAGCATATAAGAGTTGCAACTTCTTAATCAGATACATCTCACCAAAAATAGTATGACTTGTACAACTATATATTTTAACAGTACCATGTTACCCCATTGTCATGTTACCCCATTGTCATGTTACCCCATTGTGACTATTCCTTATTGTCAAAATAACACTAGAATTGACTTCATATTCAACCAACTTAGATGTACATACATATGTAGAATCTTCAAAAGAAAATAATTTTTTTTTTCTAACATGATGGAAAATAAGATAAAGAGGAGATAGATTCTATGAGGAGACAAACTACAAATGTGTAGATTAACATGCCAAAATTGAAGAAGAACAATTAGAGTACACAAATTTTTGTGAAAAGATGCTTAAGGCTCTAGAAGGGAAATATGATGGAACAAAAATAGTAGATTTAGAGTATGTAGGTGGTCTTAAATAAGAGAAAATTTTAAATTTCTTGAACAACATGAGAAAATTCTTTGAATGGAAACATACAATAGAGAAAAGAAGGTAAACTCCATGACATGCACCAAGGTTGATGCAATGAGCTTGTGGGTCATTTGAAGAAAGAAAGAACTAGAAAAGGAAAGGATAAAGTTAGGGCTTAGAATAAGATGGAGATGTTGAGAGAATTTCTTTCTCCTCTAGACTATCTACAAATATTTTATGTGGATTTCAAAACTTAAATCAAAACCTATCTACTATGGAAGATTATATGAATGAGTTTTATAAATTGTCCAATTGTGTGGAGCACCGAGAATATAATAAAAAAATGGTTGTAAGGTATGTAAAGGGTCTTAAATTACTATCCAAAATGAATTGGAGCATGTACAAGGTTAGCAACATGGAAGAGCCATACCAATTAACCTTAAGGTAGAAGAAAAACAAGTTCCTCAACACTTTCAAGAAATATAGAAGTGAGGAGAGGTACATCATCTTTATCACGAGGTGCTTTGAACTATTATAGGGGATAGTGACCCCATTGTGTAGAGAAAACACAAGATAGCAATAAAACTCAAATCCACAAAGATGAAGAAGATTTCAAATTGCTAGAGGTTATAGTGGTGAAAGAGGATGGGAAAGCCAACTAAGACCTAGTTTTCTTTGAATTCTCAGGATATAACATATAATAGCATAAACAAGAAGAATAATCTATATTAAACTTGGCCCAAACTAAGAATGAAGAAGCAAAATCTCAAGTTCTATAAGTTGTGAGGGAGGTAAGACCCTCAAGTCAAGGAGATAAATCATGATTTGAGAAGAGTACAAATAGGATAGAGGTAATTGTGATTCTTGATTCCATACAAATCTCTCTCAAACTATGAGTACTTCGTGGAGGAAAGCATGCCAAACTATTGTCAATAGAGGTAGTTGTAAGAATATGGTTTCAAAAGAGATGGTGGATATATCAGACCTATAGTATGAGAAACATTCCCACCCTTATTGTATTGCAATTTACAAAGGAAATGAACTCATTATTGATGGAAGGTATTTTACCAAGTTTTCTATATATAGGACTTGCAAATATGAAATATAGTGTGATGTGGTTCCAATTGATACATACCATTTGTTATTTGGGAGGCTGTGACAATATGATACAAAAATTATGCACCATGGAAAGAAAAAACATACATATTTAGGAAGGATGGATCTACAATTAATTTATTGCCCCTTAAGGATGAAAGGAAAGTTGAGAATATATTGTCCAAAAGAGATCTCATTAAAGAACTAAAGGTGATAGGATTTTGATATGAATTAATGGAAAAAAAAGGGGAAGGAGGAGGACAAGTACACATACCTACTAAAGCAACAAAGGTATAAGAAGACCATGCTAACATTATACTAGATAAGCTACCTAATGGTCTTCAACAAAAGAGGGATATTCAACATCACCTTGATATAATCATACGACCATCTTTACCTAGTCAAGTAGCATATATAAGATGAATCATATCATGCATATCTCAACAAACAAATGATATAGCTTATAGAAAAATTTGTGGTGAGAAAAAAACATGGCTCAATGTGTTGTCCAATCATTATTGACTGCAAAGAATGATGACACATATAGAGGATGTGCATAGTGAGAAATATATAAAATTACTATTGTGGCTTCATAACATGCTTTATTTATCTTTGTGTTAAATAGGGACCCTACATAGGCCAAAATTCTAGGAGTTATTGAGGTCCCACAATTGCTTACACAAGATGATGAGAATGTAATGATCTTTATAGATGAGTCAAATATAATATTTTACAAACCCATTCCCAAGTTGAATTGGTCTAAACATGCAATGTTACCTTCCTAAATGAAATCTCCAAAAAAGTGATAGGATCTACTTCAAAATGACATATTCTCTATCCATGAACCTTATAGATAGGGGGTAAAAATAACATATGCTAAACATTATATATGAAAGTAGGGAAGAGAAAAGTGGAATCCATTGTATTTTTTGAAAGGTGAAGAGACTTGAAGATGATGCAATTAGACCTGAGGAAGGCAATATGCCATTGACACTAGAGGTGATGGTTGCTTCTGTTTATAAACATGTAATCCCCATCCCTTCAAGGACAACAAAAATTGTAGAGGCCTAGTATCTAGTTTACTAACTCAAATAGTCACTCAATTTGAAATTGCTACTCCGAGTTAGCCCACTATAAGATGGTGGAGTAAAATGTCCCACCAATAGATAACCACCATACAAATTCAAGCTCAAGCATGATATATTGTCTTCACTTATTTAATCCAAGATATCACTACCTAAATCAAACCACTCTTTCTTTAGGGTTAGGTGCTATCGATATAATATAGTAGAATGGATATAAAATCAAATAACTATTTATTTTTAAGGCTTCACCTTATTATTTCTAGGTTATATTGTTTTATTATTTGGAGAATGCTTCAAGCATTCTTCATTCTTTATAGCAAGAAAAGTGGAGGTTAAAGAAGAGCACACTACGTTGCACATTGGCATAACTTATCAAAGATCTATAGGTAGTTCTCCCCATCGCATTGAATAGGAGTGACACATCAATGTCTCCTAGAATAACATAAGAAAGATATTGGATTGGGTCTATTTTTACAAAAGCAACCTTCGAGCAAATGTTGGGTTAATGCACTTTCAAAGAAAAGATCCTCCGTGAGTTCATACGGAGGATCTTTTTTTGTGAATATGTAACTTTATTGTATTTTTTTTTAATATAAGGAAGGGACTATTCATCAAAAAAAAGAAAAGATCCTCCCTAATGTACTAGTGATCCATGGGTCAATCGTTTCTTTTAAAAGGGCAAAAATAGTTGTCTTTGGTTTTAATAGGCGGGGAAGGTGACATATAGTACCACACAGCTATACCATGCATATTGAAGCAATTTTTAAGCATGAAATCCCATAGAAGTGCATAGTTTTAGCTTTTCAAAAGTAAGATGGTTTTGCACATGTCTTGATATAAATCTTGAAAGCTCAATATGGTTTCAAGCTCATGCTTAAGTAGTTTCAACAGAGATAATTAGCAATACTGGTAGCAACATCTCTATTCTCTAGTAATGGAGATGATGATGCAAAGATTATTATTTAGCTACTAGTAGCAACCATCATGATGGAATGTGAGAAATATTTTCTATTAGACCGCTTCGTTTAGTTTTGGGGGAAGGGAATTGTATATGTGCAGAGTTGGATTTTCTGAGAGGGGACACTTTATAGACATTCTCAGATAACTATCAAAAAGAACTACTCCTCCATGAGAGGGAGCACTAGATTTTGTGAGAGGGAACACTTTATTAGAGATCATTACATTGTGCTTCACTCTTAATAGATGTGGTTGCCTCTTTCTTAGTTTTTCCTATCTTTTGTGATGACTAGCATAAGTAAATGGATAATGGATCATATTTTTTATATTTTTATTTGTTTATAACATAATGATATTGAATCGTATTGTGCTTTGCAGTGATTAAGATCTTAACAGTGTTGCAAAAGATTTGCATTCTAGCACATTGTCTCAGTGTACATTTTTTATAGATGTTTTCTCCATATTTTCCCAAATTCCCTATAAAATAAAGAGACAAATTCTAAAATTCTAACTTTCAAGAAGGATTTTTCTCATAGTGCAAGCTTTTAAGATTGATAAGTGAGAATAAAAGAACTAAGATGATTTCTTTAGAGAGAAAGATAAGAGAAAAATAAACCACAACAATGCCCTACAAATTCCTTGCTTTAGATGAAGTAGGATAAAGAAAACCTGAAAGGAGTTTCTTCATTTTTTTTGACAAAATTGTTTGACCTAACATATGATAATATGATGGATTAGTATGGGTCCCATGCTTGATAATAAGATACAAGAAGAAGGATCCTTTTTGAAAATTATAGGTTTGATAAAGTAAAAAAAAATCTAGGATTCAATTGAGGAAAAAGGAATAGATAAGACCTTATTCAAGTTAGTGTTGATAAAAACCCAAGAACCAAATATAGAAAATATATCAAAGGTTTTAATTAAAATTCCTTTACCAACGCAAGGGAGGCAAGAGTCCTTGCCATGAAAAATGTGATTGATGTTGATATAGAAAACATACCTTGAATTGAAATGACAATATTAGTAGGAGGTGTTGAAAGTCTTCATAGTAGCAAGCTTGGAGTGCATGTTTTAGAAGGGAAAGAAGTAATAAGACAATACTCTCAACTTGGGACTTGTTTGATCACTAAGAAGATACCAAGGTAAAAAATGATGACTCAACTTGAGTAAGCCCTAGACATGGACAAAATAGTGGATAATTTGACTTGGATCAATACAAAGCAATAGATCTAGGTTCTTCCTTTTGACATGAATGAAGTAATCAAAGAACAAGAAATATAACTGCCAAGAAGGAAAGCTAGAACCATGATTAAATTAGAAGAAGAATAGATGATAGTAGAGTGCCTTAAAAATCCCCACGCATTGTGGAAAAATATAAAAAGGATATGACTAGGGAGTATTACCAAATGATGACCAATAAATTAAGTCACACTTCTTAGAAACAATATATTATCAAATCTAAAACTTAGATGAATGTCATGTACTCCAAATCTGAGAAAAAAAAGCGAGGAAAAAAATATTTATAGGCTCAGGTTCCCTAGCTACAAGGTTTCATCACAAACCTTATAATCCAAAGATAAAGGATTAGTGAAGTATCACAAAAGTTGACACTAGTTTCTAGTGGGAAAAGTGCAGATACAAAAAGAAGGAAATATGTGTTCAAAATTTTGATTAAGGGAAAGAAAGTTTGAAGGGACCTTGAAATATATTACAATAAGATCAAAGATAAAATAAAATAATGAAGATCAACCTAGAGATAAAGAAACAAAAAGAGAAATTTTGGCATAAAGACATAAGCCAACATACACAAGGAGGACAAGCTAACATGCATTCCCCACCAAAACAAAATCATGCAAATAGAAAAAATATACAATAGATTCCATATTGCAACCCATAATGAACTAGCTCATCAATGATTTCCCTTTCGCATTACCGTTATGGGAATGAAGGGTTATGTCAAAATGGTACTGAGGAGATTTTGGTTGTTTTCCTTTTACAATAATCCATCTCTCTTCCACCCTTTCAACAACATCCTGCCTAGATATTATATCTAATATTGGAGTACACCCTCCTTGGGAAAAAATGAGTTCCACAGGAAGGGCCAAAAAAAGTAATAGGTGCAATAGAAATGAGAGAGCGTAAAATAGGTCCAATAGAAATAATACTACCATCCCTCATCTAGATAGCAACATCGGTTGCATTAGGGAAAAACATAATAGTATAAATAGTCTTACTTGTAGAATTAGATCGGGTAGCAGTTGTAGGGAAAACAATAGTAGATGTAACATAAGGGGCCCTATCACTGCCAACAACATGGATATTAGCAATAGAAGCATCTAATCCCTCATTAGGGACAATAAAAATAGGTAGAGGCTTGCCCTCTAGAGTGCCAACAGAAGGGACAACCACAATCAAAATGTCACCATGTGTGCTATTAGAAGTAGGATCCAAAGGAGATGGAGGATCTTTTCCATCTCCTTTCATCATGTAATGTTGAAAAGAGGCACCATTCCATGAAGAAGAATGGTTCATAGTGTTTAAGGGTGAAATAGAGGCCAATGAATTTAACAATATGAACTATGTGAGATAGATTCAATAACTAACCACTTCCACACTAACATTCAAAACAAAAGAGAAAGAAGGTTTCCAAACACAACTCTGAATATAAATCAAGTTAGATTAGAAAAACCTAAAGGGATAAAGGGATGCCAATACTAAACCCAAATTACACAAACAAGTCCTTTCTTGCAATTCTAATTTATTAAGATATGCAATGTAAATGTGAAATTGAGCTAATTGATTACATGAGAAGTGTAAGATAGGTCCAGGTGATAAATATATGTAATCAACCTAATTAAGATATAGAAGTAGGTCTAGAATAAAAAGTGCAATAAATGATAAAGTTATCACCTTGAAATTTGTAAGGGAATATTCCTTTTCACTCCAAAATCGTGGATTTGAACATGTGATAAAAATTCCAACTGCAAACTCATTATCACTAATGAAAACCTATAAAATGTTGACTTAGTTATAAAGTCTCTAGACACTTAATGACAAGATGGACATGATCCAGGGACACACTAGCAAAGCTGAACAAACTTCTTTAGAAATGTTTCAGTAAGTAGTTTCCAGATATGTAGTCACAATTTGGATATCCTATTCCCGCACACAGTAAAACATGATATTTATTTTGGCTTGATAAGGGATTTTCTTGATAAAGCTCTAGATTAAGGAATCAACCTTGGAATTGAAATGTAAAACATTTAAGGAAAGAAAGACTAATTTAAGTATTCACCTTACTCGGAGAAACCCTTGTCAATAAGGATTTGTAATGCTCATGTTTTGTTGATGTTGAATTTGTAATAAAGAATGTATAAAATCTCCACAAATTCAATGGATCTACCAAAACCATGTTATGGACCCATGTATGTAATTGTGCATCAATGAAGAAGATGGAAAATTCTAAAATGCATATCTCCTCCCTTGATGGCCAACAAAACACTAAATCTTGAAGAGGAAATGATCACAATGGATCCTTAAATCTTGAATGCCTTAAATTCTTGATAAAAATATGCTTACTTGAATTACTGGGAATGTATTATGATTGATGGATTTTCAATTGATGTGAAAATGAGGTGCCTAGGCTTCCTTTTATATTATTTTTTGGGCACAAAAAAACAAGCCAACATGGTCACTTTCTAATTTTCAACCCTGAGATAAAATAGGCTCTGAGATCCAAAATCCTTAGGGAACATGTCAACCTAGTCTAGAACAAGTCAACTAGGGTAGAACTATTCCAAGATTAACTTAGAAGGAGATAACCCTAAGGTCTTAGATTCTGTATTGATGAAAATGGATGATGAGGAACATAATAGGAGAAAGAGCCGATTGAGCACTAATCCATCCATGGTCCATAAGGTTACTAAAGAAAAAGAGGTAAAAGGTCTTAAATGATAGGTACTTCTATTTTAAGATGGTACATTTAGGCCCCACTTTAGTGGGAGTATGAGTTGCCTCAAACTCATGGTAAAGTAGATCAAAAGAAAAGGATGATCTCATCATGACTGAGAAGACAAAAAAGCCCATCAAGCCCCCAATAGACTTGAGCCTTCATCATATCCAAAATCTCAACAATAGAGATGTCGTTGACAAGAGAAAAAGTGTAGCCAACTTGCCAATAATGTTTGTGTTCCTTATTATAAACTACATAAAAAAGAAAGGTGTGATGCAAAAAAAGATGTCATTAAATGGTCTAACAAGTGTGTGTGGCATGCTACTCAATCTATCAAAAAGAAACATTCTCAAGGAAACTCAATGTCTCAAAAGAATAGATGAAAAACAACCTAGGCATAAGGACATGTGTTTCCTTAAGGGGCCAAAAACAAGATCAAGCTTTCAACACTATTAATAGTTCAAAGAGGGATCAAATAATGATTAAAACTCTAAGACTATCAATATTCCAAACATGGATCAAAATCAAGGATCAAGCATGCCAGAATGTTAATAGTATAAATAGAGATCCAAAAAGTAAAAAAAAAAATAATGATCATACCTACATGAAATGTTAGTAGTCCAATAAAGGAAACCAAACTTCCAAGTGCATGTGTGCACAAGTGAGTGGAGTGTATTCCCAACCATTAAAGTGATTAAAAATTACTTAATGAAGAAATTTATTTAATGGAAGCATACATGCATCCCCTAGAAATGTTTCCACTATGAAATACACACCAGAGATAACACTTCAAGGGAAATAAGCACATGAGAAAAAGAGATCATAAAGGGATCTACTAAATTTGAAGTTAGTATGATTATATGATAATATATAATATTACATCAAGTATGAAATGTCATAATTTTACAAAAGAAGTATAAATACAATAAAATAGAGGAAATCATGTAAGAGATATGAATATTCTTTTTAGATAGACAACACAAAGACCAAAAAGAATCAATGCTACCATGTGACACACATCTAAGAAGACTAGTCAAGGAAACATGCATGAAAAATAACACATGTAGAACATAAAATGTAACAAGATATAAAATATGAGAGGTAAAAATAGAATTGAATGTGTACGAAATGTTCAATTACTTTATCATCTTGTACCAACATAAAAACAAGAGTAATCTAAAGTAATCTAGATAAAATATATAACAAAGACCACAACATAGGGGAAAGCACAACATAAACATACAAAGAATACATTGCTAGATAAGTCCACTTCAAGCATGATTCCTTAATCCCCTATATTGGTTTATAACATTAGGGAAATTTGGGAAACTCATAAGAGGAACAACATCTAACATAGTAGGAACCATTGCCAGACCCAAGAAAGGACAATGGTGGGAGTCACTGTGCTTAACACTAGTAGTGAGTGTTAACTTGTAGAAAACATGTTAGGAAAATCCATTTCAATATTTTCATATTCATTATCACTAAATGTGCATCAGAATCATAATTAAGAGTTTATTACATATCAAGATTAATAGAATATAAAATATGAACATAATCATCATGTTTATCCATTTGCATGTTATCACTATGTTTAACTTCCTCCAAAGGATCAAGCATGGGTTGATCAAAGGAAGAAAAAGGTTGAGATGAAGATGCAATTTAAGAAGGAAGAGCATGTTCCTTGGAATTATCTTGATGATTCTTGTGATGCTTATGAGAATGTTGATTGCAAATGATTTTATGAGATAAACTTGAAGGATTAAGATCAACCATCATAGGTTCTGAAGAGTAAACAACTACATGATGAGGAATGATGGGGGGGGGGGGATAAGTGAGGTAGGAAAGATAAAAGATAATTGTAGGAGGATCAACCTTAGAAAGGATAAGCTCAAGAACCTTTTCTACCTTATATTACTGATAGGATCGATAATGATGATCGAGACAAGTAGGTGGTTTTTTAGGAAAAGATGGCCAATATAAATCCATCTCAACAAAATATCGAGGGTGCAAGGGTTTATAAAGCCAATGATAAATAGTGAAAAATTATCCATTATAGGGATATTATAAGCCACAAAATTCATGAAAAAGAAGTATGAAATACCAAGCTTAACGTGAAATTGATGAGAAGTAAGAATGACAACAAAGGTAGTATGCATAACCTTACTAGAAAAGGTCATAAAAGGATTGATAGAACCTTGAAGGAAATAAAGAAAACCATGAAGAGTTTGAATCCAAATATCAAATGTGTCATAGGAGTCCTTATGAAACCACTTATAAAAAATATGCTCTTTAGTGATGACATTTATGGAGGAAGAGGGATTAACCAGAACACCATGAGAAGGGATATGAGCAACCCTATCAATAATATAGAGAGGACCATTAGGATATTTAAATATATTATAATAATAAAAGGTAGTAGGAAGTAAAATTTTAGGCTTGGGTAAATTTAAAACTAAAGATTGAGGTTAAGACTCAACATGATTAGCTTCTTCTACCTTATCATTGTAACTAATATTGATAACATGAGAAGAAGGTTGATTAATGAAATTACTTGAATGTGAAGGTAAAGGGTTGGTATAAATTTTAAAATTATGATTAGGAGGTGATAAAAACTTAGTCATACTATTAACCTCGGCTCAATAGATGTAGCATTGGAATTAATAAGATCTTGAATATCATTCTTCAAAGCATACCAATTTTGAGTATAATGACCACGTTGGCGATGTGGTATTGAAAAAAAGTATTTTGATCAAACTACTTAGGCATTTATTTTATAGTGTCAATAGGAAAAATAGGAGGATGTTTAATAATGTTAGCATCAATCAACTTCATCATCACCACAAGAAAAAGTTATGATAAAGAAGTCTATTGATGACTAGGATGATACACAAAGGAACAAGTAATCATAGCTTTAGACGTAGTAGTCACTTGATCATCAACTGTGTTTGTTAATTTGTTTATTTTGATGTATTTTTAAGGATTAGAAAACATATTTTGATGAACAATGACAACACTTATATCAGTAGTAAGAGGATCCATTCGAGTGGTGCTCTAAAATTGGGTCACTTGTGACTAATAATGGTGAAGCACTACATAGAGATGTGAAAATGAAGTTTAATCAATAAGGAGAATCTTATCTCTAATGTCTTTTTGTAAGTTAAAAATAAAAATATGTTGAATATCATGGTCAGGCACATGATAAGATATTGAACATATACATGTTTGAATCTACCAATAGAGTCACTATATTTTCTTTTAAGATTGTGTTTACAATGCATCAAATCAGTTAAAGAAATTTGAAGACCAATATTATTTTGAAATTTTTGAATGAAAGCATTGGAAAGGTATCAATAGAATATTGGGGTAAAGAGAAATTCCATTAGAAGGATTTTTCCCTAAGAGTACATGTGAACAACTTAGCTATAAGCCTATAATCATAAGAAAAATCACTACATATAGTTTGGATAACATGTTAGCTAGTTAAATAGCTGTAAACCTATCTCAACATGTTATGGGATAACATAATGAAGGATTTCTAAATAAAGAGGATTAAAAATTTCACATGGAGGGATGTTGTACTTAGATTGAGTGAATTGAGCCACTTGTTGCAAAGCAGTGACAATTTGAACCAAGATACTAATATTAGGATTAGAAGTTGAAATAGTAGGCAGGAAATATTGGATGAGTTAACAAATTTATTGTATGAAGCACAAGGAATATGTAAATATGTTGTTGGAGGATTGGAAGGAACAAGAGGAGGATTGGAATATGTGAAGGGAAAACATTATATGAAGGAAATAAAGAAGGTATGGAGGTAGGAGGAACACTCAAGGGAAGTGAAGGATTATGAAGACATACACTTAAAGGACTAGAGAATTGTGTAGAAGTACCCATGTAAGGTGAAACATAAGTTGGACTGCTAGGAATATAAGTGGATTCGACGATTGTGGAAGGTGGAGTATATCCATCAAGGGCTTAGCATGAGTATTAATTGTAATCAACTAAAAATGGTCATCTAGACTATGAGCCCCCTTTCTAACATTTGTTCTTGATTTATCCATTGGTTATCTTTAGTCAAATCCTCAAAAATCTATTTATTTGATTATAACCTATGGTGTGACCACTTTATCCCAAGTCTCTTATTTAATTAAAATAAAATGCTCCATTTTAACTAAATAAAAATCCCCACTTTCCACTTATCTTAAGTGTGCACACATCAAACATATTCATATTTTAAAAATAAAAGAAAAGGTATTTTTGTCTATATGAAACAAATGCACAATTTTCTAGGTGGGCAAAATCTTCTATTTTAAAATGATTTTAATTCTCCTCCACATATTTCTTTCCCTCTCAAAAGTCAACTATTGATTGTGATTGGTTAATATGCTTGTGCACATGGATCACTCAAGATGCATTCTCCTCTCTTGATTATGTCTCTTTTGCTTCTTAATCTTTGCCATCCATTTTTCTTTGAAAAGGAGGGCCCTCTCCTCATTCAAAGATCTTAGTCCCTCATGCTATTGTTATGTTGTAAGTTTTCTTGGTGATTTTGGAGACTTGGAGCATTCTTGCATTTTTATTTTATTTTAGCTTAGCTCTCATTCTACTTACATTATGCCATACTTTGTAGCTTAGTTTCCTTTATGCTTTAGCTTAGTTCTCCTTTTTAGCTTGCATTTCATTTTATTCTAAATTCTTGTATATTGGTACTCTTGCCTATACTCTTTGAATCTATCATTCTATGGTGCACCTTGCAAGGGTTGCATAGTTTGGTTCATTTGAGAGCCACCATCTCATAGTCTTTGCACGTCATAGATAGAGAGCTATAAGCTGCCACTTGAAATGGCATCTTTCATGGGTATTCTCCAAAATCACCAAGAAAGCCTACAACATAACAATAGCATGAGAGACTAAGATATTTGAATGAGGAGAGAGCCCTCCTTTTTAAAGAGAAATAGATGGTAGAGATTAAGAGGAAAAAGAGTAATAATTAGGAGAGGATAATGCATCTTGAGTGATCCATGTGCACAAGCATCTCAACCAATCACAATCAATAGTTGACTTTTGAGAGGGAAAGAAATGTATGGAGGAGAATTAAAGTTATTTTTAAAATAGAAGATTTTGCCCACCTATAAAATTGTGCATTCATGTCATGTAGAAAAAAATGCCTTTTCTTTTATTTTTAAAATAGGAATATGCTTTATTGTTAGAAATAGATAATACAATGAGGTGGGGGGGTGAATCAATATTCTACAAACTTTTGCCCATAATTGAATATTGTTAATCACTTTACAACTTGTATATGAAAGTAAACCAACAATGCTGAACAGTAAATATAACATGCATTATTTGTTAACTAGGGAGACCCTGGCCAAGGGAAAACCCCAGTGGGGATGATACCCACTAGATGATTCACTAAATAAAAGGATCTTGTTAAGGATATTGACCCTGTTAAAAGTCTATGAAGTACATATAATGTTTTGAGTCCTTGTTAGGAGACTGGGCCTTGTTAGAAGCCTCAACCCTATTAGGATTTTCTTCAACCCTGTTAGAAGCCTCAACAAATACAATGTATGCAATAATTCAGTTCTTCACAAGAGTAGATATACATACAATACTTGCTATCTATTGTATTTTTCACTTATTCTGATCATACATCAGAATTTGAATCACATAATTCTCACATATCTTATAGATCATTCACACAATAGTTCACATATCACATCATGTCCAAATTTACTGCACAAGATAAGATTTCTACTTATATCTTGCACATTTACAAAACTTTGCTCAATCAGTCTTCATGTGTTCACACATTTGACATAACATAAAATAATGTCCATAAAGTCAGTTCATTATAACTTAGTATATATTTTGTAACCAAAATAATTCCTAAGTTTGTACAATCCAATTCTCTACTATGCTTTGTTCTACACTGTTGAATACCCACATTGGTAATTTAATCAAAACTCATGTTGTACTATCCATACACATCTGCACATTGGCATATGCCATCATGATATTGTCATGAAGCTTCCCTTAACTATGTAAGAGTTAACTCTCAACAAGTTGTCTATACACATAACATCTGTTCATTGTGCTGTTGCAAATTATCTAACACTTAGACAAATTTCTATATCTAAATGCATAAATGAAATGCTGAATGTATGTTGCCATAAATGATAACCATTAAGACATCTATCTAACCATTTTGACAACAATCTCCCCCTTTGGCATTGATGGAAACATTTGAGAAAATTGGCTAAGTCCCAAAATGATGTCATACAAAATAAACAAAAAACAAAGTGACTACAAAATTGCCTTCAAAATATAAAATTTTTATTCATGTTTTGATGGATATTACATCCCTTATTACTCCTTTACAATAGCTTATACATATGATATTACTCCCCTTTTGTGTATACTCCTTCATGCTTACATATTACATACAATTTTTCTTACATATTATTCTCCCCCTTTGACATCAATGGAAAAGGTGATAAAAACTTATATACAAAAATTTGGATCTTCTACCGCTGATCAACCTATTAATTTGGAAAAACATTTTTCATATACAACCTTCAATCATTCAATCTCTTTCTTCTAGTTGTCTTTCACTATTTTTGAGATGCTAACTAGTGTACAAAGTGCATAGGATTCCACTTCTACTACACTTAGATCAGTATAGGAAAATTTGTCATAGGAAGCCTTAACAATAAGACATTCCTCGAGTTGCTTCTGCAAAATGTTGATCTTAGATGACAAAATTTCTCTAAGATTAAAGAATCTCCTTGCTACTCTTTCTTTGTTAGATTCTAAGTTTCTGATCATATAATGTATCTTCTCTACTTTTGCTCCATAGTCTTCATTTCTGAATTTTGGAAGGTGTAATTTGACAATGAGTGTTTCAAGCTCACTTGTCTTACCTTTTATTTGATTCTCATAGTCTACAAGGTACTTGTATGACTTCACACATTGTCCATACAATATTTTTCCCTCATCGATATGCTTTCTTATTCCTTTGATGTTTCCATCAAGTACCTTTAGATCATTGTACACATTTGTACACACTATGTTGAATAGAGTTGCATCATGATTAACTTGAGCTTGTGCTGAAGCTACTTCTTCTAGGGTTGTGAATTCCTTATCAAAGGTTTTCACCAACTCTACGACCTTCGACTACAAGTCTAGAATAGTTATAGTTGTAGGAACTATCTTTTGCATCCTGTCCAAGACTTTAGTTCATGTCTTTTCCAAAGACCTTACATATTTATGTAAGAAGAGCCCACTGCAAATACAATATATGCAAGAAGAGCCCATTGTCCTAACATGCAATTATACAATTCAATTCTTCATAAGAGTAGATATACATACAATACTTGCTGTCTATTGTACTTCACACTTGTTCTAATCATACATCAGAATTCACATCACATAAGGCTCACATATCTTACATATCATTCAAACAATAGTTCACATATCACATCATGTCCATGTTTGCTACCTAAGATAAGATTTCTACTTATACCTTGCACATTTACAAAACTCTACTCAGTCGGCCTTCATGTATTTACATGTTTGACATAATATAAAATAATGTCCATAAATTTGGCTCATCATAACTTAGTAATTATTTCATAACCAAAATAATTCCTAAGTCTGTACAATCCAATTCTTTGCTATTCTCTGTTTTGCACTATTAAATACCATACCGGTAATTTAATCATAACTCATGCTGTACTATCCATACACATCTGTGCATTGGCATACATCATCATGATATTGTCATGAAGTTGTCCTTAACTGTGCAAGAGCTAACTCTTAATGAGTTGTTCATACACATAACATCTATTCACTGTGCTGCTACAAACTATCTAACACGTAGAGAATTTTCTCTATCTAAATGCATAAATGAAATGCTGAATGTATGTTGCTACAAATGAAAACCATAAAGACATCTATCTCACCATATTGCCAACATTTATGTGTTCAAACCCAAGATAAGTGGAAAGTGGGGATTTTAACTAAATTAAAATGGAGCATGTTCTTTTAATTAAATAAGAGACTTGGGATAAAGTGGCCACACCATAGGTTATAATCAAATAAATAGATTTTTGAGGAGTTGATGAAAGATCACCAATGGATAAATTAAGAACAAATGATACAAAGGGGGCTCATAGTCTAGATGATCATTTTTAGTTGATTACATTTTCCCCTCTTTGACTAATGTGTGATCAGTCTAGGAACACATTATGTCAACGAATGAAGCATCCAAGATAGTAGAAATATCTGACTCTAAAGAATGAAGCACAGAGGGATAGTAGATCTTGAATGCACAGTCTATTAGTAGTAATACTAAACACTAGGAGAGAGAAGAGACAATATTAGTACCTAAGATAAACACTGACATGTCAAGAAAATAAAGCAGATAAATCAAGAGAAAAATAGATAGTTGTAGCAGAAAGCAATATGCAAGAATGATAGAATATTCTTGCCCCTTCAGGATTGAAATCAAAATAAGATAGGGGAGATGCAAAAATAAGCTAGATTTGATAAAATCAAAACAAAGAAAATTTCATGATTATAGATAAGAGATTATGACCAAAGAGTGACCACTAAGAAATGAAGATATGCCCTAGTTTGACTAAGTTTAACCAAGAAATATAAAGCATATGAATTAGGTGAAAGAAAGAAGAAAGAAGAAATAGAATGATGAAGAAATAAATAAATGATGATTTCCCCAACAAGATTCGAAGATTAAGACTTAATAGGTCAGCAAACTACATAGAAGAAGGAAGAAATTTTGACTAGGAAGATGAACCTGAATTTGGATTTCAATCTCAAAAATGAATCCAGGATGTTGAGATTAGAAAAGATAGGTCAAAAGAATAGATGAGATGGTAAGATAGAAAATAAGAGAGAAATATGAAAGAAGAGATAAGACCAAGAAGAGGCAAGAGAAGGATGAATGCAGTTTGCTAACAAGTCCATGAAAGATAAAGAAGAGAGCTCTCTCAATATGAAAAATGCAAACCTAAGCTAGAATGAACCCTAGAACACAAGCTAGTATGAAAAGGTGCAATTACAAGGGTTACATAAGAAAGTCCTAGTTTTTATCATCAAGCCTTATTAGGGACATCAGAAGGTCATACAATCTTCACTAGCATAAAATATGAGGATATAAATATGATCTATATCAGATAAAAATGTGGGAATCTTACCTAAGAATCAAAGAAATGTAAGTCAAGATGGCTACGCAACTAGATTCCCTAGGTTTAGTATAGAAAGATTACACCTGTATCAAGATATAAGTGCCAGGATAACCCCTAAGTGTGCTCATGTCAAAAAATACAAGGATGATACATTGTAGGCCCAAAGTGTCAAGTAGGAAAAGCACAAGGCTCTCAACAACTTAGACTAACAAAGTACACCCACAAGCATAAAACAAGTAAAACATGCCCATGCCCCTAGTCTTCTAATCCATGAAATCCTTGAAAGACTATTAGGGAGGGAGCACTCAACAAAGAAATTTTCATATACAACACACAAAGAAAGATAAAGTTCATTAGAGCTCATCAAGTTTAATGTTTAAGTGTGCGTGTAAGCCACATGGCCATTTCCTTAATACTTGATTCTGATTGTGAGAAATATCATAGCACCCTAGATTGTAGGTAGAGTATTTGAGAAGTGTTAAGAAACACTTGATATTAAAGGGGGTAGTGTTGAGGAACACTATTTTTCATGAGTTGCCAAAGAAACCCTAATGCACAAGGAGACCTCAATAGGCTAAGTAGTTGTGCCCTCTAGATGAGGACAAGAGACAATTCCAAGCTAGGAAATGTGTTGTAGATAGAATGAGACTAATAGAAATAGGTGCAAGGGTCTCAAGTAGCACTCGTCCCTAGGTTTTCACCACTTGGTAGATTTTTTCAATTTTTTTTTGGATTTTTCAAATTTTTGATTTTGTTGCTGATACATCAAAGTGCCTATTGCTAGATTTTCACTAAGATGATCATTTTTTAAGGAAATTTTATATTTTTAAGGATTTTTCAGCATCATATATGATATTTTTTGGAATTTTTAGAATTATTTAGAGATCACTAGTTCTCAAGCAAGGTCACATCATTTTCTCCCAATGTCTAGTGAGGTATAGGACATGATGGAGTAGCGAGATGGTAGATAAGTAGAGATGGATATGAAAGGAATATGAAGCAAGTGAAAGTGATGCTCAAGGAATTGACTCCTCAAGAGTACCCAAGCTAGGAAAAGATAGCCATATAAAGAAGGTTTTGGATAAGCAATGGAAGTAATGAGAAAGATATCATGTAGGATAAGCAGTTGAAGCCAATAAAAAATGTAGCATATGGGATAATCAATGTAAGCCAAGATGCAAGATAGCATGAAATCATGTAATACAAAAGAGTAGGCATGTCAAGAGGCTTAAGAACCATGTTTTTCTTTAATGTGATCAATACCAAGGGGTCAACTAGATAGGATAGAGATAGGATATATAAGTAAGAATGAAGTTGGATATGAAGGCTATGAATGAATGAAAAATCAAAATAGAGAATCTCGTAGATAAGATAGCCAATATGCAAGGATAGCTCAACATTGTCAAGATCAAAAAAAGAAGAGGAAATAGATGGATGATGGAAGAATTACACATGACGTCTATTTAACCAGGTTTTCATCATGGTACATATTGAAGGTGCCACAAGAAGTAGTTTTCACCACAGGACAAATTTATTTCTCTTTACTTTTGCTACCATGGTGCCACAAGAAGTGGTTTTCACCAAGGAACTTCTTTTTTGCTTCTTTTCCTTTTTAATTTTTTTAGAAAGAGCTCAAGATTTTTAAAAATTGGATAGTTCTCCTATAGGAAAGATAAGTCTTGATACACTAATACTGTAAGAATTTTCCTTAGGGAAAAATTCACCCAAGACCAAGGAACTCAAGCATAAGCACAACTATAGACCAAAAGAGTATGTTCAAAATAATGATATGATATTCATTCAATCTAATTGATATGAATTGATACTAAAGTACACTAGAGGTGCCTGTATATAAAGGCCTCTAAGATGCATCTATAATGCATATGAATCAGCAACATGATAAGTCATACGACTAGGCACATGTCCACCAAATATGGGTTATCCTCCATTAAGCACATGAGTAAGCACAATGATGAGAGGATAAGCCTACAAAGGTGTAGCATGAAAAATTATGTTGTAGACACCATGTGCTAAATTAGGAATGTGAATAATTGTGTTGTCTACATGACAACTCAGTTAATTATGCAAACTCCAGTGTTGTAGACACCATGTGCTAAATTAGAGTTTCTTACTCCAGTGTTATCAACATGACAACTCATAAGAGTACACAAAATCCTAAGTGTCTCACCTAATAAATAATAAAATAATGCATTAACATAAGTAAACTTAAGTAAAGTGTAATAAGTAAATACTTATTTATACCAACACCCCCCCTTAAGTGTAACTTAGGGGAATGCACTTAAGCTTACAAAAGCTAGGATGAAATGTAGAATGGATCCTGGCTAATAGGCCATGTTAGGTACCCATTTACATAATGAAATTCAATCTCTCATAAAGTAGAGAAAGAGGGAAAACCTCATGGGAAAAACCCTCCCCCAAAAAGAGAGATGAAAAAATAGGATGCAATTATATTATTCATATGCTTAAGGATTAATAAGGTTCATAAGTGTTTTAATAGTTGGATAACTGATTCACACCCCTCCCCCCACTCTTAGTTATCTTGGTGGACTTTACTTTCTAACAATTGGTTTCAGAGCATTAGTTCCTTGAAGAAAAATCTTAACATCTTAAGGAGATCAATAGTAGGTCACTTCAGAAATAAAAGTCCAAAGTTTGATGAAGTTAATTTTGATATTGACAAGATGGAGATCCTTGGTGAGATATCAAAATTATGTACAAAATAGAACACTGAGTTTCCAGATCCATAATATTTCTATTGCATACAAAAGAATAAACCTATTAATGCAAGCACAAGTGAAGACAAATCTAGATCAAAAGAAGACAAGAAGATTGAAGAAGGAATTGCTTTCCTTATGAAAAAAAGAGTCAAAAGGTATGAACATTTTTATTTGTTGGACATGTAAAGAATTTGGTCATTTTTCATCCAAATGTCCTAAGAAAGTAAGGAAAACTAGAAATTATTCTCTTTATGATGATGAAGAAGAATTTAAAAAAAGTATGGAAAGATTATTGGATGATAGTAATGATAAAGATAATGATCTTGAATTGGTTGAGAAATATGAAGTAATGGAAGAAGCAACTTTGGTAATGATTACTAATGAAGAAGAAAATAATTATAAACATATTAGAGAGAATATTGAAGTCTTCCTTGCGACTAAAAATTATTTTTAGAATGATGTTCAAATTATTGAACAAAGAGAAGAACAAAGATTTGAACCTGGGGAAGAAGTAAGACTTGTAACAAAATATCCTACTCTGAACATGAATTTGACAAAGAACCACCCTAAGAGTTAGATTATTGGAAATAAATACAAAGAAGTGATGACAATAAATAGAGTACATGAGGAGTTATGTTTGATTTCTCAATTTGAACCAAAGAGTGTAGATGAGGCATGCAAGGATGATCATTGAATTCAAGCAATGAAGGAAGAATTAGATCAAATTGTGAAGAATGAGACATGGGATTTTTTTTCTAGACCTAAAGACAATAATGTTATAGGAACTAAATGGGTATTAAAAAATAAGATGAGTGAACAAGGTGAAGTTGTGAGGAATAAAGAAAGATTGGTATCACTACAACATCTAAGGTCAAATTGCGATGACAATTTGTGAAAGTGGTGTAATTTGTGGTCATTTTCATATTTTTTTCAATTATCCCTAACAACATCACAATACTAGTGTTGGCATCATAACTATGATGCCCTTGTGAGCATAAAACAAAACAAAAAAAGAAACACAACAATCATTTTCCATTTGTTTTATTTTGGAGAGAGCTATGCGTGAAAGAGGTGGAGAGGTATGAATGTTGTCATGGCACCCTTATGATTAGTGCATTTGGTTGTTGTGCCCTCATGATATCTACATTTTTTTGTCATGCCCTTTCTCTATGATTTCATTTTCATGTCATGCTCTTTCTTTGCAATTTCATTGTCGTGTTGTGCCCTTGCTTTGCAATTTTGTTGTCATGTTATGCCCTTGTGATCTATGTGCCCTAGCTCTATGATTTTATTCAAGGGTGAGAAGGGGTACATATGTAAATGTTTTTTTAATTTTCCTTGTAAACATGTATGTCTTTATATTTCCCTCTAAACATATATCTCTTTATATATTTAGAGAGTTTTTTTCAAGGTGCTTATTACATTTATGATCCAGTTGCATACATATTCTAGAATCTAAATATTAAAATAATGAACTCACTCAACCCATGCTAAGTGACTTACCTCAAGATCTTGCACAAAAATAATGTAGACCATGAAAAATGGGTCAATTTTGCAAGAAATTTTACAAAAACATATCATAGAAGATAATTTTAGAAAGAAACAAGCCATAACCAGTTAAATGGGTCTAGCTACTAATTAGTTGGGTTGATATATACATATATTTAACTGGTTTATGTCATCTACAAGGGAATGAGCCTCATGATTATGCATTTGTGTTTGGTGTATTTCTTTCTAGTGATATATCTTTGCATTTCATTATTGTGCCCTTTCTCTATGATTTGGTTGTCATCCCCTTGTGATCTCTGTGTTTTCTTGTCCTTCCCTTTCTCTATTATTTTTTTGCCATGTCATTCCATTTCTCTGTGATTTTGTTATCGTGTTGTGCTCTTGCTCTATGATTTTGTTGTCATGCCCTAGCTCTACGATTTTCTTTAAGGGTATGTAAATGTTGGTTTTTTTTCCTTCTAAACATGTATCTCTTTATATCTCCTTTTGAATATGTATATCTAGAGATCTTTTTAAAGTTTCTTATTACATATTAGCTACACGACAAAAAAATTGATCCAATTGCATACATATTCTAAATTCCAAAAAAAAAAACTCACTGAACTCGTGCTAAGTGAATTACCTCAACATCCTCCACATAAATAATGCAGACTAGGAAAAATGGGTAGAGTTTGCAAGAAATTTTACAAAAATATATCATACTAGATATTTTAAGAAAGAAACTAGCCATAATCATGAGGTTCATTCCCTTCCAGAAGCCTCTACCATAATGATATTACCTCTAAACCTTGCAAAGGATGTTGAAGTGGTTCCCAACCTTGAAAAAATCTTATAAGCATTTGATACTTGAGATCATCATAGGGAGACTGTGCCAATACTTGAAACACTGTTATAAGAATTTGATATTTGGATTGTAAATTCTCAAAAGACACTTGCAAGTGATTGCAATGTCATAGTACCTATCACAACACTTTCCTATAGTCTATCTAGTGGCTTCCATAATATCCTCTATGTTATCTAGCTATTGTTTATGTCATGCCGTCTCTTTGTAAAGTTGCTCCTTCTCATTCTCTTTCTAAAGCCACTCATTCTCCTTTACTCTCATGCTTTAAATTTTGATTATCAAACTTTTGAATATCTGCATCTACCTTATCCAAAATCAACTTCACAATGTGTTGTAAATCTAGCATAGGTGTTTGATTATTGATATATTTCATCTCAACATTCAAGTTTTCAAGATTGGTCAACACCCTCACTGGTGGACCTCTCATGTCAAGCACTTTTTGTACTGTTTCAACACCATGTTCTTGCTTCTGAGCTAATAGTTCTTCAGAGGCATTCTCTTGTAAAACATTAATTTTTAAAAACAATTGTAAGCTCTTAGAAGGTGCATTGTTGTTTTCATGTATGTATGTATAAATTTATGTATGTATATATATATATATATATATATGTATGTATATATGTATGTATGTATATATATGGATATATATGCATGTATGTATGTATATATGTGTGTGTATGTATGTATGTATGTATATAGAGATGTTTGTAGATTGTAGATTATTTAAAAAAATGAAAAGAAAACATGACATTAATAATTTCCCATTTGTTTTGACTGATTGTTGAGAGTTTTGCATGAAAGAGGATGGAAGTTTCTAGACGAGGATGAAGAGCTCTAAATGTTGATGGAGATCAGTGGAAATCTAGGATTTTGTTGTCGTTCCCTTGTGATCTTCGTGCCCTTTCTCTATGATTTAATTCAAAGGGAGAAGAGGTACCTACATGTAAATGATCTTTTCTTTTCTTTCTAAACATGTATATCTTGTTCATATATAATATCTTTGGTCAAATTCAAGGATAACTAATTATGATGATTGTATGCATATGTGCATGTATGTATGTAAATTAGTTCACTATGTGAATTGATTTACTTGCATACATACACAATTACATAGTCTTGGATTCACACAAGAAATTATGGTTGCATTCAAGCGAATTTATTCATACCAAACTAAGTATGCAAAAATATGTACTTATAGATTATATTATCTCTTGATGATTGAGTAAAGGTCATGTGCATACTACTGTTCAGGTAATGATCAGATGCATTCACATTAAGTCATAATAGGATTGAGAAGATACTCCATTTATGTTACTTCATATGTGTTTTATTGAGCATTTTTTTAAACATAATCAGTAATACTAGAATTATACAACTACAACTAGTACTCTTGTTTATTTTATTTAATCATATACATTTAAGACTATTGTTTTTGTTAAAATTAGACTATATATATTTTTATCACTAAAACACAAATATAGATCTCTGATAGTTATCTTTTTAAATTTCAAGATCTTCATATTTAATGTGAAGAGTTTCCACTACTAGACAATGGAGTAGCCACAATGTGGAGCCACATAGCTCATGGCTTTTTCCACCAAATTATATTTTTATTGTATTTTTGTCCTTCAAAAATATTATAGGTGAATGTTCTTTTGATTTTCTATATATTTAATGATTTGTCTCTTGTGGTTTGAGGCAATTTTCTATTATGATATAGAGACATATAATAAGGATGGACATGCCAATTTGATCATCTAAGTTTCAATGCTGACTCCCTTATCTAAATAATGAAACTACTTGCAACTGACACCCTAATTTTCTCCAACTTGCCCGATCAACCATTCAAACAAACAAATCATCCCATATCCATAAACAACATCTAATCTTCTATAAGTCTCCCTCCTCTAAAGACCCAATACATGGAGCCATTATCATCATGAGTAGACTCACTCTCTTCATACAAATTCAATCGAAACTATTCATACCAAAATAAGTATGCAAAAATCTACTGTGATTGAGTATATATCAAATACATTTTTCCAAGGTGATAAAATTGCATATGCAGATGTATGTATGTATGCATGTATATATGTATCTCTACATCTCATTGTCGTGCCTTTGTGATATCTATATTTTTATGCTTGTATACATACATATATATATATATATATATACATACATATATATATATATATATGTATATATACATACACACACATATATGTGTGTGTATGTATATATATATACACATACATACACATAAAGAGAAGCTTCTCTAATGACTTGCTGGGTGAATATAAAGAGATACATGTTTAGAAGGAAAAGAGAAGAACATTTACATAGCTACCTCTTATCCCCTTGAAGAAAATCATAGAGCAAGAACTACTACATTTTTTCTTGAACACCACAAATTACACTGTCATCATAATTTAACCCCAAATGTTGTAGTGCTACAAATGGCATAGAGATAACAAGGGCATGACATGACAATGAAATCATAGAGCAAGGGCACAGAGATCACAAGGGAATGACAATGAAATGTAGAGATCACATGGGCATGGCAATGAAATCCTAGATATCCACTGATCTCCACCAAGGGCATAGTAACAAAATGCAAAGATCATAATGGCACATCAACGAAATGTAGTGATCACAAGGGAATGGAAATGAAATCTCCACCCTCTTTCACATGTAGCTCTGCACAATCAAAAAAAATGGGGAATGATTTATGCCATTTTTTTTTAATATGTTTATATCTATAATCAACTTCACATTATGTTGTAACTTTTCCATAGGTGTTTGATCCTCGATAGCTTTCATTTCAGCATTTCAACATTCAAGTTTTCCTCTTCATTATATAGTCCTTTCCACCCTAAAAACCACTTTGTTACTTCATTAAAATAAAGAATTGAACAAAGAAAATGATAAAAAAAATCCCATTTTCTAGAATCCAAATAATAAAACAATAAAAATAACTCAACTGATGCTAACTGACTTAGCTCAAGATCCTACACAAAAATAATGTAGACCACGAAAAAGGGCAAGAAATTTTAGAAAAACATATCGTAGACGATAATTTTAGAAAAAAGAAATCCATAATCTAGTTAAATTGGTCAAGTTATTGATTAGTTGGGTTGGTTAGAAATTCCTCTAGTACTATCATCAGATTAGGTACAGTAAAATGAACAATCTGTTGTTCCTAGCTAGCAGGATCAAGTACAATTTTTCAAGGTGATAAAATTGCATAGGTAGATTTATGTATGTATGAATGTGTATATATGTATGTATGTATGTATAGAGAGAGATCTTGTAGATTGTGGAGATCTAAGATTTTATTGCTATGTATATAGATGTGTATATGTATGTATGTATGTATATAAATGGAGAGATCTTGGCACAACAAAAAAATGAAAAAACTCACTTAGCAAGTAGCATGTCCACGAGTACTGTCCCAAGCTTTTAAACATAACTATATAAGGAGTGAGTTAGGATGTAAATAAGTTAACCTTACATCAACTATAAACTAAAACACAAAGGTTTCACTAGGGTATTATAGTATTTTAATTATAGCAAACTACCCGATTCGCCTGAGTGGGTGTATGATTGCGACGAGTTGTATTACATGAGTAAAGCTCACCAATGGTTATAGGAATACAACTACATAAAAATAATTAGAAACTAGAACTACATATTTTTTAGAGTGAGTAGTTCAAGGGTCTTGATCCCATAGATACAAGTATGTAGGCAACTTGGTAGGCGGAGTATGCCTCCAATGGGCAAATTCCTTGGACATAGTTAGGTAGCACTTAACCATGTATGTATGTATGTATATAACTAACTATTCTCTACTTAAAAATGCCATCCACATGTGGAGGGGCGATGGCGGGGGGGGGGGGGGGGGGGGGGGGGTTAGTTGAGCTTACACCTTCGACAATACTTCATTTCCATTATTTATGCTCTCTGAATAAAAGGTATATAACTTTATCACTTGTAACTATAATTTTCAAATAGTACAAACCACAATAGTTTCTTATAATTCTATGGTTCTCTTTGTAAGCTTATAAAATTCAATTAAAAAAATTAATTGCATTTATGTACATCTTTTTCAAGTTTCATATTTCTCTTTTTCCTAACGTGTAGTCCAAGAATAATTTTTCAAAACACATACTGACCAGATGGAGATTGAGCCAAAAAATTGTGCCAAAAGAGCTTAAAAAAATGATTGTGTATGATAATAATTTTTTTATGTTCTTTTTGGCACATTTGTTCTTACATTTTATGATTTTTGGTGAGAACCAAATTCCAAACTAATTAGGTAGGTGATAAGACCTATGTCTTGTGATAAGACCTATTTATTTATTTAATAGAAATCCTAGAATATATCTAATTGAGTTGATTTTTATTTGGTTTTGGCTAATGCAAACTTTTATTTCAAATCTATGTTTTTTTCCAAATGCCATGATTTCTAACATGAAATCTTGCTGAAATATCGTATAGAATCCTAGAATATATCTAATTTTTTTAAGGGCAAATTTTTTCATCTTTTTAAAGAGTATTTATATTTAATGATTGTTTTCTTTGCAATGGGGTTTGGAATATGTTTACTTCTATGCACCTCTAAATTATAACTATGTTTTCTATGTGCTCAAGAAATATGAATTTTTGAAATTCCAATTTGACTTCAATTAGATTCAAGAAAATTAGCTAAGATAGGGTATTAACAATGTAGGAACATGTTGGGAAACTTAGTGGACTATGTTAGTATTTGTTCTATGTTTACCAATAAATTTAACTGGAATGTATGGAGCTAGAAGACTTGGTTTTTTATGCCTATCTTATTAAAGGTTTGAAAGAATTGCAAATAAATAACTTTGATTTTAATTCTACAAGTTTTAAATTGTATTTGCATGCTCTCCCTATAAGGATCCCAAGGATCCACAATTGTTGTTAATTTGTTCTAGTTATTGATTAGTTGGATTGATTACTAATTCCTATAGAACTATCATTAGATTAGGTACAATAAAAGGAACAATTAACATTATTTTTGTGCAAGATCTCGAGCTAAGTCACTTACCATGGGTTGAGTGAGTTTTATTGTTTTATTATTTGGATTTTGGAATATGTATGTCGCTGGATCAATTTTCTTGTTGTGTAGCTAATATGTATTAAGCACCTTAAAAAAGATCTCTCTCTCTCTATACATACATACATACATACATACATACATGTATATGTATGCATATATACATATGTATGTATGTATATGTATGTGATGTAATGAGAAGCACTCAAATGTCTAAATTGGCATAATAGCTTGATATTGTCTTAATAGACACTAAAATGAGAGACTCACCACCTTTTAATGTTTTAATAATAATAGTATTATTGCTTGAATGATAATATCATTCTAATATCAAACTCACCAACCAAATTTACCTTTGCTAGTTATCACATGCCTCATAGCCCCCTCATGGTCAGTTCAAGTTCATGTCCTTTTCACTACCAAATGCCAAGTCCAAGCATTTATGAGATCCCCATACCTTGTGGGTTTGGTTCAAATATATCATAATGGAGCATCTACCATCTTCATGAAAGTTTACTAGAACTTGAGCATACATATGCTTTGTCATCAGCTGCTACCTTTCTATGCGGGCTAACACAAGGTTTGAGTATGAAGACCATGTGATGCACAATGGAATGTAGATATCAAGCTCCCTTCATTTTTTTGAGCTGGCTCAAAAATTTTTGGGGACACATTGTTGCCACCTTCCATCCATGGTGGATCCTTATGACTCACCCATCCATCCATCCCAAAGCATGACTACATTCTTATCATTCATGTTGGTTCTCACAACAACCTCTTCTCTCTATATTACCATCAAGTTCTCTTTGTATCATGGGCCTGTCTAACTAACCTGCCACCTTTGCCCTCTTCTCAATTGTTATTGGGTAAATGGTTCTTTTGCCAATGCAATAAGCATTGGTCTTTATGTTAAGAATTTCACATATTGGGCTGGTTAAAGGTGTTTCCACCTTTTCTCAAAGAAATTGCATTCGCAATCCCTAAAGGGTCATTGGGTTCTACATTCAACCCCAAGCCCTCTACTTAACCAAGTGGTCTCCTTTTTAAAAAAATGTGCATATGAAAATACCTCATCACCTTGGCTTTCAAAGGGAAATTAGGTTCTTCCTCTCACCCAAGCTACTTTCCATCATCTAGATAGTCATTGCAAGCATTGTTTAGGATTGGTTTCTTTCTCTCTAGCCTAAGCTATGCCAATAGTTAGTAATGGTTCTAAAAACCTAAAATAGATAACTACCATGTACTCTAACATGCAGAATAAAAAATCAAACACATTATAACCAAACTAATAACAATAAGAAATAGAAACTAAAACACCAAATACCATAATCATATACTTCCATTCATTTTACACATCTGTAGATTTACAAAAGAGTGGCTCTTTGATTGCCATCAAAGATCCATTTGGACTTCCTATCACTTTACTCTCCTTTTACTCCCTATCAATATATCTCTCTATTAAAATAGTGTCTCTTTTTAAAGAGAAGAGTCTCTTGGGTAGTTATAAAACTGCCCAACTAACCGACTACATTTAATTGTAATACAAAGTTTTCAGGTATTCCATGAATAATCAACCATTACAATGACAATTATTGAATAAACCATTCTTTGACATGATTTGATGAATTAAATAACATAAAATTTGATGGTGAAGGTGGTGCTCCTGCACCAGTATGTATGTATGTATGTATCATGTGAGATCTAGGATTTTGTTGGCATGCCCTTGTGATCTCTACATCCCAAGTATCTATTGTTGCTATTAATTTGGGCATCACTATATGATCTAGATTGTTTGAAGTATTGAAGCCAGTAGTAACTTCTCCCATGTCTCTAGAAAATGTAGCATAGGCTTAGGGTCCCTTGGCTCTCAGGAATTTGTAGCAGTTATTATCACTATTGGAAGAATAACTTTAGTGAAGAGTTGAGTGTAAGTAGTTGAAGAAGTAAGTTTTGGTTCTGTGTAAATGCCATAATCATGAGGCTCATTCACTTGTAGAAACCATAACCTAGTTAAATATACATATATATCAACTTAGCTAATCAACAACTAGACCCATTTAACTAGGTTATGACTTGATTCTTTCTAAAAATATCTGCTATGATATGTTTTTGTAAAATTTCTTACAAACTCTACCCATTTTTCCTGGTCTACATTATTTTTGTGAAGGATCTTGAGATAAGTCACTTAGCATCTTAAAAAAGATATCTTTGTATATATGTACATACATACATACATGTATGTATGTGTGTATTAGTATATATGTATGTATATATGTATGAAGGTATGTATATATGTATGTATGTACCCTTGTGACCATTGCATTGACACAGTGCTAAGTGGAATCTAAAAAAATTGCATTTCAATTCTCTGTTGGGGACATAATCATATTTTATTCCTTAATTTTGGATGCAATAATGAGGGTTTCAGCTTAGACCATGGGAGAGCATTTTAGTTGTGAACATAAAATTGGGAATGATTTATGTAATGTTTTCTTTTTTCTTTTTTATATCTAAAATCAACTTCACATTTTGTTGTAACTCTGGCATAGGTGTTTGATCCTCGATAACTTTCATTTCAGCATTTCAACATTTAGGTTTTCAAGTTTCATCTTCATTATATGTTTGGTTTATCAATGATTTCCTCTAGTTTGATTACTGTTCATCTTAATTAGCTGCTCCAATGATGCAATCACCCATCTATCTTCAGATTATACAAGCACTTGTTGATTAAAAAAATCTAGATAGATACTGAGAATTCCAAAGCTATAAATCAAAAGACCATCATGTGTGCATCCCACTGTAGGGAAAAATTGGATGTCATGTTCTTGTGCATATATTACAATCACTTCCTTCAAACTCAAGTGAGGTGCACCCATGGAATTATTCAAGTGAATCTCATTGCCTATAGAAGCTAAGATTTTTTGTTGACTATATGTTGTTGCTTTAGCTTGTTGCTACTAAAGTGCCTCAAATTGGCACTACTCCATGAACCTAAGATAGCTTACATTCTCTCTAGCCCCATGTTGTTCGATATTCATACCCTCTATAGCTTGATTTATCATTTCAAGGGTACATTTAGCTAACTTCTTATCCTCTCATTAACAAGAAGCTCGGGGAAAAATAGTCCTTTCCACCCTAAAAACCACTTTGTTACTTCATTAAAATCAGACCAATGATACAAAACTTGCTGCCACTTTTGAAAATATGTTTCCTCCAACATTGCAACCATATGATAAATAAGGATAGCAAATGCCCAAGCCATAACCTAGTTAAATTGGTCTACTTGTTGATTAGCTGGGTATTGAAGTTAATTTGGGCATCACAGTGAAGATCTTGTGGATTATGGATTATAAACCAAAAATAAAAAACATGACATTAATCATTCCCCATTTGTATGTTGCTAAATAAAGAGACCTTGGCACAACATAAAAATAATAAAACTCACTCATCAGGTTGTCATGCCCTTGTGATCTATGTATATGTATGTATAGATATACATATGTATATGTATATATGTGTATATGTATGTATGTATTTATATATGTATGTATGTATATAGATAGAGAGATCTTGGCACAATAGAAAAACTATAAAAATCACACAATAGGTAGCATGGCCACAGATGTGATGACAATGCCTATTAGTAAGTAGATTCCTATTTCTTGCTTTCAATTTTAATGTGTTTATTTCACTTGAACTGTTATTTCTTAGGGGGCATTTTCTAATATTATATTCATTTTATGCAAGAGATGACAAGGAAATTCCTAGATGCACCTATGTGATGAATTGCCTGTGAGCAATGAAGATGAACTTCTCTTGAGAGTAGCAAGAGGCAATGACAATATTCTAGGTACTTTAAAATCCTTTCTTAAAGATTTTAGATGTTGTGGGGAGGGAATGAGCTTCCACCTTCATGTGGTTGGCCCTAATTAGTAGAGAATATTAAACTGTTCTCAAAACCAAGTGAAGCTCAACAATAACCTATGATTGTATGACAACTAATTGTGTAAATCTCTTGGTTTCAAGAACTACAAAAGGACACCATAGTTCAATATGCAATGTCAATTCATATGCATATGACATCAGATAGAGCTAAAAAATGCAACAGGTTTGGATTTTTGTTAGAGGTCTATAATTAGGTATTTTAATTAATAGACCATCACAAATATTGTTCATGATGGTGGTCTATAATTTTAAAAAATTAATAGACCTATTAAATAAATGTAATTGTGTTGCATTTTTCAGCTCTGCCTACTGTCCATGCATAAAGAACATAGTTGCATGTGCATTCTTGATTCAGAGTGGTGTAATCTTATTTTGGATGCGACGAAAAAATGACATGCACCAGAAGATGGGAAAGCGATGTTACTTTTTCAGGTCTGGAACCCTTTTTTTGTACTTTAAACATTGATATTTTAAAAAATATTTTAGACGTTTACAAGCAAATTTAGATGTTGGGGGAGGGACCAAATGAGCTTCCACCTTCATGTGGTTGTCCCTAATTAGTAGAGAATATTAAACTATTCTCAAAACCAAGTGAAGCTCGATATTAACCTATGATTGCATCACAACTATTCAATGTTTGCTACCAATTTTATTTTTATTAATACAAAATGACATTACAATTTCAATGACTTGTCATTAATCTCACAACATTCCTTCCACATGCTCATCCCCATTGTGATGGAGGTTTTTGATGGCTTACTATTGAATGCATAGCATTTTTGTTGCACAGATGTTATAATTGCGATGGTCTATTGGATAGATTTTCATCATAGTGCTTATAGTGAAACTAAATGGTTTGCCAAAACTAAAACCTAATTTATAACACTTGTGGTCATTGCAATTGTGATGATAACCCTTTTTGTTGCAACATGCGACAACAAAAGTCTGACGCCCATCTGATGGGAGCAAATTTTGACTGTTGTCATTTGGGTGATGGTTTACTCTTGTAATTGTGACTGTCCACCATCACAATTTAGGCCCAAATGTAGTAGTGTATGAAAAGGATATTCATATCAAGAAGGCATAGATTATGAAGAGACATTTTCCCCTGTTGCCAAACTTGAAGTAGTAAGAATGTTCTTGGCTTATGCAACAAGTAAGAAGTTCAAAGTGTATCAGATGGATGTAAAGTCAACATTTATAAATGGAGAAATTGGAGAAGAATTATATATTGAGAAGCATAAAGGATTTCCTTTGACAGAAGAAAAGGACATGGTATGTAGATTGAAGAAAGCATTGTATAGTCTAAAGCAAGCACCTAGAACCTGGTTTGCAAGATTGGACAAATTTTTGGCAAAGTTGGGATTTTCTAAAGGTATGATAGATAGTAACTTATATTTGAAAGAAATTGAGAATGGATTGGTGATCATTGTAATATTTGTTGATGACATAGTATATGGAGGTAATAATGAAGCAAGTGATAAATTTTCCAATGAAATGAAGAATGAGTTTGAAATGAGTATGATTGGTGAGATGAAATTTTCCTTAGGTCTATAGATTGTATAGAATAGTGATAGTATTTTCTTATCACAAGAATGTATTTGAAATAATTACTGAAAATATTTGTCTTAGAAAGTTGTAAGCCTATTGGTACATAGATGAAAATTGGTCACAATTTATCTAGCAAAGATGAGACACATACAATTGAGAAAAAGAAATGTAGATATATGATTGGAGGTTTGGAATATCTAACTCACATCATACCAGATATAGTGAATGTAGTTTAGATATTAATAAGATTTCATGATGATCCTAAGGAATCACATTATGTTGCATTAAAAAGAATATTTAGATATTTAAAGGGTACATTTGATTTCATACTGTGATATGACCAATCAAGTGATTTTACTTTGTATGCATATACTAATGTAGATTGGGAAGACATTATGGATGACAAAAAGAGTACTAGTAGTGGAGCATTTTCCCTTGGAGGAAGATTGGTTTCTTGGATAAGAAAGAAATAGGATTGTATTTCACAGAGTAGAGAAGAAGTAGAGTATGTAGTAGCAGCAAACAATTTCAATCAAATCAAATGGATAAAGAAAATGCTAAAGGAAATTTGGATAGAGTTTTCAGAACATTTTATCATACATTTTTATAACACAAGTACATTGAGTATGTCTAAGAATTTGGTGTTGCATTCTAAGACTAAGCATATATCTATTAGGTATCATGTTTTAAGAGAGAAAGTTGCAGAAAAAGAGATCAGATTAGAGTATGTACATATAAAAGAGAGAATTGTAGATATCTTTATGAAGCCATTTCTTAAGGATACATTTCAATATTTACAAGGTATTCTTGGGGTTATGCCCCTACCTAGTTAAGAGTAGATGATCCAAAGAATGCATCAGTCTAGTGGTATAGAGCACTATTGTTTATTTGGACTAAATAATGATGCTTCCTATATGGGGGAGTATCTGTGATGATCAAAGTCATCAAGAACTCTTGGCAGTTGGTATAGATTCATGTCTTTTACACTTGAGCTAATTAAAGACTTTGAGTAGATGATTGACACAATGAAGTCTGCATCATTTATTTCAATGGAGGAAAAGTATTCATGAAAAAAATTCCTCTAGCACAATGGGGAAGAGAGATTACATGATAAACATCTTTTGCTATTATAGAGAAATATTGAATGGGTGAGTAGTGTGAAAATTGATGACCATAAATGAAAGAATATAAGTTGTTCCTATGAGTTAGAGTGTGAACAACTAATGTTGGTCCTATGAATGAGGATGCAAAGATAGATCAATGTTCCTATGAGTTTCAAATTTGATTGATGAAGAAGATTTAAAAGAAGAGAACAATAACAACAACAATAGAGTTTGATTTGGTATTCTTGTAACTTAGATTTTTTTCATCTATGTTTTTGATTAGGTAAAATAGGTTTTACAGGGATCCTGAAACCCAAAGCTTTAAAGCAAAAAGAGCGAGATGAAACAGACTAAACAAACAAAAAGCTGCCACAAAAGGCCTGAGACAAAAAAAGGCCCGAAGCCAAAGTTCAAAGGCCAGAGATAGAAAAGAAAAGCCAGGCGAATAGGCTAGTGGCCGTCCATGTATGTGGCCTACAGGGTTTCTACAACATCATTTTCCTTTTGACTAGCCGCGCCCTCCTGAATCTTGGTAGGAGTGTTCATCTGGTTCCCTTGATTCACTTGGTCACTGGCCTCTTTTTGAAATTCATCCTAGTTGAATCCTTGCTTTTTGTTCTACTCTACATCCCTTTCAAGGCCAGTTGTAGTAAGATAGTCCCCCAGATTGAAAATATTCTCATTCAAGATGTGAAGGGTGTCCACTATCTATTTGGTGATTATTTGGTGGACAGAATCCAGCCTTTGGACCTTCTGCTCAAGTTGGGTGAGTTTGTCATCCTGATGGTCTCTGGAGACCTAGCCTTTGTCTTTCTCTTGGCTACCCACCTGGTCCTTTCTTCCTTTGGCTTCCTGGTCCTTGTCAATATCTTGGTTGTTGGGCTGGTTGTTCCTATCCTTTAGAGCCTCAATTTCTTGAAAAGCCACTTGATGGAACGAAAGTTGTCAATCAGACTGTTCTTTGCATTATTCAGGAAGTTGAAGCCAGTTTCTCACACATTGTTAGAGATAACAAAAAGAGCCAAATTAATGAGCTCGTTGTAATGGGTACTTCTGTCAACGTCCTCCAGCACCTAGATTTTAGCAGGTTCTCTAACAATACCCAAACTGACCTTGTCCCCATAAAAGTTCCTCCAAGCCTTCCTTTTGTTCTTTATGATTACCTCCCCCCCTTTCAACCATGATTTCAATCATCTCCTCTGAGGGTGAAATGGGAACCTCTTGAGGTGAATTGGGCGGGGTGGGGCTGGGGGGCACATCAACAGGGTCACTGGGATGTTCCTAGGGCAGGGCCTGGTTCACTTTTCTTTTCTTGGGGTTAACCTTGAGGTCCATAGGGGTCACCACCTCCTTGTCATTTTCTCTCCCCTTATCTTCTTCCATCTCACTTTCCTTCCCCGTCTTCGAGTCCTCCTCCTCAGACTCTGTATCAGAATCCACATCATCATCACTGGCCTCTTTCACCTCCTTAGGATGAGGAGAGGGGGGAATAGGGGGAAGACATCTGGGGCTCTTCCTGCTAGGGATGCAGGGATCACGGGTAACAAGGATAGCTTTTCTTGGGGTGTCAATTTTCTCTAATTTCACTACAAGCTCATCCCCAGAATCAGAACTGGTAGTGTCCTCCGAGGCACTACCCAAATCCCCAATGGTTTTACCTCTAGTTTGGGTTTTCAAGAACTCATAAATTAGAAGCAGGAGACCCTCATGGAGGGCAGGATTTTTGACAGGGCATTTCTTGAACCCCTCTATATTCTTGGCCATGGAGGTGAAAATGTAAAAAGGAAAAGAAATTTTCACTTTGTGTCTAAAATGATTTAATAGAACAAAATGATGAGTCCTGATTCACTTCCTAATTCACTCTTTTTCATCTATGTTACCATCAATGACAATGGGGGATTTTGTTAGCATGAATGCTAATGGTATTCCTTTGGGGGAGTATCCTAAGCATTGGAGAGAATTTTTATAATTGACACATTGCATTATGACTATGTTTTTCATTGATGTCAACAAAATATTATTTCTGTGAAGACTAGCAGATAGAGAACAAGTTCGTACAAATTGTGTATTGATGATCATGTCAAGTATAGTTGAGGATGCATTATACACTATGTCTTGATTAAATGGATAAGTGTGTTTACAAAGAGTCAAATACATGTGGAATTTATTTCATATTTACAAAAGATTGTAAGTAGATAGAGTACCTAATAAGTGGCTTCTGAAGATTTATTTGTATCTCTTAATTGGGATAGAATCATCATACAAACAGTTAGACTATCATAGTACACAACTTGATAATTATGTTAGTAATTGTGCAAGGTCATAGGTCACACGTGTGAGAAGTTGTAAAGATTGTGATTGAGAGTGATTTGTAATTGTGAAAATATGTTTTATAGAGTGTTATCTTAAAGAGGTCACATTACAATTAGTTTAGAATGCCTCAAGGTTGACTCAAGGAATTATTTTAAGGATATGGTATAAAGGAAGGTTATGTTTCTTATTGTGTAGTATGAATTATAGTATGTGATTTTTGAAGTATTTGGTAAATGTGAGTAAGTGATCCAAGGGATTATTGTACAAAAAGTTGGAGATCTGGTATTGATATTTGAAGAGGTTTGGTTTAGTCAAGAGGATAGAAAAGGAGTTGAGATTATTTCATTTCTATTATTTTGCAAGAAATAATACAAAGACCAGTTGGATAGTGAGTTCAATGGTCTCACCCCTGAAGCTATTTGGATAGTAGGTCCTTCTACCTTCTACAACTCCTAACAAGGTTTGAATCATTTAACAAAGATTCAAAGTCTCCTAACATGGACTGATATGTACTAAATGTTTTCCATTGACTCCTAATAGAGTCCATCCTCTTACAAGGAACTTTTATATTAGTACATCATTGTGTGGGTACCATCCCCACTGAGGTTTTCCCTCTAATCAAGGGTTCTCCTAGTTAACATATCTGGTGTTGTTGTGTATGTAAATCTTCTTATGGTTGTTGATTATATTGTTTACATGCTTAAGGATTAATAAGGTGGATAATTATTTTAATAGTTGGATAATTGATTCACTCTCTACCTCTCAAATATATTGGTGGACTTTACTTTCTAACAAATAATAGCTCTAATCCATTTATCTCTATTTATTCTATAAATTGATTATATACTAGAAAATATTCATAAACTATACATACTGATGAATGAAGACACAAATCATACATGATGTATACACATTGATGCATGAAGACACATAAATACACAAGGATTAAAATCATACACAAATTATCTGTATAATATATACATTGTTAAACTTTTCTTTTTATCCATTAGAATGATTCATCTATTCATGTTTACCTTGTAGGATGGTAGGATCATGCTCTGATTTTGATTGTAATGATCCCTTTTTATACATTTAACTAATTTTCTTAATTAATTTATAATTAGGGTTATTTGAGTCAAGGAATCATTAAATATCCATTTATCAAATTATAATCAAGTGGTTTTATTATGTAAAATCTCATTACCTTCTCTAATACTAAGTTCATTCTTAGATGGTAGATTTATTATGCAAAGTTTGTGTGAGACAGACTACATGCAACATCCCTTAAGTCCTAACCCTAATATTGGGGTAATCTACCATGTGCCTAAAATTACTCTGACTTTACCTTCCATAAACTCCCTATCTTAAAATACCTAAGTACTAAGCAAGGGATAGAATTTTTTAATTTAAATAAATATGATTTTTAATTCCCTTATAGTTTATAATTCTAAAAACATACATATATATTATTTTTCATACAATTATAAACATATTTATTATTATGATATTTAATATTTTTTATGATATGTCATGAGATTCTTATATATATGTATTTATATATATACTAATATACTCTATGTATTACATTACTTTTCGAACATATACAATGGTATAAGATTGACTATAAAGGTTATTTCGAATACCATATTTCTATTTCTTATTTGGTGTTAATTTTATAATTTCTTAACATTATTGTTTAATCCCTTTCTTTCTAAATAATTGGTATAAATATTGGGAAAATTAGAAATGAGGAAGTTTCATTTTACTTTGTTTTTATCTTTTGTTATTCGGTCCTTCTTCCTATACATATTTCCATGTAACTAATTATTCTTTTGACCTTTTCCTTATTTCTTATCATGCAATTTAATTCTTATCACTTTAAATTATTATTATATTTATATGGTAAAACTTAGAAGGGATGAATTCATACCTTTAATCTATTGGAAGTTTATTGGGAAACTGATATACTAAGAGGGGGAAGGGGGGTAAATCAGAGTGACTAAAACTTTTAACCTTCAAAATAACCTGACTACATTCACCACATTATCCATCTCATATCTATTTTATGCATAATATAACTTAAAATTTCAAATGCTGAAATAGATCTAACTATGTATCACATCCATCAACATGAAAATGTAAACAAATAACACAAGAGATTTTGGTGACTTGAAAACCCTCCAAGGTGAAGGTAAAACTGGGGTGGCATAACAACCACAAATATTCACTACTATAGTAACAAAGTTGGCCTATAAAGACTACAAATTTGATCACTACTGATGATCTACCCTATGAGGGGTCTACCCTATTAAGAGAATTACAAAGATTGTTAGGTCTACCTTGATTAAAGGATTTAAAAATCACAATGAATTAAGCATTCTATTAAGAAATTTAGATAGGCCTCTTAGGACTACTCTATTAATAAATTTACTATAATTTTCTTTCCAAAACAATTTAGTTAATGATCCTTTAGTCTGCACTTACAATGTTGATTACAGATCTTCTCTTTCCTTTCTCTGATCTAATCTTCTATCTAATATATCTTTACTCTTCTCTTCACTGCTTTCCTAGGTCACTACACTCTATTACTTCACAATTTCTCTTGCAGCCTCCAAAACCTAACTCCTTCACATACAATACTTCACTTCTCCTTGCACATACATCATTACATTTTTGAATAGGGTTTGGATCCTCCCTTTTAAAGACATCTATAGAGTCTCCTAGAATTAAATCAATGATCTAAATGTTTCCTTTTTAACCTCTTCATTTGATTGGTTCTCCCACCTTCATAACGATCAATGATTCACATCAAAATATGTAACAACATATATAAAAAACTCTATGATTATATTAAATATTTTCTATATGTCAGATCAAAATAGTTTACCTCAAATTTTGTGTCATTTTAGACATTCTTGTTCACATTGTATTACTTGACACATATTGTATCTGATGCTCGGTATTAATTATTCTTACTACTGATACTTGAGCTTATCTAACTCGATTCCTTATGTATTACTCAACATCTATATGCTCTATTTTCTCACCATTTACTGAACTCATCTTCTATAGGAATACTCGATATAGGAATACTCGGTGACCAAAGACTTTCTCGACTCCTATAGAGATTCACATATACAAGTATATTTACAAGTCTTTACAAATACATGACTCTACTTGTATAGAGTAACTTGGTTGCAGTGATAACCGACCAACTCTGCCTTGTATATGATTAAGTGTTTGACACTAATAGACAACAAAGGTAGAAAGATCGACTATCTTCCCCTTTGATATTAGTGGAAAAAACACTTTGTCATGATTGCATCATTAGAGTATAATTCAAAAATTATGGTACTACCCCAATGCCTATGACTCGGTCCATACAAGACTACAAAAGATTTCTTTTAAATTATACTCATATATACAATACATATGTTATGTGAATCAAATAGTTTGATGTTATTTTTCATACCTTTTTGCTGACTTATGTTATTCATTTGAGCTCTGCATCTTAATTTTTGCAATTTTAACCAAACACTTATGTCTTATCCCCCTTGATTTTGTCACTCATGTCTACTATTGGGGTTGGGAGGATGGAAACAACCCATATTTTTCAATGAATGGTTTATGAGTTTGGATAATCATGGAAAGAATAATCCCATGTGGTTCTTACTAATTCCAAAAATTATATCTTGATCTCTGAATTCACAACTAAGTCACTTAAACTAGTAGTAGTGGAAAGATTATGATTTGTTTGAACTAGATCCTTTATTGAATCAAACTCTCATTGCATAACCTCCAAATGAGGTATCAACATTGATTGTATGGAGATAAGCTTGGCCCTCATTCTCTTATATGTTGTGTGTAGCTCAACCAAACTCCATTGTGTAAAAAAAAATCTATTGTACTAAAGGTGAAGGTGTTTTACCACTTAGTCTAACTTGTTCATTAGTGCTAGAGACAACAATAGTAGCACTCAACATGATTTTTACTATAGGGGCTTTTACTTATTATGAAGATGTGGGAATTGATGTAGCTAGGAGTGGAGTGTGAGCTTTCACACTCTACTTTTTCTATGGGAATTCATTCTCATTTCCTTTCTACTATGTCTCTTTGATTCTTGCAACTAGAAGTCCTAAGACTTGTGGTCCTTCTTGACATTTAGTAGACTGATTTATATGTAATTTTTTGTCTTGCTTGTTCTACACATCTAAAGCCTTAATTTCTTTTTTGTCCTTTTCTACCTCCTTGACACCTTTGGACTCTAAATAGGAGGATTGAAAACTAGATCTTTTGTCTCTCCTAGTTTGAGATAATTCTTTATTTGTTGAATTGCAGGAGTGTTGGTTGTGGTAGAATGAATAGGGGATATGTTGCCATGTTCTTGTAAGCTTGGAACACTTGTGTCTTCTTCATCACTATGTATATATTCAATAATTACTTCATCTTTTTCACTCTCCTATAGACCTCATTTACCTTTCCCATCCTGATTAGTACATTCTGCAGTTAGTCCAAAAATACTCTACCATAGTAGTTCATTCTATTGTACAACAACCTCAACTTTATTTTGCAATATAAAAAATGCTCTATAGTTAGGAAAAACTTTATTCCTATATTTCTCCAAAAAAATTAGCATTTTCTCAATTGTTAGTTCAGGCATGATATTAGCTAATGTTCCTTCTCTTATTTGGCTTTTAGTTATTGTTTCCTATTGCCACTTGACATTAATTTTATTATATAATTCATTAGGAATATTTCTTCCTATCTCAATAGTTTTTAGTTTGAACTTAGCTATCATATCTAATATGGCTTCTTCTACCTTAGTCTTATCAGAAACACTCAATGTATCATACTTTATGAACATAAATATAAGAAGCCTATAGAGTTTCTAATGTTATCACATACCTCATCAATAGTTTTAGGCTTTATATGCACAACGACTAAACAATGACTTGATTCATCAGATTCATTTTTTTCTTAATTTTATTCTTCATCATGCTTTTGTATTATCAATTTCCTTCTCCTTTTTTGACCTTTTGTGGGTGGAAATTTTCTTTTGTCTATACTTGTTCCACTAGATTCACTTGGCTTTATAATCCTTGCAATACCCTTTTTCAATGGTGGCTTGGAACTAGTTGTTGTTGATGATTTGGTTCTTTATATGAGTGGCACAGGAGGAGAGAGGGGCGTATATATTACTTTCTTTACAATCTTCATCACCTTAGGATCTATTATTTTAATTGTGTTGGTCTTGTTTGTTGGTGGGCTAACAAGTGCTAGAGCTTTACCCTATTTTTCTATACTTCCTTCCTCTTCCTTTGTATCACCATCACTATCTTTATCCTCACCAAGACCTTGTTTGATCATTAAAGGTCCTTCATCTTCACTTTTTCTTCCTAGTTTCTACTCTGTGTCTTTGATCATTTTCTTCCTCTTCTTGTCAGTAGAAGCAATCTTAATATCTATTGTTATTCTTTCTTTTGCTTCTTCATATTTCCCAAAGGCCTCAACCTTGGTATCAATTTATTTAGTAAGTAGTTTAATGATTACTACCCTCACATCATCAACATCAATCTCATATCCAAGAGGTATAAGCCAAGATACTCTTGGATTAACTGCCTAAACATATGTGTAGTCAGTGTCAACTAGAAAACACACATCATTATAGTATTTATCAACTAAGGATGTAGGAATCCTTATTATTCTCCTTATTTTCTATTTGAATTCATCAAAATAGCCATCTAATACATTCTCAAAAGTGTCTCCCAAATTTTTAATATACTCATTTATCTACCTAGTATTAGGTTTACCTTGTTCCCACACAACATTTCCAATAACTTTGAGAATAAAAGAAAATTCACATTATTAGTGATCCAATGTTACACATTGAATTCTTAGCCTTTCTGATTGATAAGAGGTTCTCTGTTAGTTACAAGCATTGGAGCTTAGCAAGATCATACACATGGTATTTCATCACAATCTTCCAAGCTTGATATACAACCATACATGAAACACTATTCAGCCGACTTGATTGGTAAAATTTGTGTGCAATCATTTTGATTGAAAATTCAATCAATGATTTAGTAATTTTTGAGATTGACATGCCACCTCCATTCCACTCAGCCTTGGTGTTTTCCTCCACAATGTCTTTACTCTCACATCACATAGTCTTATTTTTATCAAATATTGGGTATCCTGTGACAACATGAATTGTCTTTTTCATGATTTTGTTCAATCCAATCTCTAGGCATAACTCCATGTCATGAATTTGACTGAACACAACCTTGATCCATTCAATTTTGAATTTTCTTAGAAAATCTAGGACACACATTAAGCCTTTCCTCTCAACAATCTTAAACTTGTCCTTCAATACTCCTTCATCACACAACTTTTAGTACACCAATCTAATCTCATAATCTCCCACTTCATGAATTTTGCACATATAAAAACTTTAGACATTATGAATTGTAATAACCCTAGGTGGTATTGATGATAATGCACTCATTGAATCTCCTTTCATAATAATTTCAAGAATAGCACAATATTTAGGGGGAGGAGAAGTGTCACTCTTCACCAATTGAATATTTCTTACCTCTTCTCCTTGTTTCTTTGTAGTTGATGATGATCTAGATATCATTTTTGCATTAGGTTTTTGAAACTTTTTTTTCTAAATTAGTTGGCATAGTTGATAATCAACACTCAATCACTCCTTAAACTTTAAATTTACTCTCAATCACCTTAGAAATTGCTTCACAAATTCTCAAAATTTTCAGGCTCTAAAATCTGAATGCAAGGTGTGTAGAATGCCTTCAAATTTCATAAGGAAAACTTGAAATAAAAATATAACCATTTCCACATAACCCATAATAGATTTGAAATAAATATGTAATTGAAATCCAAATGTAAGAGAATAGAAAACATACCCATAAAAACATGACACAAGATATACCCTAGGAAACCCTCATTGAGGGGAAAAACCAACCTCCAAAAGCATCCATCACCATGTATTATTCAAGAAAAACACCATTTCAATACAACCATGGAAGCCTTCAAAGTAATAACCACAACCAAAAAATCCATGTGAACAAGCATGAAACCACACATCCCATGTCATGCTTCCAACCTTCACAAATTCTCCCTTTGGCTAGCCTGTCAAGCCTTGTCTTTCTCAACTTTCCTTTTATCCCTTTTTCCATTTTGTCTTTCTCCTACAAAAACTACCCTTTTGGTTTCTTATATAGTAGAAAGTCCCACAGAACCACCAAGCAGTATTACATAAATAACGTGCTACCTAACCCACTGACCCCACATTTAATATTGGAAATTTAATTATTTTCTCTAATATTAAATAATTAAATGAAATATTATCACAATATTGTTAGAAACAATATTCCACCAAGATAATTGAGGGGGGGGGGGTGAATCAATTATCCAATAATTAAAATATTTATCAACCTTAAAAAATCTTATCCATTCAACCAAAGTAAACAGTAACCATAACAAGATGCACATACATAATTACACCAAATATGTTAACTAGGGAAACCCTTGATCAAAGGGAAAACCTTGGTAGAAATGATGCCCAAAAGATGATGTACTAATATAAATATTCCTTGTTAGAGGATGGACCCTATTAGAAGTCTATTACAACATTTAGTACATATGAGTCCTTGTTAGGAGACTTTGAATCCTTATTAGAAAATTTCAACCCTGTTAGGAGTTGTGCCAACCTTGTTATGAGTTGTAGAAGATAGAGGGGCCCACTATCCAAATAGATTTTGGGGCAAAACCACTGAACTCACTGTCCAACTGATCTTTCAACTATTCATTGCAGAATAATTATGTGTACTATAATTTAAACTTATTTCCTCTATCTTATCAACCAGACTAGTCACTATTAGAATTTTTGGACTAGTTCATGAACCTCGGATCCAATTATCCAACTTTGGATCACAAAATAAAACTTCAGCAATGAAGTTTCCTTCACTTCCGCTTAGCTATGCTTAACTTCACATTCTACTCTTCAATCATTTGCATTCATCATACTTCATTCATGATAAAGTAAAATGTCCTTCCTTCATACCAAATCCATAAAACAATTCCCTGAGTCAATTGTTACACCTTCTTAATTTATTATTATAGGACCATATTAAGAACACATTACACTTAGCAATAACATTAATATTTTGCCTTGCAACTTGAATAAATTTTGGTACACATAACATTATGATGAGAAGGCTTAGCCACATCTTCACCAACATGTCTTCTTCACATCTTTAACTTAGGCTTCATAGAATAATAACTCTTCTGAGAGATATAACAAGTTTACCAAAACATGCCTCTGTAAACTCTATCTTAGAATAGTCTTCACCAAAACTTGAGTAACTTCTTCCATGCTTAATATCTTATGCTTCTGAGGTTATCTACATAT